>OX344726.1:55406273-56031273 GCA_947034835.1 Ballota nigra
TTTTTTGGAGACCAGGTTGATCTAGTTATTTTGTGATTAAGCACTAGGTTTTTGAGATGCTTGCTGCTGCTTATTTTTTGTAGTATTTTAGAGGGATTATTTCCATCTCAATGGGTGTAATATTTCCTCTTGTATTTTGACTAATGCCAAATCAATGATATACAATTTGTTCATCTCGTTGGAACTGTCACATCTCGTTGAAATCATTGATATACAATTTGATCATCTCATTTGGAACTTTTTCAAATCAATGATATATCTCAATTTGTCAATTTGTTCTAGTCGATTATGCATCTTTATTTTAGATACCCCATCTTGTTATGGCATGTTAGATTTCACAAATAATTGACCCCATACACACATCACAGTGTTTTGGAATAAGAAAAATGATACATAATATTCATTCGAGTCATACTACATTATGTCACCTTAGGGTCATAGACTGCTAGCTGGAAAATATATTTTTGTTGTGCCAATTGTATGCATTATCATTTTGACCTTTTACATAAACTTCACTGCTATGATAGCAAATATTGAAATCATTGCTCCAAGTCTTAGTGCATTTGCTAGCAATACTGTCCCAAGTGTGACGTTGAACCGTCCGGCGTTCTGTGTTCCAAGCCCCATCTGTTCGCTTTTGCACCCTCCTTGTCTTGACGACGTAGCTTCATCGTCATTTATTGTGTTGACATACTCTATTGGCACACACCAATGTGACCAACCGTGTACCTCACAAGAGTAGAATAACCTATCGGGGTTGGTTCGGGTCTCGGAAACCTTGATGGAGGCTGAACAACGGCATACATGGCAGTACGAACGTGCGTATTTAGGATATGGTGCATCATTTTGATTGTTGCTGGCCTGTGACATGGTAGTAAAATATCAATTCCTTTAAGCTGTAATATGTTTTGGTTGTAGGTAGGATCTATATTTTGTCTTGCTCAAGAGCTTTTTGTGTGCGTTTGATATGTATTTTCTGCAATGGGGCATATATATTGATCTTTTTGTCATGATTAGTTCAAGTTATGCCAGCAGATCAAACGGTCTTATTTTTGGAGGTTGACAAGCAACAGCTATAAAATGCACAGTAAAAAATAGCACCCATATTGGGCTTGACTTTTTAGGTTAGTTGAATTGTGGCTCATTACAAATATACAGATGGCCCAAAAAAATCCTGAGCCATATTGGGCTTGACCTTTTTAAAATTTTGGGTGTTCTGTTAAATGCATTAAAGTTGGGGTGTAATACAAATTTTGCAAAATATTTTTCTGAATGAATAATACAAATATTCAAAATCACGAATTTATGACTAATACAACTATTCCCAAAAATCTTCCAGAATGAACAATACAAATATTCAAGATCTTCTCTCTTATTCAATTATTGTAACCAGTTTTTTTCTTATTATGCTCCCAATAACATTTTGAATAATATACACACATTGAGACATCATTTTTTCCTGGAATACAGCAAGCAAATATCCAACCCAGAATGAATACAATAAACATGATATTGCCCACATATTTATGCCCAAAACGATTCTATATATTCAAAATTCACATTTTACAAAAGCATATTACATTGCTTTTCCACAAAAAAAAAACAAAAAACTAATTAGGACCCTATTTAAACAATTATGGGCCAGCTTATTGGAGGCCCATTTCAGATGTACTCCAAAGGAGATAACATACTCTCCACTACCACATGCGTGATGAGCACACCCTCCCCTATTGTATAGTCATCAGAGACAGAGCATGTTTGACACTTTGTGTCATATACCAAAAAAAACACCAGCAGGGAAAACCTGCATTAAAATTTTCCCTTCTTCTGGGTTCAAGACACGTAGTGGGCGAATCACCCCAATCTCCCTATTCATTGTCAACCCACTCCCCAAAATGATTTTGTAACTCGCCCAAGACGAACAATCAAAATAATTTTGCAGGATCCAGAAATGACACTCATCACAACTGTTGTATCTATATTTAAACAGAACTAACTTTTCCTCACTAACAGCACCCAGGTCACAATCCTTAGTGCTAATCATAGAACCAACAGGGGAATCAATCAAACTATACCCCACACTCTCCAAATCTAGGGCAGCAATATAACCCTTATTATCGACAAATACCTGCCAGTGGAGACTTCCCAAGACAAACACCCCTGGCCTGGGGATGAATTCAGCGTAGGGAAATGATCGCCATGTAGACCACTGCCCCGCCGTGAGAGACCACATCTTCACCTCAGTCGTAGAGGTGGGGCTGGGAACCAAGCAATCCTCACAATTCTGCAATCCTTTGCTACAGAAGAAACCCTCATACCCCAAAACACCCAACAATTTTTTGATTGGTCTGGAAAGTGGATTTTTTCGAAAGGAATAGGCCTTAATTTTTCGGTGGGGTGGAAATTTGAATATAGGTTTGGGTAAGGATAGTTAACCCCTGTTTATTTTTAGACAATTATATTTATTTAATTCTGAGTACCCAAAAATAATTGTTTCAAATAATCGGTGGTCTAAAGGGCAAATAATTCTCAAAACTAATATCAATACCTACAAATAATTGTTTCCTATTAACCAAAACGATTAGTCCCTAGAGCATTTTTTGTTGGGGTGCACAAATCGCGCACCCCCTAAGGGGGGAACAAATGTAAATCGATCTTACCACCTTGTGTAGAGTATAATACTAAAGTTTGTATATGGTGTTCTGAGTTATATTAATGAAGCTGTTAACGAGTAGCAGAAACAGGTTTAAAAAGCTATATTGTATATTGTGTTTTTCTTATATCGGACTGTAGGGATAAATCGGATTTGATGGGGGGGGGGCATGGGGAGTGAATGGAGGGAGGAAGAGTGGTAAAATGAGCTTTATGAAATCCCGAAAAAGAAAACCTAGTTGTCAATTTTGTCCAGTTTTTTTGTCTACTGACTTGTCATATTTGAGCAATTCCGAAACCTAAAACCCATTAATAATATAACTCAAATACTATAATGCTTTAATTCTAACAAATATATAAACCCAATAAATATACTAAGGTGCACTATCACAAATTAAAATACACAAACATTTAACTTACCAATTTTTTTGTGTAGTTCCCAAAACACCAGAGAACCCTATGGTTTTGAGTTATAGAGTGTTCGGTGGGGGTGGAAATTTGAATATAGGTTTGGGTAAGGAAGTTAACCCCTGTTTATTTTTTAGACAATTATACTTTGACATATTCTGAGTACCCAAAAATAATTGTTTCAAATAATCGGTGGTCTAAAGGGCAAATATTTCTCGAAACTAATATCAATGCCTACAAATAATTGTTTCCTATTAACCAAAACGATTAGTCCCTAAAAAAATTAAAAGTAGTTCAGTTATTCAGATTATTTAGATCAGTTATTCATTTTCAAAAGAATGAATAAAAGTAACACATGTCTTGCATACCAAGAGAATCAAATATTGTAATGCTTTAATTCGAACAAATATATAAACCCAATAAATATTACGTAATATGCACTATCACAAATTAAAATAAACAAACATTTAACTTACCGATTTTTCAAATGAATGAATAAAAGTAACACATGTCTTGCATACCAAAGAGAATCAAATACTATAAAGCTTTTAATTCGAATAAATATATAAACCCAATAAATATTACGTAATATGCACTCTCACAAATTAAAATACCCAAACATTTAACTTACCAATTTTTTGTGTAGTTCCCAAAACACCAGAGAACCCTATGGTTTGAGTTATAGAGTGTTCGGTGGGGGTGAAAATTTGAATATAGTTTTGGGTAAGGATAGGTAACCCCTGTTTATTTTTAGACAATTATATTTATTTAATTCTGAGTACCCAAAAATAATTATTTCAAACAACCGGTGATTCGTCTAAAGGGAAAATAATTCTCGAAACTAATATCAATACCTACAAATAATTGTTTCCTATTAACCAAAACGATTAGTCCCTAAAAAAATTAAAAGTAGTTCAGTTATTCAGAATATTTAGATCAGTTATTCATTTTCAAAATAATGAATAAAAGTAACACATGTCTTGCATACCAAGAGAATCAAATACTGCAATGCTTTAATTCGAATAAATATATAAACCCAATAAATATTACGTAATATGCACTCTCACAAATTAAAATACCCAAACATTTAACTTACCAATTTTTTGTGTAGTTCCCAAAACACCAGAGAACCCTATGGTTTGAGTTATAGAGTGTTCGGTGTGGGTGGAAATTTGAATATAGTTTTGGGTAAGGATAGGTAACCCCTATTTATTTTTAGACAATTATATTTATTTAATTCTGAGTACCCAAAAATAATTATTTCAAACAACCGGTGATTCGTCTAAAGGGCAAATAATTCTCGAAACTAATATCAATACCTACAAATAATTGTTTCCTATTACCAAAACGATTAGTCCCTAAAAAAATTAAAAGTAGTTTAGTTATTCAGAATATTTAGATCAGTTATTCATTTTCAAAATAATGAATAAAAATAACACATGTCTTGCATACCAAGAGAATCAAATACTGCAATGCTTTAATTCGAACAAATATATAAACCCAATAAATATTACGTAATATGCACTATCACAAATTAAAATACACAAACATTTAACTTACCGATTTTTTGTGTAGATCCCAAAACACCAAAGAACCCCATTATTATAGTTATAGAGTGTTCCGTGGGGGGTGGAAATTTGAATATAGCCCTGGGTAAGGAAAGTTAACCGTTGTTTTTTAGACAATTATATTGATTTCCGATTAACCAAAATGATTAGTCCTTAATTCTCGAAACTAATTGTTTCTTAAAATCGGTGGTCTAGAGGGCAAATAGTTCTCTAAACTAATATCAATATCTAAAATGTTTTGTTTCCTATTAACCAAAACGATTAGTCCCTAAAAAAATTAAAAGTTGATCAGTTATTCAGAATATGTAGATCAGTTATTCAGTTTCAAAAAAATGAATAAAGGTAACCCATGTCTTGTATACCAAGATAATTATTGTACTATGTTACAATTAAATCCAGTATAATATTCTGATCACAAAGCTTTTTTACCAACTAATACATTAGCCCAATAATTTTAAAAACCCCAAAAAAATCAAAAGCTCATTCCCCCCAATATGATTCTAAGATAAACCATTTTTTTTAGTTTGGTGAATGGCAAAGAAGTTAAAATGGTTGGGTTAATTGTAATAGTGTCTATAGATGTGGTGCTATATGTTACTAACCCATATGTTTATTCATATTAAAAAAATGATCACGTCGGGAAAAAAAAACAAAAAAAAAAAAAAAAAAACCAACGGGTATTTTAAAAAATATAGCACATGATTGGATACCAATTTGAATAATTTCATGTGTTACAGTGAAATCCATTATAATCTTTCCGAATTTTAAAGCACAACTAATACATTAGCGTAACAAATTTAAAACCAAAAAAAAAAAAAACCGAAGCCCATTCATTCAAAATTAAAAGAAAACTCATTAATAATCTAACTCTAATACTGTACTTCTTTGTTAATATTTAACCAATCGATCACCCCGGGGAAAAAAAAAACCAAAGGTTATGCAGAACATAAAGATCAGTTATTCATTTTCAAAATATTGAATAAATCGTAACCCATGCCTGCATAACATTTGAATAAATCTATTACGTTACAATTAAACACATTATAATATGCTCATTATTTTAGAGGGGCCAAATAATATATTAGCCCAACAGATCTAAAAACCCCCGATAAATTAAAAGCCCATGCATTTAGAATTTAAAACCCCAAAAAAAAAATCAAACTCCATTCATTAAAAATTAAAAGCCCATCCCCCAAATCTGGACAATATTAATTAACCAGTTTTTTCCGTTCCCCTACTTGTGACATTTTGATCAATTCCGAAAAATGAAACCCATTAATAATGTGTCGTTTTCAGTAATACTTTAATTAATTCCATTAATTCAAAAAACAGTGTCACTATCTGAAATTAATTCTGAGTACCCAAAAAATTCTGGGAATAAATTAACCAAAAAAATCAGGCCGAATAAAAAATAAATAAATAAATAAAATCCCACCGTTATGCATAATGTTTAGATCAGTTATTCATTTTCAAAGTAGTGAATAATATTAACCCATGTCTTGCATACCAAGAGAATAATTGTATCAGGTTACAATAAAATCCATTACAATTTTTTTTTTCTGAATAATTGTACAACGACTAATACACTATAGCCCAAAAAGACAGAAAGCCCATTTATGGAAAATTAGAAGCCCATCCCCCCATTTTATGGAATAAGCCCAATTTGCAGCACTCAACATTTCAATGATTAAAATATACCAAACGAACTTTCACAGCCAATACTCAAATTAATATGTCTAGTACAAGGATAACTCCATATTAACAAAAAAAATCACAAATACTGCATATTTAACACCACATAATTGTGTATGGAGGAATCCAACAACTAAATCTAACACTAATATTTTTTTCACACCTTCTGTATAATAATAAGTCCAAAAAAAAAATCAGTAGAATTTTTTGTCTTACTGAAGTCAACAAAAACCTATTCCCCCACATAATTCATCCTACAATTTTCATCAAATAATTACGGTATCTGGGTCCAGAAACCAATTTACCATTTTCAAACGGTAATTTCCCGACTTTTCATCAGTATACGCGCCCTTCTTGGAAGTTTTCCGCAGCAGCAAGTTCTCCATCAAATGGCAAACAACAACCCTGCAATCAACCAAACCCGGGCTCTGCTGGACGCAATCCTCAGAAACAGGCAATACCAGCTGCTTCATAAGGAAGGGATGGTTCCCGAATTTTCTTATGAATATATCTAACCTGTCACACCAAAAATATAATGTCATTTACACCTTACAATTACAAACAACAGTTAAATGAAGTTTAGATATCATCTGTCTCACCGCAATATATGACGCTGTCAAGTGTGGATCTACCGTTTTCTTTCTGGTGTACGATGAATTATAGAACTTCCATTTTTCTCTCCATAAATTATACCTTAGCAGCGTCCAATGGAACCCCAACCTCCTACTTGAAGAGTCTCCTTCGCTGGCAAGCAAAGGGAATAACAAGACGTCCATGTTCAAGCAATTCTCTATCCGGTCATCAATCAATGCTTTCAGCGCACTGGGGTTATTTTTGCTGCCACTTTTTATCAAACTCTGCATGTCAAACAAATATTAGTTTTAACACAATACACTGACATCAGGAAAAATAAGAGGATACACAACATACCCAACTTTTCAAGGTATCATCGTTGTTTTGGCCTTTTCATTAATTCTCCCATACTTCTTTATCAACAGCTCACCCCATGAATCAATAATCTACATATTCAGTAGCTAGACAAATAAATAAACACTTAATTTTTTTACAAGTAGCACTTGTTAAAATCATCAAACCATGGAGCAAAACATTTTACCGGACCGCTGTAGCACTTGTTTTGCAGTATGTCAATTATATTTCCAACCGTTACTTGCGCTAACGGCTCTTCCCCAACCCAAATAGCGTGACTATAAAATCAATAATTATTAGTAACAAACCCCTAATAAAAAAATGTTATAATGGAATCAAACACAAATGTAGAATAATGATTATTTTAACTACCTTTCCCCTTCAGTTTTCAAATAGTACTCAATCTCGTTTTTGTGGACCTGTTGTAATTTCTTCACAGCAATGCATTGCTTGCTCCACTTGAATGTCTTGCAATTGATTGGTAATCGTTCAGTCTCATTCACAGGCCTTTCTTCAACCAGGTTAACCAAATCTCCGGTGTTCATCTGTGGTGTAGTCTCTACTGGTTTCCTATCTTCTTTAATTGTTCTTTCCTTCACCCGCAAACACATTGAACTTGGAGTTTGATATCGAATTGTCCTCACTTGTTTGACACAAGGTGTAATATCTTGACCCATAACATCCATATTTACTGTCACCGTTTTTTCATCAACTTTATCAATCTTCTCCTCATTGCAGTGCTTTGATTTTATATTACTCTCGTAATCCAGAGCTATTGCATCAATCTTCGCCCATGATTCCGGATTCTGGAATACTTGTGTTGCACTGGGCCCACCATCATCAACCTCAATGTTATGAGGGGCAGGGGTGAAATCTGATAGCAGAATTCTACCCCCAGCCGAAGTTTCTGGGTTATTGTACTTCGGGCTCTCAGGATCAGCAACCGAACCTCCTAATAATGATTGTGCAGGATCAATACCAACCCCACAAGACCCATTGTTTCTCTCACTCAATCTCATCTCACCAACACTACTATCCTCTTTCTCAAATATTCTTTCAACAGACATGCTCTCTTTTCCAATTTCCACCTTTGCTCTAACCCCAGTATCCACTAAGTCAACATTATTTCTCTCCACCATATCCTGCCTGGTCTTTTCTACAAACACATCAGAAGCTGGCACGCCCGCCTCAGCAATTTTTCCAACCAAAAGCTCATTCCCATAACGCAGAGTAGTGATGCATTCATCTCTTTTCCTAATTTCCAACTCAAACCACTTTTTCATTTCCTCCAACGTCTAATTTATATTACTCACATCTGCTTTCAACTTGCACAAGTCGTCATCTCTAACATCTCTGAAACTTTCCTCTATAGCCCCCAGAACACTCTTGATCTCAGCATCCGCTTTATCCTGTGGTGTTAAGTAAGGAGTCAGACCTATACTCCAGGTTGGCTCAACATTCTCATCATATGTATTTCCATGAACCCCACATTGATCCAAGCCATTTAACGCTTCCGGACCACCAGAGTGGTTAACAGACACATCATTATCTTCGACATTCATCTTGTCAATGCACACTGCTTCATTTGTTGCTGCTGGAACAGCATCCTCATCACTTGAAATTAAACAAGCGACATCATCTTCAAACTTACCACTGTCTTTGAAGCATGCATGTCGCATATCACCCAACTTAATCAACTTGTAATACCCCATCCCGTTTTATACCTTTTATTTTGCTAGAAACCTTATTTTATATTATAATCTTATTTCTTTTAATTTTATTATTTTTGTGTGATACTGTGTGATTTAAATTTATACTCTATTCTAAATTCCCAAGTTCGAAGAAAGAAATCAAATATTTCAAACGGATAAGGGATTTACGAGAAATTAAATATTCAGAGTTTAAAATTAGGACTTTGATCCGTATAATTTATTAAGAATAATTCAAGTGCAACAAAATATTAATCAAATCTTAAAATCGTTTTAATTTCCATTTTGAAATTAAAAGAGCGAGCCTAACAACTCCTTATAAGAAGTACATATGATCTAACTAAATCTCTCTTCCTTTATTTTAAGCCGTGAGTTTTAGTTCTCTATTCTTTTAATTTTTAATTAATTAAATAAAGAAAATTCTTCTATAAATAAGCACGTATATGCCTTAAACATTCAGTATTAGTTTTCACTTTCCCCAAATCATCTCTCTCTGAATTTCCTCATACGAAAACTCCTTTCCTCAGTTCCTCTCTCCTCCTCTAAAAACCGCCGCTGCCTCTTCTTCATTTCCAGCGAGCAGCACCACCGTGTTTCAGCCCTCGTCCGCCTCCACCTCCCTGCTTCCGCCGACGAGCGCCGCAGCACACCTGCCGCCGTCGCTCCCTGATGCCGTCGCACAAGTAGCATCCGCAACCATCTCCAGCCAGAGCCGACACTGTGGCGCTCTCCCACCTCAATTCGGTGCTTCCGTCTTCCCCAATCGAAGCCGTGCCAGCCCTCTCGCTCCGGCCGATCGCTCACGCGCCGCCGCCTCTATTTCTCCTCCTTCCAGTAAGTAATTGAAATTCTCTTTTTCAATTTCGACTCTAATTAATTTTAATTTCCAACCCGTAACCCAATTCCTTTTAATTTCCTCTTCCGAGATGACGCCTCTCCGATTTGTTGCTGCCCGTTTATTCCGGAAAATCCCGAACAACGTCGTTACGCTGCCCAAATAATCCGACGAACAACCAAATCCTTACACAATGCCGTTAGGCTGCTCGAATTTATCGGACGAGTCACCAAACTACGCCGTTAGGCTGCCCGATTTGGGACTCGTAAGATTGCTAGCCTTCTCCCTATTTCTCTTTCCTATTTCTCTTTCGTAAATTTTGATGTGGGGAATTAGACTGTTATATTTATTCACCTTGGAAAGGTTGTAAGAGGAAATTGAAGTGTTGCTTACTCTTTTGTTCAAAAGCCCTGTGGGTTTGTTCATGAATTACTATTTTGATTAGTTGGATGATGATAATGGAATTAGCTTGTTTTACTGCCTGTTTTGATGTCATATTGATTTTCATCTCCTGTCCTTAGTTGGAGCTAGCTGATGATATGATGGAATTAAGTTGATGCGTTGCAGTTTCAAAACCTTTTGAAAATAGAATAATATTGTTTGTTTTAAAAGTGTTATTTTGTCGTATTAGTTGAGATGAGAAAAGAGAACAAAAAGGAACCTATGTTTATATCCAAAATTAGTAACAAATGAAAAGGAGTATTTTTGGAAAATAGTATTATTATTTTGTTTTGAAAGTGACACAGGTCAATTTGATTAATAATATTAATGATAAGAAAAGTATATATTATATTATTTATTATATAAATTTCTTTAAACAAGATAAGATTAATAAAGGGTGTTTTAATTATAAAATATAATTTATATTCAAAGTTCTTTTAAAATAAGAAATGGAAATTTTAGAAAATAAAATATTAAAGTTGAGACTTTTATTATATTAAATTATTTAAATATATTTCTTATTCTTTAATTATTTTTTAGAAAAATATTATATAGATATACTTTTAAAATTATAAAAGATTTTATAAAAGAACAAAGGATATCAAATAGATTGTTTTGTAGAGATCGAAATAGTATTACAACAAGGATACTAGTAAATACACCCACTCAATACACCAACCTTTAAGAAGTGGTGTATTTACCAAAACAGGGTGTGACCTTTAAACGGGTTCATTCAATAGATTTATAAGACAACAACTTCCTCGTTTTCGTAACACGAACTTCTAGGCCTTTTCGATAATCCAAGAGCCAATTATTAATTAAATGATTTCATATTAGGATTCAGTGCTAGTTGGAATCCGCACGAAGGATCCGACCATCTGTTTGAACATCGTTCACGGGACCCGGAGCAAACAGGTGGGTGATGATCTGTTGATTGATCTGCTAATAATACGTTGTGCTGGTATACTCTGAACTCGACTAAATCAATCTAAAACAACTTATCCAACATAAATGTACACCTACTATATAACTGTTTGAATTACGTGATATATTTATATATAATATAAAAATCTATTTTTTTATTCCAATCAATCATCATTGCATGATATAAGGGTATTTTGTGAGCATGAATCTATTCAAGTATGAATTATGTGTACAGTTCGAATTGTCAGTTTTAGTAAGGAAGAGGAAAGTGGATGTGGCCATGTTTGATAATAGATCAGGTGCATGGTCACGGGAATTGTTTGCAGTGGATGTGGCCATGTTTGATAATAGATCAGGTGCATGGTCACGGGAATTATTTGCAGTGGATGTGGCCATGTTTGATAATAGATTAGGTGCATGGTCACGGGAATTGTTTGCAGTGGATGTGGCCATGTTTGATAATAAATCAGGTGCATGGTCACGAGATTTGTTTACAGTGGATGTGGCCATGTTTGATAATAGATCAGGTGCATGGTCACGGGAATTATTTGCAGTGGATGTGGCCATGTTTGATAATAGATTAGGTGCATGGTCACGGGAATTGTTTGCAGTGGATGTGGCCATGTTTGATAATAAATCAGGTGCATGGTCACGGGATTTGTTTACAGTGGATGTGACCATGTTTGATAATAAATCAGGTGCATGGTCACGGGATTCATTTGTGGAAATAGTGGATGTGGCCATGTTTGATAATAAATCAGGTGCATGGTCACGGGATTTGTTTGCAGTGAATGTGGCCATGTTTGATAATAGATCAAGTGCATGGTCACGGGGAATTGTTTATATTGTTTTGAGAAGAGATTTACTATATGTGAAATTGATTGTGGGCTTTGCCCCTTAACGTGAACCAACTTGTGATATTTCAATTATATGATGTGAAAACCTGTTGTGCCCAACTGATTATTATGTGAACTTGTTATTTGTATGATATATGATGTTTATATTATTATGTCAATTGATTAAATGAATTAAATACTTTATAAATGAGTACAATTTAATATACTTCGGATTTACCAATCCCATGACGTTGCAAATCACCCATACGTGAGAATTCAAATCTCATGCCCCCTTTTTACAACCCTTGCAGATTATGATTTCGTGGAGCAAGGACTGTAATATGGACGACACGGAGTTCCCCACTTAAATAAAATGTTACTGTTAATATTAACCTTTATATATGTGTGTGTGATATATTATAAATATTATTCTACTCATTCTTCTACTGCATAAAACTCATTTCTCATTTTGTTATCCCTTTTTATATCAAATATTTCATAGTTCGAATTTTAGTTACAAGTGACACCTCGAATCTGAGATATTTAATATATTTTGGATTCGGGGCGTTACACAACTCCTCTCTTTCAAAAGAAGTAGGTCTAAGCCACAACTTTTCGACCTAAAAACCATTGATAAAAAAGAAATTAACAAAAAAACTCTCAATTTTTTTAAACTGGACAATAACAACCTTCTAGTTCAATTGAATATAAGACCTATACAATTGTTCACCTTCCTAATTTTCGATAGTCACACATGACCAATGGCATTGTGTACTGCCCTCATATCCCAATTTAAAAATCGAGGGAACATAACCGTACTGGGTGATGCAACTATGTTTGTGTGCTCGTAGAACCAATACTAAAAGTAAAAATACCAAAAAACAATCACAATCAGATATATGACATATATAATTGTATTAAAAAAATAAGACAAGAAAAAATTCATACCAGCAAAATTACTCCACACCCCCCAGCATTCATCTTGTCGCTTGTTTTTATCTGGCTCTTGAAGTAATCAACAATATATGTGCTCCAATCATATTGGCAAATCTCTTCAAACTTCTCCAAGTATTCCGGAATGTGAGGTTGAATAGCACCGCTTTTGTTTGGACTAAACAAAGAAGCCATCATAAAACATACCACCAGCCTGGCAACATCTATACAACTCTCCTCATCAAACCCCCCTAATGATTCCTCCAGTTTTTTAAAAATTACAGATCGATACAACACCAAGTATTTTGTTCGGTGTTTCATCAAGCCTTTGAACACACGTTTCACCCACTCCGACGAAACATACTCTGCACCAGTCTGATCTATATCTCTTGACCCACAGCTAATCCCAAATATTAGTTGTGCATCATTACTCAAAAGCGGAACCCTTGTACCCCCAATAATGAATGTCTCCGACTCAAAGTCGAAAGTCCGCATGATCCTCATTATGTCATCCTCGTACTTCTGGCATGGCCTCAACATTTTCTCATACCCCCTTTTTATAGATAGACTTGAATAAGAACCAAAACGATGTTAACCTTATTTTTTTTAATATGCCCTTCTTTAAATTCCAAACCGTTGATATCTTTGATCAATGAACGCAGGTTAGACCTGTAGTAAGTCTTTTTTTTTACAACAGATATCCCACCTGAATAAACAGTATTCATCAAGTCAATTGGAACAAGTCAAGTTCTGCATAGCAAAGTCAGATTAGGTGGGAATAACATTCTTTATAAGCTTAATAACCGCAAAAGAATTTTGCATAACAGGAATAACTACATCAGAAACTTACCAAATACGTTCAAAGGCCGCAACACATGTTTTGAATGTTGTTCCCTATCTCCACCATTCTTTTGGTCTGTAAATAGAACTTTATTCTTTGATTTCCATATACGGCAAATTTTCACCGTTTTAAAATCAAAACACTACCTTATACAATCATACAAGCTACAATGTAACTATAAAAGGATACCTCTCTTGTTATTTGCCAAGTCAGTATCATCTTTTAATGTTTCATGCCGTGATACCCTTTGAGCCCCTTATTGATGAAGTTAAAAAGGGGGAAGAGAAGGCCAGAATTGAACTGGCCAACTCCACTAATGAGACTCTGTTCTCTAACTCTGGCCGCTTGGATCTTCTGGAGAGCACCATGGCTCAAGCAGAGTTGAACCAGAAGAGAAAGGTAGAGTTGAAGTCCATTACCATGGCCAAGCAGCTGACAGCAGAGGAGTCTCAGTCTCAGGAGTCAGAGCAAGAACCGGAGGTTGGCCCTACCAAGAGGAAGATAAAGAAGGCCAAAAAGACATTTCTGGAAGAGGTTGTTGAAGAAGCAGAGAAGAGGTACAAGCAGGAGACAGAAGAAGAAAAGAGAGCAAGGATAATAAAGAACATAAATGAGGAGCAGAGAAGAAGATATGTGAGAAGACAGAACAAGAAGATCAAGGAGGCTGGTGGAAGCAGCAGTGGCAGTTCCAAGAAGAAGAATAACAAGATAGAGATAATGGAGCAGCTGCCACTCAAGACAAAAGGGACCTTTGACTCTACTGTGCATGTTCCTTTGATCAATCAGTGGAAGGAAGCCATGACCTTGTGGTTTATTCAACACTACATCCACAAGCCACCACCAGAGGACGAGGTACTCATCAACAGAACTTTTCATGCCTGGGTGAAGGCATATGATCTGAATCTGTATGAGCAGTTGATGCAATTAACAATTGAGTATAATCTGGAGGTGACTGCCCCTCAATTCGAATATCTCAATACTCCTATGGATGGTGACCAAATAAACTGGACAAAGTTGAAGATGCTATTCAAGACCAAGGTGATGCACAACTTCGACCCTCCCAGCCAAGCAGAGCTTAGAGTTATTCAAGACCGCTTCCTGGACTGGTTTCTTGTTCCCAAGGAAGGCAGAAGATATGTTTGATAGATAGGATAAATGTTGTAATCTGTAATCATCCCTGATCTTTAGTGAAAGTTTTCTTATCTCTGTTTCTGCCAATGACAACTTCTTGTTGTCTATTGTTTGCCTGGTAAGATCTATTCTAAGGTCTCATCTCTAATGTTTTTCATGCTTATTTATTTTTTTATTTAGTTCTGGTTGTGTTTTAACTCCATCAAAAAGGGGAAAATTGTTAGGATAAAAATTATTAGTTTTGAAGAGTTAAAACAAACCAGAAAATGTAATAGGACCATCTGGACCTGTTAGCCAGATGATGACTTAGAATATGACTTAGTCTAGGGGGAACTGCCTGACCAGAAGACTTCACCAGCAGAGTCACCGGAAGACCTCACCTGAAGACTCGACCAGAAGACTTCACCAGAGAAGATCAGATCAGATCAGAGGCAGAAGATTTACCCCAGAACCAGACAAGTCCAGAAGACCAGACGAGTCTGGTGAAATAATAAAAGCCTTAGAAACATCTCCTAAATCTAAGAAACTAATTGTTTCATCACTCTATTCTGGACTAGAGGACCTCTGGGTCATCTGGTACCTAGTCTTTCTACTCTGGACTTAGCAGAGTGACCAAGGAAGTTTCCTACCGTTGTTGTCTTTAATGCATTCAACAAATTAGGATTGGAAAGTTAATAAAGGCACTACAAGAAATCACACTTTACATGACGAGTTTTTTTGCGACGACACAAAATTTTTCACAATTTGTTACTTAAAAGTGACGAATTTTATCTACGTCACTGAAAAACTAGAAATCGTGACAAAAATTTATTTTGTCACCATTAATAATTATTTTCGTCGTTAATTTGTAAATTTTATGACACCAACAAGAAATTCGTCACAATAAACTTAGGTGACAATATTAAAAATAATTGGTGACAATAGTTAACGTCATGGAAGAAATATTTTCTTGACAATGATTTATTTTGTCATTAATTATTCGAAATAATTAGCGATACACTTATTTCGTCACAATATTATTTGGTGACAATATTCGTTCTAATTAGTAACGATAATATTCATCATATAATATAATTTTTACATGACACTTTTATGTTTCGTCATTAATTGTTTGAAAATATTAGTGACATCTTCTTCCGTCGCCAATGTTTATATATAGTGACGATTAATAATCATTTGTCACATTTCATTTTTCACTAAATAAAATCATATTTATTATTGACAAATTATATAAAACGTCAATAATAAGGTTCAAAAATAATTTTACATTGAAATTAATACCCCTAAACATTGAAAAAGTTCGAACCATGTACCTCCTCAAAATTTAAGACTAAAATCACCAACTAAGATAGACAACTTTTGATGATTTTATTTGAACATTATTATTGAATCATTGAAAATCAACCTTTTTCCTTATATGAAAAAAAGAAAAATGAAAAAATCCTACAAGGTTCGAACTCTGTACCTATCTATCTATGCAACAAATCCATAAAAAACAACCAACTAATCTAAACAATCTTTGATATTTTTCATTTAACATTTATTATTAATTTATTAAATATCAACCTTTTCTAATACAAAAAAAAAAAAAAAAAAACAACAACAACTAGTTTCGAACCTATTACCTTTGCACGGAATTTGACAAAAGGCACCAACTAAGCTTGACAAGGTGAGATTTTTCATGGAATTTATAGTTTATATTCTTTTAAACATCAACTTTTTTGTTGAAAAAAAAGACAGCAATACCTTTCACTATTTTTGTAATTTTTTCTTCTACTTAATTCTTGGTTTATCATTTTCTTAATTTTCAATTATTTATTAAATTTCCTTTTTCATAGTTCAACTATTACTTAATTTTTTTATTATACACTTTAATTTTTTTTATTTAAAGTGTTACAAAAGATTTTTTGTTTGTCATAATTGCATTTTTTTTGTCATATAGACTAATATAATAATGTTTATCAACTGATACATCAACTGATACCATATCATTCATCAATTAAAACCATTGCATCTATCCACTAATACTATAACACATATAAACTAATACCATATAATTCATTCACTAATACTATAGCATTCATCCGCTGATAACATAACTTTCACTATTTCTCCACTGTAAATTTGTTTTCAAATAATTTTATTTCTTAATAAATAAAGAAAAAAAAATCATCTCTCGCCATTATTTTCAATTTATTGCGGGATCCTCTGCAATAATTTACGACTAAATGTAATTTTTTTTAAAGAACCAATATTTTTGGAATTAAATAGTACCATAACATTCATTTACTGATACCACAATATTAATTTTTGGGAAATTTGTTTTTTTTGTCCTGTAACTTTACCTCATTTTGATTTTCGTCCCGCTGACTTTCAAATTTTGATTTTAGTCCTATAACTTTACCTAATTTTGATTTTTGTCCTGCTAACTTTCAAATTTTGATTTTGGTCCTGTAACTTACATATTTTTTTTATTTTGGTCCTACAACCTACCAACCCTTCCAGGATGAAAATCAAAAAGAGGTAAAGTTACAGGACTAAAATCAAAATTTGAAAGTCAACAGGACGAAAATCAAAAAGAGGTAAAGTTACAGGACTAAAATCAAAATTTGAAAGTCAGCAGGACGAAAATAAAAAAGTGGTAAAACTATAGGACGAAAAAAATTATTTTCCCTTAATTTTCCAATACCATTAAATTAATTCACTGATACCATATCAATTAAAACCATATCATTTATACATTGGTGCAACTACACATATAGACTAATACCATAATGTTTATCAGTTAATACCTTATCATTCATTGACCAAGACCATACCATTCATCAATTAAAACCAATGTATTTAACCAATAATTTCATAACACATAAAAGCTAATACCGTATAATTCATTCACTAATACTATAACATTCATCTACTGATAGCATAAATTGCACTATTTCTCTAATATAGACTCGTTTTCAAATAATTTTAGTAATTAATAAATAAAGATAAAAAAATAATATTTCACCCTTATTCTCAATTTATTGCGGACTCCACTCCAATAACTTATGATAAAATGTAAAAAAAGATCACTTTTTTAAAGAACCAATATTTTTGAAAATAAACTAGTACCATAACATTTATTTATTAACACCATAGTATTCATTCTCTGGTACCATTATATTAATTTACTGATACCATAACAATTTATCAATTAAAATCATATTGTTTATGCATTGATACCACTACACATATAGGCTAATGCCATAATATTTATCAGTTGATACCATATCATTCATTCACCGATACCATATCATTCATCAATTAAAACCCATTGCATTTAACAAATAATACCATAACATGTATTCATTAATATCATTGCTTTTTTCCACTAATATCATATCATATATCCACTTATACCATAATGTATATCATAAATTTCTAAAAACTATGAATCTTAAATGTGCAGAATTAATCAACCAACACAACATCCGAATAGTCACAGTACATATCTATTGTTGATTGAAAAAAAAAAGAAACAAATGATCAAATAATTTTCAAAATGCATACCAACCAACTTTTCTTTTCCCCTTTCCCCAACCATCATTACAAATTTCCTTCAATTTTTCAGCTGCAAGTTTCCTTTTTAAACCCTCTTAAAGTCATCTCCACCCTTACGTACATGACGATTAGCAATGCTTTTCTCGTAAATTACTATGTGTTTTTACCAATTTTGAAATTGATTTTTAACTTTTATGAAATTTTAAATATTTAATTGAGATTAGTTTTACGAGAAAATTAATTATGAAATTTATTGTTGACTTTGCACATACAACTAGAAAAGTATCATTTCTCGTAGCTAATTGTGTGGGTTTCATTTAATATATATATATATATATATATATATATATATATATATTTGACAGGACAAAGTATAGAGTGGAAATAATTTACACGTGAATCATTGAAGGGTATTAACTATTTTTAATAAAAAATATTAGTTATTTTTACTGAAGAGTGTTAGTTATTTTCACTTCAGAGTATTAGTTGTTTAGTGAAAACAAACTAATATACTTAACTATAAACAACTCACACCCTTCAATAAAAACAACTAATACCCTTTAATAATTCATATATGAACCAATTTCACTTTATACATACTCATTTAACAATATTTATAATTGCTTTGATTTAATAAGCTTGAATATTATATTATAACATGTTCTATTAATAAACCTCTCAGGTTTATCTTATTAACAGTTATATTATTATTTTATTTATTATACAAATTTGAAAGATATTAATTATTTTATTAAAGGGAATTAATTGTCTTATTAGAGAATATAATTAGCTATTTTTCTGCAAAATATTAATTGTAAACACATTTCACATTGAAATTTGTCCAACATACCAACTCATTGAAAAAAAAAATCCCTTTATAATTTCCATGAATTATTAATATTACAGGATTTTTTTACAAAAATTTCATCCCCACTCATAATTAACTAATGAAATTTTTAGGAGCCAAAAGAGTCACTTGGCAGGCCTTTTGATTTTTTTAATTGATATACCTAATAATCGTGATTGAGAAACTAAACAAATTGATTTGAAAATTAGATATATTAGTCAAAAGATTTAATATTATTCAGTTATTTCCTCCTTATTAGCACGTCTGATACGATATAGATTTCACATTCTCAACCCCTTTTCTTGTCTTCTCTTTAATTATGCAGATCAAAATCCTTCTTATTCCATCCATGTACTGTCGGTAATCTTCTACACTGGGATTATTATATTTGAAGGGCCGAACGCCCGTGAAGCGAAGAGGCTCAATCTTCTTCTACTCAAATTTGGACGAGGTATGGATTAAAAATTAATGATATTGATGTTCTTCGTAGCATTATTGCAATGGGGAAATTGATTCTTTTCTATTCATAGTGTGATGGCTTTGTATATATCATATATGCATATATCATTTCTTACATTCAATATATATGTATATATCATGTCTTCAATATGTATACATCTATGTGTATGTAATGTAAGAAAACATACATACATACATACATATATATATATATATATATATATATATATATATATATATATATATATATATATAGAACAAAGAAAACCAGAGATCTTTAAGATAATAAGCAAAACGTTCTTGCCCATAATGTGTTTGATGAAATGCCAGGACAATTTGGGGATGTAGGGAAGATGTGTGTTTGGGTATGCCGGTGGGAGATTTGATTTTAATCTGAGTATATTCTATACATCCCTATATCTAATCTAAATAATGTTCGTAATTTTTGTACTAGTCATCTCCTCCAACCTTCATTTACCCCCAAATACTTTCGTTGCCGGAATTGGAAAATAAGAGGAATCAACAGAGCAGCTGTCACACAAACTTGAAAATCTGGAATAAAAAACTAAATCAGAAAGTGGAAATCAGTGACTACCTTTCCCATTTTTCACCTCTGTAACCATATGTCCCAAAATTTGCTCGACCAATTTTTTCAGCCCTCCCCCAATTTTTGGAGATTTTGTGGAATCAACAAGAAGTTAATGAGTCATTTACAAATAGAGTAATCACATTAAAATTGATATTTTGCACGTTCTTAATTTTATTTGTGGCTAAAATTGTCAAATAATTTTATTTTCTGTTTATCAAATTTCGAGTGGGCTAAATGGGTTCATGTTTTGTATCTATATGCCCCAAGTGGAATAGAAATCATACCATGCTTTTAATTCATAATGGCTGCCACTTTTAATGCGAATATTCTGATTTGAAAAGGTACAAGTTTAATGTTCAGCATGTAAGTGTGGTAAATCGAAGAAACAGACAGAAGTTAAAGGCATTTATGGTTCGATCGCATGAAATGGTGAGTACATAATAATGTACTTAAATGTTTATTTTAAAGTTCATTTGTGCCTCTGTTATATTTTTACAAGTTCCTGATTTTTTTGTGAGTTAGCTATTATATATATATATATACATTGTTTTTTTGTGGGTCTTAAAAATGTCTTTAAATGTTCCATATTTTAGTTATTGTACTTTTAAATTTCTAATTTAATTTCCTATAACTTTGTTTTATGTTGTGAAAATGAGAGGTTTGTATGAAGATATTCATGACTTTAATTACCTCTAGAGATAGTTACATAAACCTATATTGGGGTTCTAAATATATGTAGACACCCAAACTTCACTAAAATTAGGAAGAAATGTCTTGCAAATTTCATGACATTTTTTACAATCTTGGGAATGAAAACTTAGGAGGAATTTTTTTCTAAAATTTAGATAAGGGAAAAAATATATTGCGAGTTTATGTTTTATGATGTTTTAATTCGACCATAGGTATGGCGAAAATATAGTAGCTGTCTTTTTTTCTTTTTGTAGTCTCAACGTAAATTAGCTGGAACACCATGTGACCGAATTGACTTGTATGAGCCCACACATATACAGAGAAAGATGGATGGAAATCTAATGGAACAAAGGAAAATTGGGTTAGTCGTGTAGATATATTTATAATATTTAGTTATGTTACTAAAATTTATGTTAACTTATTACTTTTTTATGCTCAAATATCAGGAGATGATGGAAAAAATGCGAGATAAATATATTGAGCTCGGAATCGAGAAGACTAATGTTGTGATAGTCTTTAAGGAGTTGGGCCACATAACAAGAGATGTAAAAGGTCTTAGATATGGTCCAAAACCTCCGAGCAGGCGCAATTCATTGTATGATTCTTCTAATCAATTACAAAAGGACTTACAAGATGCACACGAAGAGCTGCAAGTTTCTAAATCTCAAGTGAATGAACTCAAACCAAAAGTTACTGTTTTGAAAGACCTACTATCAGGACAAGGTGCAGGAATGACCAATTTGAACAATCAACTATCTGGCCAAATTGCAAATATCGACAAGCTTATGAGCATTTTGAACAGTAAAGGAATTTCTAAAGGTTAGCAATTTTTTTATATAAATATATATTCTTTAAAATTTATTTTCAATAATTAATAATATAAATTTTTAATTTTTTTTACAGGAGATAATCATTGTGTTTTCTTTTTCATATTTTTTTTTACAGGATATGTTGTGGTGACGCGTGGCTATTTTTGGGGTCTATATACTAGTATAGCTTTTGTTATTATCTTTATTCTTGTAAATTTGGACCTATTAGCTCATTGAAAATTTTATATAAAGTTTGTGGGTTAGGATGTTGGACCTTTTTTCTTGTTCTGTTAATTGAGATAGTTTTTCATGAGACCTTTATTTTGTTTTCATTTTCCTTCCATTTAATATCATCTGAGTATTGTTAGTGCAAATTGATATTTATTTTTCATTTTTTGCTTTTTTTTACATATAGTAGTTGAAATTAATTTATCAGGACATGCCACTTACAAAAATATTTAATATTATTGTTATTAATAATTAACATGACAATTCAAGTAAATATATTTTAAACAAATCAACTTTAGAGGTAACCAATACATGAATTTTTTTTTTTTTGTGAAGATTATTATATTTGTCAGTCTATAATATGTTATTATGACAAAAAAATCATCACCATTTTTCACATCTTTTTAACGACAACGAGCATTTTGTCACTAAAGTTTTATTTTTTGTCACAATTTATGTGGTCACTAGATCTATATACAAAATGACGATGAAATTTTCATCGCTATATTGTAATTTTATCATGATGAAAATTTTGAAATATGACAAAAATATATTGTCATTATAATTAACCTTTAAGCGACGATTATCATCTTCGTTACGTAGTATTATATTATAGTGACAAAAATAATTTTGTCACGATTTCCACATTATTTAGTGATGGTAAATAATTCGTCACTAAATCTTAATTTTTAGTGACATAGTTTATCGTCATCATATGCATATACTTATAGCAATAATAAATTTTTCATCACAAAAGAAAAATTCTTTCGTGGTAAATTATATAAATATCGAAATAGATAATACAGTTGTGACAAAAAAAGGTCACTATAATTTGACAAGGTTAGTAAAAATAGGGATAATCGTCGCAAAAAAGTTAGTTTTTAGTAACAATAAATCAAATCGTCATGTAAAACTGAAGTTTTAGTGTCAAAACACCATATTAAGTGCCGAAAAATGGATGTCAAATGAGACGATTTATATGTCACTATGGATGAAAAGATATAGTGACGGTGATCGTTATCGTCACCAAATGTGATTTTTTAATGACAATTTTTAAATAGTGTCATAAAGACCAAATACCACGCACTTTCAATGACGTTCTTTGTGACGAAAAATTTCATCACCAAATATTTATTGTGACGAAAAATGAATTATTCATGACAAAAAATTTCGACGCGATTTCCCAAATTTCTTGTAGTGAGGATCAATCCAAAGGATCTCACCAACCCAATCAATCAATTAGGGAAAATTATTGATTGGGGATATGATTGGATTAGCTCTCCAACGGCTAAAACCCTAATCCTCCCTATAAATATGAGAGTTGCTGGAAAGAAGTCACACGCGCGATGAACACATTCAAGCATTCATATTGATATAGCATTCCAGTACTCAATACGCACTTATACTAATCTACTCTTAAGGAGTTTTACTGTTGGAAAACATACTCAACATGTTCATCTATTCTAGACAAGGTTTGTTGGTCCCGAAATGAGTAAAACAGGTGCATTGGGGGGGGGGGGGGGAATACACCTGAGGTTATAAATTTAAACTTTTCTTTAAAACTTATCAGGTTACTTAAGACAGTAGATCGTCAGTGGACTTTGAAGTCTGCTGGGATCTACTTTTGAAAGCTTACTGAGATATTAGCTCCACTGAAGGTTCAACTGCTCCAGTCTCTGATGAGGTAAACCCATCTATCCCCTCTTCTACCCCTGTTAACCTTGTTTCCCCCACTACTTCTCCCCCAGAAACTCATACACAAACCCCACCCCCCTGCTCCTGGTGCCCCCATTCCTTCACCAGAGCAGCCCCTTCCTAATACTCCCATATACGCTTCCTCCACCATCCCCACTCAAACACCCTCTCCCCCTCCATCTCACCTGCCTCTCCCAACAGATCCCTCACCCCCAGCCCCTTTACCAGAGGTGCCATCAACTTCTGGTGCAGAACAACCCCTTCCACCTCACAAATTCCCATCCCAGCCTCTGTACCAGAAGTTCCATCTACTTCTTCTGGTGCAGAACAACATATTCCCTCAATCTCTAACTCACAGATCCCTACCTCTCCTCTATCTCACACTGAACAAAACCTCTCTGTTTCAATGGCATTGGGATTTACTGCTCCCCCTCCCTCTCCCACATGCCTATCCAGCGATGATAGTGAAGATGAGGATGGTTCACTTGAGCAAAAAATCTTAGCATCATCCTCCTTTGTCTCTGGGCCCAAACCTTTTACTTTCTCATCTGAAGAAATGGGTCCCATTAGGCAGAGTATGAGTGTAAGTGCTCAACTATGGCTAAGAGAGCATTTCCCAATCCTTCTGGAGCACTTACCACTGCTGGCGGATCTGACTGATGCCAAAGTCTGGAGCAAGGCCAGACTAGAGGATGTAGAGGACCTGATGTTATTGCTTGAAGAAATGGGTCCCTCTACTTTCACTGCCTGGGAGATTGATCTCAAGAGGAAGCTTAACATCTAGAATCCTGCGGAGCTTGAGACCCCAGAAGCAGCCAAGGTATTGATCCGCACTCTGCTGATCCAACAGGGAGTGACGATCTCCACAGAGGGCCCCCAGTACAAATTTTGCCCTCACTTCTCTTTTCCTCCAGAGCTCTACTCTGATGAAGAGGACTTTGATGTCACTCCTACTATCCTCCAGAAGATGAAGCTGTTCTTTAATGAGCAAATCCAGCAGATCGACAGATTCTCCAAGGCAATGCAACACTTGGCACCTGCTCTGGTTGAGCACCAGATCAAGGATGAGAGAAGGAAATTCCTGAAGCAGGTCAAGGATGTGTTTGCCTCTGCTAAAGCTGCATTCAAATCTTACTGCCTCTATTTGAAGATGGATGTGCATGAGAGTCAGAGGCAGATCCAACAATATATTCTGGACCAGATGCGCCCAGTGTCTGTCTTTAAGGTTGAAATGGCTTCTCAGATGTTGGAGACTGCTAAACTCAAGGATTCTCTCCAGGAGATGCTTGCTAAGCAGGAGAGGTTGCTGAATCTAAAGCCTATCTGGAGGAGGCTAGGCAGCTGCGTGATCTTCACTCTTCCTCCTCCACTGCCTTGCCTGATCTCATCCGGCAGATAGTGCAGCCCCTCTTTCATGAAGTTAAAAAGGGGGAAGAGCAGGCCAGAACTGATCTGGCGAAGAGCACAAATGAGACCCTCTTCAGCCATGGGGCTCATCTGGACCTGTTAGAGAACACTCTGGCTCAAGCTGAGTTGCAGAAGAAAAAGAAGGAGAAGCTAAAATCTCTAACAATGGCCAAGCAGCTAGCAGCAGAGGAGGAGTCTTTTGACTCTGAGCAAGATCCTGTCTCCATTCCTGGCCCAACTAAAAGAAAAATAAGAAGGGTCAAGACGAGCTTCCTGGAGCAGGTGGTTGAAGAGGCAGAGAAGAGATTTAAGGAAGAATTTGAAGAAGAAAAGCTTACCAGGATAAGGAAGAACATAGATGAAGAGCAGAGGCTCAGATATGTTAGAGGGCAAAACAAGAAGGCCAGAGAAGCTGGAATATCTTCTGGTGCCAGTGGATCAAATCAGAGGAAGAAAGGACCTGTTGAAGTGATGGAAATTCTACCACTCAGGACAGAAGTGTCTTTTGACTCTACTGTGCCTGTTCCTCTTATTGAGAAGTGGAGAGAGCCATGACCTTGTGGTTTATCCAGCATTACATTCAAAGGCCTCCACCAGAGGATGATGCGCTCATCAACAGGACTTTCCACTCTTGGATGAAGGCTTATGATGCAGAGCTCTACAAGCAGTTGATGGACTCTACCATCCAGTTCAACCTGGAAGTCACAGCCCCTGAGTTTCATTATCTCAACACTCCTATGATCGGGGACCAGATGGATTGGGCAGAGCTGAAGAAGTTGTACAAGACCAAGGTGTTGGCGAATTTCACTCCAACATCTTCTGCTGAGTTGAAGGCCATCCAAGACAGATTCTTTGATTGGTTTCTGGTACTTAAGGAGAATAGAAGATATGCTTAGTATAGGACCTGATATGAATTGTAATCTGTAATCCTTTTGTCCTTACTATTAATGAAATATCATATCTCTCTCTGTCTTAAAGACAACTCCTTGTTGTCTTCTTGTTTGCCTGATAAGATCTATTCTAAGGTCTAATCCTTTTATTGTTTTCATGCTTAAGTGTTTTGTTTTTTATCAGTTCTAGTAGTGTTTTAACTCCATCAAAAAGAGGGAAATTGTTAGGATAAAAGTTGTTAGTTTTAATGAGTTAAAACAAACCAGAAGATGTAATAGGACCATTTGACCTGTTAGCCAGATGAGGAACTAGATTAGGACTTAGTCTAGGGGGAACTCCCAGACCAGAAGACTTCGCCAGAAGAGTCACCAGAAGACCCACCAGAGGACTTCACCAGAGGACTCCACCAGAAGACTTCATTAGAGGAGACTTACCAGAGGCAGAGGACCTTCCCCAGACCAGACGAGTCCGGACCAGACAAGTCTGGTGAAACAAAATATGCTAAGAATCATCTCCTGATTCTGATGAGCATTCTGTTTCTTAAACCAACTCTGGACCAGAAGACATTGAGGTTACATGGTGTCTGATCCTGCCTTCTCTGGAGAGAATCAGAGTTAGGCATTGAAAGCATTTGACTGTTGGTGATTCAAATCTAGTCAACAAGATCAGATTGGAAAGTATTTGAAGACAATAAATCCAAGGATCCCACCAACCAAATCAATCAATTAGGGAATTGATTGATTGAAAGCTTTCTTAAATAGAGATCTGATCAGATTAGCTCTCCAACGGCTAAACCCTAATCACCTCTATAAATGCAAGAGTGCAGACTCAAAGAAAGGCTCTAGAATCTTACGCGCACGAAGTCATATTCCAAGCCTTAGTTTTATCACGCACTTAGCACTCTTATTGTTCATTCATTCATATTTACTCATAAAGGAGTAGTTGGATCTCAACCTGTTCATCTCTAAGAAAAGGTTGAAGGCTATAGACTTTAGATTGAAGTTAGATCTAAAGGGCTCGTAAGAAGGAACTGGTACTTCACAATTCCAGTACGCAAGTAGTTTGTTGGTTGGTTAGTAAGGCCCCTTTGATAAGAAGGGAGAGTGGACGTAGGATCTTCTAATCCGAACCACTATAAATCTGGTCTTTTTACTGCTTTCTTTAATTACTGTCTTGTTTTATTTATTGTGCTCTTATAAAGGACTTTGCTAAAGATATAACCTTTAAAGCTTCCACAATTAATCTATCTAGTGGGACCAACACTTATAGATCCCGAATGTAAGAGTTCCTCAGCAAGAATTTAGATGTTTTTGCTTGGTCTCATGCAGACATGGTGGGAATAGATCCAAAGCATGCTTTCCACAAGCTTAATATCAATCATTCAAAAAGGCCAGTCCATCAAAAATGAAGAAAGTACGGCCCAGACAAGTACCAAGCTTTGAATGAAGAGGTGAAGAAGTTGTTAGATAACGATCTAATCCATCAGGCACTTTGTCCACAATGGGTAGCAAACCCAGTCCTTGTGCGAAAGCCAAACATAACCTGGAGGCTATGCATAGATTTTACAGATCTGAATGCAGCATGCCCGAAGGACCACTTTTCTCTCCCCCATATTGATTAATTGGTGGACAACACTGTGGGTCACGAGATGCTAACATTCATGGATTCCTTTGCCGGATACCATCAAATCCCAATGCATCCAGACGATTAAGAAAACATAGCATTTTATACGAACAAAAACTTGTTGTGTTGGAAAAGAATGCCATTCGGCCTCATCAATGCAGGAGCAACATATCAGAGGTTGGTGAACAAGATATTCGATGAACAAATTGGAGATACCGTAGAAGTCTATGTGGACGATATCGTGGTCAAAAGTCCCCAAAAGAAAGATCATCTCCAACATTTAACCCAGGTGTTTGAAACCCTTTGATACTACAACATGAAGTTGAATCCAAAGAAAAGCAGCTTTGGAGTTCATTCGGGGAAGTTCCTGGGACATCTTGTTAGTCAACGAGGAATTGAGGCCAATCCAACAAAATTTGAAGCCATCGTGGATATGCAACCACCACGTTCAGTAAAAGAGGTGCAAAGGCTCACAGGATGCCTAGCAGCATTAAACCGGTTCATATCCCGATCAGGAGACAAGTGTCGTCCATTCTTCGAGGCCATCAAGAAAGGAAAGTTTACGTGGACTAACAACTGCCATAAGGCTTTCGACCAACTTAAAGACTACCTGGGTAATGTTAAAATTCTATCAAAGCCTATCCCAGGTGAAAAGCTCTATTTGTATTTGGCAGCGTCAGAAGTGGCAATCAGCTTTGTTCTGGTAGGGGAGGATGGTAAATTTCATCAACCAATCTACTACGTCAGCTAAGGTTTACACGAGGCGGAGATCAAATATTCCCCAACTGAAAAGCTGGCGTATGCACTTGTCATGAGTGTGAAAAAGTTACGACCATATTTCTTCGACCATCAAGTTGAGGTGCT
Source organism: Ballota nigra (assembly GCA_947034835.1). Taxonomy (NCBI): domain Eukaryota; kingdom Viridiplantae; phylum Streptophyta; class Magnoliopsida; order Lamiales; family Lamiaceae; genus Ballota; species Ballota nigra. The sequence goes on from OX344726.1 coordinate 55,434,816, forward strand.
AACAACTTTCCCACTCAGACAAATTCTCCATCGCCCAGACACAGCTGGTCGGCTATTAAGATGGTTACTAGAGATTAGCCAGTTTGGGGTGACCTATGCTCCTCGAACAACGATCAAAGGGCAAGATTTAACCGACTTTATTATCGAACTAACTTTCCCACTAGATCCAACGAGAGGACTAGATCATCCCTGGCATCTCTATGTCGACGGATCTTCAACCAACATGGCCTCGGGGGTAGGAATAGTCCTAATTAGCCCTGACAGACAAGTGTTAACCTTGACAGTCAGATTTGGTTTCATGGCTACCAACAATGAAGCTGAATATAAAGCCCTTATTGCTGGTCTCCACTTATCTCTTGCAGTCGGTGTCAGACGTTTGTAAATATTCGATGACTCACAATTGATCGTGAATCAAGTTCGAGGTGAATATGAAGTGAAAGACGATCACATGATAAAGTATCAGCGGATTGTTGCTCACCTGATGTCCCTATTGGAACAAGTTTTCATTGAACAAATTCCAAGGACAAGCAACACTCAAGCAGATGCTTTGGCCCGACTAGCAACAAGTGAAGGACCTACAGATTTGGCAGACATTATAATCACAAAGATGAACGACCCGTCTACGATAAGTTATAATGTCAACCAACTAAACGAACAATCAAGTAAAGAAGAATATTGGAGAACAAACATAGTCAAATACTTGAAAAGTGGAGAAAAACTAAACAACTCTTTTGAAGCTGCCAAGCTAACAAAGAAAGCCGCCAGATATACTCTGGTAGGCGAGCAACTTTACAAAAGGGGAATATCAGTTCCACTTCTCACATGTTTGCCTAGGGGGCAAGGGCGAGCAATACTCGAAGAAATACATGCCGGAGTATGTGGAAATCACACTAGGGGGCAAGCTTTGGTGTATAAAACTATCAGACAAGGTTATTATTGGCCGACTTTACGTCGGGCCGCAATCAAGAAAGCAAAAATTTATCATCAAGGGGATGATAAAACTCCTGAGAAAAGTGTGGCGTTCAAGGCCAGGTCTGAACCTGTTGAGCCCTCATCAAATTCTTCATCAAAGTCACTGATGGAGATGAGCAGGGAAGAACTCGCTGAGGAGTACAGCCTGATGGCCAGACGATTTGACAAGCTCAATTCCAGGTTTGGTCGTTATAAAAAGTTTTATCAGGACTCATGTGATAGGAAACCTAAAGGAACCCACCAAAGCTCAAGGAGATATGAGGAGCGAAGGAATACTGACCAGAGAAGAGAACGTGGTGATGAAAGGAGATATTCTGAACCAAAGCCTGAAAGAAGAGACGAACAGAGACGTACTCGCGATGATAGATATCCAACCAAGGCTGAAAGCTCACCAAGAACCAGGGAACCTGACTCAAGGAGGAACCCTGAATCGAGGAAAGAAAGAGTAAGTGAGCAGGTAGCATGTTACAACTGTAACAAGATTGGTCACTATCAGTACGACTGCCCGGAGATGAGTGCGAGGGAGAGAGAGGAAAGGAGAGCCACGAGGGATCTAAGATCTGCTGATCGGAGAGCAATGGTCGCTGAAGATGCAACAGACTCTGACGGTCCTGCTGAAAGGTCACCTGAACTCTTCTCAGATGACGAGTACGATGATGTCTGTCTGATGGCTAGGGATGAGCCTGAGGTAACATCAAATTCTGTTTGTGCTTCTTACACTGGTCAAAATCCTGAGCTTAACTCAGAGTCAGTTAGGGAAATGAACCTTCATATCTGTCTTGATCAATTGATGGTTGATTTCTCCAGACTGCAGGAAACTAATGTCTTCTTGGTAGAGGAGAACAAGAAATTGAGTACTGAGGTTCAAAACCTGAATGAACAACTCACTCAGTCTGATCTTAATGAATCAGCTCAAATTGTAAGACTAACTCAGGAGATTGATTTAATCAATGCTGAGCGTCTTCCAAGAGAGAAGATTCTGAAGGAATTGGCTGAGGAAGAGCTGGTAAGGAAGGAAGAGCTGAAAGCACTTAAGAGTAAGTTTGATGACCTCTTTACCAGACATGAAATCCTGAAAAAGAGTGAGGACTCTCTCAAGAAAAAGGTTGCAGCAATGAATAAATCCTCAGTGGCTAGAGAGGAAATAAATAGCAGCCAGATGCTTGTGAATGAGAAAAAGGGACTTGGATATGTTCCTAAGAAATCCTCACAAGGTCAGTCTCATGTTGCTTCAGGGAGCAACACTGAGAGGGTATTTGTTCAGGCAGGCCAGAATGCACCTAAGGTTGTACTTCAGGCCCGCCAAACCGATAAGGGCAAAGAAACTGTTGACACAGTCAGGGTTGCTCCCAAGGAAGCTAAGCCAAAACCCAAGGGAAAGGCAAAGCAACCTAGGGAGGCCCCTGAGAGCTCAGGCCAGGGAAAGCCTCAGCGAAAGCAGAGGAAGACTCAGGCCAAGAGCCCTCAGACTGGTCAGCGAGGGTACCATCATGCTTGGCAATACCAACAGGAAAGACCAAACATGATGACACCCCCATGGTTTTGGCATTCTGAGGCCTTTAACTGTTTTCCATTCCCTCACTTGCCTAGGGGGAATAGAACACAGGGTCCTTATCAAGAACAAGGCCCAAGACCTGCTGCACCCAGACATAGGAAGAACAGGAAGCCAGCCCAAAAGGCACCCACTCTGAGGCAATCAGGGTTGTTAAGCAAGTCTGGAACCCGAAGGGTACAGCTGACACTATAGGACCCAACACCCAATGGGTACTAAAAGCCTGATTTACTTGCAGGCGGCTGTGGATCACAACAAGAGGAGAGGAGACTCAATCAAAGTTGTTTGGTACCTAGACAGTGGTTGCTCAAGGCACATGACTGGAATGAAGAGTCTTCTCCAAGAATATCAAGCTAAAGATGGTCCACAGGTAACCATTGGTGATAACTCAAAAAGTGTTACTAAAGGTTTTGGTGTTTTGATAATAGGTACAGTCAAAGTGGAAAATGTGTCCTTTGTGGAAGGACTGAAGCATAACCTGTTGTCAGTAAGTCAATTCTGTGACAAAGGTTTCAGTGTTGAGTTCTCATCGAATATATGTTCAGTCAAGGATAAATCAACACAAGTGCTTCTATCAGGTATCAGGAAAGGTAACGTTTATCTCGCTGATTGGAGCAGCACTATTCCTAATACTTGTTTTGTTGCTAAAAGCTCTCTAGAGCTCAGTTGGCTATGGCATAAAAGATTAAGCCATCTGAACTTCAAGATTCTTAACAAAATTTCTAGACAGTCACTTGTTGAAGGTCTACCTAATGAAGTTTTTAGCAAAGATCATGTGTGCAAAGCTTGTCAGGAAGGGAAGCAGGTCAGAGCGTCATTCAAAGAGAAAACTTCTCATTCCACTGACAGGATACTTCAGCTCTTGCACATGGATTTATTTGGCCCTATAACACCTGTGAGTATGAATGGTAGAAAGTATACCCTTGTGGTTATTGATGATTATTCTAGATATACTTGGGTTATTTTCTTGTTGAATAAGAAGAAAACACAGGTGAAGCTTCCAGAGTTGCTCAGGAGACTCAGCAATGAGAAGAATCAGTCCATTACTAAGATCAGATCTGACAAGGGCACTGAGTTTATAAATTCATATATTTCTGACTTTTGTAATGAACTTGGTATAGCTCATGAGACTTCTGCAGCTAGAACCCCACAATAGAATGGTGTCACTGAAAGGAGGAATAGGACACTGAAGGAAGCTGCAAGGACCATGCTGGCTGAGTCAGGATTGCCCAAGAAATTCTGGGTTGAGGCAATCAACACTGCATGCTACACTCAGAACAGATCCATGCTGAACAAACAACATGCTCAGACCCCATATGAGACATGGAACAAAAGGAAACCTCGTATTTCTTATTTTCATGTATTTGGTTGTAAGTGCTTCATCCTCATCAATGGAAAGACCCAATTGAAAGCCTTTGATAGCAAATCTGATGAAGGAATATTCTTAGGATATTCTGAAGTTAGTAAAGCCTTCAGGGTTTACAATTGTAGGACCCTTGTTGTGGAAGAATCACCTCATGTTGTCTTTGATGAATCTGCTAATGAGTTTAGGGCAAAGGTGTTGAATCCTGACACTGAGGAGGTCACAAAGAGAGTGACAAGGCTGAGCTTAAAGAATCAACCTGATCCAGAGGTCAAAACTGTGCCAATTCAAGGATGGGATGATGACGATGATCAGGATGATGAATCAGGCGCCACTCTTAAGCCCAGCACATCAGGGACTTTTGAGCCTCAGACTGAGGAACATGCTCAACCTGAGGTAAGTATCGTCTATAAAGATGCTGTCGCAGCTGAGACGGTTCCTGATTCACCTCATCAAGGGGGAATCAATGTCCATGATATTGAGCTTATTAATCCCTTTGGTATAGATTCAGAATCATCCCCTTCTGTTCAATTTCCTGAATTCTATGAGCATGCAGACACTAACATTGCAGGTACTTCAGGAACAACTCCTGGCAAGAGATCATAGCTAGAGAATCATCCCATTGATCAAATCATTGGTGATCCAACTGAGGGAGTCAGGAGCAGACGGTTCCATGGTGAGAGTGCATTGTTCTGTTGCTTTCTCTCTGAGCAGGAGCCTCAGAACATTGAAGAAGCTCTCACTGACTCGAACTGGATCATTGCCATGCAAGAGGAGTTGAACCAGTTCACAAGGAATCAGGTTTGGGAACTGGTAGATAGACCTAGGCATCAAGGTGTGATTGGTACCAAGTGGGTCTTTAAGAACAAGAAGGATGAGAATGGTGTTGTGGTAAGGAACAAGGCTAGACTGGTTGGAAAAGGGTATTGTCAGTCTGAAGGAATAGATTATGATGAGACTTTTGCTCCAGTGGCTAGGTTGGAAGCTATCAGATTGTTCCTTGCATATACAACATATAAGAAGTTCAAGGTGTATCAAATGGATGTCAAGAGTGCCTTCCTGAATGGTGTACTCAATGAAGAGGTATATGTTGAACAACCTCCCGGGTTTGAGGTTGGAGATAGAGTATACCATTTGAAGAAAGCACTCTATGGACTTAAGCAAGCACCAAGAGCTTGGTATGATACCCTCTCTCAATTCCTGACAGACCATGGGTTCAAGAAGGGAACCGTGGATAGGACATTGTTCAGGATCACTGAAGGTGATGACATTCTCTTGGTCCAGATTTATGTGGATGACATAATATTTGGATCACCAAATCATCAGCTCTGTGAGAAATTCTCTAAGTTGATGACTGGTAAATTTGAGATGTCAATGATGGGAGAGATGAACTTCTTCTTAGGATTGCAGGTCAAGCAGACTGATCAAGGTATCTTCATAAATCAGGCCAAGTATACAAGAGACTTGATTCAAAAGTTCGGTGTTCAGAACAGCAATCCAGCCAGGATCCCTATGAACACAAATTGGAAGATGGATCCTGACACTGAAGGGACTTCAGTAAATCAGACTGTGTATCGTGGGCTGATAGGTTCTTTGTTGTACCTGACTGCAAGTAGGCCTGACATTACGTTTGCAGTTGGTGTGTGTGCTAGGTATTAGTCTGATCCCAAAAGGAGTCATTTGGAGGCTGCTAAGAGGATACTTAAGTATTTGAAAATGACAGTCAATATGGGACTATGGTATCCTTCAGATGACAACTTAGAACTGACAGGTTATTCAGATGCAGATTATGGAGGTTGTAGGATTAATAGGAAATCAACCTCAGGGACATGTCAGTTTTTGGAGAGTAAGTTGATCTCGTGGTTTAGTAAGAAGCAAAATTCAGTGGCTACATCCACAACAGAGGCTGAGTATATGGCTGAAGGTAGTTGTTGTGCACAGATTTTATGGTTGAGGCAACAGTTGAGGGACTACCAAGTGTTTGCTAATCAGGTTCCAATCTATTGTGACAACAATAGTGCAATAGCAATTACTCAGAACCCAATGCTTCACACAAGGTGCGAGCATGTGGATATTAGGCATCACTTCATTCGAGATCATTCACACTGACAAGCAAAGAGCTGACATCTTGACTAAGCCTCTGGCTGAAGCAAGGTTTATGGAACTGTCAGTGGAGTTGGGACTCTTAGATCCGAGAGAACAGTCAGTGTAGGGTTCTAGGGGGAACTCAGCCCAGACTCGACTCAGCGAGGTATCAGGGTGCTACAATGTCTCCCTGACAGGTATGAGTTCTATCCTGACTCTAGTGAATTTCAAGCGTCTCCCTGAGTCCTTCGTCCTGAAAATCTTTATTAAATGCATTCCGTTTTCATTAAAAGCGCGCCTTTTCATATTTAAACCCACGCGCACGGAGCATTTAATGCTTTAGTTACTTTTTCATATACGTGTCCGTTTTATACGGAATATGACTGACATGAGGTTTTGATTGAAGCTGAGATCAATCTTAGCCCTTTATTTCAAAAACCTTTCGAATTCAGGGATTAATCTCAACCACACGTTTGAGTAACTGACTTAGTCTTATCAATCAAGAATGCCATTTGAGGTTTTTACGCAAACACAACGCACATCTGCACACTGAGTTTTCTCTTGCTCAAACACAGAAATTTTGAAAAATCTCTTCCTTTCAAATCAATGGCATTTCTTGATTTCAACTGGACAACCGATAAGATCGAAGACGTTGTCGAGAACAAGCTGATACACATGGAGCAAGTCATCTCCATGGAAGGTATCTGTCTTACAGTTGAGGAAATCAAACCCGTGTTCAAGTGGATTTCCAATGCTGGGTTGGAAACATACTTCACCACCCGCCCCATTTCCGTGCTCCCAAGAACAGTTGTGGAAGCTTATTTGAACACGTTCTTACGGAAGGGGGAACTATTCACGAAGGTGACTGCGCTTAAGCCGACGGGAGAGAAGGACGGCGACGACGAACCTCTTTACAACTCAGAGGTGGTCACTATTGACATCAGGAGGGCGGTGAGAGAAGTTTTCAAGTTGTCATTCTCAGGCATCAACCCAAAGACGTACAAGGAGAATTCGGAGGGAGAACTTCTTGGGAAATTGACCAAATCTGGGTCATTAGAGTTCAAGGCTCGTCAGAACAAGAATACGCTAAAGCCTGAGTACAGAGCTCTGGTGGATTTGGTGTCCAAGATTGTGATGGGTGTAACTGGCTCTCACGAGCAATTGAGTCAGCCCAAGCTGAGACTCATGGGAGCTATTGTTGATGGAGTGGAAGCGAACTGGGAGTAGTTCTTCCTTGATCAACTCCATCAGGCCAGGTTGGACAAGCTAAAGCGAGATGAGGAGAAGAAACACATTTCTGTCAGTGCCATCTTGCCATTCGGAACGAGGATGTCCATCCTGATAGCTCATGCCTGCCATGGTATACCTTCGACTTTGAAGATAGTCTTTCTTCAAAGAAGGTAATGTTTTCCTCACCGAGTGATACTTATTCAGTGCTAGGGCTGACTGATCCCAATGCGAAAGCAAAGGGTCAGGCCAAAAAGCCAGCTGGTAAGGCCAAGAGAGTGGCTACCAGTCTCATTGAAAGGGTAGATGACCTCCTTGAGAGGAGTAAGGAGTCGGAGGAGGTAGCAGCTGAGGAGGTGGAGCAGCCTGAGGTGGAAAAGGCTGAGAAGAGGAAGAAGGTAAGGGTCGTGCTATTAGGGAAGAGCACGAAATCAGGGACTGAGTCTGATCCCAAGAAGGCCGGGTCTGAGGCTGAGGGAACTGACGATGATGTCAGGAAGGAGGGTGATCAGGGAGAGAGGCCCCTGAAGATGCTTAGGAAGGGAATCAAAAAGTCCCCTGCTAAGAAGCTGCCTGAGGTGAGTGAGAAGGAGAAGTCAATCTCTCCTGGAGCCTCTGACTTGGAGGAAGTGAGAAAATCTGTCGAGACGGCTGAGTTGTTGCAGCCTGAGACAGTACCCACTCAAACACCCCCACACCCTGAAACCCAAACACCTTACAACCCTGACCCTACTTCTCAACCCACTGAAACACCCCAAACCTCAGAGCCAAATCATCCTACTGAGTCAGTGCCATCAATTTCACCAACGAATGAGCCTGACCAGTCAGCCGAGCCAAATCTTCCAAACCCCACAGACTTTCCCTCATACCCCAATCCCAAAGACTGTCCCAAATCCATTTCAACTGAAGAGGATGAATTCCTCGAAGTGGAGTAGGAGGAGTTAGATGAACATATGGCAGGAGGGATTCTGGAGAACACTCTCAGGGGGAATGCCATTGAATGGGCAGGTAAGTGCTGGCCTGGGCTGTATAAGTACAAGGAGCTGCTGGCGAATGTGATTGAGCTCAAGGTTTGGTTGGAATTCAAACAATCAAACATGCAGGAGCAACATTTGCTAGTGGACGCTCGTGGCTGGGATCACTGGGAATCTGAGGAAGCCAAGATTTGCTCCTTCTTTGGACTGACTAGCTGGCTTCAACTTCTAAACTTCGACAACCTGAAGCAGTTAGTGGCTGATATGATGTCCAAAAGCAAGGCTGACATCCTGTCTGATGAAGAGAAGGATGATGAGGATGATGAAGCTCAGGGTGGAGCTATAGAGAAAGCAGTGGAGGAGACTGCGAAGGAAGTTGATGAGATGATCTCTGAGCCTCAGGCTCAGGGGGAAGGTGAAAAGGACACTAGTGCCAAGGGTGGCCCAGTGGCTGAGGATGTTATGAACATCTCAGCTGCCAATGAGACATCTGTCGATGAAGGGATTCTCTGCCCTGAGACAAGAGAGGAAGATGTTGAGGCATCCAAAGAGACTCTCAGTTCCGAGGGACAAGTTCCTAAGGTTCAAGTTAGCTTAGCTGAGCCTGAGCAGGCGGCTATGACTACTTCACAACTGCCTTCAGTGCACCTTGAAGAAGGGACTGATGCCGCAGGGGCTGACAAGGGAAAACAGCCAATCACTGATGAGACCGTTGATGATGAAGATGTGATAATAACTGGGGTCAGCCGTGGTGAATTCACAAGCATAGTGGAGGTCAAAAAGAAGAAAACCACTGAAAATCTAGCTGAACTTCAGGAGGAAGTAATGAGGCTACGAGCTGAAAAAGAAGAAGACTTCAAGGCCCTGGCAAAACACATCAGGTGGACAAAGTCAGCCTACAACACCCTTGCCAACAGGGAGCTGATTCTGTTGAAGAGAACGATGACTGACACGGCCAAGTCAGTGAGGAATGAGAGGAAGCGCACTAAAAAGATGCTAAGGCAAACCTTGAAGCAGTTGGCTGAGAAGGATGAGCAAAGGAAGGAGGATCTCAATCAGGCTGTGGAGAAGCTTCCAGCTCAGGCTGGAGCACTATTCACTCAGGCCATTTCTGGCTCAGCGTCAAAGTTCGAGCTGGAGTCAGAACGCATTGCTCAGACTTCGAAGGACATTGCCGAGAGGCTGACCCAGGCAGATGAGCGATCCGCTCAGGTGGAGGAGAAGATTGAGAAGGCAGAACAAAGACTCCAACTCTCCATGGAGGTCTTTGAGAAGAAAGTGAAAGCTGCAATCAGTTCAGTATCATTTGCAGGAACTGGTATCTCAATGGGAGTTGAATTATTGAAGGAGGGAATTAATGATGTCCATTCCCTAGCCTCCTTCATAATCAACAGCGGATCTGACGCATTCCCATCAGAGGCCAATGATGATGCCAAAAAGGGGGAAAAGAAGAAGAAAAGACCCCGCCCTGAGGCATCGGAGGCAGTCAACCAAGGTGAGACCGTTCAAGCTGATCCTGAAGCCAATCCTGAAGGGAACGTGCTAAGGGTGAGGAAATCAACTAGGTTGGCGGCAGTAGAGAAGGAAGGAGAGGAGGTAGTTGCCAGGCTGAAGGCGGAGGCAGCTAAGGCAAAGGCTGATGAACCTTCCAAACAACAAACTAAGCCAGTTCAGAGGTCTTCCCCCATGAGCTCAAGGAAGAATCCCATCACTTACTCCGGGGAGTTGGTGGCGGAGTTATGTGCTGAAGCATGGGGAGAACATTCAGAGAAATCTGAGGCTATGCGCAGAGCTGAAATTGCTCAGAAGGAGAAGATGCGCATCTTGGAAAAGAAGGTTGGGAAACTGACTGATATCACTGAGCTTCAACAAAGAGAGTTAGATGATGCAGTGATCAGTCTACTTAGGAGGAAGAAGGCGAAGCCTGAGCCTAGGAAGTACAGGAAGAAGCCAACAGTTAGGAAGTCAACAATTCTTCATGTAAGTAGGCCAGAATCAGGAGTAAGGGAAGCTTATGTCGATGAGTTCATCTCATAGGCATTGAAGGAGTTTTGGTCTGATGCGAAGGATGAATTTGTTAGATTGTGGTTTGTGGTGAAGAAGTGGGACGACACTGATGACATCAATGCCCACTTCACTGACTACATGATGGACAATCATCCTGAGTTATTCCAGAAGATCTTGGAGGAGGCTGATGCAGCTCAAGTCCAAGTGAAGGCTCCTGAGTTCACCATTCGAGCTTCTCCCTTAATTCCTGGAACTCAAAAGCATGACACAAAGGCCATCATGATGGAAGTATTGAAGATTGCCAAAGCTGAAGGGTACGTGAACCAACCTAGAAGACTTGACGAGCTGAAGGCAAGAGTCTATGCAGGATATGGACTCGAACCTGAAATGAGATTAGTCTAGGTGTTCACAGGCTTCTTTGTAATAGATTAGATTCATTGTAACCATTTCCACATCTATCAATGAAATCTATTACTTTTGCCCACAGACAAAAAACTCATTGTCTTTTTGGCTGTTGTTTAAATTCTGTACTTTATCAAGAACTGCTCTAATACTGTCTTATCTTATAGATAGGTTTATAATATTTCCTCTAAGTGTTTTGAGGATCTTTTCAGTGTTTTGGCATCATCAAAAAGGGGGAAATTGTTGGGACATTGTCAGTTTTGATTAAGATCCCAAAGCCCCTGAAAAGATAGTTGCCTTAATCTGTCTTTGTCAGGCTAGTCTTGGTTAGGATTAGTACTTAGTCATTTAACACTTCACAGGTACTCAGTGAGAGGAGAATTCACTGGTGACAATCAAGACTAAGAGACTGAAGACAAAGAGCACCATCCTGAACTTATGGCAGTCCTCTAAGCTGGCTGAGTAAGTGTCAGTGATGAAGAGTATGACCCTGAGGTCATTACTAACTCAGTCCTGAAGGGAACAGGATGTCACTGAGTTTATGGGAAGACTTGCAGTAGAGCCAAGCAATGCAAAAGGAATTTCAGCGTCAGGACAAGACCTGTGAGCTCAAGACAAAATGAACTTAATAATAAGACAAGCCTGAAGCTCAGGAATAAGTTCTGACATTCTCACCAACCTGATGACGTGGACCAATCAGAGAAGGACACACACGTACGGAACCTGACAAGAAGACTGGATTCAGACTGCGTATTCAACGGGCAAGCATTTAATGTGCATTTAATGCAAATACCAAATCCATGCAAGGACGGCTGCTACATTAAGATATGTCTGTTTGAAGCCACTCTACATAGATGACTAGAAGGTTATCTCTCCAACGGATAGTTTTTCAAATCACCTATAAATACAGAAGACCTTGAACCCATTCAAGGTTACGGGAAATTTCCAAGCCAGAAATTACTCAAACTCTCAAGCATTCAAAGCATTCAGCCTTTAAGAGAAGCACTCGAAACCATCTAAATTTCCCAAGTGTTTCTTAGCAACTGAGAGTTATTCTGTATTCCAAGAGCTAAATAACATTATTTTAAGCTTAGAGAGGTTATCCAATCCTTAGCATAGCTCTGCCTTGTAAGGATAATCTCAACCTAGTTGGAATCCGTACTGAAACCAAAACCCTAAGTTAGGCTTGTTGGGAGTAAGTCAGTTAGTGAGTTAGTAAGTGGAGTTGTATAGATCAGTGAGGTTAGCTGGTCTTGGTGCACCTTGGCACGTTAAAAATAAGAATACCTTGAGTGGATTTCCTGTTAAGTCAGGCCGTGGACGTAGGAGCTTGAGCCTCTGAACCACGTTAAACTCCTTGTGTTCTTATTGCTTTGATATTGTGCATACTTGCCATATTACTTGCTCATTCATTGCATTCGGTTTATCAGGCTTGAATCAATCATCCTGATCCTCAAAAAGAGCACTGCCTTACTAAACACCTTTCAGAATTGAGTAAAACAAGTTTTCAGAAAGCAAACTAAACAAGACTTTAAACTTTCAGGGTTCAAACAATTCCACACTGAACTTGAACTGATAGTTAGCCAACTGACCCGCACCAAGTGTAGTCAGTAGGTGTGTTATCAGCTCCTAGTTCTTTACCACTCTGAGTAAAGGGGACTCGGTCAGTTTTTAAGGTTAAAAATTGGTATACGTGTATTCCCCCCAATAAACGTATTCCTCAGTCTTGTACTGGGACCAACAGTATCATACCAAGCTCTTGGTGCTTGCTTAAGTCCATAGAGTGCTTTCTTCAAATGGTATACTCTATCTCCAACCTCAAACCCGGGAGGTTGTTCAACATATACCTCTTTATTGAGTACACCATTCAGGAAGGCACTCTTGACATCCATTTGATACACCTTGAACTTCTTATATATTGCATATGCAAGGAACAATCTGATAGCTTCCAACCTAGCCACTGGAGCAAAAGTCTCATCATAGTCTGTTGGTCCCGGTACAAGACTGGGGAATACGTGTATGAGGGGGGGGGGGGGGGGAATAGACGTATACCAATTTTTCAACCTTAAAACTGACTGAGTCCCCTTTACTCAGAGTGGTAAAGAACTAGGAGCTGATAACACACCTACTGACTACACTTGGTGCGGGTCAGTTGGCTAACTATCAGTTCTAGTTCAGTGCGGAAATGTTTGAGCCCTGATAGTTTAAAGTCTTGTTTAGTTTACTTTCTGAAAAACTTGTTTTACTCAATTTTGAATTGTGTTTAGTAGGGCAGTGCTCTTTTTGAAGACCAGCCTGATTGATTCAGGCCTGATAAACTGAATGCAATGAATGAACTAGTAATAGGGCAAGTATGCATAATATCAAAGCAGTAAGAACACAGGGAGTTTAACGTGGTTCAGAGACTCAAGCTCCTATGTCCACGGCCTAATTTAACAGGAAATCCACTCAAGGGATTCTTGTTTTTAACGTGCCAAGGTGCACCAAGTCCAGCTAACCTCACTGATCTATACAACTCCACTTACTAACACACTAACTGACTTACTCCCTACAAGCCTAACTTAGGGTTTTGGTTTCAGTTTGGATTCCAACTAAGTTGAGATTATCCTTGCAAGGCAAAGCTATGCTAAGGATTGGATAATCTCTCTAAGCTTAAGATAATGCTATTTAGCTCTTGGAATACAGAATAACTCTCGATTGCTAAGAAACACTTGGGAAATTTAGATGATTTTCGAGTGCTTCTTTTAAAGGTTGAATGCTTTGAATGCTTGAGAGTTTGAGTAATTTTTAGCTTGGAAATTTCCCGTAACCTTGAATGGGTTCAAGGTCTTCTGTATTTATAGGTGATTTGAAAAACTATCCGTTGGAGAGATAGCCTTCTAGTAATCTATGTAGAGTGGCTTCAAATGGACATATCTTCATGCAGCAGCCTTCCTTGCATGGATTTGGTATTTGCATTAAATGCACATTAAATGCTTGCCCGTTGAATGTGCAGTCTGAATTCAGTCTTCATGTCAGGTTCTGTACGTGCGTGTCCTTCTCGGATTGGTCCACGTCATCAGGTTGGTGAGAATGTCAGAACTTATTCCTGAGCTTCAGGCTTGTCTTATTAAGTTCATTTTGTCTTGAGCCCACCAGTCTTGTCCTGACGCTGAAATTCCTTTTGCATTGCTTGGCTCTACTCCAAGTCTTCCCATAAACTCAGTGACATCCTGTTCCCTTCAGGATTGAGTTAGTAATGACCTCAGGGTCATACTCTTCATCACTGACACTTACTCAGCCAGCTTAGAGGACTGCCATAAGTTCAGGATGGTGCTCTTCGTCTTCAAGCTCTTAGTCTTGATTGACACCAGTGAGTTCTCCTCTCACTGAGTACCTGTGAAGTGTAAAATGACTAAGTACTAATCCTAATCAAGACTAGCCTGACAAAGACAGATTAAGACAACCATCTTTTCAGGGGCTTTGGGATCTTAATCAAAACTTGACAATGTCCCAACAATTTCCCCCTTTTTGATGATGCCAAAACACTGAAAAGATCCTCAAAACATTTAGAGGAAATATGATAAACCTATCTATAAGATAAGACAGTGTTAGAGCAGTTCTTGATAAAGTACAGAATTTAAACAAGCAGCCAAAAAGACAATGAGTTTTTGTCTGTGGGCAAAAGTAATAGACTTCATTGATTGATGTGGAAATGGTTACAATGAATCTGGTCTACTACAAAGAAGCCTGTGAACACCTAGACTAATCTCATTTCAGGTTTGAGTTCATATCCTGCATAGACTCTTGCCTTCAGCTCGTCAAGTCTCCCAGGTTGGTTAACGTATCCTTCAGCTTTGGCTATCCTCAATACTTCCATCATGATGGCCTTTGTATCATGCTTTTGAGTTCCAGGAACTAAGGGAGGAGCTCGAATGGTGAACTCAGGAGCCTTCACTTGAACTTGAGCTGCATCAGCCTCCTCCAAGATCTTCTGGAATAGCTCAGGATGATTGTCCATCATGTAGTTAGTGAAGTGGCATTGATATCATCAGTGTCGCCCCACTTCTTCACAACATACCACAATCTAACGAATTCATCCCTCGCATCAGTCCAAAACTCCTTCAATGCCTCTGAGACGAACTCATCGACAAAAGCTTCCCTTACTCCTGATTCAGGCCTACTGACTTGAAGAATTGTTGATTTCCTAACTGTTGGCTTCTTCCTGTACTTCCTCGGCTCAGGCTTCGGCTTCTTCCTTCTTAGCAAGCTGATCACTGCGTCATCCAGTTCTCGTTGTTGAAGCTCATTGATATCAGTCAGCTTCTCAACCTTCTTCTCCAAGATGCGCATCTTCTCCTTCTGAGCAATTTTAGCTCTGCGCATAGCCTCAGATTTCTCAGAGTGATCTCCCCATGCTTCAGCACATTTCTCAGAGTAAGTGATGGGATTCTTCCTTGAGCTCATGGGGGAGGATCTCTGAACAGGCTCAGGTTGTTGCTTGGAAGGTTCATCAGCCTTTGCCCTTGCTGCCTCCGCCTTTAACTTGGCAACAATCTCTCCTCCTTCTTTCTCCACTGCTGCCAACCTCGCTGACTTCCTCACCCTTAGCACATTCCCTTCAGGATTTGCTTCAGGATCGGCTAGAACAATTTCGCCTTGGTTGACTGCCTCTGATGCCTCAGGGCGGGATCTTTTCTTCTTCCTTTCCCCCTTTTTGGCATCATTATTGGCCTCAGATGGGAATGCGTCAGATCAAATCCGCTGTTGATTACGAAGGAGGCTAGGGAATGGACATCATTAATTCCCTCCTTCAATAATTCAACTCCCATCGAAATTCCAGTTCCTCCATATGATACTGAACTGATTGCAGCTTGGACCTTCTTCTCAAAGACCTCCATGGAGAGTTGGAGTCTTTGTTCAGCCTTCTCGATCTTCTCCTCCACCTGAGCGGATCGCTCATCTGCCTGGTTCAGTCTCTCGACAATGTCCTTCGAAGTCTGAGCAATGCGTTCTGACTCCAGCTCAAACTTTGACGCTGAGCCAGAAATGGCCTGAGTGAATAGTGCTCCAGCCTGTGCTGCAAGCTTCTCCACAGCCTGATTAAGAACCTCCTTCCTTTGCTCATCCTTCTCAGCCAACTGCCTTAAGGTTTACCTCAGCATCTTTTTGGTGCACTTTCGCTCATTCCTCACTGACTTGGCCGTGTCAGTCATCGTTCTCTTCAACAAAATCAGCTCCCTGTTGGCAAGGGTGTTGTAGGCTGACTTTGTCCACTTGATGTGTTTTGCCAGGGCCTTGGAGTCTTCTTCCTTTTCAGCTCGTAGCCTCATTACTTCCTCCTGAAGTTCAGCTAGATTTTATGTGGTTTTCTCCTTCTTGACCTCCACTATGCTTGTGAATTCAGCACGGCCGACCCCAGTTATTATCACATCTTCATCATCAACGGCCACATCAGTGATTGGCTACTTTCCCTTGTCAGCCCCTGCGGCATCAGTCCCTTCTTCAAGGTGCACTGAAGGCAGTTGTGAAGTAGTCATAACCGCCTCCTCAGGCTCAGCTAAGCTATCTTGAACCTTAGGAGCAAGTCCCTCGGAACTGAGAGTCTCCTTGGATGCCTCAACATCTTCCTCTCTTATCTCAGGGCAGGGAATCCCTTCATCGACAGATGTCTCCTACACTGCCTTCTCCATATCTCCACCCTGAGCTCCACCATCATCCTCATCATCCTTCTCTTCATCAGACCGGATGTCAGCCTTGCTCTTGGACATCATATCAGCCACTAACTGCTTCAGGTTGTCAAAGTTTAGAAGTTGAAGCCAGCTAGTCAGTCCAGAGAAGGAGCAAATCTTGGCTTCCTCAGTCTCCCAGTGCTCCCAGCCGCGAGTGTCCACTAGCAGATATTGCTCCTGCATGTTTGATTGTTTGAAGTCCAACCAAACCTTAAGCTCGATCACATATGCCAGCAGCTCATTGTATTTGTACAGCCCAGGCCAGCACTTTCCTGCCCATTCTGTGGCATTCCCCCTGAGAGTGTTCTCCAGAATCCCTCCCGCCATGTGTTCATCTAATTCCTCCTCCTCCACTTCGAGGAATTCATCCTCTTCAGCTGAAATGGATTTGGGACAGTCTTTGGGATTGGGGTATGATGGAAAGTCTGCAGGGTTTGGAAGATTTGTCTCGGCTGACTGATCAGGCTCATTCGTAGGTGGATTTGATGGCGCTGACTCAGTAGGATGATTTGGCTCTGTTTGGGGTGTTTCAGTGGGTTGAGAGGTAGGGTCAGGGTTGGAAGGTGTTTGTGTTTCAGGGTTTGGGGGTGTTTGAGTGGGTACTGTCCCAGGCTGCAATAACTCAGCCGTCTCGATAGATTTTCTCACTTCCTCCAAGTCAGAGGCTCCAGGAGAGCTTGACTTCTCCCCCTCACTCACCTCAGGCAGCTTCTTAGCAGGGGACTTTTTGGGTCCCTTCCTAAGCCTCTTCAGAGGCCTCTCTCCCTGAGCACCCTCCTTCCTGACGTCATCGTCAGTTCCCTCAGCCTCTGACCCGGCCTTCTTGGGATCAGACTCAGTCCCTGGTTTCGTGCTCTTCCCTAACAGCACGACTCTTACCTTCTTTCTCTTCTCAGTCTTATCTACCTCAGGCTGCTCCACCTCCTCAGCTGCTACCTCCTACTCACCTTCCTTACTCCTCTCAAGGAGGTCATCTACCCGTTCAATGAGACTGGTTGCCACTCTCTTGGCCTTACCAGCTGGCTTTTTGGCCTGACCCTTTGCTTTCGCATTGGGATCAGTCAGCCCTAGCACTGAATAGGTATCACTCAGTGAGGAAAACATTACCTTCTTTGAGGAGAGACTGTCCTCAAAATCGAAGGTATACCCATGGCAGGCATGAGCAATCAGGATGGCATCCTCGTTCCGAATGGCAAGATGGCACTGACGGATATGTGCTTCTTCTCCTCATCTCACTTTAGCTTGTCCAGTCCGGCCTGATGGAGTTGATCAAGGAAGAACTGCTCTCAGTTCGCTTCCACTCCATCAACAATTGCTCCCATGAGTCTCAGCTTGGGCAGACTCAGTTGCTCGTGAGAGCCAGTTGCACCCATCACCATCTTGGACACCAAATCCACCAGAGCTCTGTACTCAGGCTTTAACGTATTCTTGTTCTGACGAGCCTTGAACTCTGATGACCCAGACTTGGTCCATTTCCCAAGAAGTTCTCCCTCCGAGTTCTCCTTATACGTTCTTGGGTTGATGCCTGAGAATGGCAACTTGAAGACTTCCCTCACCGCCCTCCTGACGTCAATAGTGACTTCCTCAGAGTTGTAGAGAGGTTCGCCATCGCCGTCCTTCTCTCCCGTCGACTTAAGCGCAGTCCCCTTCGTATAAATCTCCCCCTTCCGTAAGAACATATTTAAGTATGCTTTCACAACTGTTCTTGGGAGCACGGAAATGGGGCGGATGGTGAAGTATGTTTCCAACCCAGCATCGGAAATCCACTTGAATACGGGTTTGATTTCCTCAACTGTAAGACAGATACCTTCCATGGAGATGACTTGCTCCATGTGTATCAGCTTGTTCTCGACAACGTCCACGATCTTGTTGGTTGTCCAGTTGGAATCAAGGAATGCCATTGTTTTTGAAAGAAGATATTTTTCTTGAAAATTCTGTGTTTGAGCAAGAGAGAACTCAGTGTGCAGATGTGCGTTGTATTTGCGTAAAAACCTCAAACGGCACTCTTGATTGATAAGACTAAGTCAGTTACTCAAACGTGGGGTTGAGATGAATCCCTGAATTCGAAAGGTTTTGAAATGAGGGGCCAGGATTAATCTCAGCTTCAATCAAAACCCCATGCCAGTCATATTCCGTATAAAATGGACACGTATATGAAAAAGTAACTGTAGCATTAAATGTTCCGTGCGCGTGGGTTTAAATATGAAAAGACGCGCTTTTAATGAAAACGGAATGCATTTAATAAAGATTTTCAGGACGAAAGACTCAGGGAGATGCTTGAAATTCACACGAGTCAGGATAGAACTCATACCTGTCAGGGAGACATTGTAGCACCCTGATACCTCGCTGAGTCGAGTCTGGCCTGAGTTTCCCCTAGAACCCTACACTGACTGCTCTCCCGGATCTAACAGTCCTAACCCCACTGACAGTTCCATAAACCTTGCTTCAGCCAGAGGCTTAGTCAAGATGTCAGCTCTTTGCCTGTCAGTGTGAATCTTCTCCATCCTAATATCTTTCTTCTCCACATGATCTCGAATGAAGTGATGCCTAATATCCACATGCTTGCACCTTGTGTGAAGCACTGGGTTCTGAGTAATTGCTATAGCACTATTGTTATCACAATAGATTGGAACCTGATTAGAAAATACTTGGTAGTCCCTCAACTATTGCCTCAACCATAAAATCTGAGCACAACAACTACCTGCAGCCATATACTCAGCCTCAGTTGTGGATGTAGCCACTGAATTCTGCTTCTTACTAAACCACGAGATCAACTTACTTCCCAAAAACTGACATGTCCCTGAGGTTGATTTTCTATCAATCCTACAACCTCCAAGTCTGCATCTGAATAACCTGTCAGTTCTAAGTTGTCATCTGAAGGATACCATAGTCCCATATTGACTGTCCTTTTTAAATACTTAAGTATCCTCTTAGCAGCCTCCAAATGACTTCTCTTGGGATCAGACTGATACTTAGCACACACACCAACTGCAAACGTAATGTCAGGCCTACTTGCAGTCAGGTACAACAAAGAACCTATTAGCCCTCGATACTCAGTCTGATTTACTGAAGTCCCTTCAGTGTCAGGATCCATCTTCCAATTTGTGTTCATAAGGATCCTGGCTGGATTATTGTTCTGAACAACAAACTTATGAATCAAGTCTCTTGTATACTTGGCCTGATTTATGAAGATAACTTGATCAGTCTGCTTAACCTGCAATCCTAAGAAGAAGTTCATCTCTCCCATCATGGACATCTCAAATTTACCAGTCATCAACTTAGAGAATTTCTCACAGAGCTGATGATTTGGTGATCCAAATATTATGTCATCCACATAAATCTGGACCAAGAGAATGTCGTCACCTTCAGTGATCCTGAATAATGTCCTATCCACAGTTACCTTCTTGAACCCATGGTCTGTCAGGAATTGAGAGAGGGTATCATACCAAGCTCTTGGTGCTTGCTTAAGTCCATAGAGTGCTTTCTTCAAATGGTATACTCTATCTCCAACCTCAAACCCGGGAGGTTGTTCAACATATACCTCTTCATTGAGTACACCATTCAGGAAGGAACTCTTGACATCCATTTGATACACCTTGAACTTCTTATATGTTGCTTAGGCAAGGAATAACCTGATAGCTTCCAACCTAGCCACTGGAGCAAAAGTCTCATCATAGTCTATTCCTTCAGACTGACAATACCCTTTTGCAACCAGTCTAGCCTTGTTCCTTACCACAACACCATTTTCATCCTTCTTGTTCTTAAAGACCCACTTGGTACCAATCACATCTTGATGCCTAGGTCTATCTACCAGTTCCCAAACCTGATTCCTTGTGAACTGATTCAACTCCTCTTGCAATGGCAATGATCCAGTTCGAGTCAGTGAGAGCTTCTTCAATGTTCTGAGGCTCTTGCTCAGAGAGAAAGCAGCAGAACAATGCACTCTCACCATGGAACCGTCTGGTCCTGACTCCCTCAGTTGGATCACCAATGATTTGATCAATGGGATGATCCTCTAACCATGTTCTTTTGCCAGGAGTTGTTCCTGAAGTACCTGCAATGTTAGTGTCTATAGGCTCATAAAATTCAGGAAATTGAACAGAAGGGGATGATCCTGAGTCTACACCAAAGGGATTAACAAGCTCAATGTCAGGGACATTGATTCCCCCTTGATTAGGTGACTCAGGAACCGTCTCAGCTGCAACAGCATCTTCATAGACGGTGCTTACCTCAGGTTGTGCCTGTTCCTCAGTCTGAGGCTCAACAATCCCTGATGTGCTGGGCTTAGGAGTGGCACCTAATTCATCATCCTGATCATCATCATCATCCCATCTTGGAATTGGCACAGTCTTGATCTTTGGATCAGGTTGATTCTTCAAGCTCAGCCTTGTCACACTCCTTGTGACCACCTCAGTGTCAGGATTCAACACCTTTGCCCTAGACTCATTAGCAGATTCATCAAAGACAACATGAGGTGATTCTTCCACAACAAGGGTCCTACAATTGTAAACCCTGAAGGCTTTACTAACTTCAGAATATCCTAAGAATATTCCTTCATCATATTTGCTATCAAAGGCTTTCAATTGGGTCTTCCCATTGTTGAGGATGAAGCACTTACAACCAAATACATGAAAATAAGAAATACGAGGTTTCCTTTTGTTCCAAGTCTCATATGCGGTCTGTGCATGTTGTTTGTTCAGCATGGATCTGTTCTGAGTGTAGCATGCAGTGTTGATTGCCTCAGCCCAGAATTTCTTGGGCAATCCTGACTCAGCTAGCATGGTCCTTGCAGCTTCCTTCAGTGTCCTGTTCCTCCTTTCAGCGACACCATTCTTTGGTGGGGTTCTAGCTGCAGAAGTCTCATGAGCTATACCAAGTTCATTACAATAGTCTGAAATATATAAATTTATAAACTCAGTGCCCTTGTCAGATCTGATCTTAGTAATGGACTGATTCTTCTCATTACTGAGTCTCCTGAGCAACTCTGGAAGCTTCACCTGTGTTTCCTTTTTATTCAACAGGAAAATAACCCAAGTTTATCTAGAATAATCATCAATAACCACAAGGGTATATTTTCTACCATTCATACTCACAGGTGTTATGGGACCAAATAAATCCATGTGCAAGAGCTGCAGTATCCTGTCAGTGGAATAGGAAGCTTTCTCTTTGAATGATGCTCTGACCTGCTTCCCTTCCTGACAAGCTTTGCACACGTGATCTTTGCTAAAAACTTCATTAGGTAGACCATCAACAAGTGACTGTCTAGAAATTTTGTTAAGAATCTTGAAGTTCAGGTGGCTTAATCTTTTATGCCATAACCAACTGAGCTCTAGAGAGCTTTTAGCAACAAGACAAGTATTAGGAATAGTGCTGCTCCAATCAGCGAGATAAACGTTACCTTTCCTTATACCTGATAGAAGCACTTGTGTTGGTTTGTCCTTGACTGAACATATATTCGATGAGAACTCAACACTGAACCCTTTGTCACAGAATTGACTTACTGACAGCAGGTTATGCTTCAGTCCTTCCATAAAGGACACATTTTCCACTCTGACTGTACCTATAATTAGAACACCAAAACCTTTAGTAACACCTTTTGAGTTATCACCAAAGGTTACCTGTGGACCATCTTTAGCTTGATATTCTTGGAGAAGACTCTTCATTCCAGTCATGTGCCTTGAGCAACCACCGTCTAGGTACCAAACAACTTTGATTGAGTATTCTCTCCTCTTATTGTGATCCACAGCCGCCTGCAAGCAATTCAGGCTTTAGGTACCCATTGGGTGTTGGGTCCTATCGTGTCAGCTGTACCCTTCGGGATCCAGACTTACTTCACAACCCTGATTGCCTCAGAGTGGTAAATTTGTCTCCCTGAAACATCGACATACACAACTTTCTTCTTCTTTGCCTGAGAGGAAGATGGTGTATGAGTGCTAGACTTAGGCTTCACAGGAGCCTGAGTGAGTGCCTTTTGGGCAGGCTTCTTATTCTTCCTAGGTCTGGGTGCAGCAGGTCTTGGGCCTTGTTCTTGATAAGGACCCTGATTTCTATTCCCCCTAGGCAAGTGAGGGAATGGAAACCAGTTAAAGGCCTCAGGATGCCAAAACCACGGGGGTGTCATCATATTTGGCCTTTCCTGTTGGTATTGCCAAGCATGATGGTACCCTCGCTGACCAGTCTGAGGGCTCTTGGCCTGAGTCTTCCTCTGCTTTCGCTGAGGTTTTCCCTGGCCTGAGCTCTCAGGGGCTTCCTTAGGTGGCTTCGCCTTTCCCTTGGGTTTTGGCTTAGCTACCTTAGGAGCAACCCTGACTGTATCAATGGTTTCCTTGCCCTTATCAGTTTGACGGGCCTGGAGCACAACCTTAGGTGCACTCTGGCCTGTCTGAACAAATACCCTCTCAGTGTTGCTCCCTGAAGTAACATGAGACTGACCTTGTGAGGATTTCTCAGGAACATATCCATGTCCATTTTTCTTGTTCCCAAGCATCTGGTTGCTATTTATTTCCTCTCTAGCCACTGAGGATTTATTCATTGCTGCAACCTTTTTCTTGAGAGAGTCCTCACTCTTTTTCAGGATTCATGTCTGGTAAAGAGGTCATCAAACTTACTCTTAAGTACTTTTAGTTCTTCCTTCCTGACCAGCTCTTCCTCAGCCAGTTCCTTCAGAATTTTCTCTCTTGGAAGACGCTCATCATTGATTAAATCAATCTCCTGAGTTAGTCTCACAATTTGAGCTGATTCTTTAAGATCAGACTGAGTGAGTTGTTCATTCAGGTTGTGAACCTCAGTACTCAATTTCTTGTTCTCCTCTACCAAGAAGACATTAGTTTCCTGCAGTCTGGAGAAATCAACCATCAATTGATCAAGGCAGATCTGAAGGTTCATTTCTCTAACTGACTCTGAGCTAAGCTCAGGATTTTGACCAGTGTAAGAAGCATAAACAGAATTTGATGTTACCTCAGGCTCATCCCTAGCCATCAGATAGACATCATCGTACTCGTCATCTGAGAAGAGTTCAGGTGACCTCTCAGCAGGACCGTCAGAGTCTGTTGCATCTTCAGCGAACATTGCTCTCCGATCAGCAGATCTTAGATCCCTAGTGGCTCTCCTTTCCTCTCTCTCCCTCGCACTCAGCTCCGGGCAGTCGTACTGGTAGTGACCAATCTTGTTACAGTTGTAACATGCTACCTGCTCACTTACTCTTTCTTTTCTCGGTTCAGGGTTCCTCCTTGAGTCAGGTTCCCTGGTTCTTGTTGAGCTTTCAGGCTTGGTTGGATATCTATCATCGCGAGTACGTCTCTGTTCGTCTCTTCTTTCAGGCTTTGGTTCAGAATATCTCCTTTCATCACCACGTTCTCTCCCCTGGTCAGTGTTCCTTCGCTACTCATATCTCCTTGAGCTTTGGTGGGTTCCTTCAGGTTTCCTGTCACGTGAGTCCTGATAAAACTTTTTATAACGACCAAACCTGGAATTGAGCTTGTCAAATCGTCTGGCCATCAGGCTGTACTCCTCAGCGAGTTCTTCCCTGCTCATCTCCATCAGTAACTTTGATGAAGAATTTGATGAGGGCTCAACAGGTTCAGACCTGGCCTTGAACGCCATACTTTTCTCAGGAGTTTTCTCCTTCGCTTCATCTTCTGACTGAACTTTCTTCTTTCTTTTGTTAAGATCGAATTCAAGCGCTTTGAGCTCTGAAAAAAGTAAAGCAGAAGTTATGTTACTCATATCCTGAGTGTTCTTAAGCATAATTACACTGTTATCCCATCTCTCAGGAAGGGCATTCAGGATCTTTGAAGCAGCATCTCTCCTTGGGACATCATTGTCTAGCATCACCAACTCATTCATCAACTTGATGAATCTAGACTCCATTTGATCTATGCTCTCGTCAGGCAGCATTTCGAACGCCTCGAATTTCTGAATTGCAATGTTTCTCTTGTTCTCCTTGATCTTTTCAGACCCCTCACACATCCTTGTCAGCTCATCCCAAACCTCCTTTGCCGTCTTTAAGTTCATCAGCCTAGCTGACTCCTCGAAGGGCACCGTATGCAAGATGATGTTTCTGGCGACGTTGTCAAGCCCCATCAACTTGATCTCATCAGTGGTCATAGCCTTCCTTTCCTTAGGAATAGGTACACCAATATCGAGATCATCATATCCTCTCCCTCTGGTATTAGGGACAGTGATTTTGATCGGCCCTTCCCTGAGAACATGCGGCATCTGGTCATGGATGGCATCTAGATGTGCTTCTAATCTGAACTTCCAATAGACAAAGTTAGATACAGAGAATTCAGGTAACGAGGCTTCAAGTCTCCTCGAAGTCATGATGATGCAAGTTTTATGAAAAGCAAACTCAGATCTGTTCAGTGACCACCAACAGTTTCTCCTCTGAAACTATTAGTATTCAAAGTCAGTGGTCTTTCGAACCACTGCTCTGATACCACTTGTTGGTCCCGGTACAAGACTGAGGAATACGTGTATGGGGGGGGGGGGGGGGAATACACGTATACCAATTTTTCAACCTTAAAACTGACTGAGTCCCCTTTACTCAGAGTGGTAAAGAACTAGGAGCTGATAACACACCTACTGACTACAGTTCAAGTTCAGTGCGGAAATGTTTGAGCCCTGATAGTTTAAAGTCTTGTTTAGTTTACTTTCTGAAAAACTTGTTTTACTCAAGTCTGAATAGTGTTTAGTAGGGCAGTGCTCTTTTTGAAGATCAGCCTGATTGATTCAGGCCTGATAAACTGAATGCAATGAATGAACTAGTAATATGGCAAGTATGCACAATATCAAAGCAGTAAGAACACAGGGAGTTTAACGTGGTTCAGAGACTCAAGCTCCTACGTCCACGGCCTGATTTAATAGGAAATCCACTCAAGGGATTCTTGTTTTTAACGTGCCAAGGTGCACCAAGACCAGCTAACCTCACTGATCTATACAACTTCACTTACTAACACACTAACTGACTTACTCCCAACAAGCCTAACTTAGGGTTTTGGTTTCAGTTTGGATTCCAACTAAGTTGAGATTATCCTTACAAGGCAAAGCTATGCTAAGGATTGGATAATCTCTCTAAGCTTAAGATAATGCTATTTAGCTCTTGGAATACAGAATAACTCTCGATTGCTAAGAAACACGTGGGAAATTTAGATGATTTTCGAGTGCTTCTTTTAAAGGTTGAATGCTTTGAATGCTTGAGAGTTTGAGTAATTTCTGGCTTGGAAATTTCCTGTAACCTTGAATGGGTTCAAGGTCTTCTGTATTTATAGGTGATTTGAAAAACTATCCGTTGGATAGATAGCCTTCTAGTCATCTATGTAGAGTGGCTTCAAACGGACATATCTTCATGCAGCAGCCTTCCTTGCATGGATTTGGTATTTGCATTAAATGCACATTAAATGCTTTCCCGTTGAGTGTGCAGTCTGAATTCAGTCTTCATGTCAGGTTCCGTACGTGCGTGTCCTTCTCGGATTGGTCCACGTCATCAGGTTGGTGAGAATGTCAGAACTTATTCCTGAGCTTCAGGCTTGTCTTATTAAGTTCATTTTGTCTTGAGCCCACCAGTCTTGTCCTGACGCTGAAATTCCTTTTGCATTGCTTGGCTCTACTCCAAGTCTTCCCATAAACTCAGTGACATCCTGTTCTCTTCAGGATTGAGTTAGTAATGACCTCAGGGTCATACTCTTCATCACTGACACTTACTCAGCCAGCTTAGAGGACTGCCATAAGTTCAGGATGGTGCTCTTCATCTTCAGGCTCTTAGTCTTGATTGACACCAGTGAGTTCTCCTCTCACTGAGTACCTGTGAAGTGTAAAATGACTAAGTACTAATCCTAATCAAGACTAGCCTGACAAAGACAGATTAAGGCAAACATCTTTTCAGGGGCTTTGGGATCTTAATCAAAACTTGACAATGTCCCAACATAGTCTATTCCCTCAGATTGACAATACCCTTTTGCAACCAGTCCAGCCTTGTTCCTTACCACAACACCATTCTCATCCTTCTTGTTCTTGAAGACCCACTTGGTACCAATTACTCATGGATGCCTAGGTCTATCTACCAGTTCCCAAACCTGATTCCTTGTGAACTGATTCAACTCATCTTGCATGGCAATGATCCAGTTCGAGTCAGTGAGAGCTTCTTCAATGTTCTGAGGCTCTTGCTCAGAGAGAAAGCAACAGAACAATGTACTCTCACCATGGAACCGTCTGGTCCTAACTCCCTCAGTTGGATTACCAATGATTTGATCAATAGGATGATCCTCTAGCCATGTTCTCTTGCCAGGAGTTGTTCCTGAAGTACCTGCAATGTTAGTGTCTACAGGCTCATAAATTTGAACATAAGGGGTTGATCCTGAGTCTATACCAAAGGGATTAACAAGCTCAATATCAGGGACATTGATTCCCCTTTGATGAGGTGACACAGGAACCGTCTCAACTGTAACAACATCTTCATAAACGGTACTTACCTTAGGTGAGCCTGTTCCTCAGTGTGAGGCTCAACAATCCCTGATGTGCTGGGTTTAGGAGTGGCACTTGATTCATCATCCTGATCATCATCATCATCCCATCTTGGAATTGGCACAGTTTTAACCTTTGGATCAGGTTGATTCTTTAAGCTTAGCCTTGTCACTCTCCTTGTGACCTCCTCAGTGTCTGGATTCAACACTTTTATCCTAGACTCATTAGCAGATTCATAAAAAATAACATGTGGTGATTCTTCCACAACAAGGGTCCTACAATTGTAAACTCTGAAGGCTTTACTAACTTCAGAATATCCTAAGAATATTCCTTCATCAGATTTTCTATCAAAAGCTTTCAATTGGGTCTTCCCATTGTTGAGGATGAAGCACTTACAACCAAATACATGAAAATAAGAAATACGAGGTTTCCTTTTATTCCATATCTCATATGGGGTCTGTGCATGTTGTTTTTTTTAGCATGGATCTGTTCTGAGTGTAGCATGCAGTGTTGATTGCCTCAACCCAGAATTTCATGGGCAATCCTGACTCTGCCAGCATGGTCCTAGCAGCTTCCTTCAGTGTCCTGTTCCTCCTTTCAGCGACACCATTCTGCTGTGGAGTTCTAGCTGCAGAAGTCTCATGAGCTATACCAAGTTCATTACAAAAGTCAGAAATATATGAATTTATAAATTTAGTGCCCTTGTCAGATCTGATCTTAGTAATGGACTGATTCTTCTCATTGCTGAGTCTCCTGAGCAACTCTGGAAGATTCACCTGTGTCTCCTTCTTATTCAACAAGAAAATAACCCAAGTATATCTAGAATAATCATCAATAACCACAAGGATATATTTTCTACCATTCATATTCACAGGTGTTATGGGACCAAATAAATCTATGTGCAAGAGCTGAAGAATCCTGTCAGTGGAATGGGAAGCTTTCTCTTTGAATGATGCTCTGATCTGCTTCTCTTACTGACAAGCTTTGCACACATGATCTTTGCTAAAGACTTCATTAGGTAGACCTTCAACAAGTGACTGTCTAGAAATTTTGTTAAGAATCTTGAAGTTCAGGTGGCTTAATCTTTTATGCCATAACTAACTGAGCTCTAGAGAGCTTTTAGCAACAAAACAAGTATTAGGAATAGTGCTTCTCCAGTCAGCGAGATAAATGTTACCTTTCCTGATACCTGATAGAAGCACTTGTGTTGATTTGTCCTTGACTGAACATATATTTGATGAGAACTCAACACTGAACCCTTTGTCACAAAATTGACTTACTGACAACAGGTTATGCTTTAGTCCTTCCACAAAGGACACATTTTCCACTCTGACTGTACCTATAATTAGAACACCAAAACCTTTAGTAACACCTTTTGAGTTAATACCAAAGGTTACCTGTGGACCATCTTTAGCTTGATATTCTTGGAGAAGACTCTTCATTCCAGTCATGTGCCTTGAGCAACCACTGTCTAGGTACCAAACAACTTTGATTGAGTCTTCTCTCCTCTTATTGTGATCCACAGCCGCCTGCAAGCAATTCAGGCTTTAGGTACCCATTGGGTGTTGGGTCCTATCGTGTCAGCTGTACCCTTCGGGATCCAGACTTACTTCACAACCCTGATTGCCTCAGAGTGGTAAATTTGTCTCCCTGAAACATCGACATACACAACTTTCTTCTTCTTTGCCTGAGAGAAAGATGGTGTATGAGTGCTAGACTTAGGCTTCACAGTTGCCTGAGTGGGTGCCTTTTGGGCAGGCTTCTTATTCTTCCTAGGTCTGGGTGCAGCAGGTCTTGGGCCTTGTTCTTGATAAGGGCCCTGTGTTCTATTCCCCCTAGGGAAGTGAGGGAATGGAAAACAGTTAAAGGCCTCAGGATGCCAAAACCATGGGGGTATCATCATGTTTGGCCTTCCCTATTGGTATTGCCAAGCATGATGGTACCCTCGCTGACCAGTCTGAGGGCTCTTGGCATGAGTCTTCCTCTGCTTTCGCTGAGGCTTTCCCTGGCCTGAGCTCTCAGGGGCCTCCTTCGGTTGCTTTGTCTTTCCCTTGGGTTTTGGCTTAGCTACCTTAGGGGAAACCCTGACTGTGTCAACAGTTTCCTTGCCCTTATGAGTTAGTCGGGCCTGGAGTACAACCTTGGGTGCACTCTGGCCTGCCTGAACAAATACCCTCTCAGTGTTGCTCCCTGAAGTAACATGAGATTGACCTTGTGGGTTTTCTTAGGAACATATCCAAGTCCCTTTTTCTCATTCCCAAGTATCTGGCTGCTATTTATTTCCTCTCTAGCCACTGAGGATTTATTCATTGCTGCAACCTTTTTCTTGATAGAGTCCTCACTCTTTTTCAGGATTTCATGTCCGGTGAAGAGGTCATCAAACTTAATTTAAGTGCTTTCAGTTCTTCCTTCCTGACCAACTCTTCATCAGCCAGTTCCTTCAGAATTTTCTCTCTTGGGAGACGCTCAGCATTGATTAAATCAATCTCCTGAGTTAGTCTCACAATCTGAGCTGATTCTTTAAGATCAGACTGAGTGAGTTGATCATTCAGGTTTTGAACCTCAGTACTCAATTTCTTGTTCTCCTCTACCAAAAAGACATTAGTTTCCTGCAATCTGGAGAAATCAACCATTAATTGATCTAGGCAGATCTGAAGGTTCATATCTCTGACTGACTCTGAGCTTAGCTCAGGATTTTGACCAGTGTAGGAACCACATACAGAGTTAGATTATACCTCGGGTTCCTCCCTTGCCATCAGGCAAACATCATCGTACTCATCATCAGAAAAGAGTTTGGGTGACCTTTCCTCAGGACCATCAGAGTCAGTTGCATCTTCAGCGAGCATGGCTTTCCGGTCAGCAAGTCTCTGGTCTCTCTTGGCCCTCCTATCCTCTCTTTCCCTTGCACTCAGCTTCGGACAATCATACTGATAGTGCCCGCTATTGTTACAGTTGTAACATGTTGGTTGCTCATCTCCTCTTTTTCTCCTTGGTTCAGGGTTCCTCCTTGAGTCAGGTTCCCTCTGTCTTGATGAGCTTTCAGTCTTCCCTGAGTTCTTGTCATCATGAGTACGTCTCTGTTCATCTCTACGATTGGGCTTTGGATCTGAATATCTTCTTTCTTCGCCATGATCTCTCCTCTGGTCAGTGTTTCTCCTTTCCTCATATCTCCTTGAGCTTTGGTGGGTTCCTTCAGGTTTCCTGTCACGTGAGTCCTGATAAAATTTCTTATAACAACCAAACTGGAACTAAGCTTATCAAAGCGTCTGGCCATTAGGCTGTACTCCTCAGCAAGTTCTTCCTTGTTCATCTCCATCAGTGACTTTGATGAAGACTCAATAGGTTCAGACCTGGCTTTGAACGCCATACTTTTCTGAGGAGTTCTCTCATTTTCTTCCTCTTCTAGCTGAACTTTCTTCTTTATTTTATTAAGATCAAATTCCAGTGCCTTTAGCTCTGAAAAAAGTAAAGAAGAAGTTATGTTACCCATATCCTGAGTGTTCTTAAGCATAATCACACTGTTATCCCATCTCTCAGGAAGAGCATTCAGGATCTTAGAAGAAACATCTCTCATAGGAACATCCTTGTCCAGCATCACCAACTCATTCATCAACTTGATGAACCTTGACTCCATCTGATCGATTGTCTCATCAGGCAGCATCTCGAACGCTTTGAACTTCTGAATGACAATGTTTCTCTTGTTCTACTTTATCTTTTCTGACCCCTCGCACATCCTGGTCAGCTCATCCCAAACCTCATTTGCCGTCTTTAAGTTCATCAGCCTTGTTGACTCCTCGAAAGGCACCGTATGCAAAATGATGTTTCTGGCAACGTTGTCCAGTCCCACCATTTTGATTTCATCGTTGGTCATGTCTTTTCTTTCTTTCGGAACCTGCACGCCAATCTCAAGATGCTCATATCCCAGTCCTCTGACATTAGGAATAGTGATCTTGATCGGTCCTTCCCTGAGAACCCACGGCATCTGGTCATGGATGGCATCTAGATGTGCCTCAAGTCTGAACTTACAATAAACAAAGTTAGATACAGTGAATTCAGGTAACGAAGCTTCAAGTCTCCTAGAAGTCATGATGATGCAAGTTTTATAAAAAGCAAACACAGATCTGTTCTGTGACCACCAACAGTTTCTCCTCTGAAACTATTAGTATTCAAAGTCAGTGGTCTTTTGAACCACTGCTCTGATACCACTTATTGGTCCCGGAACAAGACTGAGGAATACACGTATACAAATTTTCAAACTTAAAACCTGACTGAGTCCTCTTTACTCAGAGTGGTAAAGAACTAGGAGCTGATAACATACCTACTGACTACACTTGGTGCGGGTCAGTTGGCTAACTATCAATTCAAGTTCAGTGCGGAAATGCGTGAGCCCTGATAGTTTAAAGTCTTGTTTAGTTTGCTTTCTGAAAAACTTGTTTACTCAATTCTGAATAGTGATTAGTAGGGCAGTGCTCTTTTTAAGGATCGGGCTGATTGATTGATAAGTTTTGATAAACCAAGTGCTTATGAATGAACCAGTAATATGGCAGGTATGCGCAATATCAAAGCAATAAGAACACAAGGAGTTTAACGTGGTTCAGAGACCCAAGCTCCTCCATGACCTGATTTAATAGGAAATCCCCTCAAGGGCTTCTTGTTTTTAACGTGCCAAAGTGCACCAAGACCAGCTAACCTCACTGATCTATACAACTCCTCTTACTGACTTACTAACTGACTTACTCCCAACAAACCTAACTTAGGGTTTTGGTTTAAGTTTGGATTCCAACTAAGTTGAGATTATCCTTACAAGGCAAAGCTATGCTAAGGATTGGATAATCTCTCTAAGCTTAAGAAAATGCTAGTTCGCTCTTTGGAATACAGAATAACTATCAGAAGCTAAGAAACACTTGGGAAATTTATATGGTTTCGAGTGCTTCTTCTAAGGCTGAATGCTTTTGAATGCTTGAGAGTTTGAATAATTTCTGGCTTGGAAATTTCCCGTAACCTTGAATGGGTTCAAGGCCTTCTGTATTTATAGGTGATTTGAAAAACTATCCGTTGGAGAGATAGCCTTTCTTGTCATCTATGTAGAGTTATTCAAACTGACATATCTTCATGCAGCAGCCGTCTTTGCATGGGATTAGAAGTTGCATTAAATGCTTGCCCGTTGAATATGCAGTCTGAAGTCAGTCTACTGTCAGGTTCTGTACGTGTGTGTCCTTCCAGGATTGGTCCACGTCATCAGGTTGGTGAGAATGTCAGAACTTATTCCTGGGCTTCAGGCTTGTCTTATTAAGTTCTTTTTGTCTTGAGCTCACCGGTCTGGTCCTGACGCTGACCTTCCTTTTGCATTTCTTGGCTCTACTCCAAGTCTTCCCATAAACTCAGTATCCTCATGTTCCCTTCAGGACTGAGTAGTAAATGACCTCAGGGTCATACTCTTCATCGCTGAGACTTACTCAGCCAGCTTAGAGGACTGTCATAAGTTCAGGATGGTAAACTGCGTCTTCAGGCTCTAAGTCTTGATTGTCATCAGTAAGTGCTCCTCTTACTGAGTACCTGTGAAGTGTAAAATGACTAAGTACAAAACCTAACCAAGACTAGCCTGACATAGACAAACAAAAGGCAAATCATCTTTTCAGGGGCTTTGAGATCTTAATCAAAACTGACAATGTCCCAACACATCACATTATTCAATATTATAACATTATATAATACAATCTATTTAAAAAATATGATTCAGTCGAAATGAAAAAAAAATCATAGATAATCTTAAAATTTTCCTTGAAAATCAAAAGTCGACACATAAGTAAAACAGACCAGAAATCGACACATCAGCAAAAAAAAACTCCCTATTAGTATATAGAGGGATGTTTGAAGTTTGAAAAATGATAAAAAATGTTATTGGACCATTTATAGACAATTTTAGTTTTCCTCCAAATATTCCAGCTGAAAGTCGAATAGATCATTTTAAAGGTTATCATGGGGATTCAATTGTTTTACATCCCATAGTTTAACACTAATATTATTTTGGTCCTGGTCAATTACCAATTTTTATTTTGGTTTTAAAAATATTTTGAAATCGATCCTTTTGCTGACATTACCAGGTTAACTATTCAATCGCCCTTCACGTAGATTTTATTTCCATTTTTGTTTTTTAGTATATGGCATTTTTTTTTAGTTTTTGAAATTATATATATGGATCTATGATTGTGGCACATTGTCGTGTTTTTTTAAACATGAATCTGAATTTATATATTATTAAAATCATAAATATATGTATGTAATAATAAAAAATGCATATATATATATATGTGTGTGTGTGTGTATATAATATATACACATAAGATTTAGTTATAATTATATTAAATCATAAAAAATATATATTTGAAACAAAAATTGAAAATTCACGTCCAGATTACGTTAAACCAAATTTCATTCCCTAAAATCATATTTATTAATCTCAAATCCTATAATGTAGATTGTAATCCAATAGAGAAACTCACCACCAAATTCAAGAAGATGGGTTACCTGCGTTCACGGGGGAGTGCAAGAGAAGAATAAAGTTTTTCCCTACAACGAGAATCTTCTCTAATGTCGCGGTTCTCCCCTGATGGTGTTCGTAGCGTAACATGAAGATGTGAAAGAAGGGATTAATGTTTCTATATGTTACAATTGAAGGTTCAATAAATCATCCATCAAATGAAGGGAGGGAAGAAATTGGATTTAGGATCCCCAACCTAATTTCTTAGGTTAGCAGAATTACGTTTTTGTTTTTGTGAATAGACATATTCATGACAAATGAATTGTACTTTTATTTATCTCTAGAATTTAATCTAAAAGTTGAAAATATGTGTCTCCGCCACTGGAGAAGCATCATCGTTTGGGTCTTGCTGGAAAATTTGGGTCTTAACAATTAGAGTTCAATTCCTCTGTAAATTGATTATCTTTTTAATGTATTCATTCGTCTATTTTTTATGAAAATAAACTGTAATCCTAATTTTTTCCCAAGAATTAAGATATTGTACATACGTGACAATGTTCTTCAAGATTGTTTATGGTTGAGTTCAATTTGATTTGGGGATGACCAGGAAGGTAACTTACTAATGCTGGTAAAAGGATCGAAAACATATTTTTGAACTTTTAAAACCAAAATAGAAATGGGTAATCAGATCAGAACTAAAATCAATTTGTTTTCAAGTTATTGGATGTACGAAATTTTAATCTCATTATATTGAAGTAAAAATTAGAACCAGTGAATGTTGGTGAAATCAACCTGAAATCAGGTTTATGTGAAATGTAATAAAGCGTATTGAACTATACATTTATTATTTATTGAAATTGTAGATTTAATATAATTTTTTAGCATATACCAGTGTTGGATGTAAAAAAAAGATGAAGAATCATACTTTATTTTATTGAAATATTTCAGAACTAAAGAATTTTTCTCATTTTATTATTAATGTATGTTTATTGATGACCCAGATTGTTGTTGTTGGGAAAATAGGGGTGCCCGGAATCTATTCGGGATGAAATTTAAATACGAATTTAAATACAATTATTACTAGCATGAATTAATACTAATTAATTCAAATAATAATTCCAACAACTAATTTAACATCATGCATGTTGAATTAATTCACATAAAATCTAGGCGGAATAAACAAGAATTTATGTGACTTACGTACCTCTTGTAGACTTGGCCTTTGAATAAACGGGACAGTCACGATCTCGCTTTATCAATCCAAAAACCTTCTCAAGTATTTTCCTTTCGCCTTACTTGATCACCGATGGGAGATGCTTTCAAGTAATTTAAATAACTAAGGAAAAAGAAAAATATATATGCTCTTGATTTTTCCAACACATGGAATTATGTACTTGGGGATGAAATAATCATCCCCTATTTATAATATGAGGGGGCCGAAAATTAGAGTATATTTGGGCTTGGAGAAAATCTTTTCTTAGACTCTAAGAAATCTTGAATATATCTCATATATTCTTTTCTCCAAAATAAAATATTCCACAAAAATCTCACCCTCCATATTAACTTGTAAATTTCGAAAATTTCAATTAGAAATCCTAAGATTTGGATCTTCTTGAATATATGAGATAATCTTGTATACCAAGAATACATATCTTCCATAATATCTTTCCAAGAAAATCAACAAAATCTTATTTCTTCTTGACATCATATTTTCGAAAATTAGGGAAAAAATCAGCATATTATTTTCTTTTTATTTTAATCACCTTATCATTATTGGGCTACTTAATGGGCTACTTGAGGGGCCTTTAAGGAGAATTAAGATTGGACCTCTTAATGGACTTCTGAATTTCAATATTGAGCCCCAATATAATTCAATCCATTAATATTAATTATTACCACTAATAAATTGATATTGCCCTATCCATCTTAATACATATTACGATAATATGGGCTCCCAGTTATTATTTCCCGTGTTTAAGATTATCAAGTCCATTAATTAATAAAGCTTCTGAATAGCTCTAAATTAATTAATACATTTCACCTTGAAGTAAAGACAGCTCAACATTATTATCCGTACCGAAGAAACTGATTCTTCACTTGCAAGATTTGGTATGATAAAACTTCTGAGCCCACCAAGGGGACTAATCACACGAGCCGTACTCGCACGCGTTTCTCCGTATTAAATCTTAGCAACCGTCGTATGATTAATATTACTGCCCAAAGCACAAGGTTCGAAGTCACGATGATTCTCACCCAACATGAATCAAAGCAGTAACCACTAAGCACACACGGTCCTATTTAAGTGACGGAGATTAAGAAATCAACAACCACTGAGGTCTAATTCTTCACATTTCAGAACAGAATAATTTATCCTCGTTTTA
The DNA here is from genome assembly GCA_947034835.1 of Ballota nigra. Classification (NCBI taxonomy): domain Eukaryota; kingdom Viridiplantae; phylum Streptophyta; class Magnoliopsida; order Lamiales; family Lamiaceae; genus Ballota; species Ballota nigra. The sequence continues at coordinate 55,470,432 of OX344726.1, forward strand.
GGTCCTCTTCAACACATACTAAATGTGCTAGTGCAATCTCTTAGTCAAGACAGACCAATCTGAGACTTACACATCGACCTTTCACGGCGGATTGTTCAATTCCACCTAGGTCGTGAAAATGTACATTTAGTTACAAGCAAACTGTTAATGTTATCTTCCGTGATCGGGTATCACCACATTAACTACAATGTAACTAGTACTATTACGAACTGTTTGCAATAAATATTCAACATTCAATCATATCTAAAGCATATGCGATAAAAGAATTATTCTCATAAAACGAGTGTTTGATACACGAGTTATACAAAGTAAAAGCATACTTTCACGTATAACTCCAACAGTTGTATGCTTTGTCTCACTAAAACTTGATTTGAATTTTTTTGAAGTGTTGTATTATGTAAAAAAGATTAATTTTTTTAAAATTATAATGGTATTGATGTTAGAGCAAGAATAATTTTCTTTGACACTAATTTTTTGTTTAAGAACCAAGACTTGGGGGATGATGGAGAAATTAAGAATTTAAATCTCCGCAAAGTTAATTTAAGGACAATATATATCTTTTAAAAATAATGAATTGAAGTCAAATCAGCCTAATTAAACCAAATCGGCCTAATTGGCCCGATCTGGCCTAAAATCGAGTTTGTTTGCGTGATTTGGTATCTATTCGAGTTGAATTCTGATTAAAAAATTCCGACGTCTGTAAAACATAGAAATAATTATATTAATTTTAAAAATATATTTATATATTTTTATGCCAGTTTTAATTTTTTTAGGTTGATTAAATATGTGATGATTTTGTTTCACCCATCAAAAGTTTATTCACAATAAAAAAATAGCATGGACCTTTTGTAACATGGTCACATGTAATTAAAAACCTACAGATGTTATATTTATGAAGTGAAAACCTAAATAAAATAAAAAAATCAACATAAATTAATTAAAAATATGAATATAATTAAATAAAAGATAAAATTGTCAAATTTTAGAATATTAAAAAACATGCTTAAAAAGATAATCTAAACTACAAATAAACAAAAAACTAATAGAATAAAAAAAACTTGAAATATTACCTATTTTTAACTTCAAAAAAATTATTTTTTCCATCTCATATAAAAAAAATCTACTCAGATTTGAAAGAATTTTGGTCTCAAATTTATAAAAACGTGAAAGTGAGTTTAAAAAATATTCCCCCAGTCCAGTAAAAGTATGCTCACTTCTTGGTGCTTTGTTTAATGCGATATGTCGAAGGATATTATGGGGTATTGTGAGGTAAGTTATTATATTGTGTTTAATATTTGACTTAATAATGTATATAAGAATGCCTAATTTATTTCAATATTGAAATTATTAATATTACTTTACCTTTTCTCTTTTAGATATTGAATATTGGGATATTGGTGATTCTATTTATCGGTGTGAATTTTGTGGTGTTATATTTTGGTTTGAGGAATGGTTGGAATCTACAAAAATTCTTAGCTCCTAAATCTTCTTTGTGTTGTATACAAGAAAAAATGTAGTTGCTTTTGATGCCTCAACCTACATTACTTCTTCAGGAATTGATACATACTATTAGAAGTAAATATTTTTTTGGACAATATTCATTCATTTAATAATATGTATTCCTTTACATTTTTTGGAGGAACGGTTGATAGAAATTTGAATAGGAGTAATTCACCTCCAATATTTAGATTGCATGGATCGAATTATCATAGACTGAGTAGTTTGCTTCCAACTGGTCAGGGTGGACATGTGTATGCACAATTTTATATCTATAATACGAATAATAAAATTTACAATAGAATTTGATCTGTTAGGTAATATAGTTTTATATTATTATTACAGTAATATGCTATACTATTTTTTTTTTGTAAATTCTTTTTTTTTTTAAATATTCTCATGTCGGAAGATTTTGTATTAGAATTGAAGGAGATGCTGGATAACAACAATATTTTAGTCAAGAAATTTATAACTTCTACAGATAAGTTTAGCGCTGGGCATAGAGCAGTGACCACGAGGTTGATTGGTTACATATGTTTTGATCCAAGAACTCACAATTTACCAACAGTTTCTGAAGTTGTTGCTATAATTACTGGTGATCTTGACGGTACTATTGGAGTTCGTGATATTATCATTCAGACCTATTATTGTCAACTCCAACACCTAACTGAATTGAACCCGTCTTATCTTGCTCTGCAATATCCTCTTCTTTTTTCATATGGCGGGGGATGGGTATAGGGAAGACATATCATTTTCTCAATCGATATTTGGAAGAATTGGACAAAACTGGTATTAGTATTAGAGAGTTCTTTACATTCCGTCTTCAAGAGTGAGATAGAGAGTCATCTACACTTTTGTCTTGCAAGAGACTAACACAACAGTTCATTGCAAATGCATATACAATGGTTGAATTTACACATTTTTTTTACATTAAAAATCATAAAAAAAGAACTTTGTTATTATATATATATATATATATATATATATATATCACACCTGAAGATGCTTATTTGAATGGAGAAACGAATGAAATAGCAATTGTTATGCGTATTTTTTTTGCCACCTTCATTTACTGGAGGTCCACAATACATGATGCAGAATTATCAGGATGTTATGACAATTTATCGTTGGACCGATTATCCACATTTGTTCATTAAAATTACATGCAATGCCAAATGACCTGAGATTGAAAGGCATTTGTCCCAAAAGGAACAACATCCAGAAGATCGTCCTGATATTGTTTGTAGCATCTTTAAGGTTAAGCTATATGCATGTATTCGTGATATTTGTCAAAATAAAATATTTGAGAATGTTAGTGCAGGTAAAAAAAAGGTAAATTAATACTTTATATAATACTAATTATAATTATTAATAAAATATAACTCTAATTTCAATGTTATGTATTAGTTTTTTTTTTTAAATAAGTTATATTTAGCTTGGTTTAAATTAAATGATGAATCTGATTTTGCTGCGTCATTGACATATTCTCAGATTCCTTAGTGTTTTTATTTTTAAAAAGAAATCAAGAACTTGGAAACCTAGGCAGAGGGAATTTGTTGTTGGTCATATTTGTTATATACCTTCTGGTACTGGCGAAACATATTATTTGAGGATTTTACTTAATGTGGTTACTGGACCTAAGTGTTTCGATGATATCAAGATATTTTGAGAAGTAACTTATTCTACATTCCGTGATGTATGGAGGTTTGTTAGATAATGATAATGAGTATGTCGTTGGATTTGAACTGGCTAGCTTCTGGACGTCTGCATCTTCTTTGAGGTCTCTCTTCGCTACTCTAATCACACCTGGATCTTTGAGTAATTCGTGTGATATAAGGGATAAATGCTGAAAATATATGTCAAGTTATATTTTTAACAGGAGAAGGAAAATAATGTGTTTCCAGATATATTGTTCCTTTTTATATTCTATTCTCTAAATATTATTATTTATAAGTTGTATTAATATTTAAATATATTTAATAATAACTTCAAATATTTATTGTATTTTTTTATTTTTATTTGTAATTTATTTGTAGATATTTATTCAACTTCTTATTTTTTCTGGAAAATAAAGTATACAATTTATTTGTAATTTTTTAAAAGTCTATTAAATAAAGATATTTATTCAACTTCTTATAATTTGAATTTTATATTATTTTATTGTTTTAAATAAATATTATTTTTTGTGTTATATATGATGAACCTTTTTATTATGTATTAGGTACAATTGTTTAATTATTTATTAAACATTTGGTTTGTTAAATTTTACATGTTTACTTATTGAGATTTTTTTCCTTCAATTTTTTAGAATTGAGAATGACGGACAATGAGATTAATAATTGTTGTCTTTTAGAGATTGAAAATATATTGTGTTCACTTGGTAAAAGTTTAATTGATTTTGATGGAATGCCAGTAGCTGCTATTGATAATAACTTAACATCCCATAATATGATACTTTTGTGTGGGTTATCGTACAATAGAGTTGAATTGCAAATAAAATTTAAAGTTTTAGTAAGCAAATTGAATAATGAGCAGCGTATTACTTTTTACATAATATATAATTGAATTAGTGCTTCGGATATTGGAAATGTATTTTTTTGTATACGGCTATGGGGGTACTGAGAAAACTTTTTTATGAAAAACTCTGTCTTCAAAATTGCGTTCTGAAAGTAAGATAGTGTTGAATGTAGCATCAAGAAGAATAGCTTCGCTTTTGCTTCCCGGTGGATGTACAACTCATTCTAGATTTTGCATTCCAATAAACTGTTTGGAAGATTCTACATGTAACATTAAGCAAAGTAATTATCTTTCAGAACTTTTGATTAAATGCAAACTTATTGGAAAATAAAGGCAAATTTATTAAAAAGTAAAAAAGAAAAAGGGTACGAGCTGCCCCACAGCCCGGGGCAAAAGGCTCAAGATAAAAATAAAAGAAATTTATTTAAAACATTGCGTTAAACTCCCCTTGGACAAGGCCTAAATAAAGTCCAACATAAAACAGTCCAACAAGCGTTGTATGAAAGACAAAACAGTAAATCTCCTTAGAGAAAACTAATCTGGAGGTCCCCTTTGCCAAGCTAATATATTAGCCAACTCTCGTTGCGCTTGTGCCCTTGCTTCCTCAGTCTTAGCACGATTATTTTGCAGGTTGTAGCTGCTAGTCATTGCTGGTTTTTTCACACCTTTCTTCTTTTTCGCAGTCTTAACTTTAGTCTCCTATTGGTTAGTAGCGTCCTCCTCTTCGTGATTAGTGTCCCGGGATTCCTCTTGATGTGTAATCACCAATTTACCTGTGCGAAGTGCCTCGTGAATGCAAGGAGGTGCATCCTTCAATTTCTCCATCTTGTCGTCCGAGTCATCACCCCACCTTCTATTCAGCGCAATAAAAGATTTAGTGTTCGGGGTATAAAGAACCACAACCCCCACCAAACACGAGATACACTTGCTCTTCCTAGTTATTCCACTAGATTTAGAACCAGAAACGGACTTCCAGCTCCCCATATCAGAAGAATCATTCAAATCTATCCTACTTGGCGAAACAGTATGGGAAATTGAAGATATATGCTGCACAGTAGCTACACCCTCCTCTGCTACATTACCAGCTTCAGTCGATACACCCCAGAGTTAGGATACAATCCTAGATTCAATAACAACTACATTAGCTAAAGGGCTATCCACAATAGCTAAATCATGAGCAACAATAGCCAAGGTATCATCAGAATGAACATTCAACTCATCCTTCTCACCTAAAACATCAGAGGGAGGATGCACCTCACCCTCTTCAACTAAATCATCATTTTCTTTCCGCACCTATTCAGCTTTAGGTTCTTTTGGTGTCGTATTAACCTTAGTTGAATTTGCAGTTCTACACATATTCAAACTATGACCAACTATTTTACACTTCGAGCAAAAAGGTGGGGGATTTTCTAGTTTGAAAGAAACTAAAGACCTCGTACCCTCACTATCCACAAGCATTTCTGTTGGCAAATTCCTACTAAAATCAACATCTACAAGCACTCTAGCGTAATGGCCCATCCCACCAGAGGCTGTCCGACCATTAACTTTCAAAGGCGTACCAAAAGTAGATGCAATTTCCAATAACAACTTCTTATCTCAAAATTCAAAGGGAAGTTCAAAGATTCGGAGCCAAATATGAGCCATGTGAGATGCCACCTTGTAAGGGTTGAATCCCTTTGTCCATCTCTGCAATCAAGAAATGCCATGAGACAAGTTCCAGAAACGAAACCTGAAGACTTGCTCTCGTTTAGATGAGCACCCAAAACGAACTAGGAAGAAGCCACGACCCAAAGTGACCAAGGACACCGGGTGCTGCAACTTCCAAAGTTGACTTAATCTCGACGTTAATTCCACTGAGCCCCATGGAGTATACCAAGTTGAATGAACAAGAGGACCAATCAAACACTCACTACAATCTACAACCCGCTGCCGGTAAGTCGATTCATCCAGGGTGATCGAAAGGAGGTCACCCTTCAATACTGGACGATGCCAATCAATCCTGTCGGACGGAATAGGCTCGTCGGAAGAAGGTAACTTTTGTTGCAATTTTGAAGCAAAGGACATCGGAGGTAATCCATCGGCTACAGGCAGAGAGCTAATATCCTTGGAGAGAGAGGCGGCGACACCATCCTTACCATGAGAAACCGTCGTCGTTGAGAGGGCCGACACTACAGTGGACTGGACAGTAGTAACCGATGCAGGTGTCAATGCCTTCTGATACAGTGAAGGTGAGAAATCCGCTGCAGAATGGGTCGAAGATATTCGAACCCCTTGTTTGGAAATTCGAGTCCTCCCTGGCAACGACGCCATTGACTTGAACCAAACTTTACTAGCTTTTACTAGAAGTTACTCTGCAAGCATACGAGTTCACTGTAGTATTAGCAAGTATAGTGACCAAGTATATCGTACCCAAGGGAAGGAATGTATGCGAATAGATCTCTGAAGATCTACGTGTCGTAATTAATATGAGTGTATGTTTTTGGTTTTTTAAGAATTTAATTCTGAACTAAATTATACTAATTATGCTAAAGAACGAACGAAACTAATTAACTAAAGGTTGTTTGCAGATATAAATGGGTGATGCTCAGGATAGAAATCCCTACGTATACTAACTGAGCCGGTACATAATCAAAATAACCGTGATGTGCAAGAAATAACCTAGGTAAAAGATTGTAAGATGAAAAGCTCAAGAATTAAACCCTAATACTTTATCCTATCAATCGACTTCACTAATCCACTAAACAAGTTAATAGATTGTGCCTAATTAAAGAGACCCTAATTTAACTAAGGTGATGCAGTCGTCCTCCCTAGGTAAACCGGTAGATGAATTAACCCCTTCTAAACCCTCTCTTTAAGCCTACTATTTGTAAAAGAGTGATAAGGTCGTCCTCTCTCTAACACTTTTCGTACAAAATTCAAAGGTAAATCCGGAATTTATTTTAAGTGTTCATAAATTAAGAGAATTAAAACTAAACATCACATGTTCATAATTATGTATCAATATCCTACTTCTACGAGTTCATCCTACCCCAAGCATACAAGGGTTTTAGCCTAGCATGGTTTTAATGATAACGAAAATAAATAAGCAATCAAGAACATAAACAAGAATTTAAGGAAGAATTAAAATCTAAAGTATAATCGAATTAAAACGAAAATAGAAGTCTCAAATGTCAAGTATCAAAGAACAAATAATCAAATGAACAAAATCCAACTCTAAACTATCAAATCGTAATGTAAAAACCTCGATCAAAAGTAAAATATGCTTCCTCGAACTCTTGGTGCTCTTTTCTCTCTAAAATCTATCTTTATGCGTGAAGTGGTGGTAAAAAATGTGTTCGGAATGGGTATATATAAGCAACGGGTCGATTCGGGAACTCATGGGCCGGAAAATAGGTTGAAAGACCAATGACGTTGGGCGCTCGAGCTGGATCCGCTCGAGCTGTTGGTACTCGAATGATGCAAGTGCTCGAGCGGGGTCGCTCGAGCTTTGGTGCTCGAGCGGTTTCGGTGCTCGAGCGGTGGTGCTCGAGCTAGTCGACGCCCAAAGCTCTTTGTAAGTTTTGGCGCTCGAGCAAGGCGCTCGAGCTCACCCTGCTCGAGTGGCTCTTCTCTTCAACCGAGTGACACTTTTCTTCTCTCGAACTAATACTATTCGTATTTCTTCAATATCTTCTCATCCGAGCATCCGTTTGAGTCGATTCAAAGTCCTATGAACTCCATTTTTCACCCTCTATCCATCTATAAGCATCAAAGAGGCAAATTCATCAATGTATGAAAATAATACTCGATTGACTCTAAATACTCATTATATTCACTTAAAACATGGGCAAAACGAGCTGCGAATCATGACAATTTCATGCCTAATCAACCCCCCAAACTTACCATATTGCTTGTCCTCAAGCAATGAAATCATAGGTCAAGTGAAATTGTTAGGAATGAGTCAAAGAACCAAATCATGCAAGTAATCGAACTCGAGTTTCAATGATCGTTCACACGTATACGAACTCACCCTCTTCATCATATTCATGCAATAACAACAAGATCAAACATGGATGTGCACTCAACGATGTGTTTCACTCCCTCACAAGTGTATATCAATGATAAGGGACTCACTCAATCAATCAATCACACATATCAGCAGCCATAGGCTTGTAAACACTCTCAACTTCGACCATACTCTAGAAATCAATGCCGAATTAAAAAGGAATTTTCTCAAGGTTGTAATGTAGGCTCTTTGGACAAGTGGGCTAACTATATGGGGTAAGTGACTTAAGTGAATGGAGAATGGAAAATTAAATTTCAATACTTCAAGACGAGGAACAAAATACTTCAAATATCTTCATTCAATACACTTTTCAATTCCTCTACTTTCAACACTTCAATTTTTCTTTTCTCTAACTCATTTCACTTTTTTAATCACCACACTTTTCTTTTTCACACATACATATGAGCTCATTTTTTCTTTTGCTCATTCTCAAATTTTTGGTCTTCCCCACAACTCAAAACTTCATCACACCCTTCTTTTATCACAACTCAACCATCATAATTACCTTTCTCAACTCAACTCAATCTCTCCACATTTACACTTTTCCTATTCTCCACTCAAATTGGGACAAAAAGAATTTGGGAATTTGGATAATTGTTAAAATGTTCTAGCAAATAAAATAGGCTAAGGCTCAAACGGGCTAACAAGGGATAAATGTTGTTAGGATAAATGTTGTATAGTTTTGATGAGTTAAAACAAACCAGAGAATGTAATAGGACCATCTGGACCTGTTAGTCAGATGATGATCTAGAATAGGACTTAGTCTAGGGGGAATTGCCAGACCAGAAGACCTCAACAGAAGAGTCACCAGAAGACCCACCAGAGGACTTCACCAGAGGACTCCACCAGAAGAGACTGACCAGAGGCAGATAACTTTCCCCAGACCAGACGAGTCCGGACTAGACGAGTCTGGTGAAACAAAAGATGCTTAGAATCATCTCCTAATTCTGATGAGCATTCTGTTTCTTAACCAGATCAGGACCAGAAGACATCAAGGTTGCCTGGTGCCTGGTCTTTCCTTCTCTGGAGAGAATCAGAGTTTGGCGTTGGAAGCTATTGACCGTTGGTAATTTAAATCAAGTCAACAAGATCGGATTGGAAAGTCTTGAAGTCAATCAATCCAAGGATCTCACCAACCAATCAATCAATTAGAGAATTGATTGATTGAAGCTTCCTTAAATAGAGGATCTGATTGGATTAGCTCTCCAACGGCTATATCCTAAATCACCTCTATAAATACAAGAGTGCAGATTCAAGAAAAGGGTTAGAGAGAATCCTACGCGCACGAAGATATATTCCAATCTCTTAATTATCAAGCATATAACACTCTTATTTTGTTCATACTTTTATATTCACTCTTAAGGAGTTGTTGGAACTCAACCTGTTCATCTACAAGATAAGGTTGAAGGCTGTGATCTTTAGATCGAAGTTAGGTCTAAATATATTGTAAGAAGGAATTGGTACTTCACAATTCCAGTAAGTAAGTTGGTTGTTGGTTGGATAGTGAGACCCCTTTGATCAAGGGAGAGTGGACGTAGGATATTCAGATCCGAACCACTATACATCCGGTCTTATTTACTGTTTTCATATTTACTTTCTTGCGTATTTTATTGTGCTCTTGTGAAAAGAACCTTGCTTAAGACATTCCCTTTAAAGCTTCCGCAATTTATCAATCTAGTGGGACCAACAAGTGGTATCAGAGCAGTGTGTCCAAAGACCACTACTTTGTAAAGCTTTTTGGTGGTCACCGGGTAGATCTATTGCTCTTTATTATGTTTTGGTTAAATTTATGTTAAATCTCTTTAGTAATAATGTCTGCAAAATCTTCTTACAAGAGCCGTAAGTTACCAGAATTCTGTTTTAAGGATTACAGCCACTGGAGCTTCATGATGAGTAATCATCTTGGAGCTATTCATCACCGCATGCTAGATGTGGTAGAGAGTGGCCCAATTAAATTTTACTGGACTCCTATTGATAGTGGCAGGTCAGAGTCCAGAGAAGAAACAAGTGAAACTGCCCAGAAAGCTGCTGAGGACAGAGTTCCTAGACAGAGAATCCTCAAGAAGAAAGATGAGATTGACAATGATGAAAGAAAACTTTATAATTTGGACCAGGTGGCAAGAACTGAAATTATCAACACACTCACTAAGGAGGTGATAGAGAAAGTCAGAACCTGTGCCACTGTCAAGGAGATGTGGGATAAACTTGCCCTGCTCTGTGAAGGAACATAGAAGATCAAGGATAACAAACTCCAAGTTGTTCAACACTCGTTTGACACCTTCAAAATGAAACCAGACGAGACCATTGACCAACTGGATATGCGTCTCACAAATCTCCTCAACAAGGCTAGTGCCTTAGGTAAGACCTACTCTGAAAAGGAAATAAATAGTAAAATATTACGTTCACTAACCAGCAGGTGGAGAATCAAAGTGACTATGATTAAAGATAGCAAGGATCTCAACACTCTGGATCATCATCTTCTGCTATCTGATCTTAAAGCCTACGAATATGATCTTCAAGAGGAGGATCAAACAGAAGAGGTTTCCTCTTCTGGTCAGAAAGGAGTTGCCTTCTCCTCTACCATCAAGACAAATGACAAACCTAAGGAGTCTCCTGCAGATATCTTGAGTCTCAAGGAATAGGTAGCACTCCTAACCCGTAAACTTGATAAAATGAGTTCAAAATATGGCAGGTACAAAAAGCACTGGAAGGAATCTACCAGAGACAGGAAGAGCTCCTTCAAAGCTGCAGATAAAGAGAGAAAATCTGGAGACTCAAGGGAGACCAGATTCAGAACTCCAGAGAGGAGAAGAGATAGCAGCTCTGGGAGATCAGATTACCAGAGGAGGGATGGCAGTTCTAGCAGATTTGACTACCAGAGAAGAGATAGTAGTCCAGCCAGAACAGAGTACAACCAGAGGAAGAGAGATCCAAGTCCCAGTCCCAGAGGAGATAACACCTGTTACACCTGCAACAAGCCTGGTCACTACATCTATGATTGTCCTCAATTGACTCCTAGAGAAAGAGAAGATAAAAGACTCAAGAGAGATAGGAGATATGCTGACAAGAGAGCACTACTGGCAGAAGCAGAGGAGGAAGATACTAGTTCCAGTTCTTCTTCTTCTTCTGATTTCGGATCAGATAATGATGTATGTCTTATGGTAGACATCACTGAGGTAAATGAAACTACCATATGCTTATCTAATTCCAAATATACTGAATCATCTCATTCATCTGGTAACTCCAGAGAGTCTGATATGCAAGAAATGCTATCAGATCTCCAAAATTGTGTTCAATTATGTCAAAAACTTGAGAAGGAAAATGGTAGGCTCAGAGCTGAAGTTCAATCCCTCTCTCATGAGCAAAAATCCACCAGAGAACTCATGAAAGATCATTTCAAAGAAGTCTCTGAACTTCAGGATAAGATCACAGAAAGAGATACTCTGGTAGATCAACTCATGAAAGAAAAGAACTCTCAGGAAGATGAGTTCAATGAACTTAGAGCCAAATACCAGACTCTTATCAAGGGGAAACAAGTTGAGCAAACCATAGAAGAGATACCCATGCCCAGAGAAGCTCCTAAGATACCATTTGTTGTATCTATTATATCAGAGTCTTCTCAGCGCATTAATGATAAGAGTGGTTTAGGATATTCTGGAATTACTACAAAAACTCATAAATACCTTTATAACAAAGATAAGTCTGTAAGATCTGGTAAATTGGTAGAAATCTGGGATGATAAAGACTCAACTGGTAATGGTTACAAAGTGGTTCACAATCCTGGTTGGAAAAGGAATCACTCTATTAATCATATAGAATATGGTCCAGAAGAGTTGACTGTCCTGGAAGAGAAAATCCTTGAAGATAAAAGTCAACAAGGGGAACCACTGAAGGTTGATGGTTCTGTGAACAATAAGTCTCAAATAGTAGAACTTACTCAGATTGGAGGACCCCAGAGGAATCCTCAAAGGGAATACCAATCAGAATAGGAAATACCAGAGATGGAACAATGTTCAACAGAACCAGGTACCCCAGAGATGGTTTTCTCAAAGGAATCAATTCCAGAACAGTTATACTCAAAGGAACTATAACCACCAGAACATGTCTACCTTTCAGAACCAAAGGTGGTCTTCCAGACCCATCTATAGAAAACCAACTAATCTGGGTAGCTATGACACCAGAGATGGTTCTTCTAGGATGTACCCTTACAACCAGACCTTTAAGACCATGTCTTTGAGGCAGGCCATTCCAAAGGCCAGATTTGAGAAAAGATACACTAGACCTGTCTATAGGAAAGGTGTTCTGATCAGACCAATAGCTCAATATGTTATTGTAAGAGGACATGTGCTGGTAGATAGATTTGGAAGGAAGATAAGATCTCCTCAGCCAGCAAAGGATGATCTTTATCTTTGGATTCCTACAAAACCTGCAACTAACCAATCAGGACCCAGCTCTAGTAGGGGACCTAATTGATTTCTCTGCAGGATGATAAGAGCCCATTGGAGAAAGGACTCTCAAGCAAACATGTGTGGTACATTGATAGTGGATGTTCCAAGCACATGACATTCCAGAAAGATCATCTCCAGGATTTCAAGCCAATGAATGGGCCAAGAGTGATGTTTGGTGACAACAACTATGCAGTCACCAGAGGAGTTGGAAAGTTGACCTTTAATGGAGTATTTGTAGATGAAGTCTACTACGTTGAAGGACTCAAGCATAATCTGATTTCTGTATCCCAATTTTGTGACAGGGGATACTCAGTGAAGTTCTCCAGTGATTCATGCACTGTCTTTTCTTCTGATTATAATGACATTTTGGTTATAGGCTTGAGGAAGGGTAACATTTATCTTGCAGATTTTAGTAGTTGTCCAAGAAATGCTTGCCTGGTTGCTAAAGGATCTGCAGAAGATAGTTGGCTATGGCATAAGAGATTGAGCTACCTTAACTTCAAAACACTGAATAAGATTGCCAGAAAAGGTCTTATTCGAGGTCTTCCTAATGAAGTGTTTAAGAAGGATCAGGTTTGTGGTTCATGCCAGAAGGGTAAACAACCCAAGACCTCCTTTAAGGATGTCCAGAGCACAACCACAACCAGAGTACTTCAACTACTTCACATGGACCTGTTTGGACCTGTTTCTCCTCTTAGTTTCAGTGGAAGGAAGTACACCTTGGTGATAGTAGATGACTTTTCAAGATACACTTGGGTAGTGTTCTTATTTAAGAAAAATGAAACTATCACTAAGCTGCCAGAATTCTTCAAGCAGATTCAGAATGAGCAGAACCAGAGCATAGTCAGAATCAGAAGTGACAAAGGGACAGAGTTTCTGAATTCACACATTGCAGAGTATTGCAAAGAACATGGGATTTTTCATGAGACATCTGCTGCCAGAACACCCCAACAAAATAGAGTAGCAGAAAGAAGGAATAGAACCCTCAAAGAAGCTGCAAGGACTCTTTTAGCAGAGTACAACACACCACAAAGGTTTTGGGCAGAAGCCATCAATACAGCCTGTTACACCCAGAACAGATGCCTAATTGCCCAGAGACATAGCAAGACTCCATTTGAGGTATGGAAAGGTAAAACCCCATCTGTTTCATATCTTCATATTTTTTGTTGCAAGTGTTTCATTCATGACAATGGGAAATCTAAATTAAAAATCTTTGATGCTAAAGTGGCAGATGGAATATTTTTAGGATATTCCAGCACCAGTAAAACTTTTAGAGTTTTTAATAAGAATTCACTTTGTGTGGAGGAAACACCCCATGTTGTTTTTTATGAATCTGCTGTTGAGTGCAAGGTGGAAATAAAGTCTTCTGGAGAGACCCAGAATTAGACTCCTCCCAGAGTGATCAAGGTCAATCCACATATTCTTGATTCAGACTCAGATTCAGATTCAGATGTTAACCCATCTTCTGGTTCTCTGAAGAAGAAGTCTTCACAAGGTGCAGAACCAGAGGAGGTTGGAACTCCTGTAGGGGGAAGCTCTTCTGCAGTTGGTGATAATCACCAAGGTACTACAGAGGATGATCAATCAGGTAAGACCACGGGAAGGAGGACCCTGGTTGATCACCCCAATGACCTGATAATTGGAGATCCAACTAAGGGTGTCCAGACTAGGAGAACTCTTAACTTAGCTGCCTTATTCAGTTGCTATGTATCCTTTATTGAGCCCAAGAATAACAAGGAAGCACTGAAAGATTCAAATTGGATTGTTGCTATGCAAGAGGAGTTGAATCAATTCACAAGACAGGATATTTGGGAGCTGGTAGACAGACCAAGACATCAAAAGGTGATAGGCACTAAGTGGGTTTTCAAGAATAAGAAAGATGAGAATGATGTCATTACTAGGAATAAGGAAAGGCTAGTAGCTCAGGGCTATTCTCAGTCTGAAGGAATAGACTATGATGAGACTTTTGCTCCTGTTGCCAGACTAGAAGCCATCAGATTGTTCTTAGCATATGCTGCTCACATGAGGTTCAAAGTATACCAGATGGATGTGAAATCAGCCTTTCTTAATGGGATTCTCATTGAGGAAGTGTATGTGGAACAACCTCCTGGTTTTGAACAAGGTGACAAGGTGTTTATGCTTAAGAAGCTCTTTATGGGCTGAAGCAGGCACCCAGAGCATGGTATGACACTCTATCTCAGTTTCTTCTGGACAATGGTTTTACTAAGGGTAAGATTGATAGGACCTTGTTTAGGAAAGAAGAAGGAAATGACATCCTTCTGGTCCAGATATATGTTGATGATTATATTTGGATCCCCTAACAAGAAGCTGTGTGAGAAGTTTGGTGATCTCATGCAGAGCCAGTTTGAGATGTCTATGATGGGTGAAATGAATTATTTCTTAGGTTTGCAGGTAAAACAAACAGAGAAGGGAATCTTCATTAATCAGGCAAAGTACATCAGAAACATGTTAGAGAAATTTGGAATAGGATCTAGCAAGGTAGCCAAGATCCCTATGATGACAAATTTCAACATGGATCCAAATGAGTCTGGAGAGAGTGTGGACCAGACTCAGTACAGAGCACTCATTGGTTCTCTTCTGTACCTGACTGCAAGCAGACTAGATATAACCTTTGCTGTAGGTGTGTGTGCCAGATTTCAAGCTAATCCTAAGAGAAGTCACTTGGAAGCAGCTAAGAAGATATTGAAGTATCTTAAGGGTACAGTGAATTTGGGGTTATGGTATCCTGCAAATGACAACTTAGAGTTGAGTGGTTATTCGGATTCAGATTATGGTGGGTGCAGAATAGATAGGAAGTCTACAAGTGGAACATGCCAATTTTTAGGAAATAAATTGGTATCTTGGTTTTCTAAGAAGCAAACTTCAGTTGCTACATCTACAACAGAAGCAGAGTACATGGCTGCAGGGAGCTGTTGTTCACAACTACTCTGGATTAGTCAACAGCTTAGAAACTACCAGATTAGAGCCAAGGATATTCCAATATTCTGTGATAGTAATAGTGCAATAGCAATCACCCAGAATCCAGTTCTTCATACCAGGTGCAAACATGTTGATATAAGGCATCACTTTATCAGAGATCATGTTGAGAAGGGAGATATAAGGATGGAAAAGATTGCAACAGAGAAGCAGAGAGCAGATATTCTGACTAAGCCTTTGGCTGAGTCCAGATTCAGAGAATTAGCATTTGAGTTAGGCTTATTGGATCCAGAGACAGAATTATTTTAGGGGGAACATCAGAGAAGTATCCTTTGTTTCGTTCTATCACTTAATATATATTTTTTTCAAACTAACATACCTACAGGCTAGATATCAGGGAAGTTACATCTCCAGATGTGATTCACACCAGATGAGGCTTGTACCAGATGAGGCACATCCCAGATGAGGTGCTGAATAAGATTCCAGAAAAGTACGGAGTCTTCTCTGACCAGAACCAGATGGGTTTCATCAGATGAGATGTACGACCAGACTAGCTGTGGTATCATCTGGTTACAATATCAGGTAACAGGTATGCTTTTACTTCTCTGGCCTCTGATCATTGGGATACACTTTTCAAATTACTTAATACACCTAAAACGTTTCAACTTCAGAGTGTATTTAAGACTAGAGTATAGGGCCTAGGCAATCATTTCGCTTTTTCTCTTGACTGCCACAAAACCCCTTTTACCCAGTCCCAATGACCACGCCTACGCACCAGATTAAATCGGTATTTCGCCTTCTAATCTTGGCCATCAGATTTAATTAATGTGCAATATGTCAATCAATTCGAAAATTGATTTTGTTCCCTAAATTAAATTTGGCAATTACACGCGTTCACACTTCATTAATTGTTCAAGCCACGCGTCTTGCCTATTTAAATCAAATCTTGCTTCAATCTGTGTTTTCACGTTTGCTTACTTTCAAAGCCCTAACTTCTTTCTGCAAGTTTCCTTTCTCTCTCTATCTCTCTATCTCTCACAGCAATGGCACCCAAGTGCAATTTCGATCCGGAGTACGTTTGCAAGAAGTTGAAGTCTGAAATGGTGGTTGATTTCTATTCCACCAAAAACCCAGCGGTGCTCGAGATTCTGGAACTGCTAAGGAAGCCTGGGGTGGAGGACCCGATCTCCAAAATCCCCAAGGATTTGCGCACTGTGGATGGGTATGCTGCCCAGTTTCTTATCAGAATGAAGATTCATGATGACAATATTTTCTCCAAGATTGATAAGGAGGATGTCGTCTTCTCGAAGGCTCATTTCTGCAGTCTGTTTGGCAACATTTCCTCGGAGGGTGTGGACCCATTGAAGTACAAAGAAGGAGAAGTGTTGGAATCTTTCAAGCTTTTTACCAGATCTTCATGTCAGAACTTGACTAAAGGATTTTTGGACAAACATCTTAGGTAGAAGTACAAGGTTTTTTTCGACATCGTGGTGAAGATATTGATGTGCGAGAGCCATAGCACAGATGCCATCTTTACTGGCAGGCTCTGTGTTATGAGGGCTATTCTGGATGGTGCCCAATGCAACTGGGCAGAGTTCTTCTGGGGGGTGCTGAGGAAGAACAAGCTGAAGGTGCAGAAGGAGGAATGCCCATAGTTGCCTGGAGAGTAACAATTTGTGTTCAATGCCAATGTGTCCTTAGGCACAAAGCTCACATTGATTTTGGACTCAATCTTTCCCGAGAAGAAGTGGAGAGATTCCTGGTGTAAGGGCTTTCACAAGTCCAAGATACTATTTTCTAAGGATGGTCCTCTTCATGGACATCCTGACTCTGATGGAGAGCAAGCCATCCCTGCCCCTCCTCTACAAGCAGTGCCCTCACCTGCTAAGGGGCAGAAGCAGCAGAAACAACAAAGTAAGAAGAAGCCTGCTGCAGCAACTGGTTCCTCAACCATTGCTTTCTCTGGTTCCTCAGAGGAGGACCAGATTCCCCTTCTTAATGTCTTGAAGAAGAAGAAGGGTGATGGTGCAGAAGCTGCTAAGAAGGCAGGAGCACCCAAGAGGAAGAGGCCAGAGGAGGCCAAGAAGATATCTGCCAAGAAACCCAGAACTGGCAGAAGGGTTCAGAAGACACTCATGGTGGATGAGCCATCAGAGGAGGAGGAGGAAGAAGAGGTTGAGCCTCTTCAAAAGAATAAATCTAGGTCCAAGAGGGCCATTCTTCAAGAGTCAGATTTTGGATCTGATCTTAGAGATGCTCTGGAGCAGGCAATAGATGAAGCTGCCAGGATCATGCAGGACTCCACTGCTCCAGTCCCATCTGATGAGGTAATCCCACCTATCCCTACCTCAACCCCCATTAATCTTGTTACCCCATCAACCTCTCCCCCAAAAAACTCTCCCCAAAACCCATCTTCTGCTTCTGGTGCCCCCATTGCCTCACCAGAGCAGACCCTCCCTGATACCCCCATATACACTCCCTCCACCTTACCTACCCAAACACCTTCTCCCCCACCTTCCCAAACACCTCTTACCACGAATCCCTCTCCCCCAGCCCCTGTACCAGAGGTGCAATCCACTTCTGGTGCCATCCCAGCCTCTGTACCAGAGATACCATCTTCCTCTGGTGCAGAACAGCCCTTTCCCACAACCTCTACCTCACAAAATCCTACCCCTCCCCAAACTCATTCAGACCAGAGCCCATCTTTCTCCATGGCTTTGGAACCTCTTGCCCCTCCCCATTCTCCCACCTATTTGATCAGCAATGATAGTGAAGATGAGGATGCTTCACTGGAGCCGGAGGTCTTAGCACCATCCTCCTCTGCCTCTAGGCCCAGACCCTTTACTTTCTCATCTGTAGAAATGGGTCCCATCAGGCAGAGTATGAGTGTAAGTGCTCATCTCTGGCTAAGATAGCACTTCCCTATTCTGTTGGAGCACTTACCACTTTTGGCAGAGCTGACTGATGCCAAAGTCTGGAGCAAGGCCAGACTTGAAGATGTGGAGGACCTCATGTTATTGCTTGAGGAAATGGGTCCTCCCAATTTCACTGCCTGGGAGATTGATCTCAAACAGAAGCTAAACATCCAGAACCCAGCTGAGCTGGAGACCCCTGCAGCAGCGAAGATTTTGATTCACACTCTGCTCCAGAGAGGAGTTTTGATCACTCCTGAGGGCCCCTCCTACAAATTTGGCCCTCACTTCACTTTCCCTCCAGAGCTCTACTCTAATGAGGAGGACTTTGATGTCACTCCTGCCATGCTGCAAAAGATGAAGACCTTCTTCAATGAGCAGATCATGCAGATTGGGCGCTTTTCCAAGGCGATTCAACATATTGCCCCTGCTATGATTGAGCACCAGATCCGGCAGGAGAGGAAGATCTTCTTGAAGCAGATAAAGTCCACCTTTGCAGCTGCCAAAGCCTCTTTCAAGGAAAATTGACTCTTTGTTAAGATGGATGTGATGCACAGGCAGAAGCAGCTCCAGGAGCATGTGCTTCCCAGATGCTGCAAACTGCTAAGCTTAAGGACTCCCTCTAGGAGATGTTAGAGAAGCAGGAGAGACTTGTTGCTGAATCAAAAGCTTATCTGGAGGAAGCAAAGCAGCTGCGTGATCTTCACTCTTCCTCCAACACTGCCTTACCTGATCTCATTAGGCAGGTGGTGGAGCCCCTTATTGATGAAGTTAAAAAGGGGGAAGAGAAGGCCAGAACTGATCTGGCGAAGACCACTAATGAGACTCTCTTCAGCCATCTCAGTAGAACAAAGATGGATGAATTCAAAAAGCCTGGACTCGGAAGCGACGGTGCTCTAAGTGAATAAAGGTTGAGTTTCATTCATCCAATCAAGGGGGATCAGATCACTTAAGCGGCCCAGTATACAACTAAGAAGGAATGCTACCAAATTAGCCGTAGTGTTTAAATGACTTTTGTTTTGTGCCATCTCAGGACAGGTGATCATACCTGCCAAAGAACTTGATCGGCCTTGTTGGATCTCTCAATAGAACTTCCTTCGAACTGACCGCTCTTTCGCCACCTGATTTTGAAGCTTGCTGTGTAATTTCATAAAGAAAGAAAAGTGTGTGAACCTCAGCGAATCTAGATTAAAAAATAGCCTCCTGGACTGATTGTCTAAAAGCGGTAAAAATGGCAGGTACGATTTGACCTGTTGTGACGAGTTGATCGCCGACGAATCCTGAAATTCATCTAAATTTACGGGGTTTCGGACACAAAAATGCTCGTCTAGACCTGTTGGAGAACACCTTGGCCCAGGCCGAGCTGCAGAAGAAGAAGAAGGAAGAGCTCAAATCTCTTTCCATGGCAAAGCAGCTTGCGGCAGAAGAGGAGTCTTCAGAAGCAGAGCAGGATCTCATCCAAATCTCTGGACCTGCAAAGAAGAAGATAAAGAAGGTGAAGAAGAGCTTCTTAGAAGAAGTTGTTGAGGAGGCAGAGAAGAGATTCAGGGAAGAAACGCCTGAAGAAAGGCAAGCCAGAATAAGGAAAAACATAGATGAAGAGCAGAGGCTCTGATATGTAAGGAGGCAGAATAAGAAGACCAGAGAAGCTGGCATCTCTTCTAGTGCCAGTGGATCCAGCCAGAAGAAGAAAGGTCCTGTTGAGGTGATGGACATTTTGCCACTCAGGACAGAAGGGTCCTTTGACTCTACTGTGCATGTCCCTCTGATAGAGAAATGGAGAGAAGCAAAGACCGTGTAGTTCATCCAGCACTACATCCAAAGGCCACCACCAGAGGATGATGCACTCATCAACAGGACATTCCATTCTTGGATGAAGGCTTATGATGCAAGTCTGTACAAGCAGCTGATGGACTCCACCATAGAGTTCAACCTGGAAGTCACTGCTACTGAATTCCATTATCTTAACACTCCAATGATAGGGGACCAGGTTGATTGGGCTGAACTGAAGAAATTGTACAAGACCAAGGTGTTGGCAAATTTCACTCCAACATCTTCTGCAGAGTTGAAGGCCATTCAAGACAGATTATTTGACTGGTTCCTGGTGCCTAAGGAGAACAGAAGATATGCTTAGAATAGGACCAGATTTGCATTGTAATTTGTAATCACTTTTGTCATTATTAATGAAATATCATATCTTCTCTGTTCTTAAAGACAACACCTTGTTGTCATCTTCTTTGCCTGATAAGATCTATTCTAAGGTCTTATCCTTTTATTGTTTTTATGCTTAAGTATTTGATCAGTTCTGGTTATGTTTTAACTCCATCAAAAAGGGGGAAATTGTTAAGATAAATGTTGTATAGTTTTGATGAGTTAAAACAAACCAGAGAATGTAATAGGACCATCTGGACCTGTTAGCCAGATGATGATCTAGAATAAGACTTAGTCTAGGGGGAATTGCCAGACCAGAAGACCTCACCAGAAGAGTCACCAGAAGACCCACCAGAGGACTTCACCAGAGGACTCCACCAGAGGACCTCATCAGAAGAGACTGACTAGAGGCAGAAAACTTTTCCCAGACCAGACGAGTCCGGACCAGACGAGTCTGGTGAAACAAAAGATGCTTAGAATCATCTTCTGATTCTGATTAGCATTCTGTTTCCTAACCAGATCAGGACCAGAAGACATCAAGGTTGCCTGGTGCCTGGTCTTGCCTTCTCTGGAGAGAATCAGAGTTTGGCATTGGAAGCTATTGACCGTTGGTAATTTAAATCAAGTCAACAAGATCGGATTGGAAAGTCTTGAAGTCAATCAATCCAAGGATCTCACCAACCCAATCAATCAATTAGGGAATTGATTGATTGAAGCTTCCTTAAATAGAGGATCTGATTGGATTAGCTCTCCAATGGCTATATCCTAAATCACCTCTATAAATACAAGAGTGCAGATTCAAGAAAAGGGTTAGAGAGAATCCTACGCGCACGAAGATATATTCCAAGCTCTTGATTATCAAGCATATAACACTCTTATTTTGTTCATACTTTTATATTCACTCTTAAGGAGTTGTTGGAACTCAACCTGTTCATCTACAAGATAAGGTTGAAGGCTGTGATCTTTATATCGAAGTTAGATCTAAAAATATTGTAAGAAGGAATTGGTACTTCACAATTCCAGTAAGTAAGTTGGTTGTTGGTTGGATAGTGAGACCCCTTTGATCAAGGGAGAGTGGACGTAGGATATTCAGATCCGAACCACTATACATTCGGTCTTATTTACTGTTTTCATATTTACTTTCTTGCATATTTTATTGTGCTCTTGTGAAAAGAACCTTGCTTAAGACATTCCCTTTAAAGCTTCCGAAATTTATCAATCTAGTGGGACCAACAAATGTCATTGGTAGGGAAAATTTGGCTAAGTGACTCAACAAATCAAAGATGGCCTAAGATCACATTCTGCATATCAAACTAGACACAATCAAGAAGCGAGAGCACACACAAGTTCTAGCATCCTCTAAGGTGACGATCCACTCACAAATGAAGAGATCAATTTAATGAATTAGAATCTTTAAAAAACTCAAATCTCACGGCTTTCACATCCATGCTAGTCCCTCACACAAGTACTCAAAAGGAAAATTAGTAAGTATACTAGCTCCCTCTCAAAGCAACTCTAACTCATATACTCACACAATAAAATTCCTAACTCAACTGCACAACTCACCCTTACTCATCAAATCATACTCAAGAATAACAACCAGCAAGTAGCAAGAGTTAATAAGCATGAAATAAATCAATCAGCTCAATTAGTTAAACACATAATCTATTATAACCCCATAAGCATGAAATAAATCATAACCCGATAGTTTGAATAAGAATTCCATTACAGCCCCATAATCTACCACATCACTCAAACAAATCAGTTCACACTTAAAAGCAGAAAATCAGAAAAGAAAAAAAAAGAGAAAAGAGATGGGGGTAATCCCCATGATCAATGATCTGGAGGCGGTGGAGGTCGGTAGTGAGGATGATCGGCTCCCATATGAGACACGAACAATGTCTCCATCCACCTGTGCATGTCGGAGAGCTGATCCTCCATCCGTGCCGATCTTTCATCCATCCTATCTTGGGCAGCACGTAGGTACGTCACGTCTGTCTGAAGGTTCTGGATCTGCTTCCCCATTCCCGTCCACTCCGAATATGACGGGTACCATGTCTCAAGAGACTGCGCTACAAGTGACTCGACCTCCATCTCCTGCGGTCCGTCACCCGCTGCTCCTCCTCCTTCTTCATCCGCTCCTCTTTCGTATTCTTCCTCCTCTTCTTCTTGCAAATCCCGGATTCCACTGGACCCGGAACCACTCGTGCCCTCTCCTCGAGTCCTCTTCACCAGCCTCGTATCACACAAGCCCTTATCTTCCACCTCCTGCTTATAACCACCATCATAGAAAGACCATAAACCACCGTCTGTGCTATTTCGAATGTCCATTGTGGCAAATCAAAGGAAGATTTTGCTTTAACTAAGGCCAGATCATGAGATCGAGGATCCCCATCGTGAAAAATGGGAAATGGGCCACCACCATCAAGGGAAAAAGGAACCCTAGATTTAGGAATTTCATTCGAAACTAGTGGATTAAGTCCGCCAATGGTTGTTATCAGCAAATCAACCTCAGAAACGTGGTTAATTTCTGGAAACAACCACAAATCCATTGCTTCAAATTGAAATTTCAGCAAGGTTTAGAGAGAGAAAGTGACGCTGGACCTAGAGAGAGAAACTCCGTCATTCAAATTCTATGAAGTTATCCCAATTGTGTTAGATCAGTAGAGAACTCCAATATGACTTAACAAACTTAGCATCCCCCATTCTGTATTGTATGGGATGAAGCCTCAACGGTTCACTGACATTGTATTGAAGCATTAGATACATCGTTGAGAGATATTATGCAGTTATCTAATTCATCGTGCTCTTCAATGTCATTTTGTGCGAAGACATTTATTTTTTGCGGAGATTTTCAACAAATTTTACATGTCATTCCAAAAGGAAAAAACAGAATATTGTGCATACCACTATCAATTCATCTAATTTAGGGAATGAATGCACAATTCTGTGGTTGACAAAAAATATAAGATTGATGAAGTCTGGTTCTATTGAGTGGGTACATAAAATTGAGTTGTCTTCAAAGTGGATTGAATCGGTAGGTGATGAAACTATAAGAACAAAGACTGATTATGGTTCTAACATTATCATTCCAGGAAATATTTTGTTGAGAGGTGGTGATGATCCTATTGCTTCTATTGTGGATTGTATTTATCTTGATTTTAAATCAAGGATGTATTATTACAATTTTTTTTACAGGAAAGAGCTATCCTTGCACCAACAGTTGATTCTTTTAGATCTATTATTGATTAAATGGTAAAGTTAAATGGAAAAAAAGTCTCGCAATCTCAGTTCTGATAGTCTTTGCAAGTCTAATTCCAATCTTGATTCTCTCGCTAATGTTCATACTCATGAGTTCCTTAATACTTTAAAATTTTCTGGTGTTCCTGATCATGAACTAAATCTTAAAGTTGGAACGTCTGTTATGTTAATGAGATATATAAATCATTTTAGAGGATTGTGCAATAGAACTAGGTTAGTGTATTATTTTATTATGTAAATTTATTATAGTACTTATTATAATTTACCATTTTTTTTAAATCTAAAATTATGATTTTTGTTGTTGTATATATAGGATGTTAATCACTAGACTAAGTGACAGAGTAATTGAAGTTAAAGTTCTGACTGGTAGTAGTGCAGGAGAGCTAACATTGACACCTTCTGATCCTAGTTTACTTTTCAAGGTTACACGGAGACATTTTTCATTGATTGTTTCTTATGCTATGTCTATAAATAAAAGTCAGGGAGAATCTTTTAGCATGTCAGAGTACTTCTTAGGAAGCCGGTGTTTAATCATAAACAATTTTATGTTGCAGTTTCGAGGGTTACCAATTGCCGTAGTTTGAAGATTATGCTATGTGATAATGATCATCTTGAGTATAACATAATGAAAAATATTGTATATCATGAAGTGTTTAGAAATGTTTAGATTTTTTAATTTGTTATTTACTTTATTTTATTTTATTTTGATCTATTAGCTTCTATACGTGAAAGAGTAGATTTTTTTATAAGTGTGGTGTAGTAATATTATTATTTAGATTTTTAGAAATGTGTTTTTAAATGTATTGTGTATCGGTTAATTTTTTATAACTAAATTAAAATAAAATTTATTTCTTAAAAAAAAGTTGGAAAGTGCAGAATTAAAATGAACTAATTTTTTAATACTATACGTAAAAATTTATCCACAGCATTATGATATATTGTGAGAATGTATATTGAAAAATATACAATATATATAGTAATACGATTTTTGTAACTCAAACCAATCGCTGTAATCTTTTTAATATACCGATAAAATTAGCTTCCGTGCAATGCATGAATGTGTATGTCACTAGTATATATAGTAACGCTAACCGGCCTACATTTGGAAACCATTAAATTTTTCCACCAAAATTATTACTAAATAGAGTATTAGATCTTTTCAAATCCTTGGTATATATCTTTGAATATATTTTATTATAAGTATTGAAAAATAATTATTTACAATATATATTGGATATATTTTTTAAATATAATTTATAATAAATATTGAGAAATAATATAAAAATATGTTAAACATATCTTTGAAATATATATTATGATAAATCTTTATATTTTTTAGTATAAAAGATATTTTAATTTTTTTAAATAATAGTTATTAAATATGTTTATGAATGATCAATGTATAGAAATAATTCGATACATAGTTGTTTTTATTTTTTGTAGAAGTTATTAAAATAAATATTTATTAATCTGAAAAAAAAAAGAATAAGACTACTCTTTAATTTTTTACAAAAGTATAGAGGAAAAATGGTTCATACATGAATCATTTGAAGTGCATTAGTTGTTTTCACTAAAGGGTATTAGTTATTTTCGCTGAAGGGTAATAATTCTTTTTACCAAAGAATATTAGTTTTGAAGGTTACTAGTTATTTGCACTGAAAGGTATTAGTTGAAGGATACGAAGCGTATTAGTTGTTTAACTATAGGGTATTAGTTTATTACACTAAAGGATAGTAAAAAGTATTGCAAAGTGGTTTATGTATGAATCAATTTCACTCTTTACATACTCTTAGTTTTTTGTTGAAGAGAGATTATCTAGATTAATTACTTTGAAAAAAGATTATAGTAGATATATAATGATTAATATATCAATATATTATATTGGGCAAACTACAATATACATATGAGCATTAAACAACTAGGTGGCTTAGCCTACCTGGCCACTGGGTTCCTCACTTTAGTAAGTGGCTCATGTTCGATTCCCTTTAGGAACGAAATAAGGGAGTTATAAGGTGGCTTGGAGAATTCTTGGAGTACTTGGGGGCTTGGTTAACTAACTTCTAACTACTAACAACTAACATTTACCGATAAAAAAAATATGAGCATTAAACAACTAAAGGATATTAATGGTTATACTAAAAAAATATTGCAAAGTGGTTTATGTATGAACAAATTTCACAATATGCATACTCATAATTTTTTGTAGAGGAGAGAGAGATTATATTGATGAATTACTTCGGAAAAGGATTGTAGTAGACATATAACAATTAAGAGTAGATCTTGAGTGAGATCGTCTCATGCCATAAGACGGTGTTGGACATGACACATTAATACTTTGATAGGGATAGGTGTTATTTATAATGTCTCATGTCATGAGACGGTCTCACGCAAGTTTTTTCCAATAATTAATATATCAATATATTCTATTGGGCAAACCACCAAATACATATGAGCATATCTATCATGTTGAAATAAGTTTGGGAGATATCTTTGGGTAATTAATTAACATACAAAAAAAATGCATAAGTTAATGCACTTTTTCGTCGGAAAGGGTAAGAATTCTAACGAACTCTATATTTTTCAATATTTTTCCTCTAGATTTGGGATAATTTCACGGGATATTAGTATGAACAATGCATTCCAATTGAAAACAATATAAAGCTTTGTATGGACTGACCAAACAAAGGAATAAATAGAAATTAAGAGTTTCGAACCTCAAACCTAGATTAAATTTGGAGGATACAGAATAATGTTTGTTATTTATTTATAAATATATATGTTAAATGTGTACAGTCTTAAATTGCATAATTATTTTAATGCATGCATTTTTTCTCAATATCGTAAAAATAAATCTTAAAAAATTAATATGTACGAGTAATCGTATGAAACGAAAGACTTCATAGATGAATTTTTTTAATTGAAAAAAAAAGAAGTGAGATGACTCCATTGATAATTTTACAAATATTTTGTCCAAAGCTACACTTAAAGAATATTGTGGATGGTCGGAATTATTTGAAGGATAGAGTCATACTTGCACCAGCACGAGAATAACTTGAGTGTTATGGTGTGTTGAATCATGATTTGAATTTGAAAGTTGAGACTTCAATTATGTTACTCAGAAATATATATCATTCAAGAGGATTGTGAAACAGAACTAGATTGACTCTAATAAGACTAGGTAAAAGTGTTCTAACAGGTACAAACATAACAAAAATCCATTCAAATGAGATGGTTTTGATCCCTAAACATTAACTGACACTGTTCGACCTAAGACTTTCGACTTTCAAGTTTCCAAAGTGACAGTTCACATTAGTTGTCTTATATGAAATGTCAATAAGAGTTAATGACAATCGCTCACTACCGTTGACATATTCTTGATGAATCGGGTTTCAGCCACAACCAGTCATACGTGGATGTGTTGAGAGTCACCAATCACAATAATTTGTAGATTTTGATGTGTGGTAACTGACAATGAACGTTAATCGATAATATAATTTATTTTAAGAGAGGTGTTTTGAAATCTATAGTCCTTTCAATTTTTTTTACATTATGTTTAATATGGATTCGTAACTACTACAAAAATTTCTTACTGTGTAAATCATAAACAAATTATATGTTTAAATATAAATAGTATTAATATTGCCTATTATAAATACAATATAATATTAATTACACTTTGTTTTCACAAAAGTTTCTTGATATCTGCATTACTTTCTCTTTAAAAAAATTAATTCTTCAAACAAAAGAATAATAATATTGTCTATTTAAAATAAAAAATACTTTAATAGGAATACTAATAAACAATCTCAAACGTAAGCAAATATACTTCAATATAAATTGAGGACTCATAAATTAATTGTACAATTATAGTCGTGCATCGCACGGGTTCAGTTACTAGTTCCCATAAAAGCATCAACTTCTTCCAGATTATGTATTTTCGTGTCTAAATTATCATGAAAGTTAGGTTTTTAAGCATTGAGTTATCATGTGTTGGGCTTTTATTAAAGTATATATACTTGCTCACTTTTCTAGCCTTTGAACACTTAGCGCAGAAAGATCAAGATGAAGAAGTTTGATTCATGAAACAAACATAAAATATTCATAATAGTGTCGAAGGTATGTATACATACATCATATCTTAATTCACAATATTGTTCTCTATCATTATTATAAGAACATTTTTATACATTGTATTACTTTCGAAAATTGAAACTTATATTTTGTACTTAAAAACTCATCCTAAGCATTTGTGTAAACAATTAAACATGTATACACACTACATATTGCAAATTCACTCAATAAAATTATTTTACAAAATAATAGTATGAACTAAATTAGGTTCCCAAAAATTTCAATAGATCGGTTAAACTCTGACAAGAAAATTCAATTACTATTTTAACAAAAAGTAAATTATTTAGGCTTAACAAAATTTTCTACCCAAAATATAAACTAAATTTCTAGCTTTACTTTTTATTTCCAAATTCATAGGAAAAAAACTAAAAATTTATTTTTTATACTCAATATTCAGTCTAGGACCGACTAATTCAGGAGGACCCATAATCTACTGTTCACTAGCAAGGGTATACATCTACAATTTTGATGAATAGGGACAACATTCGCTTAGCCCGAGTTTGTATGACACCAGGAAAAGGGATTTGGATCAAAATCAAGGAGATGAGAATATTTTTTATGTGTTCCTGTTTTGGAGGTAGGATTTTATATACGTCTACTGTGTGCGGTCATGTAGGGCCTGCTGGCTGATAGTGCTCTTTTTTATTTATTTTTTATTTTAGATTGTCAAGTTCCTACGTAATGCAAATTTAGATGACAAATATTCTCATGGACTGGGTTATATCATAGCATATATAGGCTAAGGGACTGGGTATATCTATAAAGTCCTTATGAGCTAAAGATTGGTTGAGTTATTATTAATGTAATTTCTATTGGTTTTATTGGTTGAGTTATTATTAATGTAATTTTTATTGATTTTATATTTACTTTATGTTGATTTGATTTTGTAGTTTAAAAGGATATGGGTTCGTTAATAAAAATTATATACCTTTGTTTAATAACTTAGAACTAGATTTTTCTTATATATATTTAAGTTTTTAAAACAAACTTTAAAACCAAGTATATTTTCAACAAAGCAACCACTTTTACTCCATGCGTTCATGAAAAATAGTCCTATTTTTTTGCACGTGGTTTAACGTGATATGTTAGAGGGTATTATGAGATTTTCTGAGGTTCGTTTTTTAAATAAAATAATCATTAATAAAAAGTTTGTTTCACAATATTTCCATAAATGATCATTTTATTAAAAAATGGACCAAAAAATTCTGTAATACCCTTCAACATATCACATTAAACCACGTGCAAAAAAATAGGACTATTTTTCATGAACGGAGGTAGTATAAAATTCACATTCTTTTTATATTTGAATGAATAAATAGTTGTATAATATGATATCATATGTCTCGTACATTTATATACAAAACTCAAACTCTACTATAAGTATGAGATTGCCTCAAACATGACTCTTTCCTAAAATTAAAATTTGCACATTGCAAATTTTATATTCACGCGTGCGCGCGGACACACACACATATATATATATATATACACATACAAAGTATAGAGTGAAAGAGGTTCATGAACTATTGAAGAGTATTAGTTGTTTTTACTAGAGAGTATTAGTTGTTTTCACTGAAGGATATTTGTTATTTTCAATGAAGAGTATTAATTAAATGTTTATTGAAAATAAACTCTTCAGTGAAAACAACTAATATTATTTATGAAAACAACTAATATTCTTAAATGATTTATGTATGAACCAATTTTACTCTATACATACTCAAATATATATATATATATATATATAATTTAATAGTATAATATAATTATATATGTTTATTTAAATATCATAAATTGTGCGATCCGTGCATTGCACTGGTGATAATACTAGAATGGAGTAATATTGATATGTTTGTTGGGTATAATTAAAAATGATAAATTAATTTTTGTTTCTTTTTTAGTTTATATTGCACGAGTTGAGGGACGAAGGGAGTTATTATTGTTGGTCCCGAAACGAGTAAACAGGTGTAGGGGGGGGAGAATACACCTGTGGTTACAAATTAAAACTTGTTGAAAACTTTAACAGGTGACTTCAGAGAGTAACTCGTCAGTGGACTTTAAGTCTGCTGAGAGTTACTTGTGAAAGCATAATGAGATAATACCTCCACTGAAAGCTCAAGACTTTCAGTTGAACTATTATCTAATTAGCTTTCAACTGCGGATTAGTGAGCCCTTTAGAAAACTCGTTTTACTTGATAAACTTTGAGTGAATAACACACACTTAGGAAAAGCAGAATTTAAGTACACAAGATATAAAGTGGTTCAGAGATGAATCTCCTACGTCCACTGTCCTGATCAAACAGGAGAATTCATTTCACGTGGAATTCCTTGTGTTATAGTGCCAAGGTGCACTGATCAATTAATCCTCTCTTAGGATGATTGATCACTAGGATAATTCCAGGTCCTAGTTCCCAAAACAAACCAGCTTTCAGACTGATACAAATAATCAGCTTACTAACACCACTTAACTCTAACTCTCATCCTAACAACTGAGTAGGGTTTTAGTTCCAACTATTGTGAGATAATCCTTACAGTGTAGGATGGATTATCTCTTTCTAAGGTTTGGATATAGCTTTTAAGCTTGGTTACAGAAGGTTTGTTATGCTCTCTACTGAGTAGAAACACTTGGGAAACAATGGTAATTTCGAGTGCTTCTTGAAGGTTATGAATGTAGAGATAGCTTTGATCTTGTGAGTTTCCCGTGTATAGAAATGAGCACGTCCTTCTGTATTTATAGGCTTCCTTAAAAATCTTCCCGTTGGATTTGAATCTTCTAAAGTAAGTCTTCTTGTATCTGATTGGTTCAAACGACTCTATTTAAAGCTTTAAGTCTTGCCAAGAAACGGCTGAAAGACCATGCGTGTTCACCTAACTTTATGTAGATTGCTAGGGAAAGACTTTTGGTACTTGTCAGTCTAGGGCAGGTTGACTGTTAGGAAAGTACACTGATGTGTCATCTTATCATTGGACCTTCGGTCTACTTGCCCAGATTCTTGCCTTGCTTTAAGGTGGAACTCCCCTGAGAGAACCTTCTTATTCCTTCATTTATTGTAAGCTTCACTGATATTCGTTTTGCCTTGTTCCAACCAGATTAACTAACAGCTTTTAATGTGTTTAACATTTAATGAGCTTTGTTAGTTCTCATCAGTGGACCTTGGTCCTCTCCTGATGGTTTTAGCCTTAGTGAGAATGCACTTAGAAAAACATTCAAGACTTAGACTACATTCTCAGATCACTTGTCTTCAGCGGACTTTGTCTTCAACAAACCTTGTCTTCAGCGGACTTTGTTCTTCAATACACTCTATAAATTTCTAATTGCACTCCAGTTCTCAACATTTAGAACTGTTTAACTAAATTCTAACTCTACTGAATATTTTACTTACAAACAACTTAGGAGGAACATTTTGGCATCTTAATCAAAACTTAAGTCTATACAATTTCCCAACAATTTCCCCCTTTTTGATTATGCCGGAACCTATCTTATTACATATCTTCTTTCAGAGGAGGTTCTTCAGATGACATAAAAAGTTCAAGAATTTTGTAAGTAAAAACATTCAAGTACATAAGCCTAAATGATAATGAGATATTATCTTGGGCAAAAAAAGTAGAGTTTTCATTAAGAATATACTGAGTACATTTTACAAAAGAAAAACATCCACTGGAAAATTTCAAAGCAAAATCATTTGGGACTTATAAACAGATGCCCAGCACAAACACTTAACTCCTTTAGATGGACTCAAACAGAGGTTCAAGTCCATATTGTTTGAAGACTCGAATTCTTCCTCTCCATGACTTCTTTTGAGTGACCCTTAAGACCTAGTTGATCACACAAGGACACCCATTCTTCTGTGATCCGATCTCTGTCGACTGCTCCGGTTGCATCTTGAGGAGGCCAGTAGGTGATTGGCTCAGGAGCCTTCAAGGCTTGATCAGGGAATCTATCATTCCAGGCTTCCATGATGGCAGAGAAGAGCTATGGATATACTTCAAACATCCAAGAGCTAAACACCTCTTGCACATTGTCCTTTCCCAACTCTCCACTGACATAGTAGGAGTACACAAACTCTCTTTTTGCAGTTTCCCATGCATCATTGAGTTTCTTGGGTACCCACTCGTCATGGTGAGGGAACTTGGCCTTTGAAGAAGTGATTTTATCTTTCTTTAGCTTAGCAGCCCACCTTTGATAACTATTTCTGAACTTCTTGGATATAGTCTTATCAAAAGTGGTCAGCCTCTCCTTCCTCTTTCTCTCAGGCATCTCAGCTATGGTTTCCATCTTCCCAACTACCTTGTCCCTCCTCTCCTATTGTTGAGCAGCCAGCTTCTGTGCTCTCTCATTCATCCCTCCAGCCTCTTTGATGAGCTCAGTGAGCTCTGTGACTCTTGTGGGGGCTGATTTAGGAGTTTCAGAAGAGATAGGATCAGGGTTAAGGATAGGGAGTACCTCAACTGACTCCGTGGAGCCAGTGGACTTAGTAGCTAACCTCCCTGAGGTTCTGGTCTTCTTTGCTACCTCCGCTGAGAGGACGTCAGTGGCCTTCCTCTTGGTGGATTCCCCCTTCTGAGCTGCTCTTTCTTTCTTTTCTTTTAGGTGAGCTTCCTTGAACTTTGATGAGTCCTCAGATAGGGTCTTCTCCTTCCCTTTCTTGGCTTCAACGCTCTTCTGAGCCTCAGCATCTGCCTTCTTCAACGTGCTCTTAACTTGTTGGCCTTTTTCATAGTCAGGGGTCTTGTTGGTCCCACTAGATAGATTAATTGCGGAAGCCTTTATAACCAAAATGTCTTTAGAGAAAATCTTTTCTAAGAGCACAAATAATAATCAACAGGTATTAAAGAAAGCAATAAATAACACCGTATTTATAGTGGTTCGGATCTGAATATCCTACGTCCACTCTCCCTTGATCAAAGGGGTCTCACTATCCAACCAACAAACTCACAACTTACTGGAATTTCCGAAGTACCAGCACCTTCTTACAATCTCTTTAGATCTAACTTCGATCTAAAGACAAACTTACTCCAACCTTGTCTAACAAGATGAACAGGTTGAGTATATAAACTCCTTACGAGTTGGATGAGTAATTAAGAACAAAGTGAGTGCAAATGCGTAGTGATCAAAAGCTTAGTATGCAATGTGCGCGTGTAGAGTCTCTAGAGCTTTTTCTTGAACTGCACTCTTGTATATATAAAGGGGATTAGGGCTAGCCGTTGGAGGGCTAATCCAATCAGATCCTCTATATAAGGAAGCCTCAATCAATCAATTCCCTAATTGATTGATTGGGTTGGTGGGATCCTTGGATTGACTATCTTCAAATACTTTCCAATCCTGATCTTGTTGACTTGATTTGAATCACCAACGGTCAATAGCTTCCTCTGCCTAACTCTGATTCTCTCCAGAGAAGGCAGGACCAGACACCAGGCAACCTCGGTGTCTTCTGGTCCTTATCTGGTGAACAACCAGAATACTCAGTAGAATAAGGGGATCAAACTGAGCATCTTTTGTTCCACCAGACTCGTCTGGTCTGGGGAAGGTCCTCTGCCTCTGGTCTGTCTCATCTGGTGAAGTCTTCTGGTCTGGCAGTTCCCCCTAGACTAAGTCCTAATCTAGATCATCATCTAGCTAACAGGTCCAGATGGTCCTATTACATCTTCTGGTTTGTTTTAACTCATCAAAACTAACAATTTTTATCCTAACAATTTCCCCCTTTTTGATGGAGTTAAAACACTACCAGAACTGATCAAGAATAATAAACTTAAGCAAGAAAGCATATAAAGGATAAGACCTTAGAATAGATCTTATCAGGCAAACAATTAAGACAACAAGAGGTTGTCTTTTGAACAGGGAAGATATGAGATTTTCATTGATAATAAGGACAAAGAAGAATACAGATTACAATGCATTTCTGGTCCTATTCTAAGAATATCTTCTATTGTCTTTGGGCACCAGAAACCAGTCAAGAAACCTGTCTTGAATGGCCTTCAACTCTGCAGAAGATGATGGGGTGAAGTTTGCCAACACCTTGGTCTTGTACAGTTTCTTCAGCTCAGCCCAATTAACCTGGTCTCCTGCCATTGGAGTGTTGAGAAAATGGAACTCAGGAGCAGTGACTTCCAGGTTGAATTCAATAGTTGAATCCATCAACTGCTTGTACAGATCTGCATCATATGCCTGCATCCAAGAATGGAAGGTCCTGTTGATGAGAGCATCATCCTCTGGTGGAGGTCTCTGGATGTAATGTTGAATGAACCAGAGAGTCTTGGCTTCTCTCCATTTTTCTATCAAAGGCACATGAACAGTTGAGTCAAAGGACCCTTCTGTCCTGAGAGGGAGGATGTTCATAACTTCAACAGGCCCTTTTCTCTTCTGGCTGGATCCACTAGCACCAGGAGTGATGCCAGCTTCTCTGCTCTTCTTATTTTGCCTTCTAACATATCGGAGCCTCTGCTCTTCATCTATGTTTTTCCTTATCCTTGCTTGCCTCTCTTCAGGCGACTCTTCCTTGAATCTATTTTCTGCTTCTTCAACCATAGATTCAAGGAAGCTCTTCTTGACTTTCCTTATCTTCCTCTTAGCAGGTCCAGAGATGGAAATTGGATCCTGCTCTGCTTCAGACTCCTCTTCTGCAGCAAGCTGCTTAGCCATGGAAAGAGACTTGAACTCTTCCTTCTTCTTCTTCTGCAACTCAGCCTGGGCCAAAGTGTTCTCCAACAGGTCCAGACGAGCTCCATGGCTGAAGAGAGTTTCATTGGTGGTCTTCGCCAGATCAGTTCTGACCTTCTCTTCCCCCTTTTTAACTTCATCAAGGAGGGGCTCCACTACCTGCCTTATAAGATCAGGCAAGGCAGTGTTGGAGGAAGAGTGAAGATCACGAAGCTGCTTGGCTTCCTCCAGATAGGCTTTAGACTCTGCAACAAGTCTTTCCTGCTTCTCCAACATCTCCTGGAGGGAGTCTTTCAGCTTTGCAGTCTGAATCATCTGGCTGGCCATCTCCACCTTGAGAACAGAGACTGGCCTTAACTGCTCCAGCACGTGCTCCTAGAGCTGCTTCTGGCTGTGCATGACATCTAGCTTGATAAATAAGTCATTAGCCTTGAAGGAAGCTTTTACCTCTGCCAGAGAGGACTTGATCTGCTTCAGGAAGATTCTCCTCTCATGCTTGATCTGGTGCTCTATCATAGCAGGGGCCATATGTTGAATTGCTTTGGAAAAGCGCCCTATCTGCATGATCTGCTCGTTGAAGAAAGCCTTCATCTTCTGGAGCACAGCAGGAGACATCTCAAAGTCCTCCTCGTCTGAATATAGCTCAGGAGGGAAAGTGAAATGAGGACCAAAGTTGTAGGAGAAGCCCTCTGGAGTGAGCATAACTCATCTCTGGATAAGGAGAGTCTTGATGAGGATCTTGGCCGCCTCTGGTGTCTCCAACTCTGCCGGGTTTTGAATATTTAGCTTCTTCTTCAGCTCAATCTCCCAAGCAGTGAAGGTAGATGGAGACACTCCTCTAGCAGAAGCATGAGATCTTCAACATCCTGGAGTCTAGCCATACTCCAAACCTTAGCATCAGTCAGATCTGCCAGGAGGGGTGAGTGCTCCAACAAAATTGGAAATTGCTCTCTTAGCCAGAGCTGAGCACTCACACTCATACTCTGCCTGATGGGGCCCATCTCATCAGAAGAGAAAAAGAAAGGTTTGGGCCCAGAGGCAGAGGAGGAAGGTGCTAAGTGAGCAGGCTCAAGTGAAGCTTCCTCATCTTCACTATCATCGCTTGTTAAACAGGTTGGAGAGGGGAGAGGGGCAGGGAATCCCAGAGCCATAGCAATGGTTGGGTCCTGATCTGTATGGGTTTGGGGAGGGTTAGGATTTTGTGAAGTAGAGGGTGAAGGAATGGGTTGTTCTGCACCAGAAGATGATGGAACATCTGGTACAGAAGGTGTATGAGGGATTTGGGAAGTGGAAGTGTTTAGAGGGGGGATTTTTGCACCAGAAGAGGTTGAAGGTTCCTCTGGTACAGAAGGTGGAGGAGAGGGGTTTGTGTTTAGAGGTATATGGGAAGATGGGGGAGAAGGTGTTTGGGTATGAATGGTAGAGGGAGTATATACTGGGGTATCTGGTATAATCTGCTCTGGTGGAACA
Source organism: Ballota nigra (assembly GCA_947034835.1). NCBI lineage: Eukaryota > Viridiplantae > Streptophyta > Magnoliopsida > Lamiales > Lamiaceae > Ballota > Ballota nigra. Next base: position 55,506,459 of record OX344726.1, read on the forward strand.
ATAGGGGTACCAGAGGCAGATGGGTTTTGGGGAATGTTATCTGGGGGAGAGGTAGAGGGGGAGACAAGATTAATGGGGGAAAAAGATGGAAGGGAAGGGTTTACCTCTGCTGGGTCAACACCAGCAGGTACAGCAGACTCTGGAGCATCCTCCATCATCTGGGAGGCATCCTCAATTGCCTTTTCCAAGGCCTCTCCAAGATCAGATCCAGAGTCAGGATCCTGAAGAAGGGCTCTCTTGGCCTTGGATTTCCTCACAAGAGGCTCAATCTCTTCCTCTTCTTCCTCCTCTGACGGCTCATCCACCAGGAGGGATTTCTTGGGAGCTCCTCTGCCAGTCCTTGGCATCTTGGCAGATTTCTTCTTGGCCTCCTCTGGCCTCTTCCTCTTTGAAGCTCCTGCCTTCTTGGCAACCTCACTCTTCTTCTTCAGTACATCAAGAAGAGGGATCTGGTCCTCCTCAGAGGAACCAGAGAAAGCAATGGTTGAGGAACCAGTTACTTCAGCAGCTTTCCTCTGGGTCTTCTGCTGCTGCTGCTGCTTCTGCCCCTTAGCAGGTGAGGGAATGGCTTGGAGGGGAGGTGCAGGGATGGCTTGCTCACCATCAGAATCAGGATGGCCATGAAGGGAACCATCCTTGGAGAACATAATCTTGGACTTATGAAAGCCCTTACACCAGGATTGTCTCCATTTCTTCTCTAGAAGAATCGAATCCAGAATTAGGGTGAGTTTTGTGCCCAATGATACATTAGCATTGAACACAAATTGTTGCTCTCCTGGCAACTGGGGGCATTCTTCCTTCTGGATTTTCACCTTGTTCTTCCTCAGCACCCCCCAGAAGAACTCAGCCCAGTTACATTGAACACCATCCAGAATGGCCCTCATAACACAGAGCCTGCCAACGAAGATGGCATCTGTGCTATGGCTCTCACACATGAGAATCTTTACCACAATGTCAAATAACACCTTATACTTCTGCCTAAGATGCTTGTCCAAGAAGCCCTTAGTAATATTCTGGCATGAATTTCTGGCAAACATCTTGAAGGATTCCAACGCCTGTCCTTCTCTGTACTTCAGTGGGTCCACACCTTCCGCAGAAAGGTTACCAAAAAGACCACAGAAGTCTGCCTTCGAGAAAACAACATCCTCTGAATCAATCTTGGATGAAATATAGTCTTCATGGATCTTCATCCGGATAAGAAACTGTGCAGCATATCCATCCAAGGTACGCAGATCCTTGGGAACCTTTGAGATAAACTCCTCCAGCCCAGAACGTCGGAGAAGTTCCAAAATCTCCAAAGCGGCCGGATTCTTAGTGGAATAGAAGTCCACCACCATTTCTGTCTTGAGTTTCTTGCAGACATAGTCTGGATCGAAATTGCACTTGGGTGCCATAACTGTGAAAGAGAGAAAAAGAGAAAGAGAGAAAATGCTTTGCAGAGAGAGGTTAGGGTTTGAAAGTATGGAAACGTGAAAGGACAGATTGAAAGGAAAATTGATTTAAATAGGGTAATACGCTTGGCTAGATTATTAAATGAAGTGTGAACGCGTGTAATTTCAAATTTAATTGAGGAAACAAAATCAATTTTATCATTGATTGACATTTTGCACAGTGATTAAATCCGATTGCCATGATGAAAGGCAAGATACAAATTTAATCTGGTGCGTTGGCATAGTCATTGGGACGGGGCATAAAGGGGTTTTGTGGCAGTCAAGATAAAAAGCGAAATGATTGCCTAGGCCCTATACCCTAGTCTTAAATACACTCCGAAGTTGAAACGTTTTGAGTGTACTTACTAATTTGAAAGGTGTATCCCAATGATCAGAGGCAAGAGAAGTAAAACCATACCTGTCACCTGATATTGTAACCAGATGATACCACAGCCAGTCTGGTGCTACATCTCCTCTGATGAAACTCATCTGGTTCAGGGAAGAGAAGACTTTGGATATTGTTGAAACTGGCTCAGCACTTCACCTGGGACAAGTGTCACCTGGTGTATACCTCATCTGGAGATATACCTTCTCTTATATGTCTAATCTGTAGGTATGTTAGTTTTAAACGAAATAAAGAATATGCAATAAAGTAGAAATAAAGGATACTTCTCTGATGTTCCCCCTAAAACAAATCTGTCTCTGGATCCAACAATCCTAATTCAAAAGCTAACTCTCTGAATCTGGTCTCAGCCAAAGGCTTGGTTAAGATATCTGCTCTCTGCTTCTCTGTTGCAATCTTTTCCATCCTTATATCTCCCTTCTCAACATGATCTCTGATAAAATGATGCCTTATATCAACATGTTTACACCTGGTATGAAGAACTGGATTCTGGGTAATTGCAATGGCACTATTATTAACACAGAATATAGGAATATCCTTAGCTCTAATCTGGTAGTCCCTAAGTTGTTGACTAATCCAGAGAAGTTGAGAACAACAACTCCCTGCAGCCATGTACTCTGCTTCTGTTGTTGATGTAGCAACTGAAGTCTGCTTCTTGGAAAACCAGGATACCAATTTATTCCCTAAAAATTGGCATGTTCCACTTGTAGATTTCCTATCTATTCTGCATCCACCATAGTCTGAATCCGAATAACCACTCAATTCCAAATTGTCATCTGCAGGATACCATAATCCTAAATTCACTGTTCCCTTAAGATACTTCAAAATCTTCCTTATTGCTTCCAAGTGACTTTTCTTAGGATTAGCTTGAAATCTGGCACAAACTCCAACAGCAAAGGTAATATTTGGTCTGCTTGCAGTCAGGTACAGAAGAGAACCAATAAGTGCTCTGTACTGAGTCTGGTCCACACTCTCTCCAGACTCATCTGGATCCATGTTGAAATTTGTCATCATAGGGATCTTGGCTGCTTTGCTAGATCCTACTCCAAATTTCTCTAACATGTTTCTGGTGTACTTTGCCTGATTAATGAAGATTCCCTTCTCTGATTGCTTAACCTGCAAACCTAAAAAGTAATTCATCTCACCCATCATGGACATCTCAAACTGACTCTGCATGAGTTCACCAAACTTTTCACACAGCTTCTTGTTAGGGGATCCAAATATGATGTCATCAACATATATTTGGACCAGAAGGATGTCCTTTCCTTCTTCTTTCCTAAACAAGGTTCTATCAATCTTACCCTTAGAAAAACCATTGTCCAGAAGAAACTGAGATAGAGTGTCATACCATGCTCTGGGTGCCTGCTTCAGCCCATAAAGAGCTTTCTTAAGCTTAAACACCTTGTCACCTTGTTCAAAACCAGGAGGTTGTTCCACATACACTTCCTCAATGAGAATCCCATTAAGAAAGGCAGATTTCACATCCATCTGGTATACTTTGAACTTCATGTGAGCAGCATATGCTAAGAACAATCTGATGGCTTCTAGTCTGGCAACAGGAGCAAAAGTCTCATCATAGTCTATTCCTTCAGACTGAGAATAGCCCTGAGCCACTAGCCTTGCCTTGTTCCTAGTAATGACATCATTCTCATCTTTCTTATTCTTGAAGACCCACTTAGTGCCTATCACCTTTTGATGTCTTGGTCTGTCTACCAGCTCCCAAACATCCTGTCTGGTGAATTGATTCAACTCCTCTTGCATTGCAATAATCCAATTTGAATCTTTCAGTGCCTCCTTGATGTTCTTAGGCTCAATCAAGGACACATAGCAACTGAATAAGGCAGCTAAGTTAAGAGTTCTCCTAGTCTGGACACCCTTAGTTGGATCTCCAAGGATTAGGTCATTGGGGTGATCAACCAGGGTCCTCCTTCCCGTGGTCTTGCCTGGTTGATCATCTTCTGCAGTACCTTGGTGATTATCACCACCTGCAGAAGAGCTTCCCCCTACAGGAGTTCCAACCTCTTCTAGTTCTGCTCCTTGTGAAGGCTGCTGCTTCAGAGAACCAGGAGATGGGTCATCATCTGAATCTGAATCTGAATCAATAACAGGTGGATTGACTTTGATTACTCTGGGAGTAGTCTGATTCTGGGTCTCATCTGAAGACTTAGATTCCACCTTGAACTCAAAAGTAGATTCATAAAAAACAACATGAGGTGTTTCCTCCACACAAAGTGAATTCTTATTAAAAACTCTAAAAGCTTTACTGGTGCTGGAATATCCTAAGAATATTCCATCAGCTACTTTAGCATCAAAGGTTCTTAATTTAGATTTCCCATTGTCATGGATGAAACACTTACATCAAAAAACATGAAAATATGAAACAAATGGGGTTTTACCTTTCCATACCTCATATGGAGTCTTATTATGTCTCTGGGCAATCAAGCATCTGTTCTGAGTGTAGCAAGCTGTATTGATGGCCACTGCCCAAAATCTCTGTGGAGTGCTGTATTCTGCCAGAAGTGTTCTTGCAGCTTCTTTGAGGGTCATATTCCTCCTTTCTGCAACTCCATTTTGTTGGGGTGTTCTGGCAGCAGATGTCTCATGAAAAATCCCATGATCCTTGCAGTAATCTGCAATGTGTGAATTCAAAAACTCTGTTCCTTTGTCACTTCTGATTCTGACTATGCTCTGGTTCTGCTCATTCTGAATCTGCTTGAAGAACTCTGGCAACTTAGTCATAGTTTCATTTTTCTTAAACAAGAACACTACCCAAGTGTATCTTGAAAAGTCATCTACTATCACTAAGGTGTACTTCCTTCCACTGAAACTAAGAGGAGAAACAGGTCCAAACAGGTCCATGTGAAGTAGTTGAAGTACTCTGGTTGTGGTTGTGCTCTGGACATCCTTAAAGGAAGTCTTGGGTTGTTTACCCTTCTGGCATGAACCACAAACCTGATCCTTCTTAAACACTTCATTAGGAAGACCTCGAATGAGACCTTTTCTGGCAATCTTATTCAGTGTTTTGAAGTTAAGATGACACAATCTCTTGTGCCAAATCCAGCTATTCTCTGCAGATCCTTTTGCAACTAGGCATGCATTTCTTGGGCAACTGTTAAAATCTGCAAGATAAATATTACCCTTCCTCAAGCCTATTAGCAAGATATCATTATAATCAGAAGAGAAAACAGTGCATGAATCACTAGAAAACTTCACTGAGTATCCCTTGTCACAGAATTGGGATACTGAAAGCAGATTATGCTTGAGTCCTTCTACGTAGTAGACTTCATCTACAGATACTCCATTGAAGGTCAACTTTCCAACTCCTCTGGTGACGCCATAATTGTTGTCACCAAACATCACTCTTGGTCCATTCAATGGCTTGAAATCTTGGAGATTATCTTTCTGGAAGGTCATGTGCTTGGAACATTCACTATCAATGTACCAGACATGATTGCTTGAAAATCCTTTCTCCAATGGACTCTTATCTACCTGCAGAGAAATCAATTAGGTCCCCTACTAGTGCTGGGTCCTGATTGGTTAGTTGCAGGTTTTGTAGGAATCCATAGATAAAGATCATCCCTTGATGGATGAGGAGATCTTATCTTCCTTCCAAATCTATCTACCAGCACATGTCCTCTGACAATGACATATTGAGCTACTGGTCTGATAAGGACACCTTTCCTATAAACAGGTCTGGTGTACCTTTTCTCAAATCTGGCCTTTGGAATGGCCTGCCTCAAAGACATGGTCTTAAAGGTCTGGTTGTAAGGGTACATCCTAGAAGAACCATCTCTGGTGTTATAACTACCCAGATCAGTTGGTTTTCTATAGATGGGTCTGGAAGACCTCCTCTGGTTCTGATAATTAGACTTTCTCTGGTGATTATAGTTCCTTTGAGTATACCTATTCTGGAATTGATTCCTCTGAGAAAATTGTCTCTGGGGTACCTGGTTCTGTTGAACATTGTTCATTCTCTGGTTGTTGTTACTCTGATTGGTATTCCCCTTTCTTGAGTGTTTCCTTTGAGGTCCCCTAATCTGTTTAGGTTCCCTTTGAGGATTTCTCTGGGGTCCTCCAATTTGAGTAATTTCTACTCCTTGGGACTCATTGTTCACAGAACCATCAATCTTTAATGATTCCCCTTTTTGACACTTATTTTCTAGCATCTTCTCTTCCAGAACAGTCAACTCTTCTGGACCATTTGTTATGTGATTAACAGAGTGATTCCTTTTCCAATCAGGATTGTGAACCACCTTGTAACCATTACCAGTTAAGTCTTTATCATTCCAGATTTCTACCAATTTACCAGCTCTTACAGACTTGTCTTTATTATAAAGGTATTTATGAGTTTTAGTGGTAATTCCAGAATATCCTAAACCACTCTTATCACAGATGCGCTGAGAAGACTCTGATATGATAGATACAACAGATGGTATCTTAGGAGCTTCTCTGGGCATGGGTATCTCCTCTATGTTGTGAGCAACTTGTTTTCCCTTGATAAGAGTATGGTATTTTGCTCTGAGTTCAGTGATCTCATCTTCTTGAGAGTTCCTTTCTTTCATGAGTTGATCTACCAGAGTATCTCTTTCTGTGATCTTATCCTGAAGTTTAGAGACTTCTTTGGAATGATCTTTCATGAGTTCTCTGGTGGATTTGTGCTCATGAGAGAGTGATTGAACTTCAGCTCTGAGCCTACCATTCTCTTTCTCAAGTTTTTGACAAAGTTGGACACAATTTTGGAGATCTGATAGCATTTGTTGCATATCAGACTCTCTGGAGTTACCAGATGAATTAGAGGATTCAGTACATTTGGAATTTGATAAAACTAGAGTAGTTTCATTTACCTCAGTGATGTCTGCCATGAGACACACATCATCATCTGATCCAAAGTCAGAAGAAAAAGAACTGGAACTAGTATCCTCCTCCTCTGCTTCTGCCAGCAATGCTCTCTTATCTGCATATCTCATGTCTCTCTTGATTCTTTTCTCTTCTCTTTCCCTAGGAGTAAGCTGAGGACAATCATAACTGTAGTGACCAGTCTTGTTGCATGTGTAGCAGGCATTATCTCCTCTGGGACTAGGACTTGGCTCTCTCCTCCTCTGGTTGTAGTCTGATCTGGCTGGACTACTCTCTCTCCTCTGGTAGTCAGGTCTGCCAGAGCTACCATCCCTCCTCTGATAATCTGATCTCCCAGAGCTGCCAGGGTTGTCATATCTCCTCCTCTCTGTAGTTCTGAATCTGGTCTCCCTTGAGTCTCCAGATGCCTTCTCCTTCTCTGCAGGCTTGAAGAAACTCTTCCTGTCTCTGGTAGACTCCTTCCAATGCCTTTTGTACCTGCCATATTTTGAACTCATTTTGTCTAATTTACGAGTTAGAAGTGCTACCTGCTCCTTGAGGCTCAAGTCATCTGCAGTAGACTCCTTTGGCTTGACATCAGGCTTGAGAGTTGAAGAGAATGCAACTCCTTTCTGGCCAGAAGAGGAAACCTCTTCTGTTTGATCCTCCTCTTAAAGATCATACTCGTAAGCTTTGAGATCAGACAACAGAAGATGGTGATCCAGAGTATTGAGATCCTTGTTGTCCTTGATCACAGTAACTTTGATTCTCCACCTGCTAGTTAGTGAACGCAAAATTTTACTATTAATTTCCTTTTCAGAGTAGGTCTTACCTAAGGTACTAGCCTTGTTTAGGAGGTTTGTGAGGCGCATGTCCAGCTGGTCTATGGTCTCGTCTGGTTTCATTTTGAACGTATCAAACGAGTGTTGAACAGCCTGGAGCTTGTTATCTTTAATCTTCTCTGTTCCTTCGCAGAGAAGTGCAAGTTTGTCCCACATCTCCTACGCAGCGACACAGGTTCTGACCTTCTCTATTACCTCCTTGGTGAGAGTGTTGATAATCTCGGTTCTTGCCACCTGGTCCAGGTTATGTAGCTTTCTCTCATCGTTGTCAAGTTCTTCTTTCTTTTTTAGGATTCGTTGTCTAGGAACTCTATCCTCTGCAGCGTCGCTAGTTTCTTCTCTGGACTCTGACCTGCCACTATCAATAGGAGTCCAGTAAAATTTAATAGGGCCACTCTCTACCACATCTAACATGCGGTGGTGGATAGCTCCCAGATGATTACTCATCATGAAGCTCCAGTGGCTATAGTCCTCAAATGAGAACTCTGGCAATTTGCGACTCTTATAAGAAGATTTTGCAGACATTTTAAATAAAATTTGGGAAATAACAAGAACTTTAACACAAGCACTTTAAGAGCAATGGATCTGCCCGGTGACCACCAAAAGCTTTACAAAGCAGTGGTCGTTGGACACACTGCTCTGATACCACTTGTTGGTCCCACTAGATAGATTAATTGCGGAAGCCTTTATAACCAAAATGTCTTTAGAGAAAATCTTTTCTAAGAGCACAAATAATAATCAACAGGTATTAAAGAAAGCAATAAATAACACCGTATTTATAGTGGTTTGGATCTGAATATCCTACGTCCACTCTCCCTTGATCAAAGGGGTCTCACTATCCAACCAACAAACTCACAACTTACTGGAATTTCCGAAGTACCAGCACCTTCTTACAATCTCTTTAGATCTAACTTCGATCTAAAGACAAACTTACTCCAACCTTGTCTAACAAGATGAACAGGTTGAGTATATAAACTCCTTACGAGTTGGATGAGTAATTAAGAACAAAGTGAGTGCAAATGCGTAGTGATCAAAAGCTTAGTATGCAATGTACGCGTGTAGAGTCTCTAGAGCTTTTTCTTGAACTGCACTCTTGTATATATAGAGGGGATTAGGGCTAGCCGTTGGAGGGCTAATCCAATCAGATCCTCTATATAAGGAAGCCTCAATCAATCAATTCCCTAATTGATTGATTGGGTTGGTGGGATCCTTGGATTGACTATCTTCAAATACTTTCCAATCCTGATCTTGTTGACTTGATTTGAATCACCAACGGTCAATAGCTTCCTCTGCCTAACTCTGATTCTCTCCAGAGAAGGCAGGACCAGACACCAGGCAACCTCGGTGTCTTCTGGTCCTTATCTGGTGAACAACCAGAATACTCAGTAGAATAAGGGGATCAAACTGAGCATCTTTTGTTTCACCAGACTCGTCTGGTCTGGGGAAGGTCCTCTGCCTCTGGTCTGTCTCATCTGGTGAAGTCTTCTGGTCTGGCAGTTCCCCCTAGACTAAGTCCTAATCTAGATCATCATCTGGCTAACAGGTCCAGATGGTCCTATTACATCTTCTGGTTTGTTTTAACTCATCAAAACTAACAATTTTTATCCTAACAGGTCTAAAGGATAATCTTCATCTTGTTCTTGGGGTCCAGCTTCATTTCTTTAGCACTTACCCTCTTTTCCCCCTTTCCGGCATTAATCATGCACTTTGCCACAATAATATTTAGCTTCAGTTGATCATGGGCAAGGGCCTTTAGCTTAGTGGAGAAGTGGTCAACTTCATCCTCTAGCCTCTCCAGAGTGGCCCCAGCTGTTTGCCTAAACTGCACAAATTGAGCTAACTTCTCATCAATAAGTACATTTATTTTCTCTTGTGTAGGGAAGTCCTCTGCCGCCTTCTTCAGGACCTCCCCCAGCTTAGCTCCCAGCTCTTCATGCTTTGCCTCAAATTCTTGCATCTTCTGATTCCATAACCCTTCAACTTTCCTAATAAGGTCAGCTAAGAAGGTCTCAACAGAAGACTTGAGGTTAATGGAAATATTGTCTACTGCATCCTTCAAGAATTGAGCTCTTGCTTCCTCTTCCTTCTGTTCCATCTTCTTCAGTCCTTCAATGACCAGCACACTTTGACCTTCTACTACATCCAGCACCATCTGCTGAGAATCTTCAATCTTCAAGGTCAGGTTCTGAAGTGATTTGGTTCTGGACTCCATCATTTCATCCACATGGTCTGAGAGGATGACCATTTCATCCACTTCTTCTTGGACAATCTCCTGGACATCCTTCAGTTGAGCTTGGAGATGAGGAAGACTTTCCTCTTGGAGTGAGTGAACAGCATCCCTCAGAGGAGTTAGGTTGACTTGGATTGGGGGAACTTCATCAGTTTGAACACCTGCATTACAAACAGTGTTAGTTCCTTCCCCCTCAATCTCACATCCCAAGTCTCCTGTCACATCTAATTCCATAGCTACTCCCTCCTCCTCTCTCTTCTCACTTCTCACATCCTCTTCTTTCTTTTCAACTATAATTTTTTCAACCAAATCATCCTTTACAGGAATGATTGCTCTAATTTCACCACTTACTACTCCAGTAATTTCCACATCTTTTTCTCCTCCCTCAGTTTTTTCAATCTCTTTTTCAACTCCATCAGTTCCAGACACCTCAGTTGACTCCTTAGTCACCACTGAGGGTTGTTGTGGGAAAGCTTCAGTAGACACCTCTACTGAGCTTTCCTTTGGCAAAATTTGAGCCTCAGTATCTCTTGCCAAAGATACATCCTTGGCTACTTCACCATCACCTTGCCTAGGTGAAGTACCTTCTCCTCCTCCCATTTCTTGTACTCCTTCCTCTTCTTTTTCTTTCTCAGCTACAACCTCAGCTGTCTTCTCTTCCTCACTTCCATCAGCCCTCTCTTGATCATCTCACTTCCTTGCCTCAGCTAGTTTTTCCATAACCAGACTCTCAACTATCTTCTCATCACAGAGAAGTCTGGTTTTGGTCATACCAGCAAATGTCATCACCTCTATCTCCTCTTTCTTCCATTCATCAGAGTTGCTGCCTCTGACAGCCATTAAAATCTCACCCAATCTTCTATCTTTTAGCTGGACAAGGAGTCTTAGCCTCATGAACATTTCTTTAAGGGTGAGGTACCCACCAAGCTCAGGGTACTTAGAGTCCAAAGAGTAGGACACCTCATCCTTAAGAGTGTCTAAGAATGAGTACTCTTCTTCATCGTCTGATGGGAGGGAAGGGGTAGAGGATCTGAGATCAGAGGGCTCCTCTGGGATGGACTCCAGTTGAGTTGGATGAGTTTCAGGCGGGTTTGGTTCAGATGAGGGATGGGTTTGAGTTTCAGGAGGGGTTGGATTTTGTTTAGTGGGGGTTGAGGGGATGGGTTCAGAGGGGGTTGAGGATGCCTCAGCAGATGCCTCAGATGGGGTGTTTTGGGATCAACTTTCAAGCTGTTGAGAGCCTTCAGTGGGGGTTTTTGCAATTTTGGAAATTTTCTTTGTTTTCATAGGTGTTCTGGGCTTGGTTTTTGGTTTGATGGGGTTAGGGGTAGGGACATCTGAGTCAGGCTCAGTGGAGATCACATTAGGAGAGGAGTCAGGGTCACCTGATGATGATTCATCAGTAGAGTTCGTGACTCTGACTTTCTTGGGTGCACTCTCCTTCACGGCCTTAGAAGACCTCTTCTTTTCCTTCTTTGAGGCCTTGAGTGCCTCCTCCTCCTTGTGAAGCGCCATTTTATCACTTAGCTTCACCAGCCTCTTTTTTAGTTTGTTCTTCTTTCCCTCAGTTGACCTAGCTTCCACCTCCCCTTCCGCCGCTTCAGGGCTTTCTACTGCTGCCTTTATCATTCTTGTTTCTAAGACTTTTCCAGATTTGAACAAAGCCTTCAATTTACTCCACTTCCTTTCTTGTATCCAGTCCACTCCCACATCCACATTTTCTATCAAGTAAGAGACTTTAGTTGCATAATTCAACTTACTTGATAGTTGGGGAGTCTTTTTCGACTGGAATTTAGAGTGCTCTTTGTTCAGAGCCCTTAGGAAAAACTGTTGCCAGTTGAAACACTTCTCCTTGCCCTCTACAATTGCCTTCATTAACCTTAGTTTGGGCTTGCTTACTTGCTCGGTGCTCCCTTGATTTCCCAATATACATTTACCAACAATCTCACAGAGGACATTGTAAACTGGTAAAAGTACACTTCTGTTCATGGTGGGGCTGTACTTAGTCTTCTTCTACATAATAGTGTATACCCAGTCCTCCTCTTTGTCAGCAATGCAGGTATCTGGGTTTGGACCTTCAGAGGAGAGATTAAAGAGTTCCTTCAAGTCATCACCACTGATTCTAATTTCCTTTCTGATCTTCTGGTGTTCAACAACCTCCATATCGTCTCGCATCACCTTTTTCTTCCTTTGGAGGAATAGACATGACTGGATTCTTAAGTCAGAGTTGGATTGTAGTAGAACTCAAGAACCTGTCTATCGAAGCAGTTCTCAGGATGAACTGATAAGAACTTCTCCAACCCAACAGCTTTGACCATCTCCAAAGCTTCTTTAATGTGAGAAAACTCTGGTCTTAATTCAATTTCAGGATTATCGAAAACCACTATGGGTTCATCACAGAAGTTATCTTTGTTGTTCAAAAACCCTAGGTTAATTTTGGTCATTTTGGAATAGGATTTGAGAGAGAGTGTTTGGAACAGAAAGTAAGTGTTTGTTTGTGAGAGATTTTGAAAAGATTTACAAGCGTAAGGTTGGGGTTTTTATATGTGAAATGTGTGGTGAGATTGAGAGGAGAAATCAATGTCTGAGATTAATTTGGTTTGAGATCGTGGATAGTTGAAGGGGTTAGTAGAGAGTTTTTGAGAGATCTTGACGGTTAGAAAAGAACTGCCTAAAATGAGGGGTATGGATTAAAAGAGTTGGTAGCCGAAAGGTCACATCATCAGACATTCAGGGCGCGTGAGATAGGTAACTGTAAAAGTAACTCTGACTTGTACAACGCGCATTAAATGCTTGTCATACCAAAATATCTTCTAAATAGTGTAAGAAAGATTTAATTTTCAGAAAGCACTCATTAACTATTTTTTATAGGAGTTTTATAATATAAAACTAAGAGATTTCAGATTTGGAAAAAATAGCAGAGTTAAAACTTTGACCTCTACTGAGGTGAAACCTCTTCTGAGAGTCATAAGCTCTCCTGTGATCAATGACTCCACTGAGGTGATCCATTTCTGAGGCTGAACCTCCACTGATTCGAAATTAACTCTTCTGAGATTGTCTTATTCCTTCTTTCACTCTCCTGGATCTAGAAGTCCAAGCTCTACTGACAGTTCTTGAAACCTTGCTTCAGCCAAAGGTTTAGTGAATATATCTGCCTTTTGTTTGTCAGTGTGAATTTTTAGCACCTTGATGTCCTTCTTCTCCACATGATCTCTGATGAAATGATGCCTTATATCCTCATGTTTGCATCTTGTGTGGAGAACTGGATTTTCTGAAATAGCAATTGCACTATTGTTGTCACAGAAAATAGGGACTTCATTAGCAAAGATATTGTAATCTCTCAGTTGTTGTCTTAGCCAAAGGATTTGAGCACAACAACTTCCAGCTGCCATATATTCAGCTTCAGTAGTGCTTGTGGCTACTGAGTTTTGTTTCTTGGAAAACCAAGATATCAGCTTACTTCCCAAGAATTGACAAGTACCTGAGGTTGATTTTCTGTCAATTCTACATCCTCCATAGTCAGCATCTGAGTATCCTGTGAGTTCCAGATTGTCATCTGAGGGATACCACAATCCCATATTCACAGTACCCCTTGAGATATTTGAGAATTCTCTTAGCAGCTTCCAGATGACTTTTCTTAGGATTTGTTTGATATCTTGCACATATCCCAACTGCAAATGTGATATCAGGCCTGCTTGTTGTGAGATACAGTAGAGATCCAATGATAGCTCTGTAGTGAGTCTGGTCTACTAATTCACCATCTTCATCTGGTTCCATCTTGGTGTTGGTGTTGAGTGGAACTCTTGCAACTTTGCTGGTCTGGCATCCAAACTTGTTGATCAGCTCCCTTGTGTATTTGGCTTGGTTGATGAAGATTCCTTCAGGAGACTGCTTAACTTGAAGTCCTAGGAAGAAATTCATTTCTCCCATCATTGACATCTCAAACTTTCCTTTCATCAGCTGAGAGAACTTTTCACAGAGGACATGGTTTGGACAACCAAATATGATATCATCCACATAGATTTGAACTAGCAAGGTGTCCTCTCCTTTTGTGATCCTGAAGAGAGTTATGTCTACTCTTCCTTTGATAAAGCCATGATCCAAAAGGAATTATGACAAAGTATCATACCAAGCTCTTGGAGCCTGTTTCAGTCCATATAGAGCTTTTCTCAGTCTATATACTTTGTGGCTTTCTTCAAAACCTGGGGGTTGCTCCACATAGACTTCTTCATTGAGTACTCCATTCAAGAAAGCACTCTTAACATCCATCTAATACACTTTGAATTTCTTGTGAGCAACATATGCAAGAAATAACCTTATTGCCTCCAATCTGGCTACTAGAGCAAAAGTTTCATCATAGTCAAAGCCCTCAACTTGAGAATAGCCCTTTGCAACTAGCCTGGCCTTGTTTCTGACTATGATATCATTTTCATCCTTCTTGTTCTTGAAAACCCACTTGGTTCCTATTACAATGCAGTGATATGGTGTGTCAACCAGCTCCCATACTTTATATCTTGTAAATTGGTTGAGCTCTTCTTGTATGGCAATGATCCAATTTGAATCTTGAAGTGCTTCTCCAATGGAACCTGTTTCCTGGTTAGATAAGTAACAACAAAACAAAGCACTCTGATATGATAGATACAACAGATGGTATCTTAGGAGCTTCTCTGGGCATGGGTATCTCCTCTATGTTGTGAGCAACTTGTTTTCCCTTGATAAGAGTATGGTATTTTGCTCTGAGTTCAGTGATCTCATCTTCTTGAGAGTTCCTTTCTTTCATGAGTTGATCTACCAGAGTATCTCTTTCTGTGATCTTATCCTGAAGTTTAGAGACTTCTTTGGAATGATCTTTCATGAGTTCTCTGGTGGATTTGTGCTCATGAGAGAGTGATTGAACTTCAGCTCTGAGCCTACCATTCTCTTTCTCAAGTTTTTGACAAAGTTGGACACAATTTTGGAGATCTGATAGCATTTGTTGCATATCAGACTCTCTGGAGTTACCAGATGAATTAGAGGATTCAGTACATTTGGAATTTGATAAAACTAGAGTAGTTTCATTTACCTCAGTGATGTCTGCCATGAGACACACATCATCATCTGATCCAAAGTCAGAAGAAAAAGAACTGGAACTAGTATCCTCCTCCTCTGCTTCTGCCAGCAATGCTCTCTTATCTGCATATCTCATGTCTCTCTTGATTCTTTTCTCTTCTCTTTCCCTAGGAGTAAGCTGAGGACAATCATAACTGTAGTGACCAGTCTTGTTGCATGTGTAGCAGGCATTATCTCCTCTGGGACTAGGACTTGGCTCTCTCCTCCTCTGGTTGTAGTCTGATCTGGCTGGACTACTCTCTCTCCTCTGGTAGTCAGGTCTGCCAGAGCTACCATCCCTCCTCTGATAATCTGATCTCCCAGAGCTGCCAGGGTTGTCATATCTCCTCCTCTCTGTAGTTCTGAATCTGGTCTCCCTTGAGTCTCCAGATGCCTTCTCCTTCTCTGCAGGCTTGAAGAAACTCTTCCTGTCTCTGGTAGACTCCTTCCAATGCCTTTTGTACCTGCCATATTTTGAACTCATTTTGTCTAATTTACGAGTTAGAAGTGCTACCTGCTCCTTGAGGCTCAAGTCATCTGCAGTAGACTCCTTTGGCTTGACATCAGGCTTGAGAGTTGAAGAGAATGCAACTCCTTTCTGGCCAGAAGAGGAAACCTCTTCTGTTTGATCCTCCTCTTAAAGATCATACTCGTAAGCTTTGAGATCAGACAACAGAAGATGGTGATCCAGAGTATTGAGATCCTTGTTGTCCTTGATCACAGTAACTTTGATTCTCCACCTGCTAGTTAGTGAACGCAAAATTTTACTATTAATTTCCTTTTCAGAGTAGGTCTTACCTAAGGTACTAGCCTTGTTTAGGAGGTTTGTGAGGCGCATGTCCAGCTGGTCTATGGTCTCGTCTGTTTCATTTTGAACGTATCAAACGAGTGTTGAACAGCCTGGAGCTTGTTATCTTTAATCTTCTCTGTTCCTTCGCAGAGAAGTGCAAGTTTGTCCCACATCTCCTACGCAGCGACACAGGTTCTGACCTTCTCTATTACCTCCTTGGTGAGAGTGTTGATAATCTCGGTTCTTGCCACCTGGTCCAGGTTATGTAGCTTTCTCTCATCGTTGTCAAGTTCTTCTTTCTTTTTTAGGATTCGTTGTCTAGGAACTCTATCCTCTGCAGCGTCGCTAGTTTCTTCTCTGGACTCTGACCTGCCACTATCAATAGGAGTCCAGTAAAATTTAATAGGGCCACTCTCTACCACATCTAACATGCGGTGGTGGATAGCTCCCAGATGATTACTCATCATGAAGCTCCAGTGGCTATAGTCCTCAAATGAGAACTCTGGCAATTTGCGACTCTTATAAGAAGATTTTGCAGACATTTTAAATAAAATTTGGGAAATAACAAGAACTTTAACACAAGCACTTTAAGAGCAATGGATCTGCCCGGTGACCACCAAAAGCTTTACAAAGCAGTGGTCGTTGGACACACTGCTCTGATACCACTTGTTGGTCCCACTAGATAGATTAATTGCGGAAGCCTTTATAACCAAAATGTCTTTAGAGAAAATCTTTTCTAAGAGCACAAATAATAATCAACAGGTATTAAAGAAAGCAATAAATAACACCGTATTTATAGTGGTTTGGATCTGAAAATCCTACGTCCACTCTCCCTTGATCAAAGGGGTCTCACTATCCAACCAACAAACTCACAACTTACTGGAATTTCCGAAGTACCAGCACCTTCTTACATTCTCTTTAGATCTAACTTCGATCTAAAGACAAACTTACTCCAACCTTGTCTAACAAGATGAACAGGTTGAGTATATAAACTCCTTACGAGTTGGATGAGTAATTAAGAACAAAGTGAGTGCAAATGCGTAGTGATCAAAAGCTTAGTATGCAATGTACGCGTGTAGAGTCTCTAGAGCTTTTTCTTGAACTGCACTCTTGTATATATAGAGGGGATTAGGGCTAGCCGTTGGAGGGCTAATCCAATCAGATCCTCTATATAAGGAAGCCTCAATCAATCAATTCCCTAATTGATTGATTGGGTTGGTGGGATCCTTGGATTGACTATCTTCAAATACTTTCCAATCCTGATCTTGTTGACTTGATTTGAATCACCAACGGTCAATAGCTTCCTCTGCCTAACTCTGATTCTCTCCAGAGAAGGCAGGACCAGACACCAGGCAACCTCGGTGTCTTCTGGTCCTTATCTGGTGAACAACCAGAATACTCAGTAGAATAAGGGGATCAAACTGAGCATCTTTTGTTTCACCAGACTCGTCTGGTCTGGGGAAGGTCCTCTGCCTCTGGTCTGTCTCATCTGGTGAAGTCTTCTGGTCTGGCAGTTCCCCCTAGACTAAGTCCTAATCTAGATCATCATCTGGCTAACAGGTCCAGATGGTCCTATTACATCTTCTGGTTTGTTTTAACTCATCAAAACTAACAATTTTTATCCTAACAGGTCTAAAGGATAATCTTCATCTTGTTCTTGGGGTCCAGCTTCATTTCTTTAGCACTTACCCTCTTTTCCCCCTTTCCGGCATTAATCATGCACTCTGCCACAATAATATTTAGCTTCAGTTGATCATGGGCAAGGGCCTTTAGCTTAGTGGAGAAGTGGTCAACTTCATCCTCTAGCCTCTCCAGAGTGGCCCCAGCTGTTTGCCTAAACTGCACAAATTGAGCTAACTTCTCATCAATAAGTACATTTATTTTCTCTTGTGTAGGGAAGTCCTCTGCCGCCTTCTTCAGGACCTCCCCCAGCTTAGCTCCCAGCTCTTCATGCTTTGCCTCAAATTCTTGCATCTTCTGATTCCATAACCCTTCAACTTTCCTAATAAGGTCAGCTAAGAAGGTCTCAACAGAAGACTTGAGGTTAATGGAAATATTGTCTACTGCATCCTTCAAGAATTGAGCTCTTGCTTCCTCTTCCTTCTGTTCCATCTTCTTCAGTCCTTCAATGACCAGCACACTTTGACCTTCTACTACATCCAGCACCATCTGCTGAGAATCTTCAATCTTCAAGGTCAGGTTCTGAAGTGATTTGGTTCTGGACTCCATCATTTCATCCACATGGTCTGAGAGGATGACCATTTCATCCACTTCTTCTTGGACAATCTCCTGGACATCCTTCAGTTGAGCTTGGAGATAAGGAAGACTTTCCTCTTGGAGTGAGTGAACAGCATCCCTCAGAGGAGTTAGGTTGACTTGGATTGGGGGAACTTCATCAGTTTGAACACCTGCATTACAAACAGTGTTAGTTCCTTCCCCCTCAATCTCACATCCCAAGTCTCCTGTCACATCTAATTCCATAGCTACTCCCTCCTCCTCTCTCTTCTCACTTCTCACATCCTCTTCTTTCTTTTCAACTATAATTTTTTCAACCAAATCATCCTTTACAGGAATGATTGCTCTAATTTCACCACTTACTACTCCAGTAATTTCCACATCTTTTTCTCCTCCCTCAGTTTTTTCAATCTCTTTTTCAACTCCATCAGTTCCAGACACCTCAGTTGACTCCTTAGTCACCACTGAGGGTTGTTGTGGGAAAGCTTCAGTAGACACCTCTACTGAGCTTTCCTTTGGCAAAATTTGAGCCTCAGTATCTCTTGCCAAAGATACATCCTTGGCTACTTCACCATCACCTTGCCTAGGTGAAGTACCTTCTCCTCCTCCCATTTCTTGTACTCCTTCCTCTTCTTTTTCTTTCTCAGCTACAACCTCAGCTGTCTTCTCTTCCTCACTTCCATCAGCCCTCTCTTGATCATCTCACTTCCTTGCCTCAGCTAGTTTTTCCATAACCAGACTCTCAACTATCTTCTCATCACAGAGAAGTCTGGTTTTGGTCATACCAGCAAATGTCATCACCTCTATCTCCTCTTTCTTCCATTCATCAGAGTTGCTGCCTCTGACAGCCATTAAAATCTCACCCAATCTTCTATCTTTTAGCTGGACAAGGAGTCTTAGCCTCATGAACATTTCTTTAAGGGTGAGGTACCCACCAAGCTCAGGGTACTTAGAGTCCAAAGAGTAGGACACCTCATCCTTAAGAGTGTCTAAGAATGAGTACTCTTCTTCATCGTCTGATGGGAGGGAAGGGGTAGAGGATCTGAGATCAGAGGGCTCCTCTGGGATGGACTCCAGTTGAGTTGGATGAGTTTCAGGCGGGTTTGGTTCAGATGAGGGATGGGTTTGAGTTTCAGGAGGGGTTGGATTTTGTTTAGTGGGGGTTGAGGGGATGGGTTCAGAGGGGGTTGAGGATGCCTCAGCAGATGCCTCAGATGGGGTGTTTTGGGATCAACTTTCAAGCTGTTGAGAGCCTTCAGTGGGGGTTTTTGCAATTTTGGAAATTTTCTTTGTTTTCATAGGTGTTCTGGGCTTGGTTTTTGGTTTGATGGGGTTAGGGGTAGGGACATCTGAGTCAGGCTCAGTGGAGATCACATTAGGAGAGGAGTCAGGGTCACCTGATGATGATTCATCAGTAGAGTTCGTGACTCTGACTTTCTTGGGTGCACTCTCCTTCACGGCCTTAGAAGACCTCTTCTTTTCCTTCTTTGAGGCCTTGAGTGCCTCCTCCTCCTTGTGAAGCGCCATTTTATCACTTAGCTTCACCAGCCTCCTTTTTAGTTTGTTCTTCTTTCCCTCAGTTGACCTAGCTTCCACCTCCCCTTCCGCCGCTTCAGGGCTTTCTACTGCTGCCTTTATCATTCTTGTTTCTAAGACTTTTCCAGATTTGAACAAAGCCTTCAGGTTACTCCACTTCCTTTCTTGTATCCAGTCCACTCCCACATCCACATTTTCTATCAAGTAAGAGACTTTAGTTGCATAATTCAACTTACTTGATAGTTGGGGAGTCTTTTTCGACTGGAATTTAGAGTGCTCTTTGTTCAGAGCCCTTAGGAAAAACTGTTGCCAGTTGAAACACTTCTCCTTGCCCTCTACAATTGCCTTCATTAACCTTAGTTTGGGCTTGCTTACTTGCTCGGTGCTCCCTTGATTTCCCAATATACATTTACCAACAATCTCACAGAGGACATTGTAAACTGGTAAAAGTACACTTCTGTTCATGGTGGGGCTGTACTTAGTCTTCTTCTACATAATAGTGTATACCCAGTCCTCCTCTTTGTCAGCAATGCAGGTATCTGGGTTTGGACCTTCAGAGGAGAGATTAAAGAGTTCCTTCAAGTCATCACCACTGATTCTAATTTCCTTTCTGATCTTCTGGTGTTCAACAACCTCCATATCGTCTCGCATCACCTTTTTCTTCCTTTGGAGGAATAGACATGACTGGATTCTTAAGTCAGAGTTGGATTGTAGTAGAACTCAAGAACCTGTCTATCGAAGCAGTTCTCAGGATGAACTGATAAGAACTTCTCCAACCCAACAGCTTTGACCATCTCCAAAGCTTCTTTAATGTGAGAAAACTCTGGTCTTAATTCAATTTCAGGATTATCGAAAACCACTATGGGTTCATCACAGAAGTTATCTTTGTTGTTCAAAAACCCTAGGTTAATTTTGGTCATTTTGGAATAGGATTTGAGAGAGAGTGTTTGGAACAGAAAGTAAGTGTTTGTTTGTGAGAGATTTTGAAAAGATTTACAAGCGTAAGGTTGGGGTTTTTATATGTGAAATGTGTGGTGAGATTGAGAGGAGAAATCAATGTCTGAGATTAATTTGGTTTGAGATCGTGGATAGTTGAAGGGGTTAGTAGAGAGTTTTTGAGAGATCTTGACGGTTAGAAAAGAACTGCCTAAAATGAGGGGTATGGATTAAAAGAGTTGGTAGCCGAAAGGTCACATCATCAGACATTCAGGGCGCGTGAGATAGGTAACTGTAAAAGTAACTCTGACTTGTACAACGCGCATTAAATGCTTGTCATACCAAAATATCTTCTAAATAGTGTAAGAAAGATTTAATTTTCAGAAAGCACTCATTAACTATTTTTTATAGGAGTTTTATAATATAAAACTAAGAGATTTCAGATTTGGAAAAAATAGCAGAGTTAAAACTTTGACCTCTACTGAGGTGAAACCTCTTCTGAGAGTCATAAGCTCTCCTGTGATCAATGACTCCACTGAGGTGATCCATTTCTGAGGCTGAACCTCCACTGATTCGAAATTAACTCTTCTGAGATTGTCTTATTCCTTCTTTCACTCTCCTGGATCTAGAAGTCCAAGCTCTACTGACAGTTCTTGAAACCTTGCTTCAGCCAAAGGTTTAGTGAATATATCTGCCTTTTGTTTGTCAGTGTGAATTTTTAGCACCTTGATGTCCTTCTTCTCCACATGATCTCTGATGAAATGATGCCTTATATCCTCATGTTTGCATCTTGTGTGGAGAACTGGATTTTCTGAAATATCAATTGCACTATTGTTGTCACAGAAAATAGGGACTTCATTAGCAAAGATATTGTAATCTCTCAGTTGTTGTCTTAGCCAAAGGATTTGAGCACAACAACTTCCAGCTGCCATATATTCAGCTTCAGTAGTGCTTGTGGCTACTGAGTTTTGTTTCTTGGAAAACCAAGATATCAGCTTACTTCCCAAGAATTGACAAGTACCTGAGGTTGATTTTCTGTCAATTCTACATCCTCCATAGTCAGCATCTGAGTATCCTGTGAGTTCCAGATTGTCATCTGAGGGATACCACAATCCCATATTCACAGTACCCCTTGAGATATTTGAGAATTCTCTTAGCAGCTTCCAGATGACTTTTCTTAGGATTTGTTTGATATCTTGCACATATCCCAACTGCAAATGTGATATCAGGCCTGCTTGTTGTGAGATACAGTAGAGATCCAATGATAGCTCTGTAGTGAGTCTGGTCTACTAATTCACCATCTTCATCTGGTTCCATCTTGGTGTTGGTGTTGAGTGGAACTCTTGCAACTTTGCTGGTCTGGCATCCAAACTTGTTGATCAGCTCCCTTGTGTATTTGGCTTGGTTGATGAAGATTCCTTCAGGAGACTGCTTAACTTGAAGTCCTAGGAAGAAATTCATTTCTCCCATCATTGACATCTCAAACTTTCCTTTCATCAGCTGAGAGAACTTTTCACAGAGGACATGGTTTGGACAACCAAATATGATATCATCCACATAGATTTGAACTAGCAAGGTGTCCTCTCCTTTTGTGATCCTGAAGAGAGTTATGTCTACTCTTCCTTTGATAAAGCCATGATCCAAAAGGAATTATGACAAAGTATCATACCAAGCTCTTGGAGCCTGTTTCAGTCCATATAGAGCTTTTCTCAGTCTATATACTTTGTGGCTTTCTTCAAAACCTGGGGGTTGCTCCACATAGACTTCTTCATTGAGTACTCCATTCAAGAAAGCACTCTTAACATCCATCTAATACACTTTGAATTTCTTGTGAGCAACATATGCAAGAAATAACCTTATTGCCTCCAATCTGGCTACTAGAGCAAAAGTTTCATCATAGTCAAAGCCCTCAACTTGAGAATAGCCCTTTGCAACTAGCCTGGCCTTGTTTCTGACTATGATATCATTTTCATCCTTCTTGTTCTTGAAAACCCACTTGGTTCCTATTACAATGCAGTGATATGGTGTGTCAACCAGCTCCCATACTTTATATCTTGTAAATTGGTTGAGCTCTTCTTGTATGGCAATGATCCAATTTGAATCTTGAAGTGCTTCTCCAATGGAACCTGTTTCCTGGTTAGATAAGTAACAACAAAACAAAGCACTCTCTCCATGAAAACTTCTAGTGTTGACTCCTGAGGAAGGATCACCTAGGATTTGCTCAACAGGATGACATGAGAGCCATGTCCTCCTTGGCCGATGCCCTTCAGTAGAGTTTAACTCTTCTGAAGTTGAGTCACTAGATACAGGGATGAAATCAAATTCAGGAAATAAAACAGAGGGTTGAAGTCCTGAGTCATCATTCAAGGTGTTCTCATTCTCAATGGTAATCTCATTGGTACCCCCTTGAATGATAGGCTCAGTGGATGTCTCTATTGTGACCACATCTTCATTGACATTTGTTACCTCTTGAACTGGGATAGTGTTCATCAGTTTAGTTGCTTGTTCAGTAGAGCTTTCAGGTGAGGTTTGAGAAGTGGTCTGATTTTGAGTGTCCTCCTTTAATTGTTTATCATTGAAGTTATCCCAGGTTGGGATGTATGTATCAACACAATTCTCAGGATAGCCTTTAGACTTGATACTCAGTCTAGTTAGTCTTTGACTTATCACTTCCTCAATTTCCTTATTCCTGGACTCAACAGTAGATTCATAAAAAACCACATGAGGTGTTGTTGGTCCCGAAACGGGCAAACATGTGTATGGGGGGGAATACACCTGTGGTTACAAATTAAAACTTCTTGAAAACTTATCAGGTGACTTCAGAGAGTAACTCGTCAGTGGACTTTAAGTCTGCTGAGAGTTACTAGTGAAAGCTTACTGAGATAATACCTCCACTGAAAGCTCAAGACTTTCAGTTGAACTACTATCTAATTAGCTTTCAACTGCGGATTAGTGAGCCCTTTAGAAAACTCGTTTTACTTGATAAACATTGAGTGAGCAAACACACACTTATGAAATAGCAGAAGGTAAGTACACTAGGTATAAAGTGGTTCAGAGATGAATTTCCTACGTCCGCTGTCCTGATCAAACAGGAGAATTCCTTTCACTTGGAATTCCTTGTGTTATAGTGCCAAGGTGCACTGATCAACTAATCCTCTCTTAGGATGATTGATCACTAGGATATTACAGGTCCTAGTTCCCAAAACAAACCAGCTTTCAGACTGATACAAAATCAGCTTACTAACAACACTTAACTCTAACTCTCAACCTAAACAACTGAGTAGGGTTTTGAGTAGGGTTTTGGTTCCAACTAATTATGAGATAATCCTTACAGTGTAGCTTCAAGGCTTAGGATGGATTATCTCTTTCTAAGGTTTGGATATAGCTTTTAAGCTTGGTTACATAAGGTTTGTTAGGGTCTCTACAAATGTGAAACAATTGGGAAACAATGATAATTTCGAGTGCTTCTAGATAGTTATGAATGTAGATATAGCTTTTATCTTGTGAGTTTCCAGTGTATAGAAATGAGCATGTCCTTCTGTGTTTATAGGCTTCCTTGAAAATCTTCCCGTTGAATTTGAATATTCTCAAGTAAGTCTTCTTGTATCTGATTGGCTCAAACGGCTATATTTGAAGCTTTAAGTCTTGTCAAGAAACTACTGAAAGACCATGCCTGTTCACCAACTTTCTGTAGATTGCTAGGGAAAGACTTTTGGTACTTGTCAGTCTGGAGCAGGTCGGCTATCAGTAAAGTACACTGACGTGTCATCTTCTCATTGGACCTTCAGTCTGCTTGCCCAGTTTCTTATCTTGCTTTAAGGTGGAACTCCTCTGAGAGAACCTTCTTATTCCTTCATTTATTGTAAGCTTCACTGAAATTCATTTTGCCTTGTTCCAACCAGATTAACTAAAAACTTTTAATATGTTTAGCATTGAATGTGCTTTGTTAGTTCTCATCAGTGGATCTTGGTCCTCTCCTGATGGTTTTAGTCTTAGTGAGAATGCACTTAGAAAACATTCAACACTTAGACTATTTCTCAGATCACTTGTCTTCAGTGGACTTCGTCTTCAGCGGACTTTGACTTCAGCAGACTTCATTCTTCAATAAACTCTAGAAATTACTAACTGCACTTTAGTTCCCTAACAATGGAACTGTTTAACTAAACACTAACTCTACTGAATATTTTACTTATAAATAACTTAGGAGGAAACATTTTGGTATCTTAATCAAAACTTAAGTCTATACAATTTCCCCCTTTTTGATTATGCCAGAACCTATCTTATTACATATCTTCATTCAGATGAGGTTCTTCAGATGACATAAAAGTTCAAGGATTTTGTAAGTAAAAACATTCAAGTACATAAGCCTAAATGATAATGAGATATTATCTTGGGCAAGAACATCAGTAGAGTTTCATTTCATGATAAATAGTGAAGTACAGATTACATGAATTCTACTATCAAAAGTTCAAATTTAAAATATCTGGGACTTATAAACAGATGCCCAGCAAAAACATTTAACCTCTTTAAATAGTTTCAAACAAAGGCTCCAGTCCATATTTTTTGAAGACTCGGATCTTCAGCTCATTCTTCCTTTCCATGACTTCTTTTGAGTGACCCTTGAGACCCAGTTGATCGCACAAGGACACCCATTCTTCTGTGATCCGATCTCTATCCACAACTCCAGTTGCATCTTGAGGAGGCCAGTAGGTGATTGGCTCAGGGGCCTTCAAGGCTTGATCAGGGAACCTGTCATTCCAGGCTTCCATGATGGCAGGAAAGAGCTTTGGGTAGACTTCAAACATCCATGAGTTGAAGACTTCTTGCACATTGTCTTTTCCCAATTCTCCACTGACATAATAGGAATACACAAATTCCCTTTTAGCAGTTTCCCATGCATCATTGAGCTTCTTAGGTACCCATGCATCATGGTGAGGAAACTTGGCCTTTGAGGGAGTGATTTTATCTTTCTTTAGCTTAGCAGCCCACCTATGATAACTATTCCTGAATTTCTTGGAAGTAGTCTTATAAAAGGTGGTCAGCCTCTCCTTCCTCTTCCTCTCTGCCATTTCAGCTATGGTCTCCATCTTTCCAACCACCTTATCCCTCCTTTCTTATTGTTGAGCAGCCAGCTTCTGTGCTCTCTCATTCATCCCTCCAGCCTCTTTGATAAGCTCAGTGGGCTCTGTGACTCTTGTAGGGGCAGATTTAGGAGGTTCAGGGTTAAGAATGGGGAGTACCTCAACTGACTCAGTTGAGCCAGTGGACTTGGCTGCTAACCTCCCTGAGGTTCTGGTCTTCTTTGTTACCTTCGCTGAAAGAGCGTCAGTGGCCTTCCTCTTGGCAGATTCCCCCTTCTGAGCTGCTCTTCCTTCTTTTTCTTTTAGGTGAGCTTCCTTGAACATTGATAAGTCTTCTGAGGGGATCTCCTTGCCCTTCTTGGCTCCAGCAATCTTCTGAGCTTCAGCATCCGCCTTCGTCAGAGTGTTCTTCATTTGCTGGCCTTTCTCAAAATCTGGGGTTTCAAGGATAAGTTGCATTTTGTATTTAGGGTCTGCCTTCATGTCCTTTGCACTTACCCTCTTTTCCCCCTTTCCGGCATTAATCACAAACTCAGCCATAGAAATGTTGAGCTTCATTTGATCATAAGCCAAGGCCTTCAGTTCAGTGGAGCAATGGTCAACTTCGTCCTCTAGCCTCTCCAGAGTTGCTCCAGCTGTTTGCCCAAATTGTACAAACTGTGCTAACTTCTCATCAATTAGCACATTTGTCTTCTCCTGTGTGGGGAAGTCCTCTGCAGCCTTCTTCAGGACTTCTCCCAGCTCAACTCCCAATTCTTCGTGCTTGGCCTCGAATTCTGTCAGCTTTGAATTCCACAACTCTTCAACCTTCCCAAGTAGGTCCGCTGAGAAAGCCTCTACTGAGGACTTTAGGTTGATGGAGACATTCTCCACTGAGTCTTTAAGAAATTGAGTTCTGGCCTCTTCCTCCTTCTGCTCCAGCTTCTTCAAAGCTTCTATTACAAGCACGCTTTGTCCTTCAACAACATCAATCACCATCTGCTGAGAATCTTCAACTTTAAGAGTAAGATTTTTTAGTGATGTTGTGGTGGATTCCATGAGTTCATCAACATGGTCTGAGAGGATGACCATCTCATCCACTTCTTCTTGCACTATCACCTGGACATCCCTCAGTTGTGTTTGGAGAGAAGGCATGCTTTCCTCTTGGAGTAAATGAACAGCATCCCTCAGAGGAGTTAGGTTGACTTGGATTGGGGGAACTTCATCAGTTTGAACACCTGCATTACAAACAGTGTAGTTCTTTCCCCCTCAATCTCACATCCCAAGTCTCCTGATGCATCTATATCCATTTGTGCTCCCTCTTCCTCACTCTTCTCATTTTTCTCACTCTCTCTTTCCTTTTCAACTATTCCAGCCAACTCATCCTTTACAGGAATGATTGCTTTGATTTGTCCACTCACAACTCTAGTTATTTCAACATCCTGTTCACCTCCCTCAGATTTTTGTACTTCTTTTTCAACTCCTTCGATTCCAGACACCTCAGCTGACTCCTTAGTCACCACTGAGGGCTGTTGTGGGATAGCTTCAGTAGACACCTCTACTGAGCTTTCCTTTGGCAAATTTTGAGCCTCAGTATCTCTTGCCACAGATACATCCTCAACTACTTCACCATCACCTTGCCTAGGTGAAGTACCTTCTCCTTTTCCAGTCTCCTCCTCTCCTTTTTCTTTCTCAGCTTCAACCTCAGTTGTCTTCTCTTTCTCACTTCCGCCAGCCTTCTCTTGATCATCACTCTTTCTTGTTTCGGCTAGTTTTTCCATAACCAGACTCTTAAATATCTTCTCATCACAGATAAGTCTGGTCTTGGTCATCCCAGCAAACTCTAACACCTCCCTCTCCTCCTTCTTCCATTCATCAGCATTGCTGTCTCCAATAGCCAACAAAATTTCTCCTAACCTCCTGTCCTTGAGTTGGATAAGGAGTCTTACTCTCAAGAACATTGCTTTCAGGGTGGGAAACCCATCAAGCTCAGGATATTTGGACTCTAGAGAGTAAGCCACTTCATCCTTAAGAGCATCCAGAAAAGAGTACTCTTCTTCATCTTCAGATGGTAAGGAAGATGTAGGGGATCTGAGATCAGAGGGCTCCTCTGGGATGGACTCTAATGAGTTGGATGAGTTTCAGGCGAGTTTGGTTCAGATGAGGGTTGGGATTGAGTTTCAGGAGGGGTAGGATTTTGTTCAGTGGGGGTTGAGAGGATGGGTTCAGAAGGGGTTGAGGTTGCCTCAGCAGATGCCTCAGATGGGGTAGTGTTTTGGGATCCACTTTCAGGCTGTTGAGAGCCTTCAGTGGTGGTTTTTGCCATCTTGGAAATTTTCTTTGTCTTCATAGGTGTTCTGGGCTTGGTTTTTGGTTTGATGGGGGTAGGGGTAGGGACATCAGAGTCAGACTCAGTTGAGATCACATTAGGAGAAGAGTCAGGGTTACCTGATGATGACTCATCAGTAGAGTTTGTGACTCTGACCTTCTTGGAGGCACTCTCCTTCTCAGCGTCAGTAGACCTCTTCCTCTCCTTCTTTGAGGCCTTCTGTGCATCCACTTCCTTAAGAAGTGCCATCTTATCACTCATATTTACCAGCCTCCTTTTTATTTTGGTTTTCTTTCCCTCAGCCGACCCAACTTCCACCTCTTCTTCTGCCGTTTCAGGGCTTTCTTCAGTTGCTTTTATCATTGTTTCTAAGGCCTTTCCAGACTTGAACAGGGCATTCAGATTAACCCACTTCTTCTCCTTTAACCAGTCTGCTCCCACATCCACATTCTCTATCAAGTAAGAGATTTTAGTGGCAAAATTTAGCTTACTTGCCAACTGGGGAGATTTGTCAGCCTTGAATTTTGAATGCTCCTTGTTTAGAGCCCTTAGGAAGAACTGTTGCCAGTTGAAAGTCTTCTCCTTGCTTTCAACTATTGCCTTCATCAATCTCAGCTTTGGCTTGCTCACTTGCTCAGTGCTTCCCTGGTTTCCTAAAATACATTGCCAACAATCTCACAAAGGACATTGTATACTGGTAAGAGTAAACTTCGGTTCATCGTGGGACTGTATTTCACCCTTTTCTCCATGATGGTGTAGACCCAGTCCTCCTCCTTATCCAAGATACAGGTATCTGGATTTGGACCTTCAGAGGGGAGATCAAATAGCCCCTTCAAATCATCACCACTGATTTTAATCTCCATTCTGATTTTCTGGTGTTCAACAATTTCCATATCGTCTCGCATCACCTTTTTCTTCCTTTGGAGGAATAGACAAGACTTGATTCTTGAGTCAGAGTTGGAAACGTTGTAGAAGAACTCAAGAACCTGCCTATCAAAACAGTGCTCTGGATGAACTGATAAAAATTTCTCCAATCCAGTAGCCTTGACCATCTCCAAGGCCTCTTTAATGTGAGCAAAATCCGGTGTTTATTTAATCTCTGGATTCCCAAAAACTACTATGGTTTCATACCAGAAGTTATCTTTGTTGTTCAAAAACCCTAGGTTGATTTTGGCCATTTTTGGAATAGGATTTGAGAGAAAATTGCAGAGTGTGTTTGGAATAGAAAGTAAGTGTTTGCTTGTGAGTGATTTCGAAAAGGTTTACAAGCGTAAGTTTGGGGTTTTTATATGAGTAATGAATGGTGAGATTGAGAGGAGAGATTAACGTCTGAGATTAATTCGGTTTGAGATCGTGGATAGTCCAAGAGGTTAGTGGGGAGTTTTTAAGAGATCTAGACGATTAGAAAAGAACCGCCTAAAATGGAAGGTTTAGATTGAAAGGTTTGGTAGCCGGAAGGTCACATCATCCGGGTTTTAAGGCGTGTGAGATAGGTAACTGTAAAAGTGAACCTGACTTGTACAATGCGCATTAAATGCTTGTCATACCAAAATCTCTTCGAAATAGTGTAAGAAAGATTTAATTTTCAGAAAACACTCATTAGCTATTTTTTATAAAAGTTTTATAATATAAAAACTAATAGCCTTCAGACTTGAAATAGGGGAGTTAAAATTTTGACCTCCACTGAGGTCTAACCTCTTCTGAGACCCATAAGCTCTTCTGTGATCAGTGACTCCGCTGAGGTTGATTCTCTTCTGAGTTGGATCCTCCATTGATTCGAAAATAGCTCATCTGAGATTGGCTTGTTCCTTTACTTTCCTGGATCTAGAAGTCCAAGCTCTACTGACAATTCTTGAAACCTTGCTTCAGCCAAAGGTTTTGTGAATATATCAGCCTTTTGTTTGTCAGTGTGTATCTTGAGCATTTTGATATCCTTCTTTTCCACATGATCTCTGATGAAGTGATGCCTTATGTCCACATGTTTGCATCTTGTGTGGATAACTGGATTTTCTGAAATAGCAATTGCACTATTGTTATCACAGAAAATAGGGACTTCATTAGCAAAGATATTGTAATCTCTCAGTTGTTGTCTTAGCCAAAGAATTTGAGCACAACAACTTCCAGCTGCCATATACTCAGCTTCAGTAGTGCTTGTGGCTACTGAGTTTTGTTTCTTGGAGAACCAAGAGATCAGCTTATTTCCCAAGAATTGACAAGTGCCTGAGGTTGATTTCCTGTCAATTCTACATCCTCCATAGTCAGCATCTGAGTATCCTGTGAGTTCCAGATTGTCATCTGAGGGATACCATAATCCCATATTCACAGTACCCTTGAGATATTTGAGAATCCTCTTTGCAGCTTCCAGATGACTTTTCTTTGGATTGGCTTGATATATTACACAAATCCCAACTGAAAATGTGATATCAGGCCTGCTTGCTTTGAGATACAGTAGAGATCCAATAATAGCTTTGTAGTGAGTCTGGTCTACTGATTCACCATCCTCATCTGGTTCCATCTTGGTGTTGGTGTTGAGTGGAACTCTTGCTACTTTGCTGGTCTGACATCCAAACTTGTTGATCAGCTCCCTTGTATATTTGGCTTGGTTGATGAAGATTCCTTCAAATGACTGCTTGATTTGAAGTCCTAGGAAGAAGTTCATTTCTCCCATCATTGACATCTCAAATTTTCCCTTCATCAGTTGAGAAAATTTCTCACAGAGGACTTGCTTAGGACAACCAAAAATGATATCATCCACATAGATTTGAACTAGCAAGGTGTCCTCTCCTTTTGTGATCCTAAAGAGAGTTCTATCTACCCTTCCTTTGATAAAACCATGATCCAAAAGGAATTATGACAAAGTATCATACCAAGCTCTTGGAGCCTGTTTCAGTCCATATAGAGCTTTTCTGAGTCTATATACTTTGTGGCTTTCTTCAAAACCCGGGGGTTGCTCCACATAGACTTCCTCATTGAGTATTCCATTCAGGAATGTACTCTTAACATCCATCTGATATACCTTGAATTTCTTGTGAGCAGCATATGCATGGAATAACCTTATTGTCTCCAATCTAGCTACTGGGGCAATAGTTTCATCATAATCAAAGCCTTCAACTTGAGAATAGCCCTTTGCAACTAGTCTAGCTTTGTTTCTGACTATGATATCATTTTCATCCTTCTTGTTCTTGAATACCCACTTGGTCCCTCTCACATTGCAGTGATATGGTATGTCCACGAACTCCCATACTTGATTCCTTGTGAACTGGTTGAGCTCTTCTTGCATAGCAATGATCCAGTTTGAGTCTTTAAGTGCTTCATCAATTGAACCTGGTTCCTGGTTAGATAAGAAATAACAAAACAAAGCACTTTCTCCATGAAAACTTCTAGTTTTGACTCCTGAGGTAGGATCACCAAGGATTTGCTCAACAGGGTGATCTGAGAGCCATGTCCTCCTAGGCTGATGCCATTCAGTAGAGTTTAACTCTGCTGAATTTGAGTCACTAGATATAGAAATGAAATCAAATTCAGGAAATAAGACAGAGGGTTGAAGTCCCGAGTCATCATCCAATGTATTCTCATTCTCAATGGTAATCTCATTGGTTCCTCCTTGAATGATGGGTTCAGTGGATGTCTCAGCTGTGACCACATCTTCATTGACATCACTTACCTCTTGAACTGGGATAGTGTTCATCAGTTCAGTAGCTTGTTCAGGAGAGCTTTCAGGTGAGCTTTGAGAAGTGGTCTGATTTTGAGTATCCTCCTTGAATTGTTGATCATTGAAGTTATCCCAGGTTGGGATGCATGTATCAACACAATTCTCAGGATAGCCTTTAGACTTGATACTTAGTCTAGTTAGCCTTTGACTTATTACTTCCTCATTCTCCTTACTCCTAGACTCAAAAGTAGATTCATCAAAGACCACATGAGGTATTTCTTCTACAACAAGAGTTCTACAATTGTAAACTCTGAAGGCTCTACTAATTTGGGAATATCCTAAGAAAATTCCTTCATCAGCTTTGCTATCAAAAGCTTTTAGTTGAGTTTTCCCATTGTTGTAAATGAAACACTTGCAACCAAAGATATGAAAGTAAGATACTTGTGGCTTTCTACCCTTCCATAACTCATACAGAGTTTTTCCTTGATGTTTGGTTACCATGGGTCTATTTTTAGTGTGACAGGCAGTGTTAATAGCTTCAGCCCAAAATCTTTTAGGAACTTGAGCTTCTGCAATCATTGTCCTTGCTGCCTCCTTGAGAGTCCTATTTCTTCTTTCAGCCACTCCATTTTGTTGTGGAGTCCTTGCAGCTGAGGTCTCATGTGCAATGCCTAATTCTTTGCAGAAATCAGATATAATAGAGTTAATGAATTTAGTGCCCTTATCTGATCTATCATTACAATGTTCAGGCTCTTTTCATTGCTAACATTATTCAGGAGCTCTGGCAGCCTCAGTTGAGTCTCCTTTTTGCTTGTTAGGAATATCACCCATGTGTACCTGGACAAATCATCAACAACAACCAATGTATATTTTCTCCCATTGATACTTACAGCGGTTACAGGACCAAACATGTCCATATGTAACAGTTGAAGTACTCTGTCAGTAGAGGTTGCTATTTTGCTTTTGAAAGATGCTTTCACTTGCTTTCCCTCCTGACAGGCTTTACAAATATGTTCTTTATTGTATACTTCATTTGGCATTCCTTCTACCAATCCATGTCTTGCTATCTTGTTCATCATCTTGAAGTTCAGATGACTTAGTCTTTTGTGCCACATCCAATTTGTATCAGTTGAGCTTTTTGCAATAAGACATGTATTTGGTGTGCAAGACTTCCAATCTGCAAGATAGATATTTCCTTTTCTTGACCCAGTTGCTAGTACCTGCTGTGAAGATATATTCTTGACAAAACACAGGTTACAAGAAAATTCAACACTGTATCCTTTATCATAAAACAGACTTATGGACAAAAGATTATGCTTAAGTCCACTGACATATGATACATTGCTTACTCTTACTGAGCCAATAATCAAAGTACCATAACCTTTTGTGGATCCTTGTGAATTGTCACC
The DNA here is from genome assembly GCA_947034835.1 of Ballota nigra. Lineage (NCBI taxonomy): Eukaryota > Viridiplantae > Streptophyta > Magnoliopsida > Lamiales > Lamiaceae > Ballota > Ballota nigra. Next base: position 55,539,235 of record OX344726.1, read on the forward strand.
AAAGGTGACCTGTGGACCTTCTTTCTCAACAAATTCTGTCAGGAGATCTTTGTTACCAGTCATGTGCCTGGAACATCCACTGTCCAAGTACCAAACTGAAGATTTTAGTGCTTCTCCTTTGTTGAGATCCACTGAGCCCTGCAAATACAATCAAGTTTTAGGCACCCATTTGGTGTTGGGTCCTACCAGGTTAGTTGTACCTTTCGGAATCCAAATTTACCTCACTGTTCTAATCACTTTAGAGTGGCTAATTTATCTTCCATAAACATCTACATAGATTGTTATCTCCCTAGGTATCTTGGGAGTAAACTTTTTATGGGTGTCAGCCTTTGAAGGAATAGGAACCTTCTTTACATTCTTTATTTTAAGCTTGGGTGCACCTGGCCTGAGTTTTTGTTGATAAGGGTATGAAGGGCCTTTTCCTTTAGGCACAAAAGGAATATGTCTTCTGTATGAGTCATTCCTTGAGGAACGCTCATGCCTGGGTGCTCTCAGCTGAGGTTGCTTCATCTGTGAAGACCTCGGCTGATAGTACCTCTGCTGAGATCTATTCTGATTAGTCACCTGAGCCTTTCCATTTGGTTTTGGCTCAGTTTGACTTCTCTTTTGTTGGACCTCAGCTGGTCTTTTTCCCTTATCCAAAATCTGTGGTTGAAAGGTCACAGACTTAACAAAAACTCTCTTTTTGTCACTTGAAGAAGCAACACTCAGAGGTCCTTCTGAAGGTTTTGGAATAAAGCCTATCCCACATTTGTTATTAGGATTGATTTAAAAGTTTTGAATCTCCTCTATGGCAAGAGAGGGTTTGTTGATAGCATCAATCCTTTTTAATGAAGTCTCTTCAGATTTTTGTAAGACATCAATTTCCAGGAGAGATTCCTTTACATGGCTTACCAATTTCAAATTCTCTTCTGTTAACCTTGTCTTAGATTTAGTAAGATCTTTTATCAGTTGATCTTTACCATTTCCTTGATTCTTGAGGGTTTCAACCTCTTTTGTCAATTCAATGGTAGACTTAGCTGAGTTAAGATCTGCATGATTCCCAGACTCAATTAACTTAGTGTTTTCTCTCAGGAGATTTTTGTATTCATCTTGGAGATAAAAACTTGCTTCTTGCAACCTTGAGAAATCAATCATCAATTGTTCCAAAGTGAACTGAAGATTGAGTTCCTCAGTTGACTCTGAGCTCAGCTCAGGTGAGTGTCCTAGAGAATTGGATGGTTTAGATTGTACCTCTGGTTCTTCTCTTGCCATGAGGCACATGTCATCATCACTGTTGTCTGAGAACAGTCCATCAGATGATTCTAGATCTTCATCAACATCCTCAGCCACCATGGCTTTCCTTTCTCCATATCTCCTGTCTCTTTTGGCTTGTCTTTCCTTTTTCTCTTTTGTGCTCAGTTGAGGACAATCATATTGAAAGTGTTCAACCTTCTTGCACTGGAAGCATCTATTTGCATCATCATTCTTTTCCTCAATAGACTCCTTGGTCTTGGATGATGAGCCTTCACCTCTGGTGTAGTTCTTGTAATCCTTTCTCTTTTCCAGCTCAGTTGAGCTTTTCTCACCTTCTCTGGTGTCTTTTTGTGGATAACTTCTTACTTCTCTGTTATCCCTATAAAATCTCTTATATTTGCCAAAATGGTTGTTAAGTTTCTCAAACCTTCTAGCCATCAGGCTGAGTTTCTCCTGCATCTCAGCCTTGCTTTGAGATTTGCTTGCCTTTGTACTCTTTTGGGGCATTGGGGATTTTGGCTCAGTCTCCTTAGCTTTGAAGACAACTCCCTTCTCAGCTGAGGTCTCATCAAGAGTCCTTTTTCAGTTCAGATCAAACTCATAAGCCTTATGTTCAGAGAATACCTGTTGCATAGATATGCTGGATAGATCCTTGGTATTCTGCATCATCACAGAGTACACATCCCATCTTGAGGTTAGACCTCTCAGGATTTTTAAGGAAACTTCTCTTTTGGTATAGACTTTTCTCAGAGAGTTTATTTCATTCATGATGTCGGTGAACCTCCCATCAAGCTGGTCAATTGTCTCAGTGGCCTCCATGGTGAACTGCTCATACTTTTGAACAGCTACTGAAAGCTTTTTCTCCTTTATCTTGTCTGTTCCTTCATACATGAGAGCAAGAGTGTCCCATAGTTCCTTTGCAGTCTTGCAGTGGATCACTCTTCCCATTAAAGAATCTGGAATAGTGGTGTAGAGAATGTTCATGGCTATGAAGTTGAGGTTGTTTCTCCTCCTTTCATCTGCAGTGAAGTTGTCTTCATCTTTGGGCCATTCTTCTCTTGGATCTGCAATAGTCTCAGCTGTAGTTCTAGGGTTAGGTGTCATAAAAATAAATGGACCTTTAGTAATAACCCTTAGCATTTCATCATGCACACAGGCAAGATGAGCTCTCATTCTGATCTTCCAGAAGTCATAGTTTTCCACTGAGAACTGTGGAAGTTTGTGATGAGACATATGGTTCAAGAGATTAACTCCCATGTTGTTATCTGTTGGTGGTGCTACCCTAGCTGCATTGTCAGACATAGTATATAAACAAGTTTATCAAGAGATCAATTCAGATGACCTTGAAAATACCTTTAAGCACAAGGTATACTTAGAACAATGGTCTTTTGAACCACTGCTTTGATACCAATTGTTGGTCCTGAAACGAGCAAACAGGTGTATGGGGGGGGGGGAATACACCTGTGGTTAAAAATTAAAAGTTCTTGAAAACTTATCAGATGACTTCAGAGAGTAACTCGTCAGTGGACTTTAAGTCTGCTGAGAGTTACTAGTGAAAGCTTACTGAGATAATAGCTCCACTGAAAGCTCAAGACTTTTAGTTGAACTACTATCTAATTAGCTTTCAACTAGGGATTAGTGAGCTCTTTAGAAAACTCGTTTTACTTGATAAACTTTGAGTGAGCAAACACACACTTATGAAATAGCAGAAGGTAAGTACACAAGGTATAAAGTGGTTCAGAGATGAATCGCTTACGTCCACTGTCCTGATCAAACAGGAGAATTCCTTTCACTTGGAATTCCTTGTGTTATAGTGCCAAGGTGCACTGATCAACTAATCCTCTCTTAGGATGATTGATCACTAGGATATTCCAGGTCCTAGTTCCCAAAACAAATCAGCTTTCAGATTGATACAAAATCAGCTTACTAACACCACTTAACTCTAACTCTCAACCTAAACAACTGAGTAGGGTTTTGGTTCCAACAAATTGTGAGATAATCCTTATAGTGTAGCTTCAAGGCTTAGGATGGATTATCTCTTTCTAAGGTTTGGATATAGCTTTTAAGCTTGGTTACAGAAGGTTTGTTAGGCTCTCTACAAATGTGAAACACTTGGGAAACAATGATAATTTCGAGTGCTTCTAGACAGTTATGTATGTAGAGATAGCTTTTATCTTGTGTGTTTCCCTTGCATAGAAATGAGCACGTCCTTCTGTATTTATAGGCTTCCTTGAAAATCTTCCCGTTGGATTTTAATCTTCTCAAGTAAGTCTTCTTGTATCTGATTGGCTCAAACGGCTATATTTGAAGCTTTAAGTCTTGTCAAGAAACGGCTGAAAGACCATGCTTGTTCACCAACTTTCTGTAGATTGCTAGGGAAAGACTTTTGGTACTTGTCAGTCTGGAGCAGGTCGGCTGTTAGTAAAGTACACTGACGTGTCATCTTCTTATTGGACCTTCAGTCTGCTTGCCCAGTTTCTTGTCTTGCTTTAAGGTGGAACTCCTCTGAGAGAACCTTCTTATTCCTTCATTTATTGTAAGCTTCACTGAAATTCGTTTTGCCTTGTTCCAACCAGATTAACTAACAGCTTTTAATATGTTTAGCATTGAATGTGCTTTATTAGTTCTCATCAATGGATCTTGGTCATTTCCTGATGGTTTTAGTCTTAGTGAGAATGCACTTAGAAAACATTCAAGACTTAGACTATTTCTCAGATCACTTGTTTTCAGTGGACTTCGTCTTCAGCGGACTTTGACTTCAGCAGACTTCATTCTTCAATACACTCTAGAAATTACTAACTGCACTTCAGTTCCCTAACAATTGAACTGTTTAACTAAACACTAACTCTACTGAATATTTTACTTATAAATAACTTAGGAGGAAACATTTTGGTATCTTAATCGAAACTTAAGTCTATACAATTTCCCAACAAGTGTTTCTTCTACAATAAGAGTTCTACAATTGTAAACTCTGAAAGTTCTACTGATTTGGGAATATCCTAAGAAAATTTCTTCATCAGCTTTGCTATCAAAAGCTTTAAGTTGAGTTTTCCCATTGTTGTGAATGAAACACTTGCAACCAAAGAAATGAAAGTAAGAAACCTATGACTTTCTGCCATTCCATAACTCATATAGAGTTTTTCCTTGATGTTTGGTTACCATGGATCTATTTTGAGTGTGGCAGGCAGTGTTAATAGCTTCAGTCCAAAATCTTTAAGGAATTTGAGCTTCTGCAAGCATTGTCCTTGCTGCCTCCTTGAGAGTCCTATTTCTTCTTTCAGCTACTTCATTTTGTTGTGGAGTTCTTGCAGCTGAGGTCTCATGTGCAATGCCTAGTTCTTTGCAGAAGTCGGATATAATAGAGTTATTGAATTCAGTGCCCTTATCTGATCTTATCTTTACAATGTTCAGGCTCTTTTCATTGCTAACTTTCTTCAGGAGCTCTGGCAGCCTCAGTTGAGTCTCCTTCTTGCTTGCTAGGAATACCACCCAAGTATACCTGGAGAAATCATCCACAACAAGTGTATATTTTCTTCCATTGATACTTACAGGGGTTACTGGACCAAATAGATCCATATGTAACTCTATCAGTAGAGGTTGCAACTTTGCTTTTGAAAGATGCTTTCACTTGCTTTCCCTCCTGACAGGCTTTACAGATGTGCTCTTTGTTGTATACTTCATTTGGTATTCCCTCCACCAGTCCATGTCTTGCTATTCTGTTCATCATCTTGAAGTTCAGATGACTTAGACTCTTGTGCCACAGCCAATTAGTATCAGTTGAGCTTTTTGCATAAGACATGCATTTGGTGTGCAAGCACTGCCCTACTAAACACTATTCAGAATTGAGTAAAACAAGTTTTCAGAAAGCAAACCAAACAAGACTTTAAACTATCAGGGCTCAAACATTTCCGCACTGAACTTGAACTGATAGTTAGCCAACTGACCCGCACCAAGTGTAGGCAGTAGGTGTGTTATCAGCTCCTAGTTCTTTACCACTCTGAGTAAAGGGGACTCAGTCAGTTTTAAGGTTGAAAAATTGGTATACGTGTATTCCCCCCCCCCCATACACGTATTCCTCAGTCTTGTATCGGGACCAACAGGCCACAAACATGTTTGCCCATCAGTACACGAGAGGTTGACCAGGTCTGCTTTTGGGTGCCTAGGGCCTAATGCGGCGAGCAACCCCAGAAGGCAGCCTCATGAGATCCCCCAACCAAGTGAGGGACTGCGACGAGCAGAGGGTCATGTATCCCTGCTAGCCGAACGCCTCAAAGCCAGGGGGCATCACTGGATGAGCTATCAAGTCTGAGAAAGGCCGTGGAAAGTAAGCAAGGGCAGCTCGACCTGCAGAGAGGGATTGGGGTGACCAACATGCCAACTTCTCTCTTATCTTCAATCATTTTGAAGGCCCTGATCCAGAAGAAGATTCAATTTCCGGCGAGTATATAATATGAAGGCACCGCCGACCCCCGTGTTCATCTAACTAAATATTTAGATTATGTGATCTCCATGGGGGCTAGTGATGCCGCTCAATGCTGGAATTTTCCCCTAACATTGGTGGATAGGGTGCACACGTGGTTTTTAGCTATATCACCAGCATCAGTCCACTCATTCGCCCAACTTGGCCGGGAGTTTCTCTTACATTTCTGTTGGGATATGTTTTAGTTTTTATGATTTTCCAAAACCACATGTAATAGGTTTGAAAGCAGTCGGGATTGTATCTTTAGTTTCAGGTCAGATTAGGTTAATTCTCAGTAGAACAGGTTGTCAGTTGAGAATAACTCAGTTGAGGGGGAACTCAGCAACACAGTCTGAGGAAATCAAGATGACATCAAAAGGAGAACTGACTAAAGCCACGGCAGAGACCTGAACCTGAAGAGAAGCCTGAAGGATGTCCCGCGAGTTTAAACCTGGCTGATCTAAGCTAAGTCAGGTGGACCACTCAGTGAAGTGCATGATCAGGAGGATCAGTGCTGCACCAAGTAGGCCCTAAAGGAGCCAGGCTAATATGGTCAGGGAAGTTTGTCATTCAGCCTTATGACAAACTTCTTGGAGAGATCTTCAAACAGTCTCTAGAGGACAACTACACTGAAGACGTTCAGTCCACTAAAGATCATCAAGTCAGTGAAGGAGGAAGCTACCTAAAGTCAGTGGCTCTTGGTCAACCCACTGAGTCAAAGATCCATTGGATCCAGCCCACGTGGACCAATCAGCACAAGGCAGCAACTCTGACACTGACAAGCCCACATTCCAAGAAAAGTGGTTGAAACCATTAATTATATGGATTCAAATGTAATTTCCTCCAACGGTTACATTTGAATCCACACTATAAATACAAGCTCATAGTTGCGTATTCATGTGTGTGTGAAGTAAGAAAAATCAACACCTACGAGCTGTGAAGGTGTGAGTATTTAGTGCATTATATAGGGAGTTATAAGGATGCACGATTCACACCTTGTACACTGACCATTAGGGTTCATAAATATACACAAATGAGTGTGCAGCTTGTAACTCATAGCTTAGAGAGGTTGTCCTAATCTTAGCTTTAAAGCTAACACATTGTAAAGGAAAACCTCACCTAGTTGGAGAAAACCCAACTGAAACCATTGTCAGGTTGTTGGTAGTAAGTTGCTTGTAAGAAAGGAAGAAAGAAAGACCTGGAGTATAGATCTGGGTGCACCTTGGCACGTTAAAAACAAGAATCTCAGTTAGTGGATTCCCTGTTAAATCAGGCCGTGGATGTAAGAGCTTGAGTCTCTGAACCACGTTAAACAGGGCGTTCTTATCTTTAAAAGTATTTACTAAAGTGTTGTGAAAATCTGCTCACTGGGAGCATTGTTAAAAGGAAAACTTTGGTTAAATATTCAGGTCAGGGAGAATCCTTATCACTGACCATTTCAGGCAACGCACTCGAGAGCCCAGCATCTCGAGTCACTGTGTTACTTAGAGTATGAGTGTCCAAGTCTTCTCACTGACTTGGTAGCTCAGGCTCTAAGTAAAGCAGTGACTTGAAGTGTTACTTCTCGAGTCACTGCCTTGTTAAGAGACTGAGCCCTCAAGTCATCACACTGACTTGATGTCTCCGACTCTTAGCAATGCAGTGACTTGAGTTTCCATCACTCTTGCTGAACTTCCCGAGCAAAAAAGTTTTAAAAAAAATTGCACTTGAATTCCCATTTTTGCATTCGAAAACGGGACCATCAATTTCTCCATTGCTGGATCGTATCTTTCTCAAAGTTCGATAAAGTGTTGCTTGAGGGAGAATCGGTTAGCGAGGATACAAAGGTTGTGGGCGTTATGGCTGGGTTGAAAAAAGGTTCGGAATTGTGGAAAGAGGTATGTTTGAAGTGCCCAAAAAGTTATGTCGGATTCTGGAACCATGCCGGTATTTTTGTCTCTATGTACGAGGCATTGCAAGTAAATTTGGGGGACAACAAGGCCACCAACACCGATCAGAAGGATAACAATAAGAAATCCGGCAGAACCGACTAACGAGTCCCAAAAAACTTGAAGACATTCAATGAAGGGACGAAATTGATGGAGAAATTAAACCAGGTGCTAACAATATCAATTGATACGGTGTATAACATTGTGAAGGAAAAGGATTTGCTCTCCCCTCCCCGAAAGATTCGCCAAAAAACCGGTAAACTCAACCCAAACAAGTACTGTGCCTACCACCAAAGTGTGGGGTACTTTACGAGTGAGTGTAAGAATTTACTAAAGCAACTTTGACGATTCTACGAGGAAGGAAAGCTCTCTGATTTCATGAAAAGGTAACCTGGAAAGTGAGCCCGGGAGAACAACTCCAATGAGGAAGAAGATAATCAACCCCTCAGGAGCAATAAACCCGGGCGACCAACTCCTACTGCAACTGCTGCTCAACCAGTAGAAGATGAATTTATGATGGAATCATCAGGACCCGCTGGAGGATGCTCTGATGTGCAACCCCCAATATCAAATCGAAAGAGAAAAGCTGAGTTATGGGTGATAGCCCAAGTACAAGAAATGGGGGTCAATCCATCCGTCCTACAAACATCAGAGTTGACCTTTACCAAAAAGGACTTGGATGGAATTTTGACTCCTCATAATGATTCCCTTGTAATTTGTGTCAAGATAATGGGGACCAGAGTACACCGATTGTTGGTAGATACCGGAGCCTACACCATCATTCTTTTCAAGAAGATGCTTGATCAACTCGGAGATTACTCGAGCTATATCGAAGATTCAAATCATCGAATTCTAGGCTTCAAAAATGTTGTAACAATCCCTCTGGGGATAATTAGGTTGTCTGTACAACTTGTATCAACCGAGGAACCTGAAAGAAATATAACTAGAATGGTGGACTTCTCAGTTGTAGATCAAGAATCCACCTACAATGGGTTCCTGGGTTGACCATTTTTTAATGAATTCAAAGCTGTATGTTCAACCTATTATTATTGTATAAAATTTCCAACAGCAAGTGGAGCGAGTTCAGTGAAGGGAGACCAAAGAAAAGCACGCGAGTGTCTCCTACAGTTACAATCGGGTGAAGAACGGGTCTCCATAATGGAGGCGTCCACTAGTTTTTCAATTGATGAGCTATGGTGTTGAGAGACATAATGGGGACTGGAGAGGACCATATGGATTTGGACGAACAACTCCTCCCTATTGAGGAATAACCCGTGGGCGAACAGCCTATTCCCCGAGAGGAAGAGCTTTTACCTGACGAGCAATATTTAAACATTGATGAGCATCTTGCTATCAATAACTTGGAGGACCGTAACCCAGTGAACAATGATGGGCCTAGACAAGAAGATGATCTTGAACCCCACCTGGAAGCAGGCCCAATGAACATAAAAATGACTTTGACCTTGAGGGACCAATAACTGATCCTCATTGTAAGGGGCAAAAATGACGAGCAACTCCAGTCAAAGAACTGGAAGCCCTCATAGTTATTCTCGAAAATGAGGATCTAGAACTTTACATAGGATCTGAGCTTCCTGATCCTTACAGATCCTGAATGGAAGAGTTTCTCAATGCAAATCTAGATGTTTTTGCATGGTCTCATGCAGACATGGTGGGGATAGATCCAAAACATGCTTGCCACCGACTCAATATTAATCAAACAAGAAGGTCAGTCCATCAGAAGAGAAGAAAATACAGCCAAATATCAAGCCCTTAATGAAGAGGTGAAAAAGCTATTGGATAATGATCTAATCCGATAGGCACTTTGCCCTCAATGGGTGGCAAACCCGGTCCTTGTACGGAAACCGAATAGAACCTGGAGGCTATGCATAGATTTTACAGATCTGAATGCAGTATGCCCAAAGGACAATTTTTCTCTTCCACACATCGATCAACTGGTAGACAACATTGCTGGGTACGAAATGCTAACATTTATGGATGCATTTGATGGTTACCATCAAATTCCGATGCATCCAGATGACCAAGAAAACTTAGCTTTCTATACAAATAAAAATCTGTTATGCTGGAAAAGGATGCCATATATCCTCATCAATGCGGGAGCAACATATCAGAGATTGGTTAACAAGATGTTCGACGAACAAATCGGAGACACTGTGGAGGTCTATGTTGATGACATTATAGTCAAAAGTCCTAGGAAAGAATTCCATCTACAGCATTTGACCCAGGTGTTTGACATTCTCCGACAATACAACATGAAGTTAAATCCAAAAAAGAGCAGCTTTGGAGTCCATTTGGGGAAGTTCCTAGGTCATGTTGTTAGCCAACGAGGAATTGAAGCTAACCCAACAAAAGTAAAAGTCATCGTGGATATACAACCCCCTCGCTCAGTGAAGGAAGTTCAAAGACTAACAGGTTGCCTAGCAGCTTTGAACAGGTTCATATCCCGATTAGGAGATAAGTGTCGTCCATTCTTTGAGGCCATCAAGAAGGGAAAATTCACATGGACGAACAGCTGTCAGAGTGCATTCGAACAACTAAAAGACTACCTGGGAGATGTAAAGATCCTATCAAGGCCCATCTCAGGTGAAAAGCTCTACTTATTCCTGGCAGCATCTGAAGTGGCCATTAGCTCTGTCTTGGTACGAGCAGATGACAAATTCCATCAACCAATCTATTATGTCAGCCAAGTTTTGCATGAAGCAGAAATCAAATATTCCGCAACCGAAAAGCTGGCATACGCACTTGTCGTGAGTGTGAGAAAGTTAATACCGTACTTTTTCGATCATCAAGTCGAGGTACTAACAACTTTCCCACTTAGGCAAATTTTATTTCGCCCAGACACAGCTGGTCGCCTATTGAAATGGTAACTAGAGATCAGCCAATTTGGAGTGATATATGCTCCTTGAACAGCGATCAAGGGGCAAGCATTAGCCGATTTTATTATCGAACTAACTTTCTCCCAAGATCTGATGAGAGGACTTGATCACCCATGGCATCTCTACGTTGACGGGTCATCCACCAACATGGCCTTGGAGGCAGGCGTGGTTCTCATTAGCCCCATCAGGGAAGTTTTCACCTCGGCCATCAGGTTTGACTTCATGGCCACCAACAACGAAGCTGAATATGAAGATCTTATTGCTGGTCTCCACCTATTCTTGGTAGTGGGTGTTAGACGTCTACAAATATTCAGCGATTCACAACTGATTGTGAATCAAGTTCGAGGTGAATACGAGGCGAAGGATGACCATATGATCGAATATCAAATGATAGTTGCTCACCTGGTGTCCTTATTAGATCAAGTTTTCATTGAGCAAATATCAAGGACAAGCAACACTCAAGCAGATGCATTGGCTCGGCTAGCAACAAGCGAAGGTCCAGCGGAGTTGGCAGACATTATTATAACAAAGATGAATAATCCGTCGACAACAAGCTACAATATTAATCAGCTACACGAGCAGACTAAAGATGAAGATTGGAGAACAGAAATAGTCAAATACTTGAAAAATGGGGAAAAACCAAACAACTCTTTTGAAGCATCCAAGCTAGTCAAGCAAGCCGCCAGGTATATCTTGGTAGGCGAGCAGCTTTAGAAAAGAGGAATATTAATCCCACTTCTCAAGTGTTTGTCTAGGGGAAAGGACGAGCTATACTCGAAGAGATGTATGCTGGGGTATGTGGAAAACACATTGGGGGGCAAGCGTTGGCATATAGAACTATCAGACAAGGTTATTATTGGCTGACTTTACGCCAAGATACAATCAAGATGGCAAAAACTTGCCACCGGTACCAAATTTTTGCTCCAAACATTCACACTCCGGCCCAAGAGCTCGTTTCAGTCTACAACCCTTGGCCGTTTGCAAGATGGGGGATGGACATAATTGGTCCTTTCCCAAGAGGGGTAGGAAATGGTCGGTTTGCCATCGTGGCAGTCGATTATTACACAAAGTGGGCAGAAGCAGAAGCTATGGTAAGAATTACACAACAGAAGATGATCAACTTCATTTGGAAGAACATTGTCTGTCGTTTTGGAGTTCCACAAATGATTGTGACAGACAATGGTCCTCAGTTTGATGGGAAAGAGTTGACAGACTTCTGCACAAAGTGGGGGATTAGAAAATATTATTCTACTCCGTATCATCCCCAGTCGAATGGCCAAGTTGAAGCCGTTAACAAAATTATTAAACACGTATTGAAAATACGGTTAACGGATAGCAAAGGCAATTGGTCTGAAGAGCTCCCGGAAGTCCTATGGGCATACAGAGTTTCTCTCAGGTCTAGTACCGGAGAGACACCATTTTCTATGGCTTTCGGAAATGAACCTGTTATCCCAATTGAGCTAAAGACAAATACAATTTGAACGACCAACTTTGATGAACAATCGAACAACTCTGCTTTGGCTGCTGAGTTAGATATGCTCGAGGAAAGAAGATTGAATGTCGAGCTAAAAAATGCTACTTATAAACAGCGAGCAGAACGATACTACAAATCCCAGGTTAAAGTTAGGGAATTTAAAGTTGGTGATTTAGTTCTACGAAAGTTGCTCGCCCCTCCTCCAGGCGTATTTGGACCGATTTGAGAGGTCCCGTTCGGGGTAACGGACAAGTTACCCAATGGAGTATATGATATTGATGATATGAAGGGCAACCCGGTCCAATACTCCTGGAATGCGGTTCATCTAAAGAGATATTTCCAATAAAGCGAACAAGTCTTTCATTTGGCCGAGCAATGGTCAATGTGGGCAAGCAAACCAAAAACTTGCCTAATTTTTGGAAAATTTTACTAAGTGTTGTGTAAAATGTTGTTCGGCACACTGGATAGTTAATGTCGTTTATTTTTAATTGCATGTAAAGTTGCTCGGTAAAAATATTATGAGCGAGGAACTATTTTGAGTTTTTTAGAATACTTGAAGTTGTTTGTCATATTGTATAAGTTAGTGATGAATAATCTTTTGACACTTGTAAATTTTTCGATATAAATATAGTTGTTTGTTCGAAAAGAAGTCTAAGCTCGAGGTACAAATCCAATGATAGGGATCTAAGCCATTAAAGGTTGTTCGTTTTTTAAGACGAGCAGAACCTAAGGCTAAACCTTATACCAGTAATTAAAGGTAAAAGTTCAAATCAAACAAAGCTCAATATCATATGTTATAATTACAAAACATTGAATGAAATGTAAAGGCAATTAACATGTGTAAGAAGACGAGCAAATAAAAGACGATTCCATTAATACAGGCTTTAAGCCAAAAAAAATAGTACAAAAAGTTCAGCAAAAAGACGAGCAACTATTACAAAGGAAAATAAAAGATTATATGTCCTAACATTGCTGTTGCTCAGCGGAGGTAGGATTCTGAGGCTGATCGGCTAGGTTATCCACCAACATGGAATCAACCAGGTCATCTGCAGCTCTTTGCTCGCCATCCCCAGGTTGCTCGACCTCCATATTTTCTTCAGTGACAGCTGGAGGACAAGTAAGAACAATACTGGGATCAAGCCTATCTAACATGACCCCGTAATCAGCCATATCTCCAAGTTGGAGAGCAACCCCGGGAGGAGGGAATATGATCCAATGAATTTGGTTAAATCTTTCCTGATATCTTTGATGATTTCGGGGATATTGTACAGACTAACTGCACGAATGCAGTCAGCGTAAGCAAAAGTGTAGCCCATGTTCGAAGAAGGTCCAAGTCGGGCCTGCAGTTGAGCCTCAAACTCTTCTGGGGTGAGCATCCCCTTCATTGTCTCCTTAAGGCGAGCAACTACTGCCTCAGACTCGCCAAGTTGCTGCTCAGCATTGGCCTTTCTTTTCTTCTCCTCCTCAAACTCAGCCTTGGCGGCCTTCAGCTTGCTAGATACTTGCTCGTACGACTCGATTTGTTTCTTTTGAGCGTCATCTGCAAGCTTCAGTTGATCATTAAAGAGTTGGGCCAACTCCTTTGGGCAATGATGAAAGAGTTGGAGGATTGCATCATGGATAGACGAAAGTTGTTCGCCGCCCCTTGTGCTAGCACAATCTCGTCCAAAGACTTTATCCAGGCGCGAGCAACTATTTCAGTTGCTCGATAAACGTGTTTACCCAAAATATCCTGGATGTTAACTGGGGTTTTCGAGCAAGCAAATTGGTGCACCAAGTCAGCTCGCCCAGGATGATCCTTGGGCCGGTATCTGCGAGCAAAGAATGTGACCATCACTTAGAATTTTTTTATAAAATTTGAAGTAAGGAGAGAAAATGGCACTTACTCGGTAAACTTTAGGGCGTCCAAGCCCAAGTATGTGATATCCTCGCGAGCACGAGCTGTAGGAAGCTTGTCCTTACCAGCCTTACCTGCTCGCTCCACCATTTCAGTGGTTGGTTGGTGAGCAACTTCGCCTTCGTGGGGACGAGCAGAAGATGCCCCCACTTTGTCTTTCCCTTTCTCGATGGGGAGAGCTGCTTGAGTGATGGGGGTCCCGTCTCTCCTTTTTAATTGTTTCCCACCATGGAGGGGTGGGGATGAATTTTGGTGAGTCGGTGGTGGTGAACTGGGAGGTGGGGCATTCTACCGAGCACCCTGGGCACCGACAGTTTTGGCCGTCAGGGAGAGCCCCTTAGAGGGAGGATTGACTTGAACGCAAAATACTAGCTATACTAGTAGTTACCCCACAAGAGTATGGGATTTTTGTAGTATTGGCAAGTATAGGGACCAAGTAGTATCGAACCCAAGGGAAGGTATGTATGCAAATAGAGCCCTGGAGATCTACGCGTCGTAGTTAATATGAGTGTATGTTCGGTTATATTCTATTACTAAACGATTAACTAAGGTTTTACTAAGATATGAGATGGTGATGCTCAGGATGAGAATCCCTACGTATACTAACGGAGTTGGTACGATAACAAAAATAACCATGATGTGCAAGTATTAATCCTAAGTGTACTAAAACTGGGCAATAAACTTCCCTAATCTAGCACAAGATTGAAAGACTAAAAGCTCAAGAATTAACCCTAATACTTCGTCATATCAACCTACTTCACGAACCCACTAAACAAGTTATATGGATTGTGCTTAATTAATGAGACCCTAATTTAACTAAGGTGATGCGGTCGTCCTCCCCAGATAAATCGATAGATGATAAACCCTTTATATAACCCTCTCATTAAGCCTATTAGTTATTAAAGAGTGATAAGGTCGTCCTCTCTCTAATTATTTTCGTACTCAATTCCAAGATAATTCTAGGATTTATTTTAAGAATTCAATTAATTAAGAGAACTAACACTAAACATCACTAACTATCCTAATTATGTACCAATATCCTACTTCTACGAGTTCATCCTACCCTAAGCATGCAAGGGTTCTAGCCTAACATGGTGATTATGTTAACACAAGCAATTAAATTAACGATGGACATAAACATGGTGAAATTAAAGAAAGAACTTAAGAACATAAACTAGGGTTAAACCAATATATCAAAGTCTCAAAATGAATAACAATAAATAATGAACTAGGTTTGATAATATCAAGTGTTGAAGAAAGAAATAATGATATAAAACTCTAATCAATGAATTCGTAAGTTCAAAAAACCTCAATTACACGTTAAAACTCATCAAATCTCTCTACTAAGCTCCAAGTATGCCAAAACATGAAAAATGATCAAAGGGTCTTCAAAAACGAGCTTGAGATCGGGTATTTATAGGCAACAGCCTTAAAACGGGTGGAAAAGGTCGAAATCGTGCAAAATTGGGAGTTGGTCGAGCACTAGCGCTCGACCTGATGGTGGTCGAGTGGTCCTTCTTACAGAGCCTTCAGGGCGCTCGACCTCAGTATGTCCGAGTGGTGGTGCTCGACCTCAACTGGTCGAGTGGTGCAAGTGGTCGAGTGGTGGCGCTCGACCACTGCCTGGTCGAGTGCTTTCCGACTGTTGTAGACCTGTTCGATAAACCTTCATATCTTCTCAACCGGGAGTTTGTTTTGGTTGATTCAAAGTCCTACAAACTCCTCTTTTCGCCCTCTTTCCAAATAAGAACACCAAAGAAACAAATTAATGAGTTTGTGAATATGTTACTCAAATGACACTAAATACTCATAAAAACACTCAAAATATGGGCAAATCGAGCCACAAATCATAACAATTTCACGCCTAATCAACCCCCCAAACTTACTATATTGCTTATCCTCAAGCAATGAAATAATAAGTCAAGTGAAATTATTAAGAATGAATTATAGAACCAAATCATGCAAGTATTAGTGTTCAAGCTTTAAAGATTGATCACCCATACACCAACTAATCCCCTTCATCCTACTCATGGATAAATAAATAAATAAGAACCACCAAAATCAAACATGGATGTGCTCTCGGCAATGTGTTTTACTCCCTCACATGTGTATATCAATAATAAGGGACTCTCTCAATCAATCAATCACACAAATCAGTAGCCATATGCTTGTAAGCACTCTCAACTTCGACCATAAACTAGAATCCATGCCGAATCTAAAAGGACTTTCTCAAAGTTGTAATGTACGACTCTTTGGACAGGTGGGGTAACTATATGGGATAAGTGACTCAAGTGAATGAAGAATAGAAAATCAAACTTCGGTATTTCGAGACCAGGAACATAATTCTTCAATCAACTTCATGCAATGCACTTCAATTCCACTACTCTCAACACTTCAATTTTTTTTCTCTAACTCTTTTCACTTTTTCAATCACTTCACTTTTTTTTTTCTTTTCACACATATATGAGCTCATATCTCTTTTGCTCATTCTCAATTTTTTTGTTCTTTCCCACAACTCACAATCCATTACACCTTCTTCTCAGATAAACTCAAGCATTAATAATTCTCCTTCCTTAACTCAACTCGATCCCTTTCTCATCCACAACTTTTTCTATTCTCCACTCAAATTGGGACAAAAAGAGTTTAAGAATTTGATTAAGTTCAAATGTGCTAGCAAATAAAATAGGCTCAGACTCAAACGGGCTAACAAGGGATAAATGTCATTGGTAGGGAAAATTTGGCTAAGTGACTAAACAAATCAAAGATGGCCTAATATCACTTTCAGCACTTCAGACTAGACACAATCAAGAAGTGAGAGCACCCACAAGTTCCAGCATCCTCTAAGGTGACAATCCACTCACAAACGAAGGATCAATATAATGAATTTAATCTCGTAATAGGCTCAAATCTCACAGCTTTTACATCCATGCTAGTCCTAGTGAATTCTCACTTTTTATCACACAAGTATTCAAAAGGAAAATTCGTAAGTATACGAGTTCCCTCTCAAATCAACTCTAACTCCTACACTCACACAATTCAGACTCTAACTCAACTTCACAACTCACTACTCATAAAATCACACTCAAAGATATCAATCAACAAGCATAAGAGAATTGATAGGCATGAAATATGTAGTAGCACCCAATTAATTCACAAAATAAGAACAACTCAAGGAGCATCTCAAGGCACAATATATAACCAAACTCAACTCAAAGAGAGGGTGTGCGCCTGTGCAATGTCAACATAAAACATATAAAAACTCCACCCCCAAACTTCGACCTTGTGAAGCGGTCTAAGTTTGGGGTTGTGGTTACCTCATCCAAATAATTCAGTTTCTCTCAACAACTTGGCACACTCCCTTGTTTCGAGTTGGTCCCTTCAATCTCCACTTCTTAGGCATTCCTTCACCCTCAAGGCAAGCCTACAAAATAAAACTTTTAAGTATGAGGTTAGAACTTACAACTCAAAACAAAACACCAACAATTAAAAACACTCAAAAGCAAATAAAAATGGGTTACCTCCCATTCAGTGCTATTTTTAAGGTCCTAATGTCGGACCGAGCTCAAAGGAGCTTATGGGACATGATACTCAAATTTACCTCCCTTATTCTCATAAAAGAAGATATATAAGTTTTTAGCCCGATTCCCATCCTCCTTCTTCACCTTGGGCGGTGGTGTCACCTTCTTCTTTTTTGCTCTCCACGGAGGTACCCACTTCTTGGATTTTGTCTTCTTAACATCAACTCGTCCTTCTCCCTCCAATTTGACCACGTCAGCACTTTTAAATTCTTCATCCTTCAACTCCTTGTCTTTATCCCTTTCAAAACAATCAAGATCATAACGCTTAAAGGTTAAATCATTATGATGGTCCCGTTATTTAAAAGACTTTTTCAGGACAAATGAGAATTCAGGAGCAAATATTTTTTTTTAAAACCTTTTCCTCAGGGAGTTCAGCAAGAGTGAATAATACTCAAGTCACTGCATTGCTAAGAGTCAGAGCACTCAAGTCATTGAAACTGACTTGCGAGCTCAGTCTCTTAACAAGGCAGTGACTCGAGAGGTTTCACTTCAAGTCACTGCACTACTTAGAGGCTGAGTTACCAAGTCAGTGTGAAGACTTGGAGAATCATGCTCTAAGCAACACAGTGACTCGAGATGCTGAACTCTCGAGTGTGTTGCCTGAACTAGTCAGTGAGAAGGATTCTCCTTAACCTAAATACTTAACCAAAGTTTTCTTTAACAATGCTCTCAGTGAGCAGATTTTCACAATACTTTAGTAAATACTTAAAACAATAAAATGCTCAGTTTAACGTGGTTCGGAGACTCAAGCTCTTACATCCACGGCCTGATTTAACAGGAGATCCACTAACTGGGATTCTTGTTTTAACGTGCAAAGGTGCACATAGATCTACTGTTGGGATATGTTTTAGTTTTGATGATTTTCCAAAACAACATGTAATAGGTTTGAAAGCAGTCAGGATAACATCTTCTGTTTCAGGTCAGGCTAGGTTAGCTCCTAGAGAATAGGCTGTCAGTTGAGAAGAACTCAGTTGAGGGAACACTCAGTTGAGGGGGAACTCAGCGAGGGGGAACTCAGCCACACAGCCTGAGGATATCAAGATGACATCAAGGAGAACTAACTGAAGCCATGCCTGCAACCTGAACCAGAAGAGAAGCCTGAAGGATGTCCCACTGAGTGTAAATCGGGCTGATCTAAGCTAGGTCAGGTGGACCACTCAGTGAAGAGCATGATCAGGAGGATCAGTGCTATACCAAGTAGGCCCTGAAGAAGTCAGGCTACTGTGGTCAGGGAACTTTGTCATTCAGCCTTATGACAAAGTTCTCGGAAATGATCTTCAAACAGTCTCTGAAGGACAACTACACTGAAGACGTTCAGTCCACTGAAGATCATCAGTCAGTGAAGGAGTAAGCTGCCTAAAGTCAGTGGGTCTTAGTCAAACCCACTGAGTTAAAGATCCGTGATTCCAGGCCACGTGGACCAATCAGCACGAGGCAGCAACTCTGACACTGACAAAGGCCGCATTCCAAGAAAAGTGGTTGAAACCATTAAATGTTGGATTCAAATGTATCTTCCCTCCAACGGATACATTTAAATCTCCATTATAAATACAAGCACATAGCTGCGTATTCAAGTGTGTTAAAGTGTTGTATTGTGTGTGAAGAAAGAAAGATCAACACCTACAAGCTATAAAAGTGTGAGTTGTTAGGGAGTCATAAGGAAGTGTGCTCACACCCACGGCACTGACCTTTAGGGTTATCACTTATATTCATTGAGTGTCAAGCTTGTAACTCTTAGCTTAGAGAGGTTTTCCTAATCTTAGCTTTAAGGCTAACACATTATAAAGGAAAACCTCACCTAGTTGGAGAAAACCAAACCAAACTAAACCCTTTCAGAGAATGTCAGGTTTGTAGTGAGGTGAGGAGAGGCAGCCCAGGGAGTGGCGTGAGTCCAGTTGTAAGTGCACCTTGGCACGTTAAAAACAAGAATCCCAAGTAGTGGATTTCCTGTTAAATCAGGCCCGTGGATGTAAGAGCTTGAGTCTCTAAACCACGTTAAACTGAGCGTTGTTTATTGTCTAAGCACTTGCTAATTATTTGTAGTGTATGCTCTCTGAGTGTACTTGGAAAGTTTGAAAAGAAGATTAGCTAAGTATTTTAGTCAGGGAGAACCAATCTCACTGACAAGCTTAGGCTAGCACTCGAGAGTTCAGTCTCTCGAGTCACTGCCTTGTTGAGAGCCTGAGCTTTCAAGTCTCATCACTGACTTGATAGCTCTGACTCTCAGCAACGCAGTGACTTGAGTATTTCATCACTGAACTCAGTCAGGGTGCAAGCTGTGTTTTATAACGCTCTCGAGAGTTCAGCATCTCAAGCCACTGTCCTTGCTCAGAGCATGAGTCTCCAAGCCTTCTCACTGACTTGGTAGCTCAGCCTCTGAGCAGAGCAGTGACTTGAGTATTACTCACTCTTGCAGAACTCCCTGAGGAATGGTTTTTTAAAAAAAAAATTGTGCTCCTGAATTCCCATTTTGCCCTTCGAAAACGGGACCATAATCTACAACTCCAGATCTTGCTTTCATCCTCACTCACTCACAAAACAACTTACTACCAACAAACCTAACAAGAGGGTTTTGGTTTCAGTTGGGTTTTCTCCAACTAAGTGAGGTTTTTCCTTACAATGTGTTAGCCTAAAGCTAAGATTGGGAAAACCTCTCTAAGCTAGGAGTTACAAGTTGAACACTCATTTGTGTATAAATATGGACCCTAATGGTCAGTGTACAAGATGCGAATCGTGTCTCCTTATAACTCCCATACAATGCACTAAACACTCACACCTTTACAGCTCGTAGGTGTTGATTTTTCTTACTTCACACACACTTCAAACCGCAGCTATGAGCTTGTATTTATAGTGTGAATTCAAATGTAACCGTTGGAGGAAATTACATTTGAATCCATACAATTAATAGGTTTCACCTACTTTTCTTGGAAATCGGCCTTGTCAGTGTCAGATACGTTGTCTTGACGTGATTGGTCCATGTGGACTGAAATCAACGGATCTTTGACTCAGTGGGCTTGATCAGGGCGCACTGACTTCAGATGGCATATCCTCCACTGACTTGATGATCTTCAGTAGACACATGTGTCTTCAGTGTAGTTGTCCTTCAGAGACTCTTTGAAGATCTCTCCAAGAAGTTTGTCATAAGGCTGAATGACAAACTTCCCTGACCATAGTAGCCTAACTCCTTCAGGGCATACTTGGTACAGCACTGATCATCCTGATCGTGCTTTTCACTGAGTGGTCCACTGACTTAGCTTAGATCAGTCAGGTTTATACTCAGTGGGACATCCTTCAGGGTTCTCTTCAGGTTCAGGTCTCTGACTTGACTTCAGTCTTTTCTTCTTGATGTCATCTTGATTTCCTCAGGCTGTGTTGCTGAGTTCCCCCTCACTGATTTCCCCCTCAACTGAGTGTTTCCTCAACTGAGTTCTTCTCAACTGACAGCCTATTCTAATGAGACATCACCTAGCCTGACCTGAAACTAAAGATACAATCCTGACTACTTTCAAACCTATTATATGTCGTTTTGGAAAATCATCAAAACTAAAATATATCCCAACAATTTCCCCCTTTTTGATGATTCCAAAAGTTCTAACCAAATCATTTTCTATTACAAGTTGAAAGTCAGAACACATGTAATAGTTTTAAATATGCAGGAATTTCCATAGTTTAAAACATTTAAGATCTGTTCCGTCGACTATTATTCTTAACAAACCTGGATCAGTGGTCATGTGAACAACCCGCTCTGATACCAATTTATGGTCCCGTTATTTTAAAGACTTTTTCAAGACAAATGGGAATTCAGGAGCAAATTTTTTTTAAACCTTTTCCTCAGGGAGTTCAGAAAGAGTGAATAATACTCAAGTCACTGCATTGCTAAGAGACACAGCACTCAAGTCAGTGCAACTGACTTGCGAGCTCAGTCTCTTACCAAGGCAATGACTCGAGAGGTTTCACTTCAGGTCACTGCACTGCTTAGAGGCTGAGTTACCAAGTCAGTGTGAATACTTGGAGACTCATGCTCTAAGCAACACAGTGACTCGAGATGCTGAACTCTCGAGTGCGTTGCCTGAACTGGTCAGTGAGAAGGATTCTCCCTGACCTAAATACTTAACCAATGTTTTCTTTAACAATACTCTCAGTGAGTAGATTTTCACAATACTTTAGTAAATACGTAAAACAATAAAATGCTCTGTTTAACGTGGTTCGGAGACTCAAGCTCTTACATCCACAGCCTGATTTAACAAGAAATATACTAACTTTGATTCTTGTTTTTAACGTGCCAAGGTGCACCCAGATCTACAACTCTAGATCTTGCTTTCATCCTCACTCACTTGCAAAACAACTTACTACCAACAAACCTAACAAGAAGGTTTTGGTTTCAGTTGGGTTTTCTCCAACTAGGTGAGGTTTTCCCTTACAATGTGTTAGCCTAAAGCTAAGATTGGGAAAAACTTTCTAAGCTAAGAGTTACAAGTTGAACACTCATTTGTGTATAAATATGGACCCTAATAGTCAGTGTACAAGATGTGAATCATACCTCCTTATAACTCCCATACAATACACTAAACACTCACACCTTCACAGCTCGTAGGTCTTATTTTTTCTTACTTCACACACACTTCAAATTGGAGCTATGAGCTTGTACTTATAATGTGGATTCAAATGTAACCGTTGGAGGAAACTACATTTGAATTCATACAATTAATAGGTTTCACCTACTTTTCTTGGAACTCGGCCTTGTCAGTATCAGATACGTTGTCTTGACGTGATTGGTCTACGTGGACTGAATCCAACGGATCTTTGACTCAGTGGGCTTGATCAGGGCGCACTGACTTCAGATGCCATATCCTCCACTGACTTGATGATCTTCAGTAGACACATGTGTCTTCAGTGTAGTTGTCCTTCTGGGACTCTTTGAAGATCTCTCCAAGAAGTTTGTCATAAGGCTGAATGACAAACTTCCCTGACCACAGTAGCCTGACTCCTTCAGGGCCTACTTGGTACAACACTTATCCTTCTGATCGTGCTCTTCACTGAGTGGTCCACTGACTTAGCTTAGATCAGTCAGGTTTATACTCAGTGGGACATCCTTCAGGCTTCTCTTCAGGTTCAGGTCACTGACTTGACTTCTGTCTGTTCTTCTTGATGTCATCTTGATTTCCTCAGGCTGTGTTGCTGAGTTCCCCCTCGTTGAGTCCCCCCTCAACTGAGTGTTTCCTCAACTGAGTTCTTCTCACTGACAGCCTATTCTATTGAGACATCACCTAGCCTGACCTGAAATTAAAGATACAATCCTGACTGCTTTCAAACCTATTACATGTCATTTTGGAATATCATCAAAATTAAAACATATCCCAACAATTTTCCCCTTTTTGATGATTCCAAAACTTCTAACCAAATGATTTTCTATTACAAGTTGAATGTCAGAACACAGGTAATAGTTTGAAATATGCAGGAATTCCCATAGTTTAAAACATTTAAGATATGTTCCGTTGACCATTATTCTTAACAAAACTGGATTAGTGGTCATGTGAACAACCCGCTCTAATACCAATTGATGGTCCCGTTATTTTAAAGACTTTTTCTGGACATATGAGAATTCAGGAGCAAATTTTTTTAAACCTTTTCCTCAGGGAGTTCAACAAGAGTGAATAATACTCAACTCACTGCATTGCTAAGAGTCAGAGCACTCAAGTCAGTACAACTGACTTGCGAGCTCAGTCTCTTAACAAGGCAGTGATTCGAGAGGTTTCACTTCAAGTCAATGCACTGCTTAGAGGCTGAGTTACGAAGTCAGTGTGAAGACTTGGAGACTCATGCTCTAAGCAACACAGTAACTCGAGATGCTGAACTCTCTAGTGTGTTGCCTGAACTGGTCAGTGAGAAGGATTCTCCCTGACCTAAATACTTAACCAAAGTTTTCTTTAACAATACTCTCAGTGAGCATATTTTCACAATACTTTAGTAAATACTTAAAACAATAAAACACTCAGTTTAACGTGATTCAGAGACTCAAGCACTTAAATCCACGACCTGATTAAACAGAAAAACCACTAACTGGGATTCTTGTTTTTAACGTGCCAAGGTGCACCCAGATCTACAACTCCAGATCTTTCTTTCATCCTCACTCACTCATAAAATAACTCACTACAAACAAACCTAACAAGAGGGTTTTGGTTTTAGTTGGGATTTCTCCAACTAGTTGAGGTTTTCCCTTACAATGTGTTAGCCTAAAGCTAAGACTGGGAAAACCTCTCTAAGCTAAGAGTTACAAGTTGAACACTCATTTGTGTATAAATATGGAACCTAATAGTCAGTGTACAAGATATGAATCGTAGCTCCTTATAACTCCCATACAATGCACTAAACACTCACACTTTCACAGCTCGTAAGTGTTGATTTTTCTTACTTCACACACACTTCAAACCGCAGCTATGAGCTTGTATTTATAGTGTGGATTCAAATGTAACCGTTGCAGGAAATTACATTTGAATCCATACAATTAATAGGTTTCACCTACTTTTCATGGAACTCGGCCTTGTCAGTGTCAGATACGCTATCTTTACGTTATTGGTCTACGTGGACAGAATCCAATGGATCTTTGACTCAGTGGGATTGATCAGGGCGCACTGACTTCAGATGACATATCCTCCACAGACGTGATGATCTTCAGTAGACACAGGTGTCTTCAGTGTAGTTGTCCTTCAAGGACTCTTTAAAGATCTCTCCAAGAAGTTTGTTATAAGGCTGAATGACAAACATCCCTGACCACAGTAGCCTGACTCCTTCAGGGCCTACTTGGTACAGCACTGATCCTCCTGATCGTGCTCTTCACTGAGTGGTCCACTGACTTAGCTTAGATCAGTCATGTTAATACTCAGTGGGACATCCTTCAAGCTTCTCTTCAGGTTCAGGTCTCTGACTTGACTTCAATCTGTTCTTCTTGATGTCATCTTGATTTCCTCAGGCTGTATTGCTGAGTTCCCCCTCGTTGAGTCCCCCCTCAACTGAGTGTTTCCTCAACTGAGTTCTTCTCACTGACAGCCTATTCTACTGAGACATCACCTAGCCTGACCTGAAACTAAATATACAATCCTGACTGCTTTCAAACCTATTACATGTCGTTTTGAAAAATCGTCAAAACTAAAACATATCCCAATAATTTCCCCCTTTTTGATGATTCCAAAATTTCTAACCAAATGATTTTCTATTACAAGTTGAATGTCAAAACACAGGTAATAGTTTGAAATATGCAGGAATTTCCATAGAATAAACATTTAAGATCTATTCGGTTGACCATTATTCTTAACAAAACTGGATCAGTGGTCATGTGAACAACCCGCTCTGATACCAATTGATGGTCCCGTTATTTTATAGACTTTTTCAGGACAAATGGGAATTCAGGAGCAAATTTTTTTTAAACCTTTTCCTCAAGGAGTTCAACAAGAGTGAATAATACTCAAGTCAATGCATTGCTAAGAGTCAGAGCAATCAAGTCAGTACAACTGACTTGCGAGCTCAGTCTCTTAACAAGGTAGTGACTCGAGAGGTTTCACTTCAAGTCAATGCACTGCTTAGAGGCTGAGTTACGAAGTCAGTGTGAAGACTTGGAGACTCATGCTCTAAGCAACACAGTGACTCGAGATGCTGAACTCTCGAGTGCGTTGCCTGAACTGGTCAGTGAGAAGGATTCTCCCTGACCTAAATACTTAACCAAAGTTTTCTTTAACAATACTCTCAGTGAGCATATTTTCACAATACTTTAGTAATTACTTAAAACAATAAAACGCTCAGTTTAACGTGGTTCAGAGACTCAAGCACTTACATCCACGACCTGATTAAACAGGAAATCCACTAACTGGGATTCTTGTTTTTAACGTGCCAAGGTGCACCCAGATCTACAACTCCAGATCATTCTTTCATTCTCACTCACTCACAAAATAACTTACTACAAACAAACCTAACAAGAGGGTTTTGGTTTCAGTTGGGTTTTCTCCAACTAGTTGAGGTTTTCCCTTACAATGTGTTAGCCTAAAGCTAAGATTGGGAAAACCTCTCTAAGCTAAGAGTTACAAGCTGAACACTCATTTGTGTATAAATATGGAACCTAATAGTCAGTGTACAAGATATGAATCGTACCTCCTTATAACTCCCATACAATGCACAAAACACTCACACCTTCATAGCTCGTAGGTGTTGATTTTTCTTACTTCACACACACTTCAAACCGCAGCTATGAGCTTGTATTTATAGTGTGGATTCAAATGTAACCGTTGGAGGAAATTACATTTGAATCCATACAATTAATAGGTTTCACCTACTTTTCTTGGAACTCGGCCTTGTGAGTGTCAGATTCGCTGTCTTGACGTGATTGGTCTACGTGGACTGAATCTAATGGATCTTTGACTCAGTGGGCTTGATCAGGGCGCACTGACTTCAGATGACATATCCTCTACAGACTTGATGATCTTCAGTAGACACAGGTGTCTAAAATATAGTTGTCCTTCAAGGACTCTTTAAAGATCTCTCCATGAAGTTTGTTATAAGGCTGAATGACAAACTTCCCTGACCACAGTAGCCTGACTCCTTCAGGGCCTACTTGGTACAGCACTGATCCTCCTGATCGTGCTCTTCACTGAGTGGTCTACTGACTTAGCTTAGATCAGTCAGGTTTATACTCAGTGGGACATCCTTCAGGCTTCTCTTCAGGTTCAGGTCTCTGACTTGACTTCAGTCTGTTCTTCTTGATGTCATCTTGATTTCCACAGGCTGTGTTGCTGAATTCCCCCTCGCTGAGTTCCCCCTCATCCAAGTATTTGCTCAACTGAGTTCTTCTCAACATGACAACCTATTCTACTGACACAACACCTAGCTTGACCTGAAACTAAATATACAATCCTGACTGCTTTCAAACCTATTACATTTCGTTTTGGAAAATCGTCAAAACTAAAACATATCCCAAAAATTTCCTCCTTTTTGATGATTCCAAAACTACTAACCAAATGATTTTCTATTACAAGTTGAATGTCAGAACACAGGTAATAGTTTGAAATATGCAGGAATTCCCATAGTTTAAAACATTTAAGATCTGTTCGGTTGACCATTATTCTTAACAAAACTGGATCAGTGGTCTTGTGAACAACCCGCTCTGAAACCAATTGATGGTCCCGTTATTTTAAACACTTTTTCAGAACAAATGGGAATTCAGGAGCATTTTTTTTAAACCTTTTCCTCAGGGAGTTCAGCAAGAGTGAATAATACTCAAGTCACTGCATTGCTAAGAGTCAGAGCACTCAAGTTAGTGCAACTGACTTGCGAGCTCAGTCTCTTAACAAGGCAGTGACTCGAGAGGTTTCACTTCAAGTCACTGCACTGCTTAGAGGCTGAGTTACCAAGTCAGTGTGAAGACTTGGAGACTCATGCTCTAAGAAACACAGTGACTCGAGATGCTGAACTCTCGAGTGCGTTGCCTGAACTGGTCAGTGAGAAGGATTCTCCCTGACCTAAATACTTAACCAAAGTTTTCTTTAACAATACTCTCAGTGAGTAAATTTTCACAATACTTTAGTAAATACGTAAAACAATAAAATGCTCTGTTTAACGTGGTTCGGAGACTCAAGCTCTTACATCCACGGCCTGATTTAACAAGAAATATACTAACTTTGATTCTTATTTTTAACGTGCCAAGGTGCACCCAGATCTACAACTCCAGATCTTACTTTCATCCTCACTCACTCAAAAAACAACTTACTACCAACAAACCTAACAAGAGGGTTTTGGTTTCAGTTGGGTTTTCTCCAACTAGGTGAGGTTTTCCCTTACAATGTGTTAGCCTAAAGCTAAGATTGGGAAAACCTCTCTAAGCTTAGAGTTACAAGTTGAACACTCATTTGTGTATAAATATGGACCCTAATAGTCAGTGTACAAGATGTGAATCGTACCTCCTTATAACTCCCATACATGCACTAAACACTCACACCTTCACAGCTCGAAGGTGTTGATTTTTCTTACTTCACACACACTTCAAACCGCAGCTATGAGCTTGTATTTATAGTATGGATTCAAATGTAAACGTTTGAGGAAATTATATTTGATTCCATATAATTGATAGGTTTCACCTACTTTTCTTGGAACTCGGCCTTGTCAGTGTCAGATACGTTGTCTTGACGTGATTGGTCTACGTGGACTGAATCCAATGGATCTTTGACTCAGTGGGCTTGATCAAGGCGCACTGACTTCAAATGGCATATCCTCCACTAACTTGATGATCTTCAGTAGACACAACTGTCTTCAGTGTAGTTGTCCTTCAGGGACTCTTTGAAGATCTCTTCAAGAAGTTTGTCATAAGGTTGAATGACAAACTTCCCTGACCACAGTAGCCTGACTCCTTTAGGACCTACTTGGTACAAAACTGATCCTCCTGATCGTGCTCTTCACTGAGTGGTCCACTGACTTAGCTTAGATCAGTCAGGTTTATACTCAGTGGGACATCCTTCAGGCTTCTCTTCAGGTTCAGGTCTCTGACTTGACTTCACTCTGTTCTTCTTGATGTCATCTTGATTTCCTCAGGCTGTGTTGCTGAGTTCCACTTTGTTGAGTTCCCCCTCAACTGAGTTCTTCTCAACTGACAACCTATTCTACTGAGACATCACCTAGCCTGATCCGAAACTAAAGATACTATCCTGACTGCTTTCAAATATATTACATGTCGTTTTTGAAAATCATCAAAACTAAAACATATCCCAACACATTAAGTGAAGGATTATCTTAATCACGTATATAAGAAAGGTTAGGGATAGGAGGTGTGTCTTCAACACAAGGATCAATGACATCAATAGAATAATAGCTCTCATCTTCCTTCGGTTGTTTCATGGCTTCATATAGGTAAATTTTCACCTCTTGATCATCTACATTACCGTGATCTTTCCATTCGCCACATCCAATATCATTCCCGTTATAGCTAAGAACGGTCTTCCCTAAATCAGGGGTACATGCTCATCTTCCTCCATCTCTAGGACCACAAAATTAGCTAGGAACACGTGATCACCCACCTTCACGAGGACATCTTCAACAACACCTTGAGGTCGAGTAATAGACCGGTCGACTAGTTGAAGCGTCATCATTATCGACTGAAGTTCTCCACCTTCCAACTTCTTAAATAGCAATAGTGGCATCAGATTAATGCTCACTCTGAGATAGCACAATGCTCCCTTTTTAACTCCATTCCCTATATCACATAAGATCGTGAAGCTACCGGGATCCTTCAATTTCGGGGGAAGCACTTTCTGCACTAATGCACTCACCTCATGGTTCAACTGCACCAACTTGGGCTCATCTACTCTCCTCCTCTTAGCTATCAAGTCCTTCAGGAACTTGGCATAATTAGGCATCTGTTCCAAAGCATCATAAAAAGGAATGTTAATATGCAACTTCTTAAGGACATCAAGAAACTTAGCGAACGTTTCATCTAATTTCTTCTTCATGAATCGCTGTGGATAGGGGACTGAAATCACAGATTTGGGTACTCCACATTCATCTCGCTCGGTTTTCTTCACGTTTTGCCTTGCTTCTCTAGCCTTTTCCCACTTTGGAACTCTCTCAATCCCTTCCTCCTTATGTTCCTTGCTTTTCTGAGTATCTTTTACCTCAACCTCCTCCTCAACATCTTTCTTTTCCTCATCTTCTTTCTCTATCTCTTTATGTATTTCCTCCAAATCAGCGGGCATTTGAGAACCGTCATGCTTGGTTCCACTTCTTAGTTGGATCGCCTTGCATTGCTCTTTCGGGGTTCCCTTGGGCATAGAAGGATATTTTTCGGGCTCTCTACCCAATGATTTCGCGATGGGGCTAATCTGATACTCCATGGAAGTAAACCGCCTATTGTTCTCTTGTTGAATTATATTCAGCTCTATATCTCTCTTCTGTAGATCTTGATCACGCTGATCATTCTTCTTGCTCATCTCCTTCACAGCATACTCCAATGTGGATAGCCTCTTGCTACCTTCTTCCACCTTCTGAAGAATGGTACGTAATATCTCATCAGTGGTAGCACCTTCTTCTCCTCTGGGGAGTTTTGAGCCAGGGTCGACATTTGGAGGTACAATTATCCCCTCTCTTGGATTATTGTAGGACAAGTTATCATTCTTCCACCATTGATTCCGAGGGGGCTGCTGGCCTCCTTGATACCCCTGAGTATTTCTCCATTGATTCTGAGGAGGCTGTGGACCCGGTGGTACAAACGGTTGACCATATGTTGGTCGTCCCTGAAAATTTCCACCTTTATAGTCATTCTGATTATAATTAGGCCCTCCTATATAGTTGGTCACCTCTTGCTGGCATCCTGGCTGATCCACTTTCTCACTCACTGCAGTATTCCCTCCACACAGGTTCTACCCAACCTCTAGATTGCTGATCTTCTCCATCATCGCCATCAACAGCTTTCTAGTTCCCTCACTCTCTTTCATCTGTTAAGCCCGCTGAAACTCTTGAACCCCATTTCATTGCCCTGCATTCTTGACAATGTTTTCAACTATCTCTCTGCACTGAGCTGAACTACAATTCAGGAATGCACCACTAGCAAAACATCGAGGTGGTCTTGTGTTGCCTTGTTGGCTCCAAAGTAGAAATAGGCCATTATATCACCATCGTTGTACCCGTGCTGCGGGCAGTCAATTAGCATATTAGAGAACCTCTCCCAAGCCTGATGTAATTCCTCTCCTGACTTCTGCTTGAAAGATGAGATCTCTTGCCTTGCTTTGATCGTTCTAGACGGAGGATAGAATCGCTCGAGGAACAGACGCTCGAGCTCAGTCCATGTGGTTACACCTTCCCTTGGGAGCGTGTTATCATACCACTCCTTTGCGATTACAGTTAGAGAGAACTAGAATAACCTGAGCATCTTGGCATCTTCAGACATGCCATTATGGTTGAAGGTTGAGGCTATCATCAAAAAATTCCTCAAGTGAGTGTGAGGATTATCCTTCCCGACCTCCCCTTTAAATTGGTTCTCGACAAGCATCTTCAGGATCCCTGGGGAGATAGAAAAATTATTAGCTTCCACTGGTGGCATAGCTACACCATAATAGTACCATTGAGGCTGAGCCTCAAACCTTCCTCTGATTGCCATACCAGGATCAGTGTTTTGAGGAACGTGCTGAGGATACACTGGTGGTAGAGGTACTTGTGGAATAGGAGGTTGAATAGGAGGTTGGTTATAAGTAGGAGGTAGAAGGTAGTATGGTGGATAAGGATATGGAGGATATGAGTATGGGTAAGGTTGATTATGTTGGTAGACAGGGTAGTTGAAAGGGTTATTGGGGTTATGATTTTAGTTTTGGTTAGGAGCAGAGTTGTTCGTATTCTGCGGAATCGAGTTTTAGTTTTGATTATCCCCAGTGGGTACTTGCTTATTACTGCTTTCAACTCCTTCAACCCGTTCCACGATCTCATTAAATTTAGCTGCATCACCATCCAACTCATTACCTAACTCCATGTTTTCGTTCTCACCATTGGTAGTGTTCATCCTTCTAAGGAAGGCTCTGTTTCTTTTGGCGATTGTCTCAGGATCTGACTTTTTTCTATCTTCACTTGACTCTCCCTGTGAGCATGTTTTTATATACCTAAAACACCAAAAGAACTATCAAAACACAACTGCCTAATGAATACTAATAAATAGAAAAGAAAAAGGCACTCACTACGAACTACTAAACTTTCTCCAAGTCCTACTCAATGGATATACATTGGCATTCCCCGGTAACGGCACCATTGACTTGAACGCAAAATACAAGCTATACTAGTAGTTACCCCACAAGAGTATGGGACCCCTGTAGTATTGGCAAGTATAGGGACCAAGTAGTATCGAACCCAAGGAAAGGTATGTATGCGAATAGAGCCCTGGAGATCTACGCTTCGTAGTTAATATGAGTGTATGTTCGGTTTTAAGATTGGAATTAAACTACTCTATATTCTATTACTATTAACGTAATTATTGAAAGTAAACGATTAACTAAGGTTTTACTAAGATATGAGATGGTGATGCTCAGGATAAGAATCCCTACGTATACTAACGAAGTTAGTACGATAACTAAAATAACCTTGATGTGCAAGTATTAATCCTAAGTGTACTAAAACTAGGCAATCAACTTCCCTAATCTAGCACAAGATTGAAAGATTAAAAGCTCAAGAATTAACCCTAATACTTCGTCATATCAACCTACTTCACGAACCCACTAAACAAGTTATATGCATTGTGCTTAATTAATGAGACCCTAATTTAACTAAGGTGATGCGGTCGTCCTCCCTAGATAAACCGGTAGATGATAAACCCCTTCTATAACCCTCTCGTTAAGCCTATTCGTTATTAAAGAGTGATAATGTCATCCTCCCTCTAACAATTTCCGTACTCAATTCCAAGATTATTCTAGGGTTTATTTTAAGAATTAAATTAATTAAGAGAACTAACACTAAACATCACTAACTATCCTAATTATGTAGCATGCAAGGGTTCTAGCCTAACATGGTGATTATGATAATGTAGACAATTAAATTAACGATGGACATAAACATGTGAAATTAAAGAAAGAACTTAAGAACATAAACTAGGGTTAAACCAATAAATTAAAGTCTAAAAATGAATCTCAATAAATAACGAACTAGGTTTGATAATACCAAGTGTTGAAGAAAGAAATAACGAAATAAAAATCTAATCTATGAATTCGTAAGTTCAAAAAACCTCAATTACACGTTAAAACTCTTCAAATCTCTCTACTAAGATCCAAGTATTCCAAAATATGAAAAGTGATCAAAGGGTCTTCAAAAAAGAGCTTATGATCGGGTATTTATAGGCAACGGGCCTAAAACGGGTGGAAAAGGCTGAAATCACACAAATTGGGAGTTGGTCGAGCGCTGATGGTGGTCCTTCTTACAGAGCCTTCAGGGCGTTCGACCTCAGTATGGTCGAGTGGTGGCGCTCGAACTCAATTGGTCGAGTGGTGTAAGTGGTCGAGTGGTGGCGCTCGACCTCAACTGGTCGAGTGGTGCAAGTGGTCGAGTGGTGGCGCTCGACCACTGCCTGGTCAAGTGTTTTCCGGCTGTTGTACACTTGTTCGAAAAACCTTTATATTTTCTCAACCGGGAGTTCATTTTGGCCGATTCAAAGTCCTACGAACTCCTCTTTTTACCCTCTATCCATCTATGAACACCAAAGAAACAAATTGATGAGTTTGTAAAAATGTTACTCAAAAGAGTCTAAATAATCATAAAAAACACTCAAAACACGGGCAAATCGAGCCACAAATCATAATAATTTCACGCCTAATCAGGGATATCCTTTTAATTTCCTTTCTTTAGGGGGCGCCATCTCAAACACTCTCTGTTCAAGTAGAGAAAAGTTAGGGGTAGTGGCGATGGTGACTTGTTCGGCTAAAAAATGGAGTTAGACGAGCAGGTATTATTTAGGGCGAGCAAGTGTTAAAATAAAGGTCAAAACTCTTACCCGGGGGTACCTCAGCTCGAGCTTCTAGATGATGAGGATAAGTGTAAAGGTGAATAGCTTTTTTACAATTATCTTGATTCAGATATTGTACAGTCCTATCTGCTCCATTTTGGAGAGCGGCCAGACAGGAAGTAAAGAGGAACTCTGAATTGACCTCTTCTTCTTGACTGGCCCACTTAAGTAAACGAGGACCTGCATAAGAGAAAGAAAAAGCTAAATTAGTCCCATTTGTATAAATATTCAAGTACAAATGGGCTTGTTAGGATAAATGTTGTATAGTTTTGATGAGTTAAAACAAACCAGAAGATGTAATAGGAGCATCTGGACCTGTTAGCCAGATGAGGAAGTAGATTAGGGCTTAGTCTAGGGGGAACTGCCAGACCAGAAGACTTCGCCAGAAGAGTTACCAGAAGACCCACCAGAGGACTTCACCAGAGGACTCCACCAGAAGACTTCACCAGATGAGATCAAGACCAGAGGCAGAGGACCTTCCCCAGACCAGACGAGTCTAGTGGAATAAAAGATGCTCAGAATCATCTCCTGATTCTGATGAGCATTCAGTTTCTTAACCGACTCTGGACCAGAAGACTCGAGGTTGCCTGGTATCTGGTCCTGCCTTCTCTGGAAGAATCAGAGTTAGGCATTGGAAGCATTTGACCGTTGGTGATTTAAATCAAGTCAACAAGATCGGATGGAAAGTTTTGAAGTCAATCAATCCAAGGATCTCACCAACCCAATCAATCAATTAGGGATTGATTAGAAGGTTCCTTAAATAGAGATCTGATTAGATTATCTCTCCAACGGCTAAACCCTTTTATCACGCACTTAGCACTCTTATTGTTCATACTTTCATATTTACTCATAAAGGAGTAGTTGGATCTCAACCTGTTCATCTCTAAGAAAAGGTTAAAGGCTGTAGACTTTAGATCGAAGTTAGATCTAAAGGGTTTGTAAGAAGGAACTGGTACTTCGCAATTCCAGTACGCAAGTTTGTTTGTTGGTTGGTTAGTGAGGCCCCTTTGATAAAAAGGGAGAGTGGACGTAGGATCTTCTAATCCGAACCACTATAAATCTGGTCTATTTATTGCTTTCTTATGTATTGGCTTGTGTGTTTATTGTGGTCTTATAAAAAGACTTTGTTAAGACTTAAACATTAAAGCATCCGCAAATTAACCTATCTAGTGGGACCAACAAGTGGTATCAGAGCTGTGTGTCCTAGACCACTGCTTTGTAAAGCTTTTTGGTGGTCACCGGGCAGATCCATTGCTCTTTATTGTGTTTGATCAATTTCTTGTTAAATTTTAATTAGAAAAATATCTTCAAAATCTTCATATAAGAGCCGTAAGTTACCAGGATTCTCCTTCGAGGATTACAGCCACTGGAGTTTCATGATGAGTAATCATCTTGGAGCTATAAATCACCACATGTTAGATGTGGTAGAAAGTGGCCCAATCAAATTTTACTGGACTCCTATTGATGATGGCAGGTTTGAGTCCAGGGCAGAAACAAGTGAATCTGCAGAGGAGAGAACTGGTGACCGAGTCGCGAGACAGAAGATATTAAAGAAGAAAGACGAGCTTGACAATGATGAGAGAAAATTGTATAACTTGGACCAGGTGGCAAGGACTGAAATCATCAACACACTTATAAAGAAGGTGATTGAAAAGGTAAGAACATGTGCCACTGCCAAGGAGATGTGGGACAAACTAGCATTGCTCTGTGAGGGAACAGAGAAGATCAAGGACAACAAACTTCAAGATGTTCAACACTCGTTTGACACCTTCAAGATGAAACCAGACGAGACCATTGACCAGCTGGATATGCATCTCACAAATCTCCTTAACAAGGCTAGTGCCTTAGGTAAGACCTATTCAGAGAAAGAAATCAATAGTAAAATTTTGCGTTCACTAACCAGCAGGTGGAGAATCAAAGTGACTGTGATTAAAGACAACAAGGATCTCTACACTCTGGATCACCATCTTTTGTTGTTTGATCTCAAAGCTTATGAATATGATCTTCAAGAAGAGGATTAAACAGAAGAGGTTTCCTCTTCTGGTCAGAAAGGAGTTGTTTTCTCCTCTACCATCAAGTCAGATGACAAGCCAAATGAGTCTACTGCAGAGGACATGAGTCTCAAGGACCAGGTAGCACTTCTAACCCGTAAACTTGATAAGATGAGTTCTAAGTATGGCAGTTACAAAAAGCATTGGAAGGAATCTACCAGAGACAGGAAAAGTTCCTTCAAGTCTGCTGACAAGGAAAAGACATCTAGAGACTCAAGGGAGACCAGATTCAGAACTCCAGAGAGGAGGAGAGATGGCAGCTCTTGCAGATCAGATTACCAGAGGAGAGATAGCCGTTCTGGCAGACCTGACTACCAGAGGAGAGAGAGTAGTCCAGCCAGAGCAGAGTACAACCAGAGGAGGAGAGTTCCAAGTCCCAGTCCCAGAGGTGACAACACATGCTATAACTGCAACAAGCCAGGCCACTACAGTTATGACTGTCCTCAGCTAACTCCTAGGGAAAGAGAAGAGAAAAGACTCAAGAGAGATAGGAGATATGCAGCAAAAAGAGCTCTACTGGCAGAAGCATAGGAGGAGGATACTAGTTCCAGTTCTTCTTCTTTTGATTTCGGATCTGATGATGATGTATGTCTTATGGCAGACATTACTAAGGTAAATGAATCTACCATATGCTTATCTAATTCCAAATATACTGAACCCTCCCATTCATGTGGTGCTTCCAGAGAGTCTGATATGCAGTAAATGCTATCAGATCTCCAAAAATGTGTTCAACTTTGCCAAATGCTTGAAAAAGAAAATGGTAGGCTTAGAGCTGAAGTTCAATCTTTATCAAATGAACAAAAATCTGCCAGAGAACTCATAAAAGACCATTCCAAAGAAGTCTCTGAACTTCAGGAAAAGGTCACACAAAGAGATACTCTGGTAGACCAGCTTATGAAAGAAAAGAACTCTCAGGAAGAAGAGTTCAATGAACTCAAAGCCAAATACCAATATCTTATCAAGGGTAAGCAAGTTGAACAACCTATCATGGAAGTACCTAAGACCAGAGAAGCTCCAACTGTTGTATCCATTATACAAGGATCTTCTCAAAGGGTACATGATAAGAGTGGTTTAGGATATTCTGGAATTACAACTAGATCTACTAAATTTTTATGCAATAAAGGCAAGTTGTCTGAAAGATCTGGTGAAGTGGTATAAATCTGGGATGAAAAAGATCCTAATGGAAAAAGTTACAGAGTAGTTAAAAACCATAACTGGAACAACGACTGATCTGCTGACCATATAGATGATGTTCTCAATGAGTTCACTGAATTGGAAGAGGAAATCTTAGAGCATAAACGTCATATAGGAGAACCTATGAAGATTGATGGTTCTGTTCAGATGCCTAACCAGATTAGGAGACCTCAGAGGAGACCTAAAAGAGTGGAACCTAAGCAAATTAGGGGACCTCGGAAGGGAAACTCTAAGAAGAAACCTAATCAGAATAGGAGATATAAGAGGAGATATACTGAACCAGATAACCTCAATCAGAATTAGGGATCTCAAAGGAAGAATGCTCAAAGAGGATTCCAAAATAGGAATACTCAGAAGGAATTTCATCATCAGAATAGATCCAATTTTCAGAACCAGAGGAGGTCTTCCAGACCCATCCATAGAAAACCAACTGGTCTGGGTAGTTATGAC
The DNA here is from genome assembly GCA_947034835.1 of Ballota nigra. Lineage (NCBI taxonomy): Eukaryota > Viridiplantae > Streptophyta > Magnoliopsida > Lamiales > Lamiaceae > Ballota > Ballota nigra. The sequence continues at coordinate 55,575,904 of OX344726.1, forward strand.
ACCAGAGATGGTTCTTCTAGGATATACCCTTACAACCAGACCTTTAAGACTATGTCTTTAAGGCAGGCCATTCCCAAGGCCATATTTGAGAAAAGATACACCAGACCTGTTTATAGGAAATGTGTTCTTATCAGACCAGTAGCTCAATATGTCATTGTTAGAGGACATGTGCTGGTAGATAGATTTGGAAGGAAGATAAGATCTCCTCATCCAGCAAGGGATGATCTTTATCTTTGGATTCCTACAAAACCTGCAGCTAACCAATCAGGACCCAGCACCAGTAGTGGACCTAATTAATTTCTCTGCAGGAGGATAAAAGCCCATTGGAGAAAGGAATTTCAAGTAATCATGTCTGGTACATTGATAGTGGATGTTCCAAGCACATGACATTCCAGAAAGATCATCTCCAGGATTTCAAGCCACTGAATGGGCCAAGAGTGATGTTTGGTGACAACAACTATGCAGTCACCAGAGGCGTTGGAAAGTTGACCTTTAATGGTGTATCTGTAGATGAAGTCTACTATGTTGAAGGACTCAAGCATAATCTGCTTTCAGTATCCCAATTTTGTGACAAGGGATACTCAGTGAAGTTTTCTAGTGATTCATGCACTGTTTTTTCTTCTGATTATAATGATATCTTGCTTATAGGCTTGAGGAAGGGTAACATTTATCTTGTAGATTTTGGGAGTTGCCCTAGAAATGCTTGCCTGGTTGCAAAGGGATCTGCAGAGAACAGCTGGCTTTGGCACAAGAGGTTGTGTCATTTGAATTTCAAAACACTGAACAAGATTGCCAGAAAAGATCTAATTCAAGGTCTTCCTAATGAAGTGTTTAAGAAGGATCAGGTTTGTGGTTCTTGCCAGAAGGGTAAATAGCCCAAGACTTCCTTTAAGGATGTCCAGAGCACAACCACAACCAGAGTACTTCAACTACTTCACATGGACCTGTTTGGACCTGTTTCTCCTCTTAGTTTCAGTGGAAGGAAGTACACCTTGGTGATAGTAGATGACTTTTCAAGATACACTTGGGTAGTGTTCTTGCTTAAGAAAAATGAAACTATCACTAAGCTGCCAGAGTTGTTCAAGCAGATTCAGAATGAGCAGAACAAGAGCATAGTTAGGATCAGAAGTGATAAAGGGATAGAGTTTATGAATTCACACATTGCAGAGTATTGCAAGGACCATGGGATTTTTCATGAGACATCTGCTGCCAGAATACCCCAACAGAATGGAGTAGCAGAAAGGAGAAATAGAACCCTCAAGGAAGCTGCAAAGACTCTTCAAGCAGAGTACAACACACCACAGAGATTTTGGGCAGAAGCTATCAACACAGCTTGTTATACTCAAAACAGATGTCTAATTACCCAGAGACATAGTAAGACTCCATATGAGGTATGGAAAGGTAAAATCCCATCTGTTTCATATTTTCATGTTTTTGGATGCAAGTGTTTCATCCATGACAATGGAAAATCCAAATTAAAAATTTTTGATGTTAAAGTTGCAGATGGAATATTCTTAGGATATTCCAGCACCAGTAAAGCATTCAGAGTCTTTAATAGGAATTCACTTTGTGTGGAGGAAACACCTCATGTTGTTTTTTATGAATCTACTTTTGAGTGCAAGGTGGACTTAAAGTCTTCTGAAGAGACACAGAATCAGACTACTCCCAGAGTAATTAAGGTCAATCCATCTATTCTTGATTCAGATTCAGATTCAGAAATCTTCACAAGGAGCAGAACCAGAAGAGGTTGGAACTCCTGTAGGGGGGAGCTCTCCTGCAGTTGGTGATAATCATCAAGGTACTGCAGAAGATGGTCAACCAGGCAAGGCCATGGGAAGGAGGACCCTGGTTGATCACCCCAATGACCTGATAATTGGAGATCCAACTGAGGGTGTCCAGACTAGGAGAACTCTTAACTTAGCTGGTGTTTTCAAAGCATGACTTTTGCCGGCTGTTCGAGAACATTTCTACTGAAGGAGTAGATCCATTGACGTACAAGGAAGACGAGGCGCTGGAGTCTTTCAAGCTATTTGCCAGGAGTTCATGCCAGAATTTGACCAAGGGGTTTTTGGATAAACACTTGAGGCAGAAATACAAGGTCTTGTTTGACATTGTGGTCAAGATCTTGATGTGTGAGAGCCATAGCACATATTTCATTTTCACTGGCAGGCTCTGTGTTATGAGGGCTTTGTTTGATGGTGTGAAGTGTAACTGGGCAGAGTTCTTTTGGGGGGTGTTGAGGAAGAATAGGGTGAAGGTGAAGGAGGAGGAGTGTCCTTCAATTCCTGGGGAGTTGCAGTTTTGTTTGACTGCAAATGTGTCATTAGGGACAAAACTGGAAGGATTCTTGGTGCAAAGCCTTCCATAAGTCTAAGATTTTGTTCTCCAAGGATGGCCTTCTCCATGGCCATGCCGATTCTGATGGAGAACAAGCCATCCCTGCCCCTCCTCTCCAAGCAGTGCCTTCGCCTGCTAAGGGGTAGAAGACCAAGAAGAGCCCGAAGAAGAAGTCTGAGGCAACTGGTTCTTCAATAGTGGCATACTCTGGTTCATCAGATGATGACCAGATTCCCCTTCAAGTTGCATTGAAGAAGAAGGGTGAAAGTATTGAGGCTGCAAAGAAGGCAGGAGCAGCCAAGAAACGGCAGAGGCAAGATGATGCCAGGAAAGCCTCTGCCAAGAAGCCAATGACTTCAAGAAGGGGGAAGAAAACTCTTCTGGTGGATGAGTCAACAGAAGAAGAGGAAACAGAGGAGGAGGTTCCTCTGGTGAAGAAGTCCAAGGCCAAGAGGGTCATTCTTCAAGAGTCAGACTCTGGTTCTGATCTCGGAGATGCACTGGAGCATGCGATTGATGAAGCCGCCAGAATAATGCAAGATTCCACTGCTCCAGTCTCTTCTGTTGAGGTAAACCCATCTATCCCCTCTTCTACCCCTGTTAACCTTGTTACCCCCACTACTTCTCCCCCAGAAACCCATACACAAAACCCCTCTCCTGCTCCTGGTGCCCTCATTCCTTCACCAGAGCAGACCCTACCTAATAACCCCATATACACTCCCTCCACCATTCCTACACAAACTCCTTCTCTCCCTCCATCTCAATTTCCTCTCCCCACAAATCCCTCTCCCCCAGCCACAGTACCAGAGGTGCCTTCCACCTCCTCTGGTGCAGAACAACCCCTTTTACCTTCTTCCACCTCACAAATTCCTATCCCAGCTCCTGTACCAGAGGTTCCATCAACCTCTTCTGGTGCAGAGCAACCCTTCCCCTCCACCTCTACCTCAAAAATTCCTACCCCTCCCCAATCTCACACTGAACAGAACCCCTCTGTTTTCATGGCATTGGGATTTCCTGGCCCTCCTTCTTCTCCCACATGCCTATCTAGCGATGATAGTGAAGATGAGGATGCTTCAATTGAGCCTGAAAACTTAGCACCATCCTCCTCTGCCTCTGGGCCCAAACCCTTTACTTTCTCATCTGCAGAAATAGGTCCTATTAGGCAGAGTATGAGTGTAAGTGCTCAGCTCTGGCTAAGAGAGCATTTTCCCATCTTGTTGGAGCACTTACCACTGTTGGCGGATCTGACTGACGCCAAAGTCTGGAGCAAGGCCAGACTAGAGGATGTAGAGGACCTAATGTTGTTGCTCAAAGAAATGAGTCCCTCTACATTCACTGTCTGGGAGATTGATCTCAAGAGGAAGCTCAACATCCAGAATCCTGCGGAGCTTGAGACCCCAGAAGCAGCCAAGGTGTTGATCCGCACCTTGCTGATCCAGAGGGGAGTGATGATCTCCCCTGAGGGCCCCTCTTATAAATTTGGCCCTCACTTCATCTTTCCTCCAGAGCTCTACTCAGACGAGGAGGATTTCGATGTCACTCCTGCCGTGCTCCAGAAGATGAAGACCTTCTTCAATGAGAAAATCATGCTAATTGGGCATTTTTAAACGGCCATACAACATATGGCACCTGCTATGATTGAGCACCAGATTCGGCAGGAGAGGAGGATATTTATGAAGCAGATCAAGTCCATGCTTGACTCTGCCAAGGCGTCAAGGCCAATGGACTTTTTGTGAAGCTTGATGTCATGCACAGCCAGAGACAGCTTCAGGAGCATGTGCTGGACCAGCTGTGACCAGTCTCAATGCTGAAGGTGGAGTTGGCCTCTCAGATGCTAGAGGTTACCAAGTTGAAGGAAACACTCCAGGAGAGTCTGGCCAAGCAGGAGAAATTAGTTGCAGAGTCTCAGGCTTACCTGGAGGAGGCCAGGCAGCTGCGTAATCTTCACGCTTCCTCCTCCACTGCCTTGCCTGATCTCATAAGGCAGGGGGTGCAACCCCTATTTGATGAAGTTAAAAAGGGGGAAGAGAAGGTCAGAACTGATCTGGCAAAGACCACTAATGAGACCCTCTTCAGCCATGGTGCTCGTCTGGACCTGCTGGAGAACACTCTGGCCCAGGCTGAGCTGCAGAAGAAGAAGAAGAAGAAGAAAGAAGAGTTAAAATCTCTTACCATGGCAAAGCAGCTGGCAGCAGAAGAGGAGACCACAGATGCAGAGCAGGATCCTATCTCACTTTCTTGTCCTGCTAAGAGGAATATAAGGAATGTGAAGAAGAGCTTCCTTGAATCTATTGTTCAAGAAGCAGAGAAGAGATTCAAGGAAGAGACGCCTGAAGAGAGGCAAGCAAGGATAAGGAAGAACATAGATGAAGAGCAGAGGCTCCGATATGTTAGGAGGCAGAACAAGAAGGCTGGAGAAGCTGGTATCACTTCTAGTGCCAGTGGATCCAGTCAGAGGAGGAAGATTCCTATTGAGGTGATGGAGATTTTGCCACTAAGGACAGAATGGTCTTTTGACTCTATTGTGCTTGTTCCTCTGATAGAGAAGTGGAGAGAAGCAAAGACCTTATGGTTCATCCAACACTACATCCAGAGACCTCCACCAGAGGATGATACGCTTATCAACAGAACCTTCCACTCCTGGATGAAATCTTATGATGCTGATCTGTACAAGAAGCTTATGGATTCAACCACAGAGTTCAACCTGGAGGTAACTGCCCCTGAGTTTCACTACATCAACACTCCAATGGTTGGGGACCAGGTTGATTGGGCAGAATTGAAGAAATTGTACAAGACCAAGGTGTTTGTGAATTTCACTCCAACATCTTCTGCTGAGCTGAAGGCTGTCCAAGATAGGTTCTTTGACTGGTTCCTAGTGTTTAAAGAGAACAGAAGATATGCATAGACTAGGACTATGAACTTAATGTAATCTGTAATCTTTTTGTCTTTATTATTAATGAAAAGTCATATCGCTTTGTCTTAAAGACAACTTCTTGTTGTCTTCTTGTTTGTCTGGTAAGATCTATTCTAAGGTCTTATCTTTTTATTGTTTTTACGCTTAAGTATTTTTCACTTTGATCAGTTCTGGTTAATATTTTAACTCCACCAAAAGGGGGAAATTGTTAGGATAAATATTGTATAGTTTTGATGAGTTAAAACAAACCAGAAGATGTAATAGGACCATCTGGACCTATTAGCCAGATGAGGAAGTGGATTAGGACTTAGTCTAGGTGGAACTGCCAGACCAGAAGACTTCGCCAGAAGAGTCACCAGAAGACCCACCAGAGGACTTCACTAGAGGACTCCACCAGAAGACTTCACCAGATGAGATCAAGACCAGAGGCAGAGGACCTTTCCCAGACCAGATGAGTCTGGTGGAACAAAAGATGCTAAGAATCATCCCCTAATTCTGATGAGCATTCTGTTTCTTAACCGACTCTAGACCAAAAGACTCGAGGTTACCTGGTATCTGGTCCTGCCTTCTCTGGAAGAATCAGAGTTAGGCATTGGAAACATTTGACCGTTGGTGATTCAAATCAAGTCAACAAGATCGGAATGGAAAGTTTTGAAGTCAATCAATCCAAGGATCTCACCAACCCAATCAATCAATTAGGGAATTGATTGATTGGAAGCTTCCTTAAATAGAGATCTGATTAGATTAGCTCTCCAACGGCTAAACCCTAATCGCCTCTATAAATTCAAGAGTGCAGACACAAAGAAAGGCTCTAGAATCTTACGCGCACGAAGTCATATTCCAAGCCTTAGCTTTATCACGCACTTAGCACTCTTATTGTTCATACTTTCATATTTACTCATAAAGGAGTCGTTGGATCTCAACCTGTTCATCTCTAAGAAAAGGTTAAAGGCTGTAGACTTTAGATCGAAGTTAGATCTAAAGGTTTTGTAAGAAGGAACTGGTACTTCGCAATTCCAGTATGCAAGTTTGTTTGTTGGTTGGTTAGTGAGGCCCCTTTGATAAAAAGGGAGAGTGGACGTAGGATCTTCTAATCCGAACCACTATAAATCTGGTCTATTTACTGCTTTCTTATTTATTGTCTTGTGTGTTTATTGTGCTCTTATAAAAAGACTTTGTTAAGATTTAAACATTAAAGCTTCTGCAAATTAATCTATCTAGTGGGACCAACAGGGCTCACGATGAATTGCTCTATAGGCCTCCGGAGACTGGATTCGAGCATCATTTCCATGACCATTAGCAATTGCTAAAAAATCACCCCCTATGAAGAAGAAAAGCTCCTTCCAGTCACAAATTTTATTTGGGACACCCTCAACAACCTTTAATCCCGGACGGGCCTTCAGATAATAATAACCTTCCTCCCCTACCAAGCATTTCGAGATCATCATCATGTAATTCACCTCATCGGGAGTGATACGATCTACATAACCCTCCAGAGCGAACAGGCTCATGATGCCGAGCAGGTTCATCCAGCCAATAAAAGTAATTTGGGTAATGGCTAAGTTGGTCGTCTCGAGGAAGCGACCAACAATGGGAAGAAGAGGAAGAGGAAGTTTCAGCCCAACAATTAAAGTGTCGATGTTGATCAACGTACACCCAGGAGGGGGATGATCTCCATCCTTGGAGATTTCCATCTTCGCCTTGGAGGTGGTGTAAAGTTGTTCACATGTTGCTCGACATAAGCTCGCCACTCGAATGGGCGAGCAACTCCTACGGGAATCTCGTTCTCCATCAATTTAGGGCTTGAAAACCCTATTCCCTCCAGGAATTCCCACGTGTGCTCATTAAATTCAGGATTTGATTCCTCTTTGAATTCTGAAGTCGAAGACTCAGCTTCGTTCGCCTCACGACTGGCACTGCTCGCAACCTTTTCACCGGATTGGCGAGCAATCGAATCCTCGCCGGACCTCCCAACGTCAACTTCTTGGTGCATTTTCGATGAAATTTCGAACGAAGACTGATCTCCATACGAAATTACTCTTAAAGGGCTAATCTCTGGGTTTAGAAATGGAGTTTCACTACTAGAATGTGAGGACATTGATAATTAAGGAAGACATCGAATAACCGAAGGGAATTTTCAATTTCTGTCTGGGAATAATGTCGACGGCGTTTTGACGGAGGAGGTGGCAATTTACAATTTCCAGAAAAGAAGGAGAAAAGAAGATACAAAAGAAAATTAATTTAAGTTATAAAAAAGGAAAAAAAAACGAATTGTAACTACTACCTTGGAAGTAAATGCGGTCGTTGAAGACAAAGAGGCACCGGAAAAGCTTAAGAGTCGTCGAGAATGGTGGATTTTGGCCGGAATTTCTGTGGAAGGAAATGAGGAGTGGGAAAATTTTCATTTCCCACTCCTATGTATACTCAAGAAAAAAATGGGGTAAAACCCAAATTTTTTTAAAAATTCTGGGGCCAAAATGTTAAAAACGGGGTCGTTTTCGAGCAAAATTAGAAGTTGAAGGGCCTATGGGCAAATATAGGGGTGCGTGACCTAGGTTTTACCCGCGCGTGAGCGGCGCCTAATCATACCGCCCATATCATCCTCGAATGAGCCCCTAGGCCTCGGGAGATGGAACGTCGCATTCAAGCAGCTCGTCCTCAACATAGCTGTTCGTCATGACAATTCAATAACTTGATACCCTAACCACAGTTGTTCGACAATAAGTAGATTGCTCAGAAGCAACATGAGGCCAGGCTAGGGGGCAATTGTTGATAGGCGAACAACTACCATAATTAGGCGAGCAACTTCTGAGGCCAAAACAAGGATTATGAAGCAAAGTAACTAAACCAGAAATAACTAGCAAGAGTTATCGAAGGAGGGTGCACAAATCGATAAAGGAGGTGTATTCCTCGATGAACAATAAACCTGACGAACAACTATCAATAATGGTGTTATATTAATCAATTTAAGAAGTATAAGACAACCATCTACCTACAATGACGAACAAATCCAAGACGAACAACTCCGAAGATAAAGATCCAGACTCACCAACGAAGAGCATATGGGCGAATAACTCTCAAACCATTTACTTAAGGAGTAAACAACAAATGAAGAAGATATGCGAGCGCGGTATATCCACTTAATTATTGGCGAACAACTTCGATAAACGTGATAAGATAAAAATAAGACTTTGTAACTAAGTTTCAACCTAGATAGAGTCAAATGTAGTCAAAGGACACATGTCAAGCATGCAGGTTTGGTAGTCCAAGAGTTATGTACACCACATACTTGGTGGTTAGTATAAATAAGCTGCTCTCCTTCATTAAAAATAAGTTAAAATTCATAAAAACTCCTCTATACACACTCATATACCTAAAATTGCACACACAAGAAATAAATACGAATTCAATACTCGTATTTACAATTTTATAACCAGATCTTTCGTATTTACTATAAACGATAGTAATCAATCACACGATCTTGTTTGGTGATCTCAAAACCGGCTAAAAACAGCCACTAATCCACGCGATTAGAATCGATTACCAATACACTCCAAAAAAGAAAGCATTAACTTTTGTACACATTAAAAAAATATAAGTTAATATTTACTCATGTATCACTACCTTATTTAAAAAATGAATTTTTTTTTTAAATGTGTCCATTTAAGTGTGCAAGTTGATTTGGGACGGGGGTAACTTTTATTGAAAAAAAATGATAATGTTTTCTCTTAAAGTGACTCACTTTTCATTAATATATTATCACTTTTAGCTTAAAACATTGTCAATTTTAACTTAAAACATTTTTACTTTTCAATTTTCAATTAATAGCAGGGATTTACAAAAGTTTTTATTAGGGAGAATAATTTTTTAGTGCATTGTGGGTGGCGGTATTATTGGTTAGTACTACAAAGTTTTTGTACTACTAATTTAATCAATTTGTATGGTATTAATGTTTTATCCTTATGTGTGGACGGTTTCTTTTGTGTATCTAATATGGTAGGAGTTATTGTATGGTAATTGATAATATCGTATGATTTATTGTATGGTGATTGATTTGTAACGGATTATGGGATTTATTAAGTCTTTTTCTTATTCTTGTTAATTCGTAATTAACTTCTCGTAGTTAGTGCTATTTGATTGAATATCTCATGAGTTCATATCTCTTATCATATTATTTGCCCCTCATTTTTTTATGACCTCTTTTGGGGATGGTTCTTTTGATGCCTTGATTGATGTTGTCAATCACCGTAGAAAATAAATTCAGGTTTGTCGCCAATTGGTGTTTGTCAACCACCACCGAAAACTAATGCTAGGTTTGTCAGCAGTTGTTTTTTTTATCTCTTTTTGGGGGTGTTTATTGTGTTGCTTTTCTTTTTCGTTGGGTAACATTACATTCTTTTAGTTATTCTTTGTTTGAGGCATATTTCTCCAAGAAATTACTGTGTGTTATAGCACATCTACTCAAATATGTTCTTGTTCAATTTTTAGTCCTCTAGTTACCATGATTTTTTTTTTCGATGCATGTTATTTACTTATTTTTTTACATATAATTCATGCAATATGAAGAATTTTGTCCTAAGAAAAAAAACTTTCGTCATATGATGAATTTTCTAAGAAGAAGTCAATATTTTTACACGCTGTTGTAGGAGGACAAATCGTGATAGTGTTACGTGCAGCATTGGGAGTGGTGGAACATTGTAAACCTATTGCAGGTGTTTTGTGGTTGGTTTTGTATTGTAGTTAATATTCAATTTTTTTTTTACATGTAATGATTTTTGTTTGTGTTATGGTTGTTTTTTAAGAGTTTCTTTTCTTCTTTTATCTTTTGATATACTAATGACATCAGTAAAATAATAATGATTTTAAGTCTGTGTTTGACATTGTTGTTTTTTAACACAAACTTTTATTTATAAGACATTTTGATTTAACATGTTTGATATTATGTGATGTAGGATTTCATATTTATTGTAGGGGTATTTGTGATGCCTAAATGGTTTGGGGATTTATTCATTCAAATTTATGCACTTGTGTAGCTTTTAGTTTGATGCACACTTTGTTTCTATTGAAGCTTATTAAATATGTGCAGTTTGAAATACGTTCATATTCAATATTTAGCACACTTTAAATTGAACATACGCTGCTCTTTTAAAATAAAGTTGACAAGACAATATTTTTGTATGAAATTGAGTTGTGTTTTTGTTTTTTACTGCAAATGTAAATTTTTTTGGCAAATAAATACTCCACTTGTATGAATTCGATAGTGATAGTGATTTATGCTTAAACGATACACATAGTTTTCTGTTAAGTGTTAATGTGCAATATTCAAAACTCTTTAAGTTTAACATATGAAACTTTTTGCACTTGTATGAAACGATGGTTATAGTGATTTATGCTTAGATGCACATAGTTTTTGTTAAGTGTTAATGTACAATATTCAAAACTCTTTAAACTTAACATTTGAAACTTTTTTAACACATTTTTTTTTAACATGGGGTTTAATTTTTAAGAAAATAAAAAAGGCGATATCATGCTTAAATGTGGTCAGATTGTAATGTGGTTTTATGATTAGTAAAGGGAACACATGTTTTTTTTCTGGTTTTTTAATTACACATGTAATTCTTTTTTTTTCTTTTTTGCAAAATAATTATTGTTCTTCTGTTTAGAATTGTTTTATAGATTTTTGTACAAACACGCACATTGGTTTTGTTAAGTACCAATGGGAAATATTTAATAGACTTTTAATTGAACATATGCAATTTTATGTTCATGTAAAATGTACAATACCTTATTTTGTAACCCTATAGAAGTTGCCTTGTTCATGTATTTTGGAATATTTATTACGTGCAATGTTTTGTTAATAACATTGATTTTATTTTTAAATTGTAAAATGTTGAACATGTGCATCATCTAAATTCACTCTTTACATGAACATATGCAAATTTTTAAATGGTAAAATTGCTCAAAGTTTTAACAAAAAATGTAATGCTAAAAATTCCAACATGTCAAGTTTCATGCAACCCTTTGTCAAAATTATACATGTGAAGTGTTAAATCAACTATTTTTATGCACATGTGCAATATTTTCACTACTGTAATGTGCACATGAGAAATTATCTAGAACATTGTTATTGCACATTTGTATTCTCCATGTTTATCATGCATTTGCATATGTATCTTGTGAATGTAAATTTTGATATTTCAAGGGTTGTCAGGGAAAAAAAATTATGTACTTTTCACAGAATTTGTATGCACATGTGCAATAATTTCACTATTGCAATGTGCACAAGAGAAATTATCTAGAACATGTTATTACACATCTGTGTTGGTCCCGAAATGAGTAAACAGGTGTATGGGGGGGATAAACCTGTTGTTACAAATTTAAATTTCTTAAAAACTTGTCAGGTTACTTCAGATAGTAACTCGTCAGTGGACTTTAAGTCTGCTGAGAATTACTTGTGAAAGCTTGCTGAGATAATACCTCCACTGAAAGCTCAAGACTTTCAGTTGAACTACTATCTAATTACCTTTCAAATGCTGATTAGTGAGCCCTTTAGAAAACTAGTTTACTTGATAAACTTTGAGTGGATAACACACACTAAGGAAATAGCAGAATGTAAGTACACAAGATATAAAGTGGTTCAGAGATGAATCTCATACGTCCATTGTCCTGATTAAACAGGAGAATTCCTTTCACTTGGAATTCCTTGTGTTATAGTGCCAAGGTGCACTGATCAATTAATCCTCTCTTAGGATGATTGATCACTAGGATAATTCCAGGTCCTAGTTCCCAAAACAAACCAGCTTTCAGACTGATACAAATAATCAGCTTACTAACACCACTTAACACTAACTCTCAACCGAACAACTGAGTAGGGTTTTGAGTAGGGTTTTGGTTCCAACTGTTGTGAGATAATCCTTACAGTTTAGCTCAAAGCTTAGGATGGATTATCTCTTTCTAAGGTTTGGATATAGCTTTTAAGATTGGTTACAGAAGGCTTCTTATGTTCTCTACAAATGTGAAACACTTGGGAAACAAAGCTTTGATCTTGTGAGTTTCCTGTGCATAGAAATGAGCACGTCCTTCTGTATTTTTAGGCTTCCTTGAAAATCTTCCCGTTGGATTTGAATATTCTCAAGTAAGTCTTCTTGTATCTGATTGGTTCAAACGGCTCTATTTGAAGCTTTAAGTCTTGTCAAGAAACGGCTGAAAGATCATGCCTATTCACCAACTTTCTGGGGAAAGCTAGGGAAAGACTTTTGGTACTTGTCAGTCTGGGAAAGGTCGGATGTCAATAGAATACACCTACATGTCATCTTCTCATTGGGCCTTCAGTCTGCTTGCTCAGAATCCTGTCCTGCTTTAAGGTGGAACTCCTCTGAGAGAACCTTCTTAATTCTTCATTTATTGTAAGCTTCACTGAAATTCGTTTTGCCTTGTTCCAACCAGATTAACTAACAGCTTTTAATGTGTTTAGCAATGAATGTGCTTTGTTAGTTTTCATCAGTGGACCTTGGTCCTCTCCTGATGGCTTTAGTCTTAGTGAGAATGTATTTAGAAAACATTCAAGACTTAGACTAATTTTCAGATCACTTGTCTTCAGCGGACTTCGTCTTCAGTGGACTTCCTTCTTCAATACACTCTAGAAATTTATAACAGCACTCCAGTTCCTTAACATTTGAACTGACTTTACTATGTACTAACTCTACTGAACATTTTACTTACAAATAACTTAGGAGGAATATTTTGGCATCTTGTTGGTCACAAAAAGGTTATCCAGTGGAAAGCGTTTTGAGTTTTATTTTAATGAAAAACCAAATTTTAAGGTAAGTGCTAAAAGAAATGCAGAAATCTAAAGTGCAGAAAATAAATAACACCAGGATTTATAGTGGTTCGGACAACAGGTCCTACGTCCACTCTCCCTTTCTCCAAAGGGGACTTTCTCTCCAACCAACTTACTCACGAACCACTGGAATTGGGAAGTACCAGCTCCTTCGTACAACTTGCTTACTCCAACCTTTCTATTTGATGAATATGTTGAGTAAAAATTCCAACTAACAACTCCTAAAATAGTGTATAAACTTGAAAGGACAAAGATGAGTGAGTGGAGAGTTCGTGTGTCTTTCTTGTGCTCTTGCCCGACTCTTGTGTCTCACTCAAAAGAACTCAACCAAAACATTCATATTTATAGTTGTAGGAATTAACTAGCCGTTGGAGAGCTAGCAATTCCAACAACCATAATTGGAGGAATATAATTAATCAAAGATTGATTATATGATTGATTAGTTGACTTCAATCAATCAATCAAATCCTCCATCAGCTGACTCTCCAGATTGCTTCTTCTTAATCAATGAAACTCCAAGATCTCCTTGTCTCCAGATTACACGCAGGCTCCATGTGGTGAACTAATCTGTCTCCCTCATCTGGTCAGGACTCGTCTGGTCTTAACATTTTTAAGATTTGCTGTTTTTCTAAATTTTTAGCATTATAACTTGTAGGACTAAGATTATTTATTCTTGGAGTTACTTTTTTTTTTCTCTTTTGTGATTTTTTCTATTTGATTTAGAATTTTACTTGTTCTATCAGTCAGATCCTTTACTAGTCTGGTCAGATAACAATTCTGCTCTGAACCTCATCTGGGAGAGGTCTTCTGGCAGACTTCTCTGGTCAGACTCCTCTGGTCAGAGCTCATCTGGTCAGACTCCTCTGGTCAGACTCATCTGGTGACCTCATATGGTCACCTTATCTGGTCACCACATCTGGTCACCTCATCTGGTCGCCTCATCTGGTCTGCACAGATTTCTTCCCCCTTAACCAAAGACCTATTCTAGACCTAGACTAATCTGTAGCTGACTAACAGGCTCAGCAAGTCCTATTACAAGTTCTTTGTTTTAACATCTTCAAAATATCTAATCTATATCCTAAGAATTTCCCCTTTTTTGATGATGTTAAAACTGAAAGAACTTAAATAAAACAAGACAAGAAATTTTGAGATAACATGATAAAGAATCTAGCAGGCTGGGTCAACTGATCTTCCCCCTCAAAGTATGCTTAGCTGATATTTGGGGCATAATATCAGCTGGTCTTCTTGTGTATCTGCAGGCAATCAAGTTTTTGGTACCCTTCTGGGTCCAGGGGGGTTAGCACAATATTTAGGAAGCCACAAGAATAGATCATCCCTTTTTGGATCAGGTGATCTTATCTTTCTTCCATACATATCCACAAAAACACACTCAACAAAAGAACCTTTGACATGGTTATTTCTTCTAGAGGCTCTTCTTCTCTTATGAGCTTATCCAGTAGAAGAAGTAACTTGTCTTAAAGCAACAGTCTTGAAATTCTTTTGATCGGGATAAGTTTTACTAGAACCATCAAAGGTTCCAGCTGGTCTGGCAGATGACTTGAAAGTCTTCTGTAGGTGAGTAGGAGTCAGCTGGTTCTGCCTCTTTTGAGAAGATCCAGACTGTCTTCTACTCTGCTGGCCTGACTGAGGTCTTTTAAAATTCCTCATCTGATTTTGGGTTTTTGAGTTTTAGAACTTATCTGCCCATTAGGCTGAGTTGCCTGGTCAGCTGGCCTCTTACCCTTATCAATAAAATTACTAGGTTGTTCTTCTTTCTAAACATGTGAGGATTTAGGTTTGGTATAACCAAGGCCTGTCTTATCATGCTCTCTTTGAGATAAGACAGCTATATTTGACACAGCATTATTTGCTGTAGTCAGCTGCTCCACTCTTATCTTGAGCTTGTCCTCACTTTCTTTTACAATTTTGTTTTGGTGGAAGAGTTCATCAAGCTTTGCTTTAAGCAGGTTATATTCATTATCTTTCTCAATATTTTCAACAACCAACCTTTCTATCAGCTTAACTTGTTCAATACACCTGGTTGTCAAGTCAGAAGATTCTTCGACCAGTGTATGATTTTGTTCAGCTGGTAGATCAGCTGAGTTGCCTAGACATTGTGAAAGCTTCTGATTTTCTGCTTTCAGCTTTGTGTTCTAATCTTCCAACTTTTGACAAAGTTGTATAGAAGTTTGGAGATCTAATAGCATCTTCTGCATAGCAGACTCCTCTGATTGTTCAGAAAAAGAAGAAGATGAAAAAGAAGAGGAAGTTCGATTACATACCTCGTCTGTCACTAGACATATCTCTTCGTCTGGTCCAAAATTAGATGATGAACTAAAAGTGGATACCTCTTCTTCCTCATCTGCTAATCTTCTTTTGGAGTAACTCCTAGTGTATCTTCTACTGCTTTTCTTCGAGCCCATTTTGGCAAAAATTATTAGCACAACAAATATTTGGGTTTTCAAAAAAATGGATCTGCCCTGGTGAGCACCAAATTAATTTCAAAACAGTGGTATGTAGGACACACTGCTCTGATACCACTTGTTGGTCCCAAAAAGGTTATCCAGCGGAAAGCGTTTTGAGTTTTATTTTAATGAAAAACCAAATTTTAAGGTAAGTGCTAAAAGAAATGCAGAAATCTAAAGTGCAGAAAATAAATAACACCAGGATTTATATTAGTTCGGACAACAGGCCCTACGTCCACTCTCCCTTTCTCCAAAGGGGACTTTCTCTCCAACTAACTTACTCACGAACCACTGGAATTGGGAAGTACCAGCTTCTTCGTACAACTTGCTTACTCCAACCTTTCTATTTAATGAATAGGTTGAGTAAAAATTCCAACTAACTGATGGTCCCGGTTTTCGAAGGGTAAAATGGGAATTCAGGAAATTTTTTTTTTTTTTTAAACCTTTTTCCTCAGGGAATTCAGCAAGAGCGAGAAATACTCAAGTTACTGCTCTGCTCAGAGGCTGAGTTACCAAGTCAGTGAGAGGGCTTGGAGACTCATGCTCTGAGCAAGGACAGTGGCTTGAGATGCTGAACTCTCGAGTGCGTTATCAAATCACAGCTTACACCCTGACTGAGTTCAGTGACGGAAAACTCAAGTCACTGCGTTGCTGAGAGTCAGAGCTATCAAGTCAGAGATGAGACTTGAAAGCTCAGGCTCTCAACAAGGCAGTGACTCGAGAGATTGAACTCTCGAGTGCCTTGCCTGATTTAGTCAGTGAGATGGAATCTCCCTGACCTGAATGCTTAACTAAAATTCGTTTTTAAACAATGCTCTCAGTGAGCAGATTTTCGCAATACTTTAGAAGAAAAGACATTCCAAATAATAACACTTGGTTTAACGTGGTTCAGAGACTCAAGCTCTTACATCCACGGCCTGATTTAACAGGAAATCCACTCCTTTGGATTCTTGTTTTTAACGTGCCAAGGTGCACTTACAACTGGACTCACGCCACTCCCTGGGCTGCCCTTCTCCTCACCTCACTACAAACCTAACAATCTTCTGAAAGGGTTTAGTTTGGTTAAGGGTTTTCTCCAACTAGGTGAGGTTTTCCCTTTACAATGTGTTACCCAATAGCTAAGATAAGGAAAACCTCTCTAAGCCTAGAGTTACAAGCTGAGCACTCTTATGTATATGTTTGTGAACTCTCAGTGTATAGATATGAGTAGAAATTCCTTATATCTCCCATGCACGTATGCTACTACTCACACTCTCAGCTCGTAGGTGTTTGTTTTTCTTACAAGATACAACAATACAACTCTCAAACAAAAACAACACACCTATCAACAAGCTATGAGCTTGTATTTATAATGGGGATTCAAATGTATCCGTTGGAGAGGAAATACATTTGAATCCAGCATTAAATGGTTTCAACCACTTTTCTTGGAATGCGGCCTTTGTCAGTGTCAGAGTTGCTGCCTCGTGCTGATTGGTCCACGTGGCCTGGATTCACGGATCTTTGACTCAGTGGGTTGACCAAGACCCAACTGACTTTAGGTAGCTTCCTCCTTCACTGACATGATGATCTTCAGTGGACTGACTCGTCCTCAGTGCAGTTGTCCTTCAAGGACTGTTTGAAGATCACTCCAAGAAGTTTGTCATAAGGCTGGATGACAACCTTCCCTGACCACAGTAGCCTGACTCCTTCAGGGCCTACTTGGTGCAGTACTGATCCACCTGATCAGGCTCTTCACTGAGTGGTCCACCAGACTTGGCTTAGATCAGCCTGACTTACACTCAGTGGGACTTCCTTCAGGCTTCTCTTCTGGTTCAGGTCTCTGGCATGGCTTCAGTCAGTTCTTCTTAATATCATCTTGATATTCTCAGGCTGTGTTGCTGAGTTCCCCCTCACTGAGTTCCCCCTCAACTGAACAGCCTATTCTACTGAAAGCTAATCTAGCCTGACCTGAAACAAAAGATACTATCCTGACTGCTTTCAAACCTATTACATGTTTTGGAAAATCATCAAAACTAAAACATATCCTAACAATTTCCCCCTTTTTGATGATTCCAAAACTTCTAACCAAATGATTTTCTATTACAAGAATAATGTCAGAATACAAGTAATAGTTTGAAATATGCAGAAATTCCCATAGTTTAAAACGTTTAAGATCTGTTCGGTAGACCATTTTTCTTAACAAAACTGGATCAGTGGTCATGTGAACAACCTGCTCTGATACCAATTGATGGTCCCGGTTTTCGAAGGGCAAAATGGGAATTCAGGAAAAAAAAAATTTTAAACCTTTTTCCTCAGGGAATTCAGCAAGAGCGAGAAATACTCAAGTCACTGCTCTGCTCAGAGGCTGAGTTACCAAGTCAGTGAGAGGGCTTGGAGACTCATGCTCTGAGCAAGGACAGTGGCTTGAGATGCTGAACTCTCGAGTGCGTTATCAAATCACAGCTTACACCATGACTGAGTTCAGTGACGGAAAACTCAAGTCGCTGCGTTGCTGAGAGTCAGAGCTATCAAGTCAGAGATGAGACTTGAAAGCTCAGGCTCTCAACAAGGCAGTGACTCGAGAGACTGAACTCTCGAGTGCCTTGCCTGATTTAGTCAGTGAGATGGAATCTCCCTGACCTGAATGCTTAACTAAAGTTCCTTTTTAAACAATGCTCTCAGTGAGCAGATTTTCGCAATACTTTAGAAGAAAAGACATTCCAAATAATAACACTTGGTTTAACGTGGTTCAGAGACTCAAGCTCTTACATCCACGGCCTGATTTAACAGGAAATCCACTCCTTTGGATTCTTGTTTTTAACGTGCCAAGGTGCACTTAAAACTGGACTCACGCCACTCCCTGGGCTGCCCTTCTCCTCACCTCACTACAAACCTAACAATCTTCTGAAAGGGTTTAGTTTGGTTAAGGGTTTTCTCCAACTAGGTGAGGTTTTCCCTTTACAATGTGTTAGCCAATAGCTAAGATAGGGAAAACCTCTCTAAGCCTAGAGTTGCAAGCTGAGCACTCTTATGTATATGTTTGTGAACTCTCAGTATATAGATATGAGTAGAAATTCCTTATATCTCCCATGCACGTATGCTACTACTCACACTCTCAGCTCGTAGGTGTTTGTTTTTCTTACAAAATACAACAATACAACTCTCAAACAAAAACAACACACCTATCAACAAGCTATGAGCTTGTATTTATAATGGGGATTCAAATGTATCCGTTGGAGAGGAAATACATTTGAATCCAGCATTAAATGGTTTCAACCACTTTTCTTGGAATGCGGCCTTTGTCAGTGTCAGAGTTGCTGCCTCGTGTTGATTGGTCCACGTGGCCTGGATTCACGGATCTTTGACTCAGTGGGTTGACCAAGGCCCAACTGACTTTAGGTAGTTTCCTCCTTCACTGACATGATGATCTTCAGTGGACTGACTCGTCCTCAGTGCAGTTGTCCTTCAAGGACTGTTTGAAGATCACTCCAAGAAGTTTGTCATAAGGCTGAATGACAACCTTCCCTGACCACAGTAGCCTGACTCCTTCAGGGCCTACTTGGTGCAGCACTGATCCACCTGATCAGGCTCTTCACTGAGTGGTCCACCAGACTTGGCTTAGATCAGCCTGACTTACACTCAGTGGGACTTCCTTCAGGCTTCTCTTCTGGTTCAGGTCTCTGGCATGGCTTCAGTCAGTTCTTCTTAATATCATCTTGATGTTCTCAGGCTGTGTTGCTGAGTTCCCCCTCACTGAGTTCCCCCTCAACTGAACAGCCTATTCTACTGAAAGCTAATCTAGCCTGGCCTGAAACAAAAGATACTATCCTGACTGCTTTCAAACCTATTACATGTTTTGGAAAATCATCAAAACTAAAACATATCCTAACACTAACAACTCCTAAAAGAGTGTATATATGACGTCCCCACTTAATATAGTACGGAAAATATGATGTGGTACAAGTAGGAACGACACTAAAATAGTACTTTGTATTAAAATATACACACACCAAACATTTACACAGCGGAAGTAGTAAATAAGTATGATCGTAGCTTAAGATACAAACCAAAATTTAAAAACAAAATTCTTGAAACATAAAGTTTTTAAGAAACTCCACAGCCCGCCGAGTTCATTCGTCCACGTCCGGATCCACAGCATATGTAAAAATTTAAAAGTGGAATGGATAAGTGCTTGAAAACACTTAGTGGAAAACCTCTTGTTAATTGCACAAACTAAACAGCAATGGTTTATAATATGTGAGCCCCCGAAATTTCACCGGGTATATGCTTGGGTGGCGTGACCAACCCGTGGTGCCGGAACGACCGGACTATATGCTTGCCAACATAGAGTTGGACTTATATGTGGGGCCAGTCGATAGCGGGCCAGACTCAAAATTTAACATTCAACGTTTAATAAGTGCAATTAAATAATAATTGAACACTCGATGAAGAGCGAAGTGATTCCCCACCTTGCAGGTTTGTACCTACAAGTAAAAATTTTTAAAATAAAAACATTGTTACTTATCCCTTCACTTTTGTAAATTGTAAGGCTTGAATTCAATTTCAACATATACTCAAATATCGTATATTAAAGCACAAATATCAATTAAGTGTGTAAAATCATCAAATAGCAAGTTATAAATAAATATCGACTGTAAAAATATAACCGGACCATTTCAAACCTTTCATACAAAAATTCGATTTTGGCAGATTACACACCTAACTTTGAAAATTCATATTAAATTATCTGTACGTCCAAAAATTATGAAATTTTAACAGTAGATTCCCAACTCAATAAAATTTATCACCATTTTCAGATTTCTCAAACTCTTTACCTAACATCAAATATTTCGTGACGAACACACTGTTACAGATTCTGGTCACTTAACTTTAAAAATTCACCATAAATCAACCATATATCCAATACTCCTGAAATTTTAACCATGAACTCCCAACTTCATTTAACTTATCAAAATACTTTGGTTTTCTGTAAAAACCTAACCGATTATTCTCAGAACATAGCAAACTCCTACTGTTCCTGCTATGGAGTCCAAAACCCTAGTTCAACTTTGAAAAATCACCATTCATCGAATACCACTCCAAAAGCTATGAAATTTGAAACCTAAGTTTTTTCACAAGTCTATTTTCACACATAAAATTTTCAGAATTTTCCACCAAATGAATTGGTCAAAACGAAATTTCCCCCAAAGTTGGTTCAGAATTTCGGTTTTATGCATACATGAAGAACATATCATCTTAAACTCACTTTAAACCATATATTTTCATGATTTCTACTTCTAAAGCATATATATTCAAGTAATAAACATGATTTTGGTCATAACTCACGAAGAAATTGAATTAAACATTTAAACATGAAGTAAACATGTATAACATGCAATTTACTCATCAAAACTCATTTTCCTATCATTTAATTCACAACTCATGCATAAACTTCATACTACTACTTAAATAATTACTCAATCAAGAAGAGAAGCTTACTTAGAGATTGGTAGCTAAAGAAAATTCCTTCTCCTTTCTTTGCAAAATCTAAGTGTAAGAGTAGTAGTATTTGTGAAATTTTCTTTAAACGTTTTCTTATATTTATTTTTGCATGAAGAACATGTATTTATAGGAGAAGATGTGCTTGGAGGCTACTCAAAACCCCCTCTTAACCGCCACTTTAGAAAGAATGTGGAGGATTTTGGATAATCTTGGATGTTAAGCAAAGTTACACTTGTTATCTTAAGGTTAGAAGTAAATTTTGACTTTTCTTTTGCTAACCTTATCTTATCTTATCTTAATCTTAGTCTTGAAGCTTCTCTAATTCTCCTAATTTATCCTAATTTTCGAAAATTAAGAGGATCCAAGAGTAGTCTTGTATTTTGTAGAAATAACACATATATACTAAGAATTTAATAAGTAAAAATTGTGATTATAGGATAATTCTAATAAAATTTACTTATACTATCTTATGAAATAAAATTAAAACTCTTCTAAGACTCTAAATAAATTACAAAGTCTATATACTAATCATAAAAATATATCGAGTAATCGATACATAATTCTTTTCTTAAAGAAACATTCATTTTTCAACTTATAACTTATGAAATAAAATTACTATACTTAAGAACTATATTAATTTCTAAATTAAACACTTTATGACATAAAATAAAGAACATATAAAAATTATAAAGTCTCAAGAATAAGCATGTATTGAGCAACTAACACGTTAATTGTAAATATTGAGTAAATAAAATACATACACGTGCCTTTGCATAAATTTGAATGTAAATGCGTCACATAGATTCATGAAGATTTATAAAGCATTTAATAAAGCAAATAAGATCATGAAAACCTAGGGTATTACCGTATAAACTTGAAAGGACTCTTGTGCTCTTGCCCGACTCTTGTGTCTCACTCTAAAGAACTCAACCAAAACACTCATATTTATAGTTGTAGGAATTAACTAGCCGTTGGAGAGCTAGCAATTCCAACAACCATAATTAGAGGAATATAATCAATCAAAGATTGATTATATGATTGATTAGTTGACTTCAATCAATCAATCAAATCCTCCATCAGTTGACTCTCCAGATTGCTTCTTCTTAATCAATTAAACTCCAAGATCTCCTTGTCTCCAGATTACACGCAGCCTCCATGTGGGTGAACTAATCTGTCTCCCTTATCTGGTCAGGACTCGTCTGGTCTGGTCTAGTTAGGTAACACTTATTCAGTTGACTAACAGGCTCAGCTAGTCCTATTACAAGTTCTTTATTTTAACATCTTCAAAACAACTAATCTATATCCTAACACATCTTAATCAAAACTTAAGTCTATACAATTTCCCAACAATTTCCCCCTTTTTGATTATGCCGGAACCTATCTTATTACATTTCTTCTTCCAGATGAGGTTCTTCAGATGACATAAAAGTTCAAGGATTTTGTAAGTAAAAACATTCAAGTACATAAGCCTAAATGATAATGAGATATTATCTTGGGCAAAAACATCAGTAGAGTTTCATTCCATGAGAAATATGATGAGTACAGTTTACATGAAGTCTACTAACAAAAAGTTCAAACATAAAACATCTGGAACTTATAAACAAATGTCCAGCAAAAACACTTAACTTCTTCAAATGGTTTCAAACAAAGGTTCAAGACCATATTGTATGAAGACTCTGATATTCAGCTCACTTTTCCTCTCCATAACCTCTTTTGAATGTCCCTTGAGACCTAGATGCTCACATAAGGACACCCACTCTTCTGTAATCCGGTCTCTGTCCACTGCTCCAGTTGCATCTTGAGGAGGCAAGTAGATGATTGGCTCAGGAGCCTTCAGGGCATGATCTGGGAATTTATCATTCCAGGCTTCACTTATGTCAGGGTAGAGTTTTGGGTAGGACTCAAAGAGCCAGTCATTGAATTAGTCTTGTGTGTTTTCTTTACTCAATTCTCCACTGACATAATATGAGTATACGAATTCCCTCTTGGCAGTTTCCCAAGCATCATTCAGCTTCTTGGGAACCCAAGTATCAAGATGAGGGAACTGGGCCTTTGCAAGTGCCACATTTTCCTTCTTCAGCTTTGCAGCCCACCTTTGATAGCCATTTCTGAATTTCTTTGATGTGGACTTGTCAAAGGTAGCTAACCTCTCCTGCCTCTTCCTTTCAGCCAACTCAGCAATGGTTTCCATCTCCCCAACAACCTTATCTCTCCTCTCTTGCTGTTGAGCAGTTAGCTTTTTGGCTCTTTCATTCATACCCCCAGCCGCCTTGATTAGCTCAATGAGCTCTGTAACTCTGGTGGGGGCAGATTTTGGAGTTTCAGAAGAGATAGGATCAGGGTTTAGAATAGGAAGTACCTCAACTGACTCAGTTGAGCCAGTGGACTTTGCAGCCAACCTCCCTGAGGTTCTGGTCTTCTTGGCCACCTCTGCTGAGAGGACGTCAGTTGCCTACCTCTTAGTTGATTCTCCCTTCTGAGCGGCTCTCTCTTCCTTCTCCTTTAGGTGAGCTTCCTTGAACTTTGACAGGTCCTCTGATGAAGTCTCCTTTCCTTTCTTTGCTTCAGCAATCTTCTGGGCCTCAGCATCTACCTTCTTTAAGGTGCTCTTGACTTGTTGGCCTCTTTCGAATTCAGGGGTCTCAAGAATGATATTCATCTTGTTCTTAGGGTCCAGCTTCATGTCCTTAGCACTTACCCTCTTTTCCTCCTTTTCGGCATTAATCATATATTCAGCCACAGTTATGTTCAACTTCATCTGATCATGAGCAAGGGCCTTCAATTCAGTGGAGCAGTGGTCAACTTCATCCTCCAGCCTCTCCAAGCTTGCTCCAGCTGTTTGCCCAAAGTTTACAAACTGTGCCAGCTTTTCATCTATTAAAACATTAGTCTTCTCCTGGGTAGGGAAGTCTTCTGCAGCCTTCTTCAAGACTTCACCTAGCTTGGCTCCCAGCTCATCATGCTTTGCTTCAAACTCCAGCATCTTCTGGTTCCATAACCCTTCAACCTTACCAATGAGGTCAGCTGAGAAAGCCTCAACAGAGAACTTTAGGTTAATGGACACATTTTCCACAGAGTCCTTCAGAAATTGAGCTCTGGCCTCTTCATCTTTTTGCTCCAGTTTCTTCAGGCCCTCAATCACCAGCACACTTTGACCTTCAACCACATCTAGCACCATCTGCTATGAATCTTCAATATTTAGGGTCAGGTTCTGAAGTGATTTGGTGGTGGACTCCATCATCTCATCTATATGGTCTGAGAGGATGACCATCTCATCCACTTCTTCTTGTACAATTTCTTGAACATCTAGCAGTTGAGCTTGAAGAGAGGGAAGCCTTTCATTTTGAAGTGAGTGAACAACATCTCTCAGTGGAGTTAGGTTGAGCTGGACTAGGGGAACTTCATCAGTTTGTACACCTGCATGACAAACAATGTTAGTTCTTTCCCCCTCTTTCTCACAACCTAAGTCTCCTGACACTTCTACCTCCATTTCAACACCCTCCTCCTATCTCTTCTCACCTTTCTCAATCTCTTTTTCCTTTTCAACTAAATTCTTTCCAGCCAATTCATCCTTTACAGGAATGATTGCTCTTATTTCACCACTCACAACATCAGTTATTTCCACCTCATTTTCTTTTTCATTATTCTTTTCAACTCCCTCATTACCAGATACCTCAGCTGACTCCGTAGTTACCACTGAGGGCTGTTGTGGGAGAACTTCAGTAGACACCTCTACTGAGCTCTCCTGTGGCAAGTTTTGAGCCTCAGTATCTCTTGTCGAAGATACATCCTTGGCTACTTCACCACCATCTTATTGTGGTGAAGTACCTTCTTCTTTCTCAGTCTCCTTCTCCTCCTCTTTCTCCTTCTCTCCTTCTCCTCTCTTCTTTGCCTCAGCCAGTTTGTCCAAAACCAGACTATGAAAGATCTTCTCATCAAAGAGAAGTCTGGTTTTGGTCATTCCAGCAAACTGCATCACTTCCGTCTCCTCCTTCTTCCACTCATCAGCATTGCTGCCTCTGACAGCCATCAAGATCTCACCCAATCTCCTGTCTTTGAGCTGGACAAGGAGTCTAAGTCTCATAAACATAGCTTTTAGGGTGGGGTACCCATCAAGCTCAGAATATTTAGACTCCAAGGAGTAAGCTACCTCATCTTTCAGAGTATCCAGGAAGGAGTACTCCTCTTCATCGTCTGAGGGTGGGGAAGGGGTAGGGGATCTGATATCGGTAGGCTCTTCTGGGATGGATTCCAGGTGAGTTGGATGGGTTTCATGAGGGCTAGGTTCAGAGGGGGTTTGAGGTTGGGGTTCAGATGGGTTTTGTTCAGTGGGGTTTGAGGGAATGGGTTCAGATGGGATTGAGGATGCCTCAGCAGATGCCTCAGAGGGGGTGGTAGTTTGGAATCCACTTTCAGGCTGTTGAGAGCCTTCAGTGGTGGTTTTGGCAATTTTGGAGATTTTCTTTGTTTTTACAGGGGTTCTGGGCTTGGTTTTGGGTTTGATGGGGGTAGGGGTTAGTACATCTGAGTCTGACTCAATTGAAATAACATTCGAAGAAGAGTCAGGGTTACCTGATGACGACTCATCAGTAGAGTTTGTGACTCTAACCTTCTTAGAGGCACTCTCCTTCTCAGCCTCAGAAGACCTCTTATTCTCTTTCTTTGAGGCCTTTTCTGCCACCTCCTCTTTGTGCAGTGCCATCTTATCACTCATCTTCACCAGCCTCCTTTTCAACTTGGTTCTCTTCCCTTCAGTAGAACCAGCTTCCACCTCCTCTTCTGTCGCTTCAGGGCTCTCCACTGCTGTCTTTATCATCCTTGTCTCCAGTGCCTTTCCAGGTTTGAATAAGGCCTTTAGGTTACTCCACTTCCTCTCCTTTATCCAGTCTACTCCCACATCCACATTTTCTATCAGGTATGATATTTTGGTGGCAAAATTTAGCTTACTTGCCCACTGAGGAGTTTTGTCAGGCTGGAATTTTGAGTGCTCTTTGTTCAAGGCCCTCAGGAAGAACTGTTGCCAGTTGAAAGTCTTTTCCTTGCTTTCAACTATTGCCCTCATCAATCTTAGCTTTGGCTTTCTTACTTGCTCCGTGCTCCCCTGGTTTCCCAATATACATTTTCCAACAATCTCGCAAAGAACATTGTATACTGGTAAGAGTACACTTTTGTTCATTGTTGGACTGTATTTCATCTTCTTTTGCATAATGGTGTATACCCAGTCTTTCTCTTTATCTACAATACACGTATTTGGATTTGGACCTTCAGAGGGGAGGTCAAATAGCTCTTTCAAATCATCACCGCTGATCCAAATCTCCTTTCTGATCTTTTGGTGCTCAACAACCTCCATATCATCTCTCATCACCTTTTTCTTCCTTTGAAGGAATAGACATGACTCAAGAACCTGTCTATCGAAATAGTTCTCAGGATGAACTGATAAGAACTTTTCCAACCCAGCAGCTTTGACCATCTCCAAAGCCTCTTTAATGTGTGCGAACTCCGGTCTTGATTCAATCTCTGGGTTATCGAAAACCACTATGGGTTCATACCAGAAATTATCTTTATTTGTTAAAAATCCAAGATTTACTTTGGCCATTATTAGAAGAGAATTGAGAGAAATTTGCAGAGAGTGTTTAGGAAAGATAGTAAGTGTTTGCTTGAAAGTGTGTTCGAAAAGGTTCTTTGGTTGAATTTGGGGTTTTTTTATATGAGAAATGGACGGTGAGATCTAGTTCCGCAATCAACGTCTGAGATTAATTGGTTGTAAGGTCGTGGATAGTTGAAGGGGTTAGTGGGGAGTTTTTTAGAGATCTTGACGGTTAGAAAAGAACCGCCTAAAATGAAAGGTATGGATTAAAGGAGGTGGTACCCGGAAGGTCACATCATCCGGCTTTTAAGGCGCGTGAGATAGGTAACTATAAAAGCGAACCTGACTTGTACAACGCGCATTAAATGCTTGCCATATTGAAATCTTTTTTAAACAGAGTAAAAAGATTTAATTTCCAAGAAAATACTCATTAGTTATTTTTTACAAGAGTTTAATAATCTAAAACTAATAGCCTTCAGACTTGAAAGATAGCAGAGTTAAAACTTTGACCTCTACTGAGGTGGAACCTCTTTTGAGAAACATAAGCTCTTCTGTGATCAGTGACTCTACTGAGGTTGATCCTCTTCTGCGGTTGCACCTCCACTGACTCGAAATCAACTCATCTGAGATTAGCTCCTTCCTTTACTCTCCTAGATCTAGAAGTCCAAGCTCTACTGACAGTTCTTGAAATCTTGCTTCAGCTAAAGGTTTAGTAAATATGTCAGCCTTTTGTTTGTCAGTATGAATCTTGTGCATTTTGATATCATTCTTCTCCACATGATCTCTGATGAAATGATGCCTTATATCCATATGTTTGCATCTTGTGTGGAGTATTGGATTCTCTGAAATAGCAATTGCACTATTGTTGTCACAGAAAATAGGAACTTCTTTAGCAAAGATGTTGTAATCTCTCAGTTGTTGTCTTAGCCAAAGAATTTGAGCACAACAACTTCCAGCTGCCATATATTCAGCTTCAGTAGTGCTTGTAGCTACTGAATTTTGTTTCTTGGAAAAACAAGAGATAAGATTACTTCCCAAGAATTGAAAAGTGCCTGAGGTTGATTTCCTGTCAATTCAGCATCCACCATAGTCAGCATCTGAGTATCCTGTGATTTCCAGATTGTCATCTGAGGGATACCATAATCCTATATTCACAATACCCTTGAGATACTTAAGAATCCTCTTAGCAGCTTCCAGATGACTTTTCTTGGGATTTGCTTGATATCTTGCACATATCCCAACTGCGAATGTGATATCAGGCCTGCTTGCTGTGAGATACAGTAAAGATCCAATGATGGCTCTGTAGTGAGTCTGGTCTACTGATTTCACTATCTTCATCAGGTTCCATCTTCGTGTTGGTGTTGAGTGGAACCCTTGCAACTTTGCTGGTCTGGCATCCAAATTTGTTGATCAGCTCCCTTATATATTTGGCTTGGTTGATGAAGATTCCTTCAGGAGATTGCTTGACTTGAAGTCCTTGGAAGAAGTTAATTTCTCCCATCATTGACATCTCAAACTTTCCTTTCATCAGTTGAGAAAATTTCTCACAGAGGACTTGGTTAGGACAACAAAAAATGATATCATCCACATAGATTTGAACTAGCAAGGTGTCCTCTCCTTTTGTGATCCTGAAGAGAGTTCTATCTACTCTTCCTTTGATAAAACCATGATCCAAAAGGAATTGTGACAAAGTATCATACCAAGCTCTTGGAGCCTGTTTCAGTCCATATAGAGCTTTTCTCAGTCTATATACTTTGTGACTTTCTTCAAAACCTGGGGGTTGCTCCACATAGACTTCCTCATTAAGTATTCCATTCAAGAATGCACTCTTAACATCCATTTGATACACCTTGAATTTCTTGTGAGCAGCATAAGCAAGGAATAACCTTATTACCTCCAATCTGGCCACTGGGGCAAAAGTTTCATCATAGTCAAAGCCTTCAACTTGAGAATAGCCCTTTGCAACTAGCCTGGCCTTGTTTCTGACTATGACATCATTTTCATCCTTCTTGTTCTTGAATACCCACTTGGTACCAATCACATTGCAATGATATGGTCTGTCAACTAGCTCCCATACTTGATTTCTTGTAAATTGGTTGAGCTCTTCTTGCATGGCAATGATCCAATTTGATTCTTGAAGTGCTTCTACAATGGAACCTGGTTCCTGGTTAGATAAGAAACAACAAAACAAAGCACTTTCTCCATGAAAACTTCTAGTTTTGACTCCTGAGGTAGGATCACCTAGGATTTGCTCAACAGGGTGGTCCGAGAGCCATGTTCTCCTAGGCTGATGTCCTTCAGTAGAGTTTAACTCTTCTGAAGTTGAGTCACTAGATATTGGAATGAAATCGAATTCAGAAAATAAAACAGAGGGTTGTAGTCCTGAGTCATCATTCAAGGTATTCTCATTCTCAATGGTAATATCATTGGTTCCACCTTGAATGATGGGCTCAGTGGATGTCTCAGCTATGACCACATCTTCATTGACATCTCTTATCTCTTGAACTGAGATTGTGTTCATCAGTTCAGTTACTTGTTCAGGAGAGCTCTCAGGTGAGCTTTGAGGAGTGGTTTGACTTTGGGTGACCTCTTTGAATTGTTGATCATTGAAGTTATCCCAGGTTGGGATGTATGTATCAACACCATTCAGGATAGCCTTTAGACTTAATACTTAGTCTAGTTAGTCTTTTGCTTATCACTTCCTCATTCTCCTTACTCCTGGACTCAAAAGTAGATTCATCAAAAACCACATGAGGTGTTTCTTCCACAACAAGAGTTCTATAATTATAAACTCTGAAAGCTCTACTAATTTAGGAATATCCTAAGAAGATTCCTTCACCAGCTTTGCTATCTAAGGCTTTCAGTTGAGTTTTCCCATTGTTGTGAATGAAACACTTGCAACCAAAGATATGAAAGAAAGATACATGTGGCTTTCTGCCATTCCATAACTCATATGGAGTTTTTCCTTGATGTTTGGTTACCATGGACCTATTTTGAGTGTGGCAGTCAGTATTAATAGCTTCAGCCCAAAATCTTTTAGGAACTTGAGCTTCTGCAAGCATTGTTCTTGCTGTCTCCTTGTGAGTCATATTTCTTCTTTCAGCTACTCCATTTTGTTGTGGAGTTCTTGCAGCTGAGGTCTCATATGCAATACCTAATTTTTTGCAGAAATCAGATATAATAGAGTTAATGAATTCTGTGCCCTTATCTGGTCTTATCTTTACAATGTTCAGGCTCTTTTCATTGCTAACTTTCTTTAGGAGCTCTGATAGCCTGAGTTGAGTCTCTTTCTTGCTTGTTAGGAATATCACCCAAGTGTACTTGGAGAAGTCATCAACAACAACAAGTGTATATTTTCTCCCATTGATACTTACAGGGGTTACTGGACCAAAGAGATCCATATGTAACAGTTGAAGTACTCTGTCAGTAGAGGTTGCTACTTTGTTTTTGAAAGATGCTTTTACTTGCTTTCCCTCCTGGCAGGCTTTGCAGATATGTTCTTTGTTGTATACTTCATTTGACATTCCTTCCACCAGTCCATGTCTTGCTATCCTGTTCATCATCTTGAAGTCCAGATGACTTAGTCTCTTGTGCCACAGCCAATTAGTATCAGTTGAGCTTTTTGCAATAAGATATGCATTTGGTGTGCAAGACTTCCAATCTGCAAGATAGGCATTTCCTTTCCTTGACCCAGTTAGTAGTACCTGTTGTGAAGATATATTTTTTACAAAACACAGGTTATATGAAAATTCAACACTGTATCCTTTATCACAAAACTGACTTATGGACAAAAGATTGTGCTTAAGTCCACTGACACAGGATACATTGCTTACTCTTACTGAGCCAATAATTAAGGTACCATAACCTTTAGTGGCTCCTTGTGAATTGTCACCTTGTGGACGTTCTTTCTCAACAAATTCTATCAGGAGATCTTTGTTGCCAGTCATGTGCCTGGAACATCCACTGTCCAAGTACCAGACTGAAGATTTCAGAGCTTCTCTTTTGTTGAGGTCCACTGAGCCCTGCAGTCAAAATCAAGCTTTAGGTACCCATTTTGTGTCGGGTCCTACCAGGTTAGCTGTACCTTTCAGAATCCAAATTTGCCTCACAGTTCTGATTATTTTAGAGTGGCTAATTTGTCTTCCATAAACATCTACATAGATTGTTACCTCCCTAGGTGCCTTGGGAGTAAACTTTCTATGGGTGTCAGCCTTTGAAGGAACATAAACCTTCTTTACATTCTTTCTTTTAGGCTTGGGTGCACCTGGCCTAAGTTTTTGTTGATAAGGGTATGAAGGGCCTTTTCCTTTAGGCACAAAAGGAATAGGTCTTCTGTATGAGTCATTCCTTGAGGAGTGCTCATGCCTGGGTGATTTCAGCTGAGGTTGCCTCATCTGTGAAGACCTCGGCTGATAGTACCTCTGCTGAGATCTATTCTGATTAGTCAACTGAGCATTTCCATTTGGTTTTGGCTACTTCTCTTTTGTTGGACCTCAACTGGTCTTTTTCCTTTATCTAAAATCTGTGGTTGGAAGGTCATAGATTTAACAAAAACTCTCTTTGTGCCACTTGAAGAAGCAACACTCAGATGACCTTCTGAAGGTTTTGGAATAAAGCCTATCCCACACTTGTTATTAGGATTGATTTGAAAGTTTTGAATTTTCTCTATGGCAAGAGAGGGTTTGTTAAGAGCATCAATCCTTTTTAACAAGGTCTCTTCAGATTTATGTAAGACATCAATTTCAGGAGAGATTCCTTTACTTCGCTTACCAGTTTTAAATTTTCTTCAGTTAACTTTATCTTAGATTCAGTAAGATCTTTTATCAGTTGATCTTTGCCATTTCCTTGACTCTTGAGGGTTTCCACCTCTTTTGTCAATTCAATGGTAGACTGAGCTGAGTTAAGATCTGTATGATTCCTAGACTCAATTAACTTAGAGTTTTCTCTCAGGAGATTTTTGTTTTCATCTTGGAGACAAAAACTTGCTTCTTGCAACCTTGAGAAATCAATCATCAATTGTTCCAAAGCGGACTGAAGATTGAGTTCCTCGGTTGACTCTGAGCTCAGCTCAGGTGAGTGTTCTAGAGAAATGGATGGTTTAGATTGTACCTCTGGTTCTTCTCTTGCCATGAGGCACATGTCATCATCACTGCTGTCTGAGAACAGTCCATCAGATGACTCCAGATCTTCATCAACATCCTCAGCCACCATGGCTTTCCTTTCTCCATATCTCCTGTCTCTTTTGGCTTGCCTTTCCTTTCTTTCCTTGGTGCTCAGTTGAGGACAATCATATTGAAAGTGCCCAACCTTCTTGCATTGGAAACATCTATCGGCATCATCATTCTTTTCCTCATTAGACTCTTTGGTCTTTGATGATGATCCTTCAACTGTGGTATAGTTCTTGTAATCCTTTCTCTTTTCCAGCTCAGTTGAGCTTTTCTCTCCTTCTCTGGTGTCTTTTTGTGGATAACTTCTTCCTTCTCTGTTATCCCTGTAAAATCTTTTATACTTGCCAAATTGGTTGTTAAGTTTCTCAAGTCTTCTAGCCATCAGGCTGAGTTCCTCTTGCATCTCAGTCTTGCTTTGAGATTTGCTTGCCTTTGTACTCTTCTGAGGCTTTGGGGATTTTGGCTCAGTCTCCTTAGCTTTGAAGGCAACTCCCTTCTCAGCTGAGGTCTCGTCAGGAGCCCTTTTCCTGTTAAGATCGAACTCATAAGCCTTAAGTTCTGAGAATACCTGTTGCATAGACATGCTGGACAAATCCTTGGTATTCTGCATCATCACAGAGTACACATCCCATCTTGAGGTTAACCCTCTCAGGATTTTTAAGGCAACTTCTCTCTTGGTGTAGACTTTTCCCAGAGAATTTATCTCATTCATGATGTCAGTGAACCTCCCATCAAGCTGGTCAACGGTCTCAGTGGGCTCCATGGTGAACTGCTCATACTTTTGAACAGCAACAGAAAGCTTGTTCTCCTTTATTTTGTCAGTTCCTTCACACATGAGAGCAAGAGTGTCTCAAAGTTCCTTTGCAGTCTTGCAATGGATCACTCTTCCAATTACAGAATCTGGAATGGTGGTGTAGAGAATATTCATGGCTATGAAGTTGAGGTTGTTTCTCCTCCTTTCATCTGCAGTGAAGTTATCTTCATCCTTGGGCCATTCTTCTCTTGGATCTGCAATAGTCTCAGCTGTGGTTCTAGGGTTAGGGGTCATAAAAATAAATGGACCTTTAGTAATTACCCTCAATATTTCATCATGCACACAGGCAAGATGAGCTCTCATTCTGATCTTCCAGAAGTCGTAATTTTCCACTGAGAATTGTGGAAGTTTGTGATGGGACATATGGTTCAAAGGATTAACTCCCATATTGTTCTCTGCTGGTGGTGCTACCCTAGCTGCATTGTCAGCCATAATATCTAAACAAGTTTATCAATAAGATCAATTCAGATGACCAAATAGAAAATATCTTTTTAGCACAAGGTATACTTAGAACAATGGTCTTTTGAACCACTTCTCTGATACCAATTGTTGGTCCCGAAACGAGTAAACAGGTGTATGGGGGGGAATACACCTGTTGTTACAAATTTAAACTTCTTAAAAACTGGCCAGGTTACTTCAGATAGTAACTCGTCAGTGGACTTTAAGTCTGCTTAGAATTACTTGTGAAAGCTTACTGAGATAATACCTCCATTGAAAGCTCAAGACTTTCAGTTGAACTACTATCTAATTAGCTTTCAAATGCGGATTAGTGAGCCCTTTAGAAAACTCATTTACTTGATAAACTTTGAGTGGATAACACACACTAAGAAAATAGCATAATGTAAGTACACAAGATATAAAGTGGTTCAGAGATGAATCTCCTACGTCCACAGTCCTGATTAAACAAGAGAATTCCTTTCACTTAGAATTCATTGTGTTATAGTGCAAAGGTGCACTGATCAATTAATCCTCTCTTAGGATGATTGATCACTAGGATAATTCCAGGTCCTAGTTCCCAAAACAAACCAGTTTTCAGACTGATACAAATAATCAGCTTACTAACACCACTTAACACTAACTCTCAACCGAACAACTGAGTAGGGTTTTGAGTAGGGTTTTGGTTCCAAATGTTGTGAGATAATCCTTACAGTTTAGCTCAAAGCTAGGATGGATTATCTCTTTCTAAGGTTTGGATATAGCTTTTAAGCTTGGTTACAGAAGGCTTGTTATGTTCTCTACAAATGTGAAACACTTGGGAAACAAAGGTAATTTCGAGTGTTTCTAGATAGTTATGAATGTAGAGATAGCTTTGATCTTGTGAGTTTCCCGTGCATAGAAATGAGCACGTCCTTCTGTATTTATAGGCTTCCTTGAAAATCTTCCCGTTGGATTTGAATCTTCTCAAGTAAGTCTTCTTGTATCTGATTGGTTCAAACGACTCTATTTGAAGCTTTAAGTCTTGTCAAGAAACGACTGAAAGACCATGCCTATTCACCAACTTTCTGGGGAAAGCTAGGGAAAGACTTTTGGTACTTGTCAGTCTGGGACAGGTCGGCTGTCAGTAGAGTACACCTACGTGTCATCTTCTCATTGGGCCTTCAGTCCGCTTGCTCAGAATCCTGTCCTGCTTTAAGGTGGAACTCCTCTGAGAGAACCTTCTTAATTCTTCATTTATTGTAAGCTTCACTGAAATTCGTTTTGCCTTGTTCCAACCAGATTAACTAACAGCTTTTAATGTGTTTAGCAATGAATGTGCTTTGTTAGTTTTCATCAGTGGACCTTGGTCCTCTCCTGATGGCTTTAGTCTTAGTGAGAATGTACTTAGAAAACATACAAGACTTAGACTAATTTTCAGATCACCTGTCTTCAGCGGACTTCGTCTTCAGTGGACTTCCTTCTTCAATACACTCTAGAAATTTATAACTGTACTCCAGTTCCTTAACATTTAAACTGACTTAACTAAGTACTAACTCTACTGAACATTTTACTTACAAATAACTTAGGAGGAATATTTTGGCATCTTAATCAAAACTTAAGTCTATACAATTTCCCAACAATCTGTATTCACCATGTTCATCATGCACTTGCATATGTGTTTTGTGCAGGAAAATTTTGATATTTCAAGGGTTGTCAAAAAAAAGTTGTGTGTTTTTCACAATATTTGTACAAATTTATTTTATCTGACTGTTTATTCAGTTGTTGTGATTGGGAAACAAATTACAAATGCTAATATATGATATGCAAATAAAATATAGTGTTTCATTTTGTTTCCAAGTTGTTGGAATGTTATTTAAACATTGAAACATGAAGCATTTTGGATACATTTGTTTAAAAAAAAAACATAGCAATAAATAGATCATGCATGAAAACTTTGATTATTGGGTCCATGAACGAATCCTCTGTTTTGGCTCTGTACATGTCAGATGAGTGCTTAGATAATAATTCATTCTTCAATGGTTCATGTGTTATCGTGCTTTCAATGTACTTGCAAACTATTACTCCACAATCTAGAGTCTCAGAACTTTGTTGAACACAAGGTACTGACACTGGGTTACCTAATCCACCATGTATAACTGGGTGTTCAATTTTATATTGCAAGAAGAAATCACGTAACTGTTTTTCACATAGTCAACCTAAGGAAAGTTGTTTATTTTATTTGATATATATAATTTCAGTTTGGAAATTTATGACCTTTAAATGACACCGACCTAAAAGATGCCACCATGTACAAACTCACAACTCACACTAGAAATATTAAATTAAATTAAATTGGAGTGAGAGAGAGAGCGAGAGCGAGCTTACCCAACACCAATTTAGGTTAACCATAGTTTAGACGACCAATAATGAATTCAAAAAATATATGAGAGGAAAAATTCTAAAAAACTAGACGATTCAATGCGAATTGTCCCCCTTCTTATCCTTAGTAGAGGCAAAACACGAACAACAAATTCCGTCGACATTTCATTTTTCTAAAAAAACCCCAATTTTTTTTCGGTTTGTTGCAATATAGGGTGATTATAATACAATATTTTGAATCAAGCATATAAATTCGACGAAGTTTTGTTGTTATTAAAAAAAAGGCCCCAATTTTTTTTGGTCAATTGCAATATAGGCGTTGTTGTTTGCTTCCGAATTGTTGTCGTCAATGGAATCAACTGCCGAGAAATAAGGTTATGATACAACACACTTACTGATAATGGAATCCCATTCCAGTGCTGGTAAATAAGGTTATGTTATCCTCGAAATGCAGCTCAATTGTTTTTGGGAAGATGGTATATATATATATTTTTTTTTTGTCTTTTAATTATCGTGAGATAAGTTTTTTTAATCTCTTATAATATAAATTTGACAATTACCATGTGTAGCTAAATTCGTGGCAGGTATTTTGATCATTTATTGAGAATTTTATTTGGTGAGTTTGGTAATGGGTATATGTGTCTTTTTAGGTCCCTTTTTGTATTAACCAATACTGTAGATTTTTCGTCAAAGTAAAGAGTAATGGATACACTCATTTTGTACCTAAGGGTGACACCCCTAAGAATTAGATCTATTATGCACTAAAAATTCAACTTCCTTGATAATAAAATAATTAAACGGTACATGAATTTTATTTCCATACACAAATATTTGTGTTTAGTCAAAAAAATATATATTAAGAAAAGATTTCAAATACTTCATATTTATAATTTATTACTTGAAAATACAAATTGATAATTGAGAATTCATGTTGACAAAATCCTTTAATAGAAACACACTTTTACGAAATTCATAGTCTCAACCATCGTAAAAATAATTAAAACGTTTGACGATCCAAATCCTCAATCCATTAGGCCACGGTCCAAATTGACCCTAGTCTATTAGGTCCATGGTACGTATCAGTTTGAATTTTTTGAGCCTGTATTTTTATAGTCAATTATATATTTATTTTCGGAATGAGTGAGTTGGGCCATTAACTATGCTCAATTTGCCACCTCTAAGTAAAACTAGTGCCCACAAATCCTACTTTTTTATTATTGACCTGAGCCCATTAGGTCCACGGGCAAGATGGGATAGAATTTTTTGGGCCTATATTTTTATAACTCATCCCGTAATTATTTTCAGGTTAGATAGGTTAGTCCATCAGCCGTGCCTAAATTGCCACGTCCAATAAAATTGGTGCCCATAAATTTTACTTTTTATTATTGATCGGAGCCCATTGGGCCCACAAGCCATATGGGTTGGGCGGTCCGATTTTCAATACTGACAAGTCAAACGACTCCACTATAAAAGGGGAGCTTCTCACTCCAAATACCTTTAAACAAATGGAGCTTCTCACTTTAAAAAGCGCACTATAAATTCAGGCCTCTCTTGAAAATATGAAATCCTCCCTTACATCCTATCACTTCATCCCAATGGATTTAAAAACTCCCTTACACTTTACCCCTGGATTTAAAAATTCCAATTTTTATGTATAATTGATAGAATTTTCAAATCCGTCCTCAATTTAGTGTCATTTTTTAAATACTCCCTCCCTCCCTCCTCCAACCCCTAGGTCTCTCACCCCTTTCCACCTCCCCTCTCTCCCTCGGGTCTCTCCCTCCATTTTCACGCCTCCTCTTTCACCTCATTCCCCTCACCCCTCTTTTCTCCCCTCCCCTCCTCCTCTCTCCTATATCTAAACTAGATGAGTATCCCGCATTTTATGCGGGTTGTTCACACAGATTATTCAATATTATAACATTATATAATACAATTTATTTAAAAAATATTATTCAGTCGAAATGAAATTAAAAAAAAAAACACACCAGAGATAACCTTAAAATTCTCCTTAAAAAATTTCACCCGTCAATTTGCAATACATAGAGAATAAACATAATATCGTCACGATAGAAGAAGAGAAAAATAAAGTAGAATTTAAATGAAGAAAAAAATATCTTTAAAAATAAACTAAACGCCGGATATTAGCAATTACACATTTATATGTGGACAAATAATCGAGGAACAACACTAAAATATTGTGAAAAACAAAATAGACAAAGAAGGAATAAAAAAAATAGAGTTTGTGATACATATATTTTTAACTCAAGTTATATATAATAAATATTCTAATTTTTTAATGATTCATAGTTAGCTTAATTGGTAAATATAATATAAATTACTGATGAGGTCTTTGGTTTAAACCCAACTAAAACCAATTTTTTTTATTAGACTTCCCCTTATGAAAGATCATAATGTCACATGAATGACATATATGATAAAGTGACAGAAACTCACTATTTAATGCAAAATGATATTTTTCAACTTTTTTTTAATGTATATGATATTTTTTTAATGCAAAATAATTAATTTTTCAACTTTTTTTTTTCAAAATCAGTTTTTTTTTTAATAAATCAAATATCCTTCCCTCCCTCGCCCCATTCTCACCCCCTCCTCTCCCTCTCCCTCTCTCTCCCCATTCCCCCCTCTCCTACATCTAAATATATATTTGTATATGATGTTTTTTTTTATTTCAAAATAATTAATTTTACAAATTAATTGTCAAAATCAGTTTTTCTTTTTAGAAAAAAAATCAAGCAAATTATTATTGTAAGAAATAAGGGATAAAGTGAAGAGATAAATAAGAAAAAATTATATTATATTAAATAATGACTAAATAAATTAATTTTGTATTTTCTTTCAACAATGGAATTGACAAATCCTTCTATAAATTCATTTTGAATCCAAATAAGGGATTTGAAATCCATTGTCAAATCAAATCCCTCCATTCAAACACAACCTAAAAGATTTTATATACGTGTATTCCTTCATACACATGCTATATTCTCGTCCGAAATTGTACACACATTTTTATGTACTTTATCTACTTTTTCTTAAAATTTGTGCTCAATTCAATGAACATTATTTTAATGGACATAAGAGATAGCTTTTAGGTTGTGTGTGGTTGGAAGGATATGAGCTATGCATTTTAAAACCACAATCTAAATACACTCCACTTTTTTGGGTAAAATATTCAAATGAATGAATTTCAAATTCTTTGTTATAATTATAGTTCAAAATGAAGGAATTTTAAATATCTAGCAAAATCATGTCATTTGAAATCCATAGATTTGAGAATTCATTCATTTTAAATCCCATGCATTTCAAATGACTCCATCCAAATGCAACCTCAGTGAAAACAACTAATATATTTCAAATGATTTATGTATAAATTATTTTCTCGTTATATTTTGTCATATATATAGAGAAAAATGTTTTTTTGGTCCCATAACTTATCTTGTGTCCAATTTACGTCCCAAAAAATTTAACTATTCAATTTTGGTCACATAACTTATTTAGTTGTCCAATTTTGGTCCCAATTTTACCGGAAAAGCCAAAACGACGTCGTTTTATGTCACGTGTGGCTCACGCGCTGGCCAAAATTGGGGATATATGTTGTCCATGCTGACGTGGTGCTGACTGTATTTTTTCTTTTTTTTAATTAATTATTTTTATTCAATATTTGTTTTCACCTCATTAAATAATTAATAAAATTAATTTTAAAGATATCAACTTAATACCCATTCAAACTTACGGATTTACTAAGCCAATTCAAATCAATATTTTTAAAATTAAAAAAAACAATAGGGAAGATTGAAATCGAATTTCAAGAAGGGTATCTAAGAGCCTGCCTTTGAAATGACGATGTGAATTCTTTGTTCAGGTAATTCAATTTCTCTTATTTTATGTATTATTTATTTAGAAAATGTGAGTTTGAATTGGTTTAGAAAAACCGTAAGTTTGAATTGGTTTTGAGTGGTATCTTATTTAAAAATAATTTTATTAATTATTTAATGAGGTGGAAACAAATATTGAATAAAAATAATTAATTAAAAAAAATACAGTCATCGCCACGTCAGCATGGGCAAGAGAAATCCCCAATTTTGGCCGGAACTTGAGTCACGCGTGACATAAAACGACGTTGTTTTGGCTTTTCCGGTAAAATTGGGACCAAAATTGGACAACTAAATAAGTTATGGGACCAAAATTGAATAGTTAAATTTTTTAGGACGTAAATTGGACACAAGATAAGTTATGGGACCAAAAAAACTTTAATCTCCATATATATAAAAAAAACTTTAATCTCTATATATATATATATGCACATCTTTTAGCCATGGATAATTATGCTAAATTAAGATTGCATGTACCATAATATCTATAACAACCACTTAAAGTATATGAAATAAAACTAATTAAATCAATGGATATCATATAATCATACGATTAGGTAGAGAATATGTGATCAATCTTTTATAAGAATTGGATGAATGATTCTTTTATTAATTTAGAAGACAAATCCTAGCTAGACCACTGAGGTACCCTAATCTTTGGACAGAGGTACCCCAATCTTGCGACTTTTCTGAGGCATGGCTAGTGCTGATCAATAAGAATATAATATTGATAAGAAACTCATGTAATACATTATTAAGGGATTGAGGTTGATTTGTTGTCCAGACATATCCATGCACCCATGGCCATGTGGGTGCGCGTACATCCCATTGTTTATACATGTCTATATATAATTATATATATAGTGTTGTCCAATGGTTCCAAAATGCCGATTTCAGGTTTCAATTTATTGAAATCGAAACCGAATCGCTATTATATTATTTGACTGTTCCATACCGTTCTCTATTTTCTTTTAATAAATAACATGTTATTTTTTTTATATTTTCATAATTAATTTAAATACAAAAAATAAAGGAAAAGTGAATTTAAACAAATAATTTTTTATTGATTTCAACTTTTAACCTACAAAATTAAAGAACAATACAAATAAGTAATAACGAAAATTTACAAAATATAAAAAATATGAAATACAAAGTTTACAAATTACCATTCAAAAATTTTACATGAAAATAACTTAAAAAAATTATTAGCCGCAAACAATTTACAATTTAGCAC
The DNA here is from genome assembly GCA_947034835.1 of Ballota nigra. Lineage (NCBI taxonomy): Eukaryota > Viridiplantae > Streptophyta > Magnoliopsida > Lamiales > Lamiaceae > Ballota > Ballota nigra. The sequence continues at coordinate 55,616,433 of OX344726.1, forward strand.
TCATAATCTACATTACAATTAAAAAATTACAAATAATGAAAAATGTTAATAAAATATTAAAATTGTTACGGTTCGAACCGTGGAACCGCTAGTTACGGTTCTCGATTTAGTGGAACCGAAATCAAACCTTGTAAGACAAGATTTCGATTTCGTTTTATTGACGGTTTCAAAACCACCAATTCCGATTCCAATTAAAACCTTAATATTTTATAGTCAGAAAAGAATATAAGATCATCTCATGCGAAATGAATCAAAATTTAATAATTACTTAGCAAAAATATTTTATTGGAGTTAGGGGTGGAAATAGGCAGAACCCAACTTCTCGTAGAACAACCTAAGACTGCTATTTAATTTTTTGGCCTAAGTCTGGTCTCTTACCTGTCATAATTTTTTTTTCAGAGTCTTGACCTTACTTTTTTAATAAATAGGCCTGACCCGAAAACTTTTTAGGAATCTTTTTAATCATGTTACTAAATTATATTCAATAATTATATTATCATTAAATAAAAAAAAAACTAACTCTTTAAATCATAAAATGAAGAATAAAATCAATTTACCCTTAAGGGTAATCAAATTAATAATAGCACCATAACAAATCCATCAAGTAATATTTTAATGCATATTTAATAACATTCTTATATGAATATATATATATATATATATATATATGTATATATTTATTATATTAAATACGTATTGCATTATCATGCATTATATATTATGTATTTATTAATATAGTTATATAGGCGGCCTGTTGGATTTAAAAAGTTTATGAATTTTTTTTTTAACTTGACCTATATAAATAAATGAACTTTTGAAAAAGACTAAACTTGATTCATTTATTAACGAGTCAAGCCGAACTGAACTTTAGTAGGGCCAGGCTCCTATCGGATACTTTGATTTATTCCCATTCCTAATAAGAATACTTAGATAAGTGCAATAGATACATTTAATATATAGCGGCAACCCTTTTTTTCTTTTTTAATAATTTTTCTTAAACATTTTTGTAATCAAAGCTTTAAGTTTCATTCTTTTTTAGTTGAGAAATGTGTGTTTTTTCACCAACAATATTCCCTTTTAATAGTTGGGTAAAGTTCAATCCATATTATTAGAGCTGGCAATTTGGGCCCGGCCCGACGGGCCGGTCCGGCCGGCCCGGCCCATGGGCTGGACTGGGCCCAAAAAATAGAGGCCCGAAAAAACCGGGCCGTTTTTGGCCCGGCGCGGCTGGCCCGGCGGGCCAAATGGGCTTGGCCCGACGGGTCACGGGCCGGCCCGTTTGGCCCGGTTGATTTTATTTATTTATTTATTTATCTATTTTTTTAAAAGATTATAATTAGTGTTGTTTCTTTAAATGATATTTAGTGTTGTAATTACAAATATATGGACATACTTGACTTGATACTGCCATAATAAGGAATTTAGTGTTGTATATTTAGTTTTTAAATGATATTTAGTGATATTTAATTGATATTTAGTGTTGTATATTTAGTTTTTTTTTTAAACATACTTGACTTGATAGTTGATGCCATAATAAAGAATTTTGTAAATGAAGCCCCTTAATTTTCAGTACCGTGGAATAAAAAAAACTCTACCAAATATTATTTTGAGATTAAAAATAAAAAATAAAAAATAAAAAAAAAGTTGAAATGGGCCGGGCCGGCCCGTTAGCCCGCGGGCTAAGCTTGGGCCGGGCTGGGCTGGGATTTTATAGGCCCGACGTGCAATTGGCCCGGCCCGGCCCGGCCCGCGAATAGTGTTTGGCCCGACGGGCTGGGCCGGGCCGGCCCGGCCCGCCCGTTTTGCCAGCTCTACATATTATAATATAAATAAGCTCACATAACCATGTAATTCTATTTGGATCACCGATTCACCATCTAATTTATTTCATACCATTATTTTTAAGTCAATACTATATTATATTAAACTCATACTATTATTTAATTCAACTCATATATAAATTTTTTTTTTTTTTTTATGTTTGTATCATCATATGTTAAGTACGTACCGTAATTTAATTTTATCTGTATCATTATTTTTAAAGTCATACCATCATATGCTAATATTGTACCACCATTTTTCTTTTTTAAACTCTCGTTTAGAATATAATGGTCCAAAAAATAATTATCTTGACATGACTAAAAACGAATGACTTTAACTCTGTTAAATGCAAATGATACATTTAATTTATGGCGGCAACCTTATTTTTAATCATTTCTACTTAAACATTTTCTTTTTACCCAAGTGTTAAATTTCATTAATTTTTTTTTTAGTGGAGATTTTTTTTCCAACTATATCCGTATTATAATGTAAATAAACTTATACCACCATGTAATTATATCCATACCACCATTTAATTTATTTCTTACCACCTTGAATTAAACACATACTTACCATTTAATCTCGTACAGCCATTTTTTTTTTAATTTCCTTTTTACTTTCATTAAGCTGGATATAATGATCCAAATATTATCTTGACTAAAAAGTAATGACTTAAACTCTGTGACACATTTTTTTTTTACTTCTATATTAAGCTAATTATAAATTTATCCACAATTTATATTTATCTAAATAATACTCCCTCCGATTCAAAATGTTTGATGTTTTAGGATTTGTTGTGAAAATTAAGAAGTGTTGTATAGTGACTATTATACCCCTATGATATATTGATTGAATAGAGATTGATGGAAAGTCAACTAGTTTATTTATGATGTAAAATTATTAAAAGGTAATGAGAAAATATGAGTGATATTTTAGGGGGATTTAAATAGGGGCATAATAGGAAAATAAGGTGCAAAATACCCTAAAACATCAAATATTTAAAACAAAAAAAACACCCTAAAACATCAAACATTTTGAATCGGAAGGAGTAATCTATAATTTTAATACCCCGTCCCGTTTTATACCTTTTACACTCCTAGAACCCTTATTTTATTTTCTTATCTTTGTTTCTTTTTATTTTTATTATTTTGTGTGCTTTTGTGTAATTTAAATTTATACCCTATTTCAAATTCCCGAATTCGAAGAAAGAAATCGAATATTTCAAACGGATAAGGGACTACGAGAAATTAAATATTCAAGGGTTTAAAATTTTGTTTTCGATCCGTATAATTTATTATAAATAATTACAAAGCTTTAAAATATAATCGAATTATTAAATTGTACTAATTTTCAATTTTGGGTTTTAATTTACGAGCCAAACAACGCCTAACACAAGTACTAGGATCACAAGTAAATCTTCATTACTTTCATTTTTAGCCATAAGTTCCTTTTCCTTTCTATTAAACTATTAATTAATTAAAATGTATTTTCCCCTATAAATAAGAAGTTCACGTCTCCTTCTTTCTTTTTCCCCAAATTCACTTCTCTGCTTCTCTCCTTTCTCTCTCTACGCCACGCTTCTTCCTCCGGCGACGTCCGCCGCGTCGCTCCGCCATACCCAGGCCGAAGCGCCACCACCCGCTCGCCCAGGACCAGCGCGACGCCGTCGCGCCCTCCCCTGCCTCACGTCGTGCGCCGCCTCGCGCTGCCGTGCCCAGAAACTGAAGCACCGCGGAGCGCCGCCGTCGCCTCGCCGCCATCGCCGCTGGAGCTCCGCCCAGCCGCGACGCCTCTCTTTCTTTCCGCAGTCCAGCCCCGTCGCATCCTCAGCCGTGACGCCGCGTCGCGCCTCCCTCCTCGCACAGCTCCGCCGCCGTCGTGCTTCCGCCTAAAGCCGCCGCCTCTTTTTCCTCTTCCGGTAATTGAAAATTCCCCTTTCAATTTCTACTCATTAAAACTTCAAATTTCAATTTTTGAGTAATTCGATTTGTACCGATTAAACTCGATTCCTAACCGAAGCCTTTTGTCGTTCAATTTTCCGATTGATTTGACGCCGTTGAACCGGTTGATGTTGCCGAATTTCTGGAATTTCAAACCGACATCGTTAGGCTGCCCAATTCGTTTTTCCGAATTTCCGAACGACGCCGTTAGGCTGCCCAATTTTCCGAACGAATTATCGATTTCCTAATCGACGCCGTTAGGCCGCCCGTTTAACACCTCGAACCGGAATCGTAAGGTTTCTACCTTCGTTTTCTTCTTGGGTAGATTTTGGGTTTTCTGTTAAGTTGTTAAAAAGCTTGGAACAAGGAAAAGAAATGAAAGAAAACTTACTGTTAGTTGGTTAGATGTTTTAGTGTTAGTTGTTGACTTGTTTAGTATTGTTAGTTTAGCCTTTTGTATCACTCTTTAGAAGTAGGATTTGGATAGTTGTTTTCTTTGTTTTTTTATTCCTTCACAAACCATGAGATTGGATTTTTAGTTTAGTGTTTTAGTAATAATGTTTGAATGTTGAAGTATTACTGTTTTAGATATATGGTGTTAATGAATTAGAGGCTAGTATCTTTAATTGATTTACGTCGAAGCTTGTTGATTAAACACTTTCGTTTTGAATCCATAGTCAAAGGGAAACTCGTCTTCCCCTTGTGCGACCGTTAGAAAATTTAGAATAAATAAAAAAAAAAAAGATAAGTCTTTTAAAAAAATATCCAAATTAATAAAATAGTTTTCTTGGAAAAAATTAATAAATTCTTTTAAAATGAGGAATATAATTCTTAAGAAAGGAAAACCTTTTCTTTAATTTTATTAATATTTTTCTAAGTAATTTCTTATTTTTCTAAGTAATTCCAAGATGAATTCTTATATTTTCTTCCTTAAAGGGCCTTTGTTAAGGACACCACTGAATTCAGTAAATACACCCCCTGTTACACCACTGAAATCAGTAAATACACCTCCCTGTTACAACAATGCTTTTAGTAAATACACCCCCCTGTTACACCACTGCTTTCAGTAAATACACCCCCCCTGTTACACTACTGCTTTTAGAAAATACACCCCCTAATACACCTCCTCTCAAAAAGGGGTGTACTTATCAAAAGATTGTTTTTGTAGTAATCCAAATAGTCATACCACAAGTATACTAGTAAATACACTCCCTCAATACACTCACCTTTTTAGAAGTGGTGTATTTACCAAAATAGAGTGTGACCCTTAAGCAAGTCCTTTTGAGTTTATAAGACCACAACTTTCTCGATTCTCGTAACACAAACTCTCAAGTTTTCCTAAACGTTTTCAAAGGTCAACTTTTAATTAAATATCTTCCTACTAGGATTCGGTACTAGTTGGAACGCGCACGAGGTTTCCGACCATCTGTTTGTACATCATTCACGGGACCCGGAGTTACAGGTGGGTGATGATCGGTTGATTGATCTGCTAATAATACGTTGTGCTGGTATACTCTAAACTCCACTAAATCAATCTAAAATCAAATATACAACATGAGTGTAAACCTATTATATAAGTGTGTGAACTATATGATATTATTACGTATATACCTTGTATGGATTGTTGTGTTTATCTAATTATACAATCGTTTGTGACTGCATGATATAAGGGCATTTTGTGAGCATGAATCTATCTAAGTATGAATTATGTGTGTTATTCGAATTGTCAATTTTAATAAGGAAGAGGAAAGTGGATGTGGCCATGTTTGATAATAGACGAGGTGCATGGTCACGGGATTTTATTTACAGTGGATGTGACCATGTTTGATAATAGATCAGGTGCATGGTCACGGGATTTTATTTACAGTGGATGTGACCATGTTTGATAATAGATCAGGTGCATGGTCACGGGGATTTTGTTTATAATGGATGTGGCCTTGTGTGATAATAGACCAGGTGCATGGTCACGGGATTTTGTTTGAAGTGGATGTGGCCATGTTTGATAATAGATCAAGTGCATGGTCACAGAGTATTGTTTATGGTGTTTTGGAAGAGATTTACTATATGTGAAAAATGATTTTGGCAGATTGGGCCGATACGTGAAAATGGTTTTGGGCTTTGCCCCTTAATGTGAATCAACTTGTGATATTTCAATTATGTGAACGTGAAACCTGCTATGCCCAATTAATTATTACGTGAACTTGTTACTTCTGTGATATATGTTATTTCGTATTTATATGTCAACTGCTTAAATAAATTAAATACTTTATCAATGCGTATAATTTAAAATACTTCGGATTTACCAATCCCATGACGTTGCAAATCACTCTCACGCCCCCTTTTTACAACCCTTGCAGATTATGATTTCGTGGAGCAAGGACAGTAATAGAGACGACACAGAGTTCCCCACTTAAATAAAACATTACTGATAATACTATGCTTTATTTACACATATATGTGTGTGATATACATATTAAATTTATTCTATTCATTTCTTCCGCTGCATAAAACTCATCATCTCTCATTTCCGTTATATTTCCTTCAAAAATTTTATAGTTCGGACTTTTGATCACAATAACACTTCGAATTCAATATAATTATTATATATTGGGTTCGGGGCGTTACAGGTGGTATCAGAGCTTAGGTTCAAAACTTTCGGACCTAAACTCAAATCATTGTTTTCATCAAGCCAAAATTCTTTTTCTTTAATAAATTTTTATCATGTAAGTGTATAGATCACTAATTAAATTACTCGAGGGGAAATGTGTCTCCTATTACTGTCAAAAGCTCCTCGAAGGTATGTTCTTATTTTATTATAAAAAATTTCTTATGGTGTACGAACTTGCGATAAGTTGAATTTCATAACAAAACCACAATCAAAAGATCGAGAACTCAAAACAACACCTACGTAGTGTATAAAGAACCCCAAAATATCGTTTATATTCGTATTGAAATGTGGATAATTAGTGAATTGCATAAATGAATATATTTGTTTAAAGTTTATAAATCTCATAAATGCCATTATGTGACTATTTGAATTATGCTTTCTAAATTGTTTAAATTATATGCTTTAATTGCTTAATTTATATTTCTGCATAACTAAAATTTTGACTAGGAATCCCTTTCCATGTAAGAATCCACCTAAGATAGTTATATCCCGATAATTAGAAAACTCTTAGCTAACCTTAGAACCTATCAGTGTGTTTATAACTCAGTTCACAAGACTGCGTGCCAAGGGCAAGAGGCACTCCAATATCCCACGACGAGACTTATTTGACAGCCGTGATTCGTTTTGGCAGAAGGGTTACTGAGTTGTTCTCCGTCCTATCGCAGTAAGACTACTCGAACGGACGAGAATAGAAGACCCAGTACAAAGGCCCCACATTCACTTGGAGACGTGCCACCCTTTCCTGACATATAGTAGTAGTCAGACGTATGACCGTTTTACTCAGACCGTAGCAGCATAGCTCTAACCCGCTCCTTTTGTCGCCTGTGGACCGTTCTGATGCAAGGAAATGCGTTAGAATTGTACTTAGAAACCTTTTGTGTTCTATGACGTAATGTAAGGGGACTGACTCCGTAGAACCAAAACTTTTTAGATATATACATACTTATTACGTGCTCACTACTTGTCAATATGTTTTACTTGCTTTATATATTAAATGTCATATTTTATCTGATTATCACTTAATGACACATTAGTTGTTCCTAGAATACTGTGCGAATGTGAGCACTGTACCATTGGGGCCCCAATGCGCAGCTGGTGAATTATGTACCACACGTGTTTTCAGTTAACGTTTTGTGTTAATTTTGGTTAGTCCGATTATGTTTTTATAATTTTCTCATACCTATACATATCGTAACAATATTATTCTTTTACAATCAGAACTACCTTTAGAATGGCACTCGGACGTAAACGTGGACGACCCCGCGTTAACCCTATCCCTGAACCCATGGATCCGATAGAACAAGACCCACCCCTTCAAGCTGAACCTGAGCCGCCTCAACAAGCCACGCCAGAAAACGATGTCGCGAGAGAAATACTGATCTCTCTTCAGAACTACATTCAGCAGCAAGTTCCACCACCTCCTCCGCCATTGTACGGGCCTATACCTCAGATAGCGCCCAGGGCGAATGACTTTGTCGAACGCTTTCGACGACTACAACCACCTAGGCTAAATGGAAGGGAGGATCCCTTCGAGATTGAGGAGTGGATATCGGGATTGGAACGTATCTTCAGGCACATGGTACTGGCTGATGCACAGAAAGTCTCCTGTGCCCAGTTCCAACTAATGGAGGATGCAGCCCAATGGTGGGAGTCTTATGAGCGAACTATGGACGAAGAAGCTAGACAGGTCCTTACTTGGGAGGACTTTAAGAAAGCTATATTGGACCGATACTTTCCACGAGTCCTAAGGGATCGGAAGGAGCAAGAATTTGTCAACCTTCGACAAGGAACTCTCTCAGTGATAGAATACGAGAGAAGGTTCAATCAACTGTCTCGTTATGCCCCACATCTGGTGGGTGATGATGAAAGGAAAGCTCGCAGGTTCGAGCAGGGTTTGAGGCTCGAGATAGCAGGAATTATAATTGGTCTTCAGATTCCAAACTATGGAGAAGTTTTTCATCGAGCATTGCTGGTCTCGATCAGTCAAAACTTAGAGTACAAACAAACTCCGACTACTGTTCCTGTCAATCGGAATTGGCAGCCACACTTTAAGAGAAATTCAGTACCACCACCTAGGGGGGACGACTATAATGCTTCTCAAAATGATCCAAATTGTTCAACATGTGGAAAGAGACACTTGGGACGATGCAACCAGGGTAAAGTAACTTGTTTCCGTTGCAACCAACCAGGGCACAAAGTTAGAGAATGCACTCAACCATCAAGTGTCAATCGTCAACCAGTTAACAACATCCAGTACTACCCGCAGCAAGTGGATAACTACCAGACTTATCAGCCACCTACACACAACAACCGTCAGTTAGGGCCACCAGTCAGAGTTCCACCTCACCAAGGTCAGAAGTGGTCAGGCCACGTGAATGCTATCCTAGAAGAAGGGGAAAACAGTGGCGCACAACTCCGATAGAAAGTACCTGAACATTCCATGTAGACACTAAGCAAAAAGGGGCTAAGACTAGTAGAAGAATAAGCTAAAATAGATATTACTTAAAATAAGGGTATAGGGTTTAGCCAAACAATACCTAGAAGCTGAATTTCGGGGACGAAATTCCCGTTAAGGGGGTGAGGATGTAATACCCCGTCCCGTTTTATACCTTTTATACTCCTAGAACCCTTATTTTATTTTCTTATCTTTGTTTCTTTTTATTTTTATTATTTTGTGTGCTTTTGTGTAATTTAAATTTATACCCTATTTTAAATTCCCGAATTCGAAGAAAGAAATCGAATATTTCAAACGGATAAGGGACTACGAGAAATTAAATATTCAAGGGTTTAAAATTTTGTTTTCGATCCGTATAATTTATTAAAAATAATTACAAAGCTTTAAAATATAATCGAATTATTAAACTGTAATAATTTTCAATTTTGGGTTTTAATTTACGAGCCAAACAGCGCCTAACACAAGTACTAGGATCACAAGTAAATCTTCATTACTTTCATTTTCAGCCATAAGTTCCTTTTCCTTTCTATTAAACTATTAATTAATTAAAATGTATTTTCCCCTATAAATAAGAAGTTCACGTCTCCTTCTTTCTTTTTCCCCAAATTCACTTCTCTGCTTCTCTCCTTTCTCTCTCTACGCCACGCTTCTTCCTCCGGCGACGTCCACCGCGTCGCTCCGCCATACCCAGGCCGAAGCGCCACCACCCGCTCGCCCAGGACCAGCGCGACGCCGTCGCGCCCTCCCCTGCCTCACGCCGTGCGCCGCCTCGCGCTGCCGTGCCCAGAAACTGAAGCACCGCGGAGCGCCGCCGTCGCCTCGCCGCCATCGCCGCTGGAGCTCCGCCCTACCGCGACGCCTCTCTTTCTTTCCGCAGTCCAGCCCCGTCGCATCCTCAGCCGTGACGCCGCGTCGCGCCTCCCTCCTCGCACAGCTCCGCCGCCACCAGCGACGCCGCCGCCTCTTTTTCCTCTTCCGGTAATTGAAAATTCCCCTTTCAATTTCTACTCATTAAAGCTTCAAATTTCAATTTTTGAGTAATTCGATTTGTACCGATTAAACTCGATTTCTAACCGAAGCCTTTTGTCGTTCAATTTTTCGATTGATTTGACGCCGTTGAACCGGTTGATATTGCCGAATTTTTGGAATTTCAAACCGACGCCGTTAGGCTGCCCAATTCGTTTTTCCGAATTTCCGAACGACGCCGTTAGGCTGCCCAATTTTCCGAACGAATTATCGATTTCCTAATCGACGCCGTTAGGCCGCCCGTTTAACACCTCGAACCGGAATCGTAAGGTTTCTACCTTCGTTTTCTTCTTGGGTAGATTTTGGGTTTTCTGTTAAGTTGTTAAAAAGCTTGGAACAAGGAAAAGAAATGAAAGAAAACTTACTGTTAGTTGGTTAGATGTTTTAGTGTTAGTTGTTGACTTGTTTAGTATTGTTAGTTTAGCCTTTTGTATCACTCTTTAGAAGTAGGATTTGGATAGTTGTTTTCTTAGTTTTTTTATTCCTTCACAAACCATGAGATTGGATTTTTAGTTTAGTGTTTTAGTAATAATGTTTGAATGTTGAAGTATTACTGTTTTAGATATATGGTATTAATGAATTAGTGGCTAGTATCTTTAATTGATTTACGTCGAAGCTTGTTGATTAAACACTTTCGTTTTGAATCCATAGTCAAAGGGAAACTCGTCTTCCCCTTGTGCGACCGTTAGAAAATTTAGAATAAATAAAAAAAAAAGATAAGTCTTTTAAAAAAATATCCAAATTTAGTAAAATAGTTTTCTTGGAAAAAATTAATAAATTCTTTTAAAATGAGGAATAGAATTCTTAAGAAAGGAAAACCTTTTCTTTAATTTTATTAATATTTTTCTAAGTAATTTCTTATTTTTCTAAGTAATTCCAAGATGAATTCTTATATTTTCTTCCTTAAAGGGCCTTTGTTAAGGACACCACTGAATTCAGTAAATACACCCCCTGTTACACCACTGAAATCAGTAAATACACCTCCCTGTTACACCAATGCTTTTAGTAAATACACCCCCCTGTTACACCACTACTTTCAGTAAATACACCCCCCTGTTACACTACTGCTTTTAGAAAATACACCCCCTAATACACCTCCTCTCAAAAAGGGGTGTTCTTATCAGAAGATTGTTTTTGTAGTAATCCAAATAGTCATACCACAAGTATACTAGTAAATACACTCCCTCAATACACTCACCTTTTTAGAAGTGGTGTATTTACCAAAATAGAGTGTGACCCTTAAGCAAGTCCTTTTGAGTTTATAAGACCACAACTTTCTCGATTCTCGTAACACAAACTCTCAAGTTTTCCTAAACGTTTTCAAAGGTCAACTTTTAATTAAATATCTTCCTACTAGGATTCGGTACTAGTTGGAACGCGCACGAGGTTTCCGACCATCTGTTTGTACATCATTCACGGGACCCGGAGTTAACAGGTGGGTGATGATCGGTTGATTGATCTGCTAATAATACGTTGTGCTGGTATACTCTGAACTCCACTAAATCAATCTAAAATCAAATATACAACATGAGTGTAAACCTATTATATAAGTGTGTGAACTATATGATATTATTACGTATATACCTTGTATGGATTGTTGTGTTTATCTAATTATACAATCGTTTGTGACTGCATGATATAAGGGCATTTTGTGAGCATGAATCTATCTAAGTATGAATTATGTGTGTTATTCGAATTGTCAATTTTAGTAAGGAAGAGGAAAGTGGATGTGGCCATGTTTGATAATAGACCAGGTGCATGGTCACGGGATTTTATTTACAGTGGATGTGACCATGTTTGATAATAGATCAGGTGCATGGTCACGGGATTTTATTTACAGTGGATGTGACCATGTTTGATAATAGATCAGGTGCATGGTCACGGGGATTTCGTTTATAATGGATGTGGCCTTGTGTGATAATAGACCAGGTGCATGGTCACGGGATGTGGCCATATTTGATAATAGATCAAGTGCATGGTCACGGAATATTGTTTATGGTGTTTTGGAAGAGATTTACTATATGTGAAAAATGATTTTGCAGATTGGGCCGATACGTGAAAATGGTTTTGGGCTTTGCCCCTTAATGTGAACCAACTTGTGATATTTCAATTATGTGAACGTGAAACCTGCTATGCCCAATTAATTATTACGTGAACTTGTTACTTCTGTGATATATGTTATTTTGTATTTATATGTCAACTGCTTAAATAAATTAAATACTTTATCAATGCGTATAATTTAAAATACTTCGGATTTACCAATCCCATGACGTTGCAAATCACTCTCACGCCCCCTTTTTACAACCCTTGCAGATTATGATTTCGTGGAGCAAGGACAGTAATAGAGACGACACAGAGTTCCCCACTTAAATAAAACATTACTGATAATACTATGCTTTATTTACACATATATGTGTGTGATATACATATTAAATTTATTCTATTCATTTCTTCCGCTGCATAAAACTCATCATCTCTCATTTCCGTTATATTTCCTTCAAAAATTTTATAGTTCGGACTTTTGATCACAATAACACTTCGAATTCAATATAATTATTATATATTGGGTTCGGGGCGTTACAGGTGGTATCAGAGCTTAGGTTCAAAACTTTCGGACCTAAACTCAAATCATTGTTTTCATCAAGCCAAAATTCTTTTTCTTTAATAAATTTTTATCATGTAAGTGTATAGATCACTAATTAAATTACTCGAGGGGAAATGTGTCTCCTATTACTGTCAAAAGCTCCTCGAAGGTATGTTCTTATTTTATTATAAAAAATTTCTTATGGTGTACGAACTTGCGATAAGTTGAATTTCATAACAAAACCACAATCAAAAGATCGAGAACTCAAAACAACACCTACGTAGTGTATAAAGAACCCCAAAATATCGTTTATATTCGTATTGAAATGTGGATAATTAGTGAATTGCATAAATGAATATATTTGTTTAAAGTTTATAAATCTCATAAATGCCATTATGTGACTATTTGAATTATGCTTTCTAAATTGTTTAAATTATATGCTTTAATTGCTTAATTTATATTTCTGCATAACTAAAATTTTGACTAGGAATCCCTTTCCATGTAAGAATCCACCTAAGATAGTTATATCCCGATAATTAGAAAACTCTTAGCTAACCTTAGAACCTATCAGTGTGTTTATAACTCAGTTCACAAGACTGCGTGCCAAGGGCAAGAGGCACTCCAATATCCCACGACGAGACTTATTTGACAGCCGTGATTCGTTTTGGCAGAAGGGTTACTGAGTTGTTCTCCGTCCTATCGCAGTAAGACTACTCGAACTGACGAGAATAGAAGACCCAGTACAAAGGCCCCACATTCACTTGGAGACGTGCCACCCTTTCCTGACATATAGTAGTAGTCAGATGTATGACCATTTTACTCAGACCGTAGCAGCATAGCTCTAACCCGCTCCTTTTGTCGCCTGTGGACCGTTCTGATGCAAGGAAATGCGTTAGAATTGTACTTAGAAACCTTTTGTGTTCTATGACGTAATGTAAGGGGACTGACTCCGTAGAACCAAAACTTTTTAGATATATACATACTTATTACGTGCTCACTACTTGTCAATATGTTTTACTTGCTTTATATATTAAATGTCATATTTTATCTGATTATCACTTAATGACACATTAGTTGTTCCTAGAATACTGTGCGAATGTGAGCACTGTACCATTGGGGCCCCAATGCGCAGCTGGTGAATTATGTACCACACGTGTTTTCAGTTAACGTTTTGTGTTAATTTTGGTTAGTCCGATTATGTTTTTATAATTTTCTCATACCTATACATATCGTAACAATATTATTCTTTTACAATCAGAACTACCTTTAGAATGGCACTCGGACGTAAACGTGGACGACCCCGCGTTAACCCTATCCCTGAACCCATGGATCCGATAGAACAAGACCCACCCCTTCAAGCTGAACCTGAGCCGCCTCAACAAGCCACGCCAGAAAACGATGTCGCGAGAGAAATACTGATCTCTCTTCAGAACTACATTCAGCAGCAAGTTCCACCACCTCCTCCGCCATTGTACGGGCCTATACCTCAGATAGCGCCCAGGGCGAATGACTTTGTCGAACGCTTTCGACGACTACAACCACCTAGGCTAAATGGAAGGGAGGATCCCTTCGAGATTGAGGAGTGGATATCGGGATTGGAACGTATCTTCAGGCACATGGTACTGGCTGATGCACAGAAAGTCTCCTGTGCCCAGTTCCAACTAATGGAGGATGCAGCCCAATGGTGGGAGTCTTATGAGCGAACTATGGACGAAGAAGCTAGACAGGTCCTTACTTGGGAGGACTTTAAGAAAGCTATATTGGACCGATACTTTCCACGAGTCCTAAGGGATCGGAAGGAGCAAGAATTTGTCAACCTTCGACAAGGAACTCTCTCAGTGATAGAATACGAGAGAAGGTTCAATCAACTGTCTCGTTATGCCCCACATCTGGTGGGTGATGATGAAAGGAAAGCTCGCAGGTTCGAGCAGGGTTTGAGGCTCGAGATAGCAGGAATTATAATTGGTCTTCAGATTCCAAACTATGGAGAAGTTTTTCATCGAGCATTGCTGGTCTCGATCAGTCAAAACTTAGAGTACAAACAAACTCCGACTACTGTTCCTGTCAATCGGAATTGGCAGCCACACTTTAAGAGAAATTCAGTACCACCACCTAGGGGGGACGACTATAATGCTTCTCAAAATGATCCAAATTGTTCAACATGTGGAAAGAGACACTTGGGACGATGCAACCAGGGTAAAGTAACTTGTTTCCGTTGCAACCAACCAGGGCACAAAGTTAGAGAATGCACTCAACCATCAAGTGTCAATCGTCAACCAGTTAACAACATCCAGTACTACCCGCAGCAAGTGGATAACTACCAGACTTATCAGCCACCTACACACAACAACCGTCAGTTAGGGCCACCAGTCAGAGTTCCACCTCACCAAGGTCAGAAGTGGTCAGGCCACGTGAATGCTATCCTAGAAGAAGGGGAAAACAGTGGCGCACAACTCCGATAGAAAGTACCTGAACATTCCATGTAGACACTAAGCAAAAAGGGGCTAAGACTAGTAGAAGAATAAGCTAAAATAGATATTACTTAAAATAAGGGTATAGGGTTTAGCCAAACAATACCTAGAAGCTGAATTTCGGGGACGAAATTCCCGTTAAGGGGGTGAGGATGTAATACCCCGTCCCGTTTTATACCTTTTATACTCCTAGAACCCTTATTTTATTTTCTTATCTTTGTTTCTTTTTATTTTTATTATTTTGTGTGCTTTTGTGTAATTTAAATTTATACCCTATTTTAAATTCCCGAATTCGAAGAAAGAAATCGAATATTTCAAACGGATAAGGGACTACGAGAAATTAAATATTCAAGGGTTTAAAATTTTGTTTTCGATCCGTATAATTTATTAAAAATAATTACAAAGCTTTAAAATATAATCGAATTATTAAACTGTAATAATTTTCAATTTTGGGTTTTAATTTACGAGCCAAACAGCGCCTAACACAAGTACTAGGATCACAAGTAAATCTTCATTACTTTCATTTTCAGCCATAAGTTCCTTTTCCTTTCTATTAAACTATTAATTAATTAAAATGTATTTTCCCCTATAAATAAGAAGTTCACGTCTCCTTCTTTCTTTTTCCCCAAATTCACTTCTCTGCTTCTCTCCTTTCTCTCTCTACGCCACGCTTCTTCCTCCGGCGACGTCCACCGCGTCGCTCCGCCATACCCAGGCCGAAGCGCCACCACCCGCTCGCCCAGGACCAGCGCGACGCCGTCGCGCCCTCCCCTGCCTCACGCCGTGCGCCGCCTCGCGCTGCCGTGCCCAGAAACTGAAGCACCGCAGAGCGCCGCCGTCGCCTCGCCGCCATCGCCGCTGGAGCTCCGCCCTACCGCGACGCCTCTCTTTCTTTCCGCAGTCCAGCCCCGTCGCATCCTCAGCCGTGACGCCGCGTCGCGCCTCCCTCCTCGCACAGCTCCGCCGCCACCAGCGACGCCGCCGCCTCTTTTTCCTCTTCCGGTAATTGAAAATTCCCCTTTCAATTTCTACTCATTAAAGCTTCAAATTTCAATTTTTGAGTAATTCGATTTGTACCGATTAAACTCGATTTCTAACCGAAGCCTTTTGTCGTTCAATTTTTCGATTGATTTGACGCCGTTGAACCGGTTGATATTGCCGAATTTTTGGAATTTCAAACCGACGCCGTTAGGCTGCCCAATTCGTTTTTCCGAATTTCCGAACGACGCCGTTAGGCTGCCCAATTTTCCGAACGAATTATCGATTTCCTAATCGACGCCGTTAGGCCGCCCGTTTAACACCTCGAACCGGAATCGTAAGGTTTCTACCTTCGTTTTCTTCTTGGGTAGATTTTGGGTTTTCTGTTAAGTTGTTAAAAAGCTTGGAACAAGGAAAAGAAATGAAAGAAAACTTACTGTTAGTTGGTTAGATGTTTTAGTGTTAGTTGTTGACTTGTTTAGTATTGTTAGTTTAGCCTTTTGTATCACTCTTTAGAAGTAGGATTTGGATAGTTGTTTTCTTTGTTTTTTTATTCCTTCACAAACCATGAGATTGGATTTTTAGTTTAGTGTTTTAGTAATAATGTTTGAATGTTGAAGTATTACTGTTTTAGATATATGGTATTAATGAATTAGTGGCTAGTATCTTTAATTGATTTACGTCGAAGCTTGTTGATTAAACACTTTCGTTTTGAATCCATAGTCAAAGGGAAACTCGTCTTCCCCTTGTGCGACCGTTAGAAAATTTAGAATAAATAAAAAAAAAAGATAAGTCTTTTAAAAAAATATCCAAATTTAGTAAAATAGTTTTCTTGGAAAAAATTAATAAATTCTTTTAAAATGAGGAATAGAATTCTTAAGAAAGGAAAACCTTTTCTTTAATTTTATTAATATTTTTCTAAGTAATTTCTTATTTTTCTAAGTAATTCCAAGATGAATTCTTATATTTTCTTCCTTAAAGGGCCTTTGTTAAGGACACCACTGAATTCAGTAAATACACCCCCTGTTACACCACTGAAATCAGTAAATACACCTCCCTGTTACACCAATGCTTTTAGTAAATACACCCCCCTGTTACACTACTGCTTTTAGAAAATACACCCCCTAATACACCTCCTCTCAAAAAGGGGTGTTCTTATCAGAAGATTGTTTTTGTAGTAATCCAAATAGTCATACCACAAGTATACTAGTAAATACACTCCCTCAATACACTCACCTTTTTAGAAGTGGTGTATTTACCAAAATAGAGTGTGACCCTTAAGCAAGTCCTTTTGAGTTTATAAGACCACAACTTTCTCGATTCTCGTAACACAAACTCTCAAGTTTTCCTAAACGTTTTCAAAGGTCAACTTTTAATTAAATATCTTCCTACTAGGATTCGGTACTAGTTGGAACGCGCACGAGGTTTCCGACCATCTGTTTGTACATCATTCACGGGACCCGGAGTTAACAGGTGGGTGATGATCGGTTGATTGATCTGCTAATAATACGTTGTGCTGGTATACTCTGAACTCCACTAAATCAATCTAAAATCAAATATACAACATGAGTGTAAACCTATTATATAAGTGTGTGAACTATATGATATTATTACGTATATACCTTGTATGGATTGTTGTGTTTATCTAATTATACAATCGTTTGTGACTGCATGATATAAGGGCATTTTGTGAGCATGAATCTATCTAAGTATGAATTATGTGTGTTATTCGAATTGTCAATTTTAGTAAGGAAGAGGAAAGTGGATGTGGCCATGTTTGATAATAGACCAGGTGCATGGTCACGGGATTTTATTTACAGTGGATGTGACCATGTTTGATAATAGATCAGGTGCATGGTCACGGGATTTTATTTACAGTGGATGTGACCATGTTTGATAATAGATCAGGTGCATGGTCACGGGGATTTCGTTTATAATGGATGTGGCCTTGTGTGATAATAGACCAGGTGCATGGTCACGGGATGTGGCCATGTTTGATAATAGATCAAGTGCATGGTCACGGAATATTGTTTATGGTGTTTTGGAAGAGATTTACTATATGTGAAAAATGATTTTGGCAGATTGGGCCGATACGTGAAAATGGTTTTGGGCTTTGCCCCTTAATGTGAACCAACTTGTGATATTTCAATTATGTGAACGTGAAACCTGCTATGCCCAATTAATTATTACGTGAACTTGTTACTTCTGTGATATATGTTATTTCGTATTTATATGTCAACTGCTTAAATAAATTAAATACTTTATCAATGCGTATAATTTAATATACTTCGGATTTACCAATCCCATGACGTTGCAAATCACTCTCACGCCCCCTTTTTACAACCCTTGCAGATTATGATTTCGTGGAGCAAGGACAGTAATAGAGACGACACGGAGTTCCCCACTTAAATAAAACATTACTGATAATACTATGCTTTATTTACACATATATGTGTGTGATATACATATTAAATTTATTCTATTCATTTCTTCCGCTGCATAAAACTCATCATCTCTCATTTCCGTTATATTTCCTTCAAAAATTTTATAGTTCGGACTTTTGATCACAATAACACTTCGAATTCAATATAATTATTATATATTGGGTTCGGGGCGTTACAATAATTGTTTCACACGAGAGTTTATTGAAGCGTGCAATATGGTTTTGTTTATACATTGGGGACACTTCGTATTTTAGCATTTCATGTGCTCACAATCTACGGTAGATATTCTCCCCTCTTATATATATAGTCGGATCATATCGAATCTTTTATCTTGGAGAGACTGTAATCCAACGGAATGAAATACAATAATAGAGTAGGTATATTGTAAAATTTAATTATGGTGTTTGCAATTAATAATTTTGTATAGAATAATTAATATTTTTTAGTGAAATAATTAATAGACTTTAATTATTAAAAAACTAATACCCTTACACTGAAAATAATTAATACCTTTCTAAACTAATACCTTTTAGTGAGAACAACTAATACTAGAGTTTTTTTTTTTTTGCACTTTTGGTCCCACAGATCACGCTTGCCCTCGATTTTGGTCCCATTGCTAGCACTTTTGGTCCCGTTTGCACCTTTTGTTACACTTTTGGTTCCACCGTCAAATAAACCGTCAATTTTAGACGGAAAAGCCATGTGCCAAGCTCGTAGGTTCCTATTTCACCCACGACCACGACCAAAATCTCCCCACCACCGCTCACCGCCGTGTCACCTCCCCTCCCCATGTCGGGGGCATATCCATAGTCAACGAGGAAAGTGATGGACAACAATCCAAACCAAGAAAAGTGACATTTGAAGACAAATAAGTATCTTCCTTACGAAGGATCTAGACTAGAATTTGGAGCCATGTTGCAAAGAAAACACCTGGTTCAATATGGAGCTCCTAATTACGGTAAGGACATTAATTGAATTCATCTTAGCATATTTCTTGAAAGTTAACTGAATACTTGTAAAATTGGGGAGTTGATCTTAAAATTAATTGGATTCATGAGAAATTAGGGCATTTTTCTTGAAATGAATTGAATTTGTATGAAATTAGGGCACTGATCTTGTCTGGAAGTTAGAGGTTTGTTCTTGAAATTAATCATTCTCCGAATGTCTCTATTTCTATGTATTTTGTCTGATTGAATTTATTCTGACTTCTGAGTGTGAATCATGGTGTAATTGAGTTCTTTTTTTCTATTCCACTGTAGGTAATTATAGAGGTATTTATACTATTAAAATGCATCATTGGAGAGAGATGTATGAGAAAGAAGATGAGAACTTTGATTACATAGGAGGAATAATTAATGCATTTGATTTTGGTGACACTGCAAGGGCAAATATGAAGTATTTAGAAAACTTAGCTTGTCAACTAAGATACCTTAGTGATAAGGTGTTCTATTCTAAGAATAGAAATGGGAAAATGATGGGTGGTGATGGTGTATTTTTTATTGATAGGATTTTCAATAATCATATAAACTTGGTATGTCATGTGTATTTAGATGCATTCAAAGATGACATATTCAGTGAGCATGAGGAATAGAGGGAGATGTTGAGTGGTATGATGAGGAGAATGTAGGGAATAAAGGAAGTGTGGTGCAGAATAATGAGGTTGGTGATCTTGAGGTAGGGAATATGAGCAATAGAACTTTGATAAACATTGACGAGCCTCCTAATATTGTTGATGAATAAGGCAGAAGAGAAGGAGTAACTGATGAGCAACATGCAAAGGGAAAAAATGCTGAGAAAGATAGAGAGGGAGTAACTGCTTTGATAAACATTGGTGAGCCTCATAATATTAATGATGAACATGATAGACAAGAGGGAGTACCTAATGAGCAGGATACAGAAGATGAATTAGATGAAGATTTCAAGTGTTACATGAGTAGTGAAGATGAACTTTTGGATGACATCATGTATGAAGAGATCATAAACAATGAAGTAGAATGGGCTGGAATTGTGAGAGAAAATAGGCAGAAAGAAGTGCATGTGGATTAATCCAGTTGTGACGATGTTTTGAGTAATGAATCTGATTTTCATAGTGTTATGTTGATGAGGTTGATAGACATAGAGAACTTACCTTTAGAGCCTCTGATGAAACCTCTGGCGAGGAATTCTAGAAACCCGAGTAAAATTCTCAAATTAACCTAGATGCCAGCAATTTGTTGAAAATGATGATTACTCAAAGATAATTTCCGCATAAAACCTTTTCAACCCAATTACAGAGTTTTAAAACACAAACGTAGAACTCCAAAGGTTGAATCAATCTATCTAAGAAAATAATTAAATTTAAACCTAAACAAATCAAGAGTAAATCAAGTAATCTGAAATCAATTATCCTTCTTTCTCACTTCTCACTTCTCACTTTTTCTTATTTATTCTTTTGTGATATACATTCCCAAATTCACGCCCCTTTCCATTCTCATCATCTCCCCCCTCCCCTTCAGGTGGAACCTTGTGCCCAAGGTTCAAGGTTGGAAATCTTACACATAGCTCATCGTAGGATTCTCATGTGATGAGGGCAAAATGATGCATATCAATAAATGTTCAATGAAATGAGAATGGAGGCATTGAAATCTCCAGTTCATCTCTGGAGTTCTGTGAAAATGGCTCTCAAACAACGACATATAGCTCTGGTGGAGAACCTGCACAAAATCGAGCTGGAGAGGGATCCGACGTCGATCCTCTAACGCTCAAGCCAACACACTTGTTACACAAGAATTGCTATGAAAATACAGTCAAGTAAGGCATCTTTCTAGGGTTCAAGTCATACCTTGAGGAAGACAAGTGAAGATATTTTTACCTTTATCATTAAGGGGTATAAAAGTCATTCTCTTAGTGTAGCCCTAATTTTCATGCAGGCCACAAATCCGTGTGGTATGGACAAGTGGCAGATTGCTACCATTTGGTGATTTTCTTTGCCCCTCAACTCTAACGGAAAACAGCTGTGACATAACCTTATCTCAAAGTTGAGGAAAATAGCTTAGCCAAAGATGGTTGTGATCTCATAAATCAAGACCAACATTATATTAATAAACATAATCTCATTACATCGAGATCCCCCCTCCGGATATACTCTTACTCAGAGCCTTGATAGGCAGAGATGAGAGGAATTTCAACTATGCCATGCACTCACAAATAGGAATGCGGATATCCATCTCGAGCATATATCCGCTTAAGTTTATCGAGAATGAGACTTCATTCGGATAAGTATTCTTTCAGCTCTGCTCTGGAGCTCATTTTTTAAGGTTAAACAAATAACAACATGCTTTCATTATTTCAGTCTCGATTCAGAGACGACTGTTCCAGAGTTACAATCAGCTCTAGATTAAATATGTTCATATTAAGGCATCCAGTAACAGAGTTGAGAGATAATCCGCGCTGCTCTGACCTTGTTCACATAAATCCGGGTTTTCACTCTAGGCAAACATCCACACATGTGTATCCAAGAAAATACAATATTTTGGTAAAGTCTTTTTCAGCTCTGCTCTGGAGCTCAACTGTGATTCACTTGATATGGGTCCACAGGGCGTGAGGCCATGCATACTTAGCCCACATCAACTACTCCCCCAATTCCAAGGGACTTCTGATTTCTGATGTCATATGGAATAGGTATTCATTAATGCTTTTTCATATCTATATTCTGCACTTCTCATGCGTGTTGTACTTTAACGCTTTGATAATTCAATTTCTCATTTATGTCTCTTGCTTAGCACAAAGTGAGACCTATAATTCATGTTTAACTCATTTCCAGACTTGCAGGATGTGAACTTCATAGATGCACAACTTTTGCAAACTTACATGCTTTGACTGAAAACTAATAACTGATAAAAAATTGTTTATCTCCTCTGAAAACCTACATGCCTATTTTCTTCTCCAAGAATTAGCTTATCACAGTTCAGAGTTGAATTAGGCAAATCTAATCCATTTTTCTCTTAATTCAAAGGTTAATCGCCTAGAATTAAGTTCAATCCAATCACACACGCACATCCACGTGCAAACCATTCCACAAGACTACTTTTCGGAGTTGTCTTATTCAGTCCTAGTCCAACTGTGATTGAGAGTTAAGGGAACGTTCCGTCTCTGAGTTCATTTCTTTGATATAGGCCAAGTGCCAAAGGCCCAGTGTGAATAATCCCATATCAACTAACTGTTGCACTTTTCATTCTTTTCTAATCTAGATCCTTCATGAAGGATCTTAATAAAACTGGCAAATCCTCCGGCTGATGCAGAGTTGAAACACTCAATGTTATTACCCATTCATTCAAATTGTTGTGTTTCCTGCAGATTTCGAAATGATAGCATTCACAAAATTGCTTTCAAATCTTCCATTCTTTAGGGTGTTACCCAGATACTTTCTCGATTACACACCAAAATACACACTTGGCAAGATCGAGCTTAATCTCGTTATCTCTGATTATTCTTAACATGTTTTCCAGATCTAAACATTAAATTCCAGCTCTGGAGAGCTTCACAAGCATATCCTCAATCATGAATTTCTATTTTTCGTCTTATCTTTTCTATGAAATGAAAAATCTCAATTCATTTTTTCAACTCTGGAAAGTTGATGCTGACGCACACCCCCTCCTCTGGTTCTTATTTCAGGTTCTTTGAAATAAAATCTCAATTCATTTTCAACTCCGGAGAGTTCATGCTGATGCATACTCCCTCCTCTGGTTCTTATTTCAGGTTCTCTGAAATAAAATCTCAATTAATTTTCAACTCTGGAGAGAGTTGATGCTGACACATACTCCTTCATCTGGTTCTTATTTTAGGCTCTCTGAAATAAAAGTTCAAATATTTATTTCGAGTCACACATCTTCCATGCTCTCAAATTTATCCTCTAACTCTGGGCCTATTTCATATAGAGACCCATGATCATTCTTTCTATTTCGTGCTCGATTTAGGATGAGGCTTCTCTCTCTCTATCTCTCTCTCTCTCTTCAAAGCTTATGTGTTCTTTATCTTTTGATTATCGTATTTTGCCAAGTGTTCCAACTCTTGGAAACTTGTGACATCTGTGTTTCATGTGCTTTTTGTGCTAGCATTTAAGCTTTCAGTTTCTTATTTTTGCACACTTTCTAAGTCGTGCTTTTCAATTCTTGCCTTTTTTTATCATGTAAAAAGGATTCTGATTTCGGGGAATAATGTGTGTGTACACTCATGCCCATCTTTTCAGAATTTACTTCTATTTAAGAAGTAGATTGTGCAATTTGATTCTGGAGGTAGTGTATGACTATATCTTGCCTCCTTCTCTCCAATTTCTTTCCGTTCAAGGAAATAAATTATCATTCTCACAACTTTTCGCAACTTTTCTATTACTTAGAATAGTTTCTAAGGTTTTTGTCTAGGTTTGTAAAACCTACTTTTCTCTTTCCGAAAGTAATATGCTCTCAATTATGCTTTCTGTTCCAGGCTAATTTCATGTTAAAGCCCTTTTCATTATGTGCTAAATCTTGAGGCTCATTTGTGCTTTCAGAGCTTGCATGCTCCCATATTTTATTTTATATCAAAATATTTGACAAAAAATTATCGAAAAACTTATGCTTATTTCATAATAAGACGCATGAAGTGTAAATTCAATTATGATTTTGCATGAACAGATGTTCATATCTCGGTATCGATTAAGGCTCATGCCACAAATGCTATCCGTGCTTAATTGGTGTTAAGACTGATAGGACGTACATTTATTTTTCAAATACTGCCTATGCTTGCTTAGTGCTAAGATTCATAAGGCGTAAATTCTATATTACATTCCGGTTGTGATCCATGCGTAACTCGTACTAAGGCTGACAAGATGTAAGCTCCAAAACTGAAATACAACTCATCTCTCAGATGTGATACATGCTTATTCTCAAGACTCAAAATATGCAAATTTGAGAGATGTAAAATTCTGCAAACTGATCTGGTAGAGATCAATACATCTCTGGCGGCTGTCCCGCCGATAGTTGTCCTGCCAAATTCTAGTTCTCACATTACTCCATCCTCTGGACATCTCCATGGAGAAAAGACAATGGTGTGTTTCTGGGCACATTCTAGGCCCTAAGTTTCAGATCCAGTTCCATCGGATCTGGGATCAGACCAGGTTCTCTTAGGTCTAACCCCTGGCCTCAGATCAGGTTCCCTTATATCTGAGAGGCCAGATCAAGTTCTGTTAGACCTGGCCTTAATTCCGGACACATCAAGTGTCCTATTTCTAATCTGCTGTGTAGGAATTCCCCTGTCAGGAACCCCTTTGGCCACAACATAACACACTGCACTCTGAATTATACTATGCAGTTGCTCAACTGTTACAAAAATCAAGGTTGCACTGCTCTTAGCCATAACTTTCCTGAACTGTGCTTGTTCTGAACTATGTTATTTTGAGCATGAACTGCTCTCAACCTTTCCTGAACTGTGTTTGTTCTGAACTATGTTATTTTGAGCATGAACTGCTCTCAACTGTGGTGTTTTGAACTGTGTTGTTCGACATTGGGATTCCTTCCATAGTATCATCATCATCATCATCATCATCATCATCATCATCATCATCATCATCATCATCATCATCATCATCATCAATCAATCAAGTAAGTGAAGGTAAGTTAAGACAAGCAGCAAATTGAAGGTAAGTTAAGACAAGCAGCAAATTGTTATGCAAGTATCATCACAAAATCACTTAAGATCATTTTTCAAATATATACATGTCAGGAAATGAAATATCATATAACATCTCAACATGAAATAAACTTTATTCAAAGCAAACTACGTGAGTGGTTTTATCCAAGAAATAATTACTGATGCAAATCTTAACATATTCGATGCATCTTTTCAGCATATCAGTTAGAAAAATAATTATTTCTAACAAATCTAGCACATGCTCTCATGCAAAATTCATAATTCATTTGAGAAATACTATTTTCCATTTTAGAGTTACTTCTGAATAACTCACTAGTCCATTCATTCATCATTTTTTAAGCAACATATTAGTTTTGATTCACACAATAAGAGTAGGGATACCTCTTTTGGATTATCAAGTGTGGATTGATAGAGTCCATTTATTTATGGACTTCATTCCCACATCATCTCTGTGAGGTAGAATTCATCTTTCTACGGGTTTCTCTCGAACATTCACATTTTCCCCAATGTAGAAATCATGATCGTTTTTCCTCAGAGAAAACGAACATAATCATTAAGAATTGAATTACTTTCGTCCGAAGTGGATAATTATTTATCATATCGAGATCCACTTGGAAATAAGAAATTCTAAGTATAAATCGTAAAACGAATTCAATCACAAAATTATTGGACAAATATCATATATGCGTACAAATATGCATTATGATTACGCGTATAGTCAGTGGTTCACCAGTTCCACATTAATAAACTTTAGACCTCATGGTCCTGAGTTCACATTTCGATAATAATCGTGCTTGGCTAAAAATATGCTTTATCACATAAATCTGAATTCACATTTTAGCTAAAAAAATTCTCATGTCCACATATATATATATATATATATATGCACATATATGCTCGTTTACTCTATGCTAATCATGCATACATCTCAGCAAAGCTAGGTACATTTAATCATACATGCATATTACAACATCCAGTTATATTCTAGGAACATACTTTCACATGCTTTGCGTAGTAATTCTAGCAAAAAATCCGTCCACTCAATTATTCTCTTGAGCATTTAATCAAACACGTAGTGGGCATAACATACTCTTCCTCACTACAAACTAATCACACCATGTTTTCAAGCATAGAAGCAACAAGGTCTGTCTCAAATATCGTATCAAGCATTATCAACAATTACATGAATGCATATATTCATAACCCTGTTATCATTATTCAGCAATTCACAAATCAAGCCTCAACAATTCACACATCAAACCACATCCACTTATGTTAGTTTCTCTAAACTCTACTGCATACTTCTTTATGCAATACACAGGAAGATACAAAGTTCCTGCCTATGATGCACGGATTCTTCTAAAAATATAACTATGCAGTATCGGATTCGCACCCGCCCCCTAAAAGGGGTGCGCTTGAATCCGCGAATCGGATTCTCCACGTGGCGAATCTAACTGCCACGTGGCGAATCCACCAACGGATACTCGAATCCTTCTCGCGAATCCTACTTATTAAGCCTTAAATATGTTGTTTCAATTGAAATTTATTATATAATATAATTTAAATTGATAATGTGACACTTGTTTGATATTAAAATCACTCTTATGACGTATACATTAGGCTAATGGAACTTTAATTGATTTTTGGTTACTTAATTATATTAAATTATTGAATATGTTTAAGTTTAGGGTTAGAGAAAATATGAATTATATACATTTGATTTGCAAAATTTTAAAATATATTTATTTTATTAAGTATTATATATAATAAAATATAAATAAATAGACGTATCCTTGACGAATCGCACCCTAAGATTTTTAAAAAATCGTATCCCGTACCCGTATCGTATCGCCCCCGCACTCCCGCACCCGCACCTGTGCAACATAGGTTCCTGCTATTTCGCTTCATTCATGTTTCAATGGAATTTTCACCGTTCAATCCGTTGAATGGCATAAATAAGTTCTTAATCCCACTAAATTCAGCAATTAACAGCAAGCAATTTAGCAACACGTCATCATTTTCGCCTAAGAAATGCCTCTTAATTCCCCATTCACATACTGGAAATTAAACAATTCTAGGAGAAGATAAGAGAATTACCTCCACCCATAATATTCAAAGTTGCGATCCCAGAATTTAAATCACCGGACACTAGGCCACATGTTGCTCGTGGCCAAGGCTGCAGCTGATTGCACTGGAGCCCAAAATTATATCACATCGCCATGACCCAAGCCCGATCAAGCTAGTTCAACCCCAACCAAGGATCCATAGGTACATGACGATTTTAATTATTCACTCAATTACAAAGATCAGCGCGCGGTACCATGGCGTGGTAGGTGGATCCCACCAGCAAGGCGGTGGCGGCATTCTATTCATAGCGAACGACCACCGCAGTGATGCTTGTCACTCCCTGTCGAGGTCAAATTGTATGAAAAAAGGGCTCAACCCTATAGCCCATCGTAACAAGATATAGTGGCGGTTGGGAATGACCGTTGTGGCATGGTGGCGGTCGGTATCCATCGACAGTGAGGAGGCACGATAGCGGCGAGTCCCCAATGGTGCAGCAGCTTGGCAAAATTCTTTGCCGGATTCGAATAAAGCTACACCTCACACCCCTCTTTTTTTTCTCTTTTTTATTTTATTTTCTGGTTCCAGATCTATAACTTGGGGTGAGTGATCTCAGTACGACACAACCCCTTCTTCGTGGTGCCAATGATGGTGTGATGCGATGCCTTACCCAAACAGGTGAACCACGCCAATAAGGCAGCGGAGTTCAGTGGGTCGGCGGTGCTGGTCAGCCATATTGTGGCGACGCAAGGGTGAGCTTCGTCGCCGGATTCAAACAAGGGCAACACACCTATTTTTTTTCTTCTGCCCCAATTGCCAATAGGGCTCAGGCTACGGGCCTTCTTTCCAGTCGTGTACCTTCTGCTATCGGCTTGGGGAAAATAACTCCAAGCCTATTACAAATCTACAAAAAAATTGTGGAAATTAAGCTTAAAAAATTTCCCAAAAATTATATCAAAGTATACGCTAAATAGAGGTAATATTAAACTCTAAATTGCCATTGTTAGCTTGAAAAAAGCTTGAAAGGATGATAACTAAGCTTTAATTTGCTGGGTTTTCTTGATAAATTTATGGAACGGATCTTGTGTATTCAACAAGAATCCACTCGATTTTGCAAAAAACCTCACGTCTTAGCCCAAATTTCTCACAAACGGCACCAGTTAATAAGGGAAAAATTATGCACATCAACAAATGTTCATTGAAATGAGGATGGAGACATTGAAAGCTCTAGTTCGTCTTTGGATTTCTGGGAAAATGGCTCTCAAACAGCGGCAAAGAGCTTAGGTGGAGAACCTGCAAAAATTGAGCCAGAGGGGGCTTCAGTGTCGATCTTCCGACGCTCAAGTCAGCACACTTATTACACAAGAAATGCCATGAATATGAAGTCAAGTAAGGTATTTTTCAAGAGTTCAAGTCATACCTTAAGGAAGACAAGTGAAGGTATTTATACCTTCATCATTAAGGGGCATAATAATCATTATCTTAGTGTAACCCTACTTCTCATGGGGACCACAAATCAGTGTGGTATGGACAAGCGGAAGATTGCTACCATTTACTGATTTTCTTTGCCCCTCAACTCTGATGGAAAACGGCTGTAACATAATCTTATCTCAGAGTTGAGGAAAATAGCTCAGCCAAAGATGGTCGTAATCTCATAAATCATGACCAACATCATATCATGAAACACAATCTCGTTACATCGAGATCCCCCCTCTGGCTCTACTCTTACTCGGAGCTTTGATAGGTAGAGATGAGAGAAATTTCAACTCTACATGCACTCACATAATAGGAATGCGGATTTCCATCTCGAGCATATATCTACTCAAGCTATTGAGAATGAAACTTCATTCGGATAAGTATTCTTTCAGCTCTGCTCTAGAGCTAATCTGTGAAGGTTAAACTGTTGGGAAATTGTATTGACTTATGTTTTGATTAAGATGCCAAAAGGTTCCTCCTAAGTCATTTGTAAGTAAGTATTCAGTAGAGTTAGAATAGAGTTAACCAGTTCAAATGTTAATGAACTGAAGTACATTTACTAATTCAAGGAGTGTATCTAATAGTTGAAGAAGTCCGCGGATGAAGAAAGTCCGCTAAAGATGAAGTGATCTGAAGAAGAAGTCTAAGTCATGAATGTTTTCTAAGTACATTCACAATGAGACCAAATACCATCAGATGAGGATCAAGGTCCACTGATGTGAACTAACAAAGCACATTCAATGCTAAACACATTAAAAGATGTTAGTTAATCTGGTTGGAACAAGGCAAATTGAATTTCAGTAAAGCTTGCAATAAATGAAGGAATAAGATGGTTCTCTCAGAGGAGTTCCACCTTAAAGCAAGACAGGATTCTGAGCAAGTGAACTGAATGGACCAATGAGAAGATGACACGTAGGTGTACTCTACTGACAGCCGACCTGTCACAGACTGACAAGTACAAAAAGTCTTTCTCTAGCTTTCTCCAGAAAGTTGGTGAACAGGCATGGTCTTTCAGCCGTTTCTTGACAAGACTTAAAGCTTAAAAAGAGTCGTTTGAACTAATCAGATATAAGAGACTTACTTGAAAAGATTCAACTCCAACGGGAAGATTTTCAAGAAGGTCTATAAATACAAAAGGTCGCGCCCATTTCTACGTATGGGAAACTTAACAAGAACAAGCATTCTCTACACTCATAACATACTACGAAGCACTCGGAATCACCTTTGTTTCCTAAGTGTTTCATATTTGTAGAGAGCATTTCAAACCCTCTGTAACCGAGTTTATAGCTATATCCAAACCTTAGAAAGAGATAATCCATCCTTAAAGCATTGAGCTAAACTTGTAAGGATTATCTCACAAACAGTTGGAACCAAACCCTACTCAAAACCCTACCCCAGAGTTAGGTTGAGAGTTAGAGTTAAGAGGTGTTAGTAAGCTGATTGTTGTTATCAGTCTTAAAGCTGGTTGTTTTGGGAACTAGGACCTGGAACTATCCTAGTGATCAAATATCCTTAGAGAGGATTAATTTAATCAGTGCACCTTGGCACTATAACACAAGGAATTCCAAGTGAAAGAAATTCTCCTGTTTAATCAGGACAGTGGACGTAGGAGATTCATCTCTGAACCACTTTACATGTTGTGTATTTAATTTATGCTATTTCTCTAAGTGTGTGTTACTCAAACAAGTTTTTATCAAACAAAACGAGGTTTTCATAAGGGCTCACTAATCCGCATCTAAAAGCTAATTAGATAGTAGTTCAGCTAAAAGTCTTGAGCTTTCAGTGGAGCTGATATCTCAATAAGCTTTCATAAGTAAATCTCAGCAGACTTCAAAGTCCACTGACGATCTACTGTCTTGAGTAATCTGGTAAGTTTTAAGAAAGAAAAGTTGAATTTGTAACTACAGGTGTATTCCCCCCACCCCCATACATCTATTTTAACTCGTTTCGGGACCTACAAGTGGTATCAGAGCAGTGGTTCAAAAGACAATTGTTCTAAGTATACCTTGTGCTGAAAAGGTATAGTATATTTGGTCAACTGAATTGATCTTTTGATAATCTTGTTTAGATATTATGAATTGAACAACATGGGAGTCAATCCCTTGAACCATATGTCCCATCACAAGCTTCCACAATTCTCAGTGGAAAACTATTATTTCTGGAAGATCAGAATGAAAGCACATCTTACCTGTGTACTATTGCAGATCCTAGAGAAGAATGACCCAAAGATGAAGATAACTTCACTGCAGATGAAAGGAAAAGACACAACCTCAATTTCATAGCCATGGACATTCTCTACACCACCATTCCAGACTCGGTTATGGGAAGAGTGGTCCATTTCCAGACTGCAAAGGAGCTATGGGATACTCTTGCTCTCATGTGTGGAGGCACTGACAAAATTAAGGAGAACAAGCTCTCAGTAGCTGTTAAAAAGTATGAGCAATTCACCATGGAGCCTACTGAGACCATTGATCAGCTTGATGGGAGGTTCACTGATATAATGAATGAGATTAACTCTCTTGGTAAAGTTTACACTAAGAGAGAAGTTGCTTTGAAGATCCTGAGAGGTTTGACCTCAAGATGGGATGTGTACTCAGTAATGATGCAAAATACCAAGGATTTACCCAGCATGTCTATGCAACAGGGAGTAGCCTTCAAAGCTAAGGAAACTGAGCCCAAATCTCCAAAGCCACAAAAGAGTACAAAAGAAAGCAAATCTCAAAGCAGAGCTGAGATGCAAGAGGAAATTTGATGCAATAGAAGTAAGAAGAGGAATTCTCCTGTTTAATCAGGACAATGGACGTAGGAGATTCTTCTCAGAACCACTTTATATCTTGTGCACTTACATTCTGCTATTTCCTTAAGTGTGAGTTGTTCAAACAAGCTTTTATCAAGTAAAACGAGTTTTTCTTAAGGGCTCACTAATCCGCATTTGAAAGTTAATTAGATAGTAGTTCAACTGAAAGTCTTGAGCTTTCAGTGGAGCTGATATCTCAGTAAGCTTTCTTAAAGTAAATCTCAGCAGACTTCAAAGTCCACTGACGATCTACTGTCTTGAGTAATCAGATAAGTTTTGAGAAGAAGTTTGAATTAGTAACTACAGGTGTATTTCCCCCCCCCCGTACACCTGTTTTAACTTATTTCGGGACCAACATAAACAAATAGCAACATGCTTTCATTGCTTCGATCTCAATTCAGAGACGACTGTTCTAGAGTTACAATCAGCTATGGATTAAATATGTACATATTAGGGCAGCCAGTAGCAGAGTTAACAGAATACTATGCTCTGCTCTGACCTTGTTCATATAAATTTGGGTTTTCACCCTATTCACACATCCACACGTGTGTATCCAAGACAATACCATATTTGAGTAAAGTCTTTTTCAGCTCTGCTCTGGAGCTCAACTGTGATTCACTTGATATGGGGCCATAGGGTGTGAGGATATGCACACTTAGCGCACATCACTATATAGCATCCTCCAATTCTAAGGAACGCCAAAGGACTAGAGCCCCTTTAATCGGTCCCCAGGTACATCCTTCCATCGGTAGTTCAATATCGTTTCAGGTTCTAGCTCAAGCTATCCATCCACTCTGTATGGGGGTAGGATTCTAGCTCAAGCTGCCCATTCGCTCGAATTGATGCCAGGGGAGACCATCCCAAACAATCATCGTCCACCAATGAGCCACTAACTCTGGAAGTTAAGCTCATCCACATTAGATTGAAGGTTGCTCCTCCTCAAACTCCCCCATATGATGGAAGGACCAATCTAGAGACTCATTTGAGTAAGTATCTGATCTACATAATTGGTCGTGGAGCCACATGTACCACGAAGTGCCGCCTGTTCCCCCTCACTCTTGGCGACCTAGCTCACAAGTGATATGTCTCCTTGTTGGAGTTATACTTGCCAGTAAGGTCTATTAATTCTTTCGCTACTTTGAGTGAACAATTTGTCTTCTACTTCGTGGTGAAGATAGCGTGGCCAAAAAATAAGCATCAGCGCACGAGAATCAGGCAAGACAAGAGAGAAACCGATAAAGACTACATTGATCAGGTCGATGAAACCGTCCTTATTGGCGAACCAGTGAGTGACCAGTTGGCTCTCCACTCTGTCCTAGGGGGTTTCCATGGAAAATCCCCCCATGTTCTGCCACTTGATGAAAGATATCCCAAAAACCTATACTGAATTTAGGGCTCAAGTCGGAGACTTCCTCTTCAGCAAAAAATTGCTCGCCCAAAGGTTAGGGGATCCAAAGGCTGGCAAGGGACAAGAGGCAACCCCGTAGGCAACTCCAAAGACTTTTCCAAAGGTGAAGAAAGTGATAAAACCACCTGGAAACTTCAAAGTATTTGAGGACCTCGAAGTTCATCTCACTCAACAACTAAGGCAGTCACCGGCAAATATTTTCAATGCGATCCAACATAAAAATCTACTTCCGAAACCTAAATCTATCCGAGAAGGCTAGTAAAAAATGGATGGCGGGAAATTATGTACATATCATGATAGTGCCGACCATAACACGAGCTAATATTGCGATCTCCTAAAATAACTTTGAAAATTATTTGATGAAGGACACTTGAATGACCTAGTCCAGAGACCGGCCCCAAGGGAAAACCAAAGAGCTCCTCGGCAACAAAGAGAGAGGTCATCCTCGCGACCTATCGCCGCGATTGAGGAAGACATAGAAGGTCCCCCCAATGAATGCGGATGGGTGAGTGAACATGCTCCAAGCCGGTGGAGGCACTTTGGGTGGTCTGGTGCCAGTCTCCACCCTCTCTAATAGAAAAAGAAAGGTTGAGCTCCGGGTATTCACAAACATAAACATCGTCAAACCCCTAGAGCCGACCATCCACAAGGGTCTGGCAATCACTTTCACCAATGAAGATTGTAAAGACATATTATGCCTAACAAATAACACCCTTGTAATTTCAACCAACATTTTGGGAAAGATGGTCGACCGTATTATGGTGGAAAATGGTTGTTTTTGCAACCTCATTTTCAAAATAGCCTCGGATCAACTCGACAACCTCGCAAGCTTTATCAAATCTTTTGACACTCCACTAAAAGGATTTGGCGATGCTACTATTTCGGCCTATGGGAAGATCAAGCTCTTTGTGGAACTGGCATGCAGCCTGGACCCTAGAGTTAGGCCTCTGGATTTTGTAATATTTGACTAGCCAAGTAACTATAACGGTTTTTTAGGTCGGCCCTTCCTTAAAACTGTTGAGGCGGTCGCCTCTTCTTACTTCTATTGCATCAAATTTCCCACTTCAGAGGGAGTGGTCGGCACCATCAAAGGTGACCAAGCAATGACAAAAATATTTGAACTACATCTGTCCCATTTTAATTTCTGCATTTAATTTTGCAACATTACCAAATATTTTCTTAATCAACAATCAAGAGCCTACAGTCGGGCTTCCCGAAGAGGCTGATCACGTACTAGCCAACCAAGTGCCTGCTAATAACCCCTTAGATATTGACAAGGTTATGGAAGCTGATCACGTCCCAGCCATACATTGTGATGATTTAGAGCCAAGGATAGGTTTTGAGCCCATGAGGCTCGATTTAGATCTGAGGGGTGAGCTAAAAGATTGGCGAAAGAGAGACCCTGCCACTCCGATAGTAGAGTTCAAAAACATTTTGGTAGACCGCACTCGGCCAAAATTGGAAGTGATGATAGGCTCAAGGATACTAACCGAAATGCGGGGGATATTTGTGAATTTTCTCAAGGAGAATATTTGAGTTTTTACGTGGTCATACCAAGACATGATTGGCATTGACCCAAGCATGCCTGCCATCATCTCAAGATCGATCCTAGAAGAAATCTAGTCCACCAAAAAAGGAGAAAGTTTAGGCTAGAGAAGTATGCAGCCCTCGCGGAGGAAGTCAAGAAATCGCATGACAACAAGCCGATCGTCCAGGCTGAGGATGAACCTCAATGGGTAGCAAATGTTGTCCTAGTAAAAAAGGCAAACAATACGTGGAGGTTTTTCAATTAATTTCATGGATCTTAATGCCGCATACCCGAAATATTATTTTCCAATGCCACACATCGATAACCTAGTCGACAACACGACATGCCATGAGATGATATCCTTTATGGACGCCTTCGCTAGGTACCACAAAATTTCAATGGCAGAGGAGGACATTAAACACACATTCTTCCATATAGAGAAGAACATGTTCTCATGGCTAAGGATGCCTTTCAGCTTAATCAATGTCGGGACGACTACTAGTGCTTGGTGAACAAAAATGTTTGCTAACCAAATTGGAAAGACTATGGAAGTATACATTGATTACATCGTCGTAAATAATCTAAAAAGGGAAAATCACCTAAGAGACCTCACAGAGACATTTAACATTCTCAAGGCTTACAACATGAAGCTGGATCTCAAAAAATACAGCTTTGGAGTGGAGTCCGGTAAATTCCTCGGACATATCGTGAGCCCAAGAGGAATTGAGGTCAATCCCTTGTGAGCCACACAGTATCAAGCAGGTGCAACGTTTGACAGGGTGCCTAGCAGCTTTGAACATGTTTATATCAAGGCTAGGCGATAAGAGCAAGTCATTCTTTGCTACCATTAAGAACAAGAAATTCTCATGGAATAGAGAGAGTCGGGTTGTCTTCGCCAAGTTAAAAGAATACCTAGTGAATCGCCAAATCCTCATCAAACCAGTGCGAGATGAGAAAATCTTTCTATACTTGGCGGAATTAGAGGTGGCACTAAGTGCTGTTCTTGTTCGGGTAGACGGACATGCCCACTTGCCAATCTACTTTGTCAGTCAGGCACTCCATGATGTCGAGCTCAGGTATACACCACTTGAAAAGCTCGCAGGCGCTTTAGTAATAAATGTCAAAAAACATAGATCATACTTCTTTGACCATAAGTTGAAATGCTTACCACTCTACCACCAAGGCAAGTTCTACATCGGCTAGATATTAATGGAAGACTCCTAAAGTGGTTACTTGAGATAGGCCAATATGGTGTTACATACGCTCCATGTACCATGATCAAAGGTCAAGCTTTAGCCAATTTTATGATCGAGTTAACCTTCCCGCCCAATCCAAGAAGGATCAACTAACCCTCTTGGAAGCTCTATGTACACGGTTCATCAACGAGTACATGTGCAGGCGCTGGCATCATCCTGATAGGGCTAGGTGGCCAGTGTTTCACCAACGCTGTTTGTTTCAGACTCCCAGTGACTAATAATGAGGCCGAGTATGAGGTACTGGAAGGTGGCCTGGAGCTCACCATCGCTGTGGGTGTCCGTCAACTGCACATCTTCATGGACTCCCTTTTGGTGGTCAACCAGGTTAAAGGAGATTATGAGGCCCGGGGTGAGCAAATGGTTAAGTACTAAGAGCTTGTTGCAACCTTATGCGAAAAATTCCACCAAGTCTACATTGAGCAAGTCCCACGTGAACATAACTCGCAGGCCGATGCCCTTTCCAAGCTCATAACTTTGAAAGGTGCAGTAGATTTTTCAAATATACACCGCACCAAACTTACAACACCGGCCATTGATAGGACAACAATAGCAACCGTCTCAGGCATAGAAAAGAGAATTGGATGACGGTGTTGATCCAATACTTGAAGACGGTGACCTACCAGTAGATAAGGTGGGATCTCGACAATTGCAACTGCGGTCAGCCAGGTACACCCTCATAGATGACCAATTATACAAATGAAGTTTTTGCCTACCACTGCTTAAATGCATCACGCGCGAGCAAGGCCAGAGGGTCTTCCAAGATGGGGTTTGTGGAAATCATGCAGGGGTTAATCACTCACTCATAAGACCATAAGACAAGGCTACTTTTGACCAACCCTCCAACGAGACGCTTTCGCCTATGCCCGGTCATGCCACAAATGCTAAATCCTTGATCCGAATATCAAGCACTCCCCAGAACAACTAACCTAGATGTACATCCCATAGCCTTTTGCATAGTGGGGGATCGACCTAATCGGCCCGATGCCCACAGCTCTGGGGAGCTACAAGTTTATTGTGGTTGCCGTTGATTATATCACCAAGTGGGCGGAAGCCGAGCCCCTCAACAAGATTGACAAATAAAATATTATTAAGTTCATTTGAAGAACATAATATACCATATCAAACTCCCTCAATGTTGCATTAAATACAAAAAGTTATACAGAAAGTATAATAGACCCCTAATGTTGGGGTTATACAAAAAGTATGATTTTACTTTGTATAACCTATGTATTAAACACTTATTTATAAGAATAATTTTTTTTATCACTGTTGCATTAAATATGAATGGGTGTTATATATATTTATTGCAAACCGTTCAATAAGTAGTACGTGTTACGTTGTAGATAATGTGGTGATACCAGATCACGGAATATCACATTAAAGGACCGTGAATTGAACAATCCACCGTGAAAGATTGAAGTGTAGTTCTCAAATTAGTCTGTCTTGACCAAGAGATTGCACTAGCACAATTTGTATGTGTTGAAGAGGACATACATATAGGATAAATTTTTATGTTCTAAACGGAGAAGAATTATACCTCAGTAGTTGTTGATTTCTTAATCTCTATCACTTAAATAGGACCGTGTGTGGTTAATACTTACTATTTTGATACATGTTGGGTGAGAATTATTGTGACTTTGATACCTTATGTGTTGGGCTATAATATCAATCATACGACAATTGCAAAGATTTAATACAGAGAAACGTGTGTGAGTTAGGCTTGTGTGATTTGTCCCCTTGGTGGGCTCAGAAGTTTTATCGTACCAAATCTTGCAAGTGAAAATTAGTTTTTTGACACGGATAATAATGTTGAGCTATCTTTACTCCAAGACATAAGATATTAATTAATTTAGAGTTATTCAGGGGCTCAATTAATTAATGGACTAAATATTTTTAAACACGGGAAATAATATCTGGGAGCTCATATTATCGTAATATGGAATAAAATGGATAGTGCAATAGTAATTTGATAGTGGTATTAATTAATATTAATGTGCTGAATTATATTGCGGCTCAATATTGAAATTCAGAAGCCCATTAGAGATCCAATCTTAATTCTCCTAAAGGTCTCTCAAGTAGCCCAATAGTTAGCTTAATAATAATAAGATGATTAAAATAAAAGAAAAATATAATTGCTGATTTTTTTCATATTATTTTTAAAAATAGTAATTTAGAGAGAGAAAAGATTTTGTTGATTTTCTTGAAAAGATATTATGGAAGATATGTATTCTTGGAATACAAGATTATCACATAAATTCAATAACATCCAAATCTTGTTATTCTTCCTCAAATTTTCAGAAAATATATCATAATTAGGAGGGTGATATTTTTGTGGAATATTTTATTATGGAGAAAATAATATATGAGATATATTCAAGATTTCTTAGAGGACAAGAAAAGATTTTTTACTCCCTATTCCACTAGTAATTTCCACCCCCTCATAATTTCAAATAGGGAATGATTTCTTCATTCCCAGTTTACAAGTTCCATGAGTTGGAAATATTAAGTGCAATAAATATTTTTCCTCTTTCTTTGTATTATTAATTGTTCTTTAAGCGCTTCCCACCGGCGAACGAACAAGGCGAAAGGGGAATACTTGAGAAGGTCTTTCGGTTGATAGGATTAATTTACTTGTTCCGCTCTTCTCAATGATCATGGCTACAAGAGGTACGTAATCGCGTAAACTCCTAGATTTTCCCCTATAGGATTTTACCTGAGTTTATTCATATGCATGAATTATTTGTTGTTGGATAATTATTATTTAAATTAATTAGGATTAATTCATTCTAGTAATAGTTGAATTTTATATTTATATTTAAATATCATCCCGAATAGATCTGGACACCCCAATTTCCCCATCAACTGGTATCAGAGCCACAGTTTCCGGCTCTGATCTTTAAATTGGAATTTAAATTTTTTTTAAACATTTAATTGAAATTGGATAGTAGAATTATTAGATTTTTTTTTGCAGGTGTCCAATTGTCATGATTTTTAATGTTTAATTTTTATGCGTGTTAATTATTCGTTTTTCGATTCGTTCGAATTCGTTTTTCTCGTGAGAAAATCTACGAGTAGATTAGTTGTTTTTTTGTAAATAAATTATAACCAGATCGAAATAAAGACATAGATGATGAATTAAGAATGATGTACACGGACGGTGCATGCATGTGTTGGCGCATGCATGGACGTGGACTATGCAAGGAGAAGGATCAAGCACGGACGGATCACCCCAAGCTCACGGCGTGCGCTGTCCGCACGCAGCTCGTGCACGACCGGGCGAGGCTCACCCGAGCCGGTGATGCAGCCCAACTTTTTTGGCTGATGCATGCCGAGCCACGTCCCATACGGCCATGTTGCGTGCTCGTTACTTATGCATTGGTACCGAACATCGTCCCGACCCTAAATGAAGGATGTTTTAGATGATTTGTTATGTTTGGGTGGGAGCTTTTCGAGACGAACGATGAAAGCTGCTAGGATGATTTCTCGCAATCAAGACATAAAGAAAAGGCTCCAATTTTTTTTTGATGGATGTTTTATTTTCATGCATTTATTATTTGATAATATGTGTTTGCATGATAATTTAACTGTCCTAAGAAAAACCTTACTTTAAAAAATTACTAAGTATGATTAATATAATTAATTGACAATTTTATTCCGGATAATAAACTTGGATTAATTTTGACCTCCATAATTTATTTATTTGTGAAGTCTTTTTAGAATACATTTCCACTAACGGATCGGCCAAAAAGACAGATTTCACATGAATAATATTCGAAAAGATGATTATGGATTAATACTAGTGGGGGTATTGACCCTCCTAACGAGTGGCTTGCTTTAAGCGAAACAATAATCCTATATTGAATTATGGTAATTACTTAGGCATAAGAAATATATATTAACTTACTCCCCAATGGAGTCTCTATCAATTTTTATGTGGTCAAAGTGGGTGCCGACTATTAATTTTGAATTAAAGGTTTGTAACTGTCTTTGTTTGTAGCCTTCTTGAATATGTTTAAATAATGGACCACACTCAACGTGACATATTTAAACTATTTTTAGATGTCGGCTAATACATGATTATATTGTTTTAAGGTTTCAATATAATTGATATGATCAAATTATGTGATAATTTTGTGTTTATCTAGATATTAATACAAATGTATGCTTTATTCTCATTTCAGCATGTCGCAACCTTTTAATCCACTATTTAGTATACTTAAAGTTAACAACTTTCTATAGATAATTATATCGATTGGAAATGTAATTTAAATTTCCTTACTACACAAAAACACAATTGGGTTCTTCACGTAAATAAACCCGAGAAGCCAACTGAAGAGTCAAGTAATGTGGTAGAGGAAATGTATAATGACTATGAGCGTTCTAACAAACTAATGGAGTGCATCATCTTGACATCACTGTCTGAAGATTTGAAGCACATTCACCAGGATGTCGAAGTGGCTGCGAAAATTATGCAGAGCCTTGAAGAGATGTTTTTACATCAGAAACTAATCAGATCACTAGGCATGACATGGTCAAGCAGATAATGGTGGAGGGAACGCCCATGAAGGATCACGTTCTTGAGATGATGGTACACCTTAACAAGTTGGAAATACCGAATTTGATCTCCCTACTCAAGTCGGTCTCATATTTCATTCTCTACTGAAAAGCTTTGAGCAGTTTTAACTGAATATTCAGATGAATGAATGGATGAATAATTTACCCAAGCTCTTGCAAGCTTTAGTTTCGACGGAGGCAATAGTAGGGCACCAGTCCACTGCTATGGTGATAAGTGGTCCATCTACCACTTCTGGTCCTAAGGGAGGGAATAAGAGGAAGAGAACCAAATGGGACCCAAGCAAGTCCAATTGTTGTGAAAGGCAAAGTCAAGACTAGCATTGAAGGGGAAGAAACCTGCTAAGGAGAAGTGTATTAAGTGCGGTAAGAGAGAACATTGGAGGTCTGTCTGTTCCAAGCCTAAGAGGCAAGGAAAGATAGGTAATTCACATGCCCATTCGTAGGTAGTGGATACAGAAGCCACTGACCACATTTGTTTCACTTTGCATGGGTTCAAGCTAACCTGACGACTCAGTGGAAGTGAGATCCCCATCACACTGAGTAATGCTACGAGAGTGGCAACTGAAGCAGTGGGAGAAGTGCGCCTATCTTTTGAAGATATAGTTATGGTCATAAGAGATGTTCTTTATGTTCCTGGTTTTAGAAAGAATTTAAACTTAGCCATTTGCAACTTGCGAATCCTGTTTAGAGGGTAAAATGACCAAGAGGGAATTTGGAGCCAAGGGGAATAGAGTCACCGAAGTGTTAAAACTCGTTCATACTGATGTGTGTGGTCCAATGACGATCAAAGAAAGAGGGGGGTAAGAGTATTTTGTCACTTTCGTTGACAATTACTCGAGATATGGATACATCTACCTTATGAAGCATAAGTCTGAAACTTTTGACAAGTTCAAAGTGTTTAAGGTTGAATACCTCAACGGTGAATTCTTGAACTACCTATCAGACGAAGGGATTGTATCCCAGTTGACTGCACCAGGAACCTCTCAACAGAAGGGTGTCACAGAACGAAGAAATCAGAATCTTTTAGAAATGGTCAGATCCATGATGAGTTATTCAGATCTACCCAAGTCGTTTTGGGGTAATGTCTTGGAAACAGCGTCATATATTCTAAACTTGGTGTCATCCAAATTGGTTACTTAAACCCCGATATACTTGTTGACCGGGTGAATGCCCAGTTTGAGACACATGAGAATTTGGGGTATCTGGCATACGTGGTAGACAAGAAAGCTGGTAAATTGGATCCACATTCGGAATTAAGGCTGTTTATAGGGTACCCCATGAGAACGAAAGGGTGTATGTTCTATGGTCCCGAGGATAAGAAGACAGTGATTAGTACACACTTCAAATTCTTGGAGGAAGACTATATGAACAATAGAAAGCCCAGAAGTGAAATTACCTTAGACGAGTTAAGAGGGTAATATCCTATACCAAATGTACAAGATGATATACCAACCATCACACCTACACAACTGGAACCCCATCGTAGTGAGAGGTTTATTAGACAACCTGAGAGATTCATGGTAATAGGAGAATCTTTGGATTTAATTCCCGGATATAATGTATCAGACCCATGGACATACAACGAGGCAATCCAAGACAAAGATGTAAAATCTTGGCTAACGACGATAGAAATTGAGATGGATTCTATAGATCATAATCAAGTGTGGGAGCTGGTCGAACCACCTAGTGGGGTAGAACTCATTGGATGCAAATGGGTATACAAGAGAAAAAGAGGACCAAACGGAAGGGTTGAAACCTTCAAAGCCAAGCTAGTGGCAAAAGGATATACTCAGA
The DNA here is from genome assembly GCA_947034835.1 of Ballota nigra. Classification (NCBI taxonomy): domain Eukaryota; kingdom Viridiplantae; phylum Streptophyta; class Magnoliopsida; order Lamiales; family Lamiaceae; genus Ballota; species Ballota nigra. The sequence continues at coordinate 55,658,384 of OX344726.1, forward strand.
AAGAAGGGATCGATTATGAGGAAACATTTTCGTCTGTAGCTGTACTTAAGTCTATCTGTATTATTTTATCGATAGTTGCGCATCTAGATTTCTAGATCTGCGCATTTTACATCCCGTACTAGGAATCAATGTTTTGATCAGGTTATAAAGTCTTATGGGTTTGATCAAAACGAGTTCGAGAGTTGTGTGTACAAAAGGCGTGACGGGACTTCAATGATATTCTCAGTACTATACGTAGATGACATTCTGCTAATCGGAAATGATGTAAAGGTGTTGTCAGACATAAGGGTATTGCTGTCAAATCAGTTTGATATGAAGGACTTAGGGGAAGCCGGTCAAATCCTTAGGATCATAATCACTCGAGATCGTAAGAAAATGATGTTGGGCTTATCGCAAGCTTCATACATAGATACTGTATTGAAGCGGTTCAGAATGTAAGATTCCAAGAAAGGTTTTGTACCTTTTAGATATGGAATCCATCTATCCAAAGAAATGTGCCCTAAGACGCCAGCGGAGATAGATGACATGAAAGGCGTTTCGTACGCTTTGGCCGTAGGAAGCCTTATATATGCAATGTTGTGTACAAGACAAGATATCTACTTTACCGTGGGTATGGTGACAAGATATCAAAGTAACCCCGTTAAAGATCATTGGACTGCAGTTATATGTATTCTGAAGTATCTAAAAAGAACTCACGATAGATTACTGTTTTACCAGTCAGATAGTCTAATTCCCGTGGGATACACGAACTCGGATTTCCAATCCAATCTAGACTCCAGAAGATCTACCTCGGGTAGTGTGTTCTGCATGGGAGGAGGAGTCATATCATGGAGAAGCATTAAGCAGAAATGCATCGCAGATTCGACCATGGAAGCCGAGTATGTAGCTGCTTGTGAAGCAGCAAAAGACGCAGTTTGGCTCAAGAACTTCGTGGACTTGGACGTTATTCCAAATTTGCCCAGTACAATCACTGTCTATTGTGATAATGTCGGAGCAGTTGCAAATTCAAAGGAACCGAGAGCCCACAAGTCCAGCAAACATATAGAAAGAAAATACCATCTCATACGAGAAATTGTTAAGAGAGGAGAAATAGAGGTGGCAAAGATCGCGTCGGAGGACAACCTAGCAGATCTATTCACAAAGGATTTGTCTCAGAGTAACTTCGAGAGACATGTGAATGGAATGGGTGTCAAGACCATTGCCAATCTACTTTGAGTATAAGTGGGAGAAATATTATTAGGTTAGTGTAGGTCTCATGTCACGTAGAACTACATTAGACATGCTATTGTATACTTAAAAGCAGACTTTGAGTATAAGTGGGAGATTGTTGGGGTTATACCTGAAAGTATGCTTTTACTTTGTATAACCTATATATTAAACACTTATTTATGAGAATAAATCTTTTATCACTATTGCATTAAATATGAATGAATGTTATATATGTTCAATGCAAACCGTTCAATGAGTAGTACGTGTTACATTGTAGTTAATGTGGTGATACCAGATCACGGAAGATCACATTAACAGTGTAAAATTAGAAAATAGTTTTGACTGCGGAAATAATAATTCAACAATAAAAGAAAATACAACTCGAATAACAGATTACAGAGTGAGAAAAAAAAAATAAAGAAAAGAAGCAGCAAAGGTGGCGAGTCGAGGAAGCCCTCTTCCCGCAAGACAAAATTTACCCGGTAGTGCTCTTCGGTCTCAGAAATTCGTCCCCAAAGGTAAAACGTCACAACGTCTCCAAGAGTGTAGCACCACAGGTCTTGGAGCTCCGGCGAACAAAACAAGCGCTTCGAACTGGACTGGCTCTTAAGACTCTATATGCAGAGAGATAGAGAGAGAGAGGAGAAGATTTCTGAATGCGTGGCCAGGCAAATGCATGAGGACGCTATTTATAGGCGAACCTCCACTCAATACAGAAGGAAAAACCGCGTGGGCATTAAATGCAGACGCGTTTTCGTTGGTGGCAAGAGTTGACCCAGAACGCGTTTCCGTAAATCACGCTGGTAACGTCCCATGAATTTAGCACACGTGTTTTATGTGCTCTTATGAAGTATGGTCCGGTTTGACTTTTCTAACCGGGTGGGTCTCTGATCCGAATCGACCCAAAACTTCATGGACCTGATATCCTAATTTTTGTTCTCCAAAAAATTAGATACCCACTGGGCCCAAGGCCCAAAGTCCACCCAAAGTCCAATTGCCAAGAACCAAGACCAAGACCAAGTCCAAGTCCAAGGCCAAGGCCAAGACCAAGACCACGGCCACGGGCACGGGCGCGGGCACGGCGCGGCTCGGCTCGGCGCGCTCGAGCGCGTGTGGCAACTTTGATTGACTAGCAATCAACTACAATTTATTATACTTCATTATTCCCATACTAATATCATGTATATTAGTATTCCAAAAATTCAATGTGGGATGAATTAAATGACTCATTTAATTCCCAAATTAGGTGTTGAACCTTTCGACTTTCCGATTCAATTTCTCACTCACCGAAAATCGGTTTTGCGAGTATGAATACACAATTCTCATCTACTCCAAGAGTAGAACGCACTTGTAACAATTAATTTCCGAGAAATTAATTTCAACACCAAGAATTAATTGGTCAACTATTAAAGTCTCAAATAAACTTTAATACCAATTAATTATAAAATAATACCACCAACTAATTTTCTCTAACAATCCCCCACATGAGTGGAAATTGAACCTATAGACATGCAGACTCACAGTCCAGTTCAAACACAAAATATTACTGCATTTGGATAGGTAGTTTGTGGCTTTGAACCTTCCATAGTCAAGCATTACCGAGTACTTAGACAGTAGTACTGACACATTGCCTTAAACCATTCCGCCTTGGTGTGTACTTAGACAGTAGTACTGACACAATAATATTTCTACGCTCATTTCTTGTTCTCACGTTTTTGTCCGTTTCGGCCATGGACACCCTTTGGATTCATAAGTGTTTAATATCCACTGATATTTGAGGCGGCCTCTCACCTCACACTTACATAGGTGAACTCCTCTTGAGTATCCCGTAATACTCCGTCCCCCACATGGACTTAGGATTCATTAAAAGTCGTATAGACTTAGCCTGTACCACACACGGGTTCTCACTTGGTGTACTGTCCTATAAGGAATGGTCGGGTTACCAAGTGCATTCCCTAACTTCCACAGCTTAGTTTTCCCATTGAACCAAGATCTTGGGATCTCCAGTCAACTTGGTTGGGTTACCACTGTTTCAGCTTACTTTGTGGATTTTAGACCCATTCCTTCTGACAGTTTAGACAATTGATCTCGATTTATACTCTTAGTTAACGGATCCGCAAGATTGTCCTTAGACCTCATATAGTCTATTGATATTACACCACTTGAGATCAATTGTCTCACGTAATTATGTCTACGACGAATGTGTCTAGACTTTCCGTTATACATGTCACTTAAAGCCCTACCAATTGCGGCTTGACAGTCGCAATGTACCATTTTCGTAGGTACGGGTTTATCCCAACATGGAATATCCTCGAGGAAATTTCGAAGCCACTCTGCTTCTTCACCAGCTATATCCAAAGCTATGAATTCTGATTCCATGGTGGATCGGGCTATGCATGTTTGCTTAGTCGATCTCCAGGACACAGCCGCTCCTCCTATAGTGAATACAAATCCACTGGTGGAGAATGACTCTTTAGTGTCTGAGATCCAATTAGCATCACAGTATCCTTCAAGTACAGCAGGATACCTAGTGTACTGTAGCCCAAAGTCGAGAGTATACTTTAAGTACCTCAAGACTCTCCTGAGTGCATTCCAATGCTCATTGCTTGGATTGCTTGTGAATCTACTAAGTTTATTCACCGCACATGCTATATCGGGATGCGTACAATTTGAAATGTACATTATGCTACCGATAACTCTAGCATATTCTTGTTGAGCTACAGGACCACCTCTGTTTTTGCTCAAATGCACACTCATGTCCAATGGGGTTTTTGCAGGTGGATCATCAAAGGCATTGAACTTCTTTAGCACTTTCTCAACATAGTGAGATTGCGTTAAAGAGATGCTATTTGATGTCCTGCTGATCTTGATTCCTAGAATCACGTCAGCAACACCCAAATCTTTCATGTCGAAGTTTCGACTTAACATGCGTTTCGTACTAATGAGTAAGTCATGATCATTACTCATAATGAGCATATCATCAACGTATAGACATAATATGACAAACCCTTTCGGTGTACTTTTCACGTACACACATTTGTCACACTCATTAATACGAAAGCCATTTGACAACATGGTGCTATCAAATTTCAAATGCCATTGTTTTGGAGCTTGCTTAAGCCCATACAACGACCTCACTAGTTTGCACACCTTTTTCTCATTTCCAGGTGCTACAAACCCTTCTGGTTGATCCATATATATATATGTATCCATTTCACCATTTAGAAATGTAGTTTTAACATCCATTTGGTGAATTTCGAGATTGTGCAAAGCAACAATCGCGATTAGCACCCTAATGGATGTAATCCTCGTTACCGGTGAATAGGTATCAAAGAAATCGTACCCTTCGATTTGTTTGAACCCTTTTGCCACTAAGCGGGCTTTGTATTTTTCAACTGACCCATCTGCTTTATACTTTCTTTTAAGGATCCATTTTCATCCTAAGGGCTTGCAACCTTGTGGGAGATCAACCAACTCCCACGTGTGGTTTTGCATGATAGAGTTTATTTCACTGTTAATCGCCTCTTGCCAGAGCGGAGCGTCTGGCCTAGATAGAGCATCTTTGATAGTCCTCGGTTCCTCTTCCAACACGTAAGTGATGAAATCGGGACCAAAGGTTTTAACTATCTTAGCTCTCTTGCTGCGTCGTAACTCGCCACTATCTTGAGTGGATGGGCCAGCATCATTATCAACCTCCTTATTATTTTTTTCTTTTGGTTGATATCTCATCTTCCTTGGACTTGCAAGGAAAGATATTTTCGAAAAACACAGCGTTTCTCGACTCTATATAAGTGCCTTCTGTCATATCGGGAACTTCTGATTTGTGAATTATAAACCGATAGGCACTACTGTTTAATGCATACCCAACAAATATGCAATCAACCGTTTTAGGGCCGATTTTAATTTGTTTGGGTAGAGGCACTTCAACCTTTGCTAAACACCCCCACACTTTGAGGTATTTATATGACGGTTTCCGCCCCTTCCACAATTCATAAGGAGTAGCATCTTTACTCTTATGTGGAATTTTGTTCAAAATGTGGTTAGCCGACAGAATGGCTTCTCCCCACAAGTTTTGCGGTAAACCGGAGCTAATAAGCATAGCATTCATCATCTCTTTGAGTGTTCGGTTCTTTCGTTCCGCAACACCATTAGATTGAGGCGAGTAAGGAGCAGTAGTTTGATGTATGATTCCGGATTCGGAGCATATCTTCTCAAACGGTGCTACATACTCTCCTCCTCTATCACTACGAACCATTTTGATTCGTCTATTCAACTGGTTTTCCACTTCACTTTTGTACAGTTTAAAAGCGTCTAACGCTTCATCCTTACTGTGCAAAAGGTAAACATGGCAAAACCTTGTACTATCATCTATAAAAGTGATGAAGTACTTTTTCCCACCTCTAGTTTGTACGAATTTTAAGTCACACACATCAGTGTGAATTAATTCTAGAGGTTCTGAGTTCCTTTCAACCGAAGGGAAAGGCAACTTTGTCATTTTAGCTTCTACATAAACTTCGCATTTGTTATTTAAATCGATATTTTTTTATGTCTAGTAAATTTAAGCTTACTAGTCGTTTTATCGATTTAACGTTTACATGTCCCAATCTGCAGTGCCATAAATCTGAGAACTTAGCGATATAAGAAGAAGTAGAAGCTTCTTTATTCATAACAGATTTCCCCTTGGGGTGTACAACAATGGCACTCATCTTAAACAGACCATCGTGGACATACCCACGACCTAAGTACACTGAGTACTTGCTAAGAACAACCCTATTAGACTCAAATACAAGTTTGAAATTATTCTTCACTAGTACAGAGCCGGAGATGAGGTTCTTGCGAATGTCCGGGACATGCAGGACATCTCTCAGTGTGATGTTCTTCTCACTGGTCAGCTTCAGAACAACGTTGCCAACCCCAGCCACCTCAGACGTGGCTTGATTCCCCATGTGCAGCTTTCTCCCATTGGCTGGCCCATAGGTCGAGAAAGCATTCCTGTCAGAACAGACATGACAAGTAGCCCCCGTATCAATGAACCATTCCTTTGGGTTGCCCACGAGGTTCACTTCAGTGGACACCGCAGCAAGGTCCTCTTCAGTGAACTCCCCTTCAACCACGTTCGCATTGGACTGCTTGCCCTTGCCTTTGTCATCTTTCTTCGGGGCCTTGCAGAATCTTGCAATGTGGTTCGACTTTCCACAGTTGTAGCAATCACCCGTAAATTTGGGTCGAGTTACAACTGGTTGTTTGCCTTTGTCAGAATTTGGCCTCTTACGCTTCTTTGACTCCATCAAATTAGCTTTGGCCTCTTCCTGACCCTTGTTCCTTTCCAGCCCACCTTCGCGAATCTGAAGTTTGCCTATGACCTCTTCCAAGGTCATACTCTTCTTCTTCAACTTCAAGTGGCTTTGAAACTCCTTCCAGCTTGGAGGCAGTTTCTCAATGACTGCAGCGGCTTGGAAAGCGTCTGGCAGTATCATTCCTTCTGCAGCAATGTCATGCAGAATCAACTGGAATTCTTGAACTTGTTCAACGACAGACTTCGAGTCCACCATCTTGAAGTTCAAGAACTTCCCAACCAAGTACTTCTTAGTACCGGCATCCTCGGCCACATATTTGGCCTCCAAGGAATTCCACATTTCCTTGGCCGTTTTGCACTTCTGGTAGACACTGTACAAAGCATCTGCCAGACCACTCAGAATGTAGTTCTGAGCATAGAAGTCGTGTTCCCACCAGCGGGCACGAACTTCCTAATTCTGCGCATCGTTCTCAACGACCGCAGGCGGGTCCTCAGTAAGGAACCTCGCCAACCTCAAGGTGGTCAGAAAGAACAGCATACGCTGTTGCCACCTCTTGAAGTTTTTACCCGAAAACTTTTCGGGTCTCTCACTTTGGACCACAAAAGGTCTCGAATTATCAAAAGGGAAAGGGCTCACCACCGAGGGATTAGGAGTTTGCCCAAAATGGACAGTTACAGGGGGAACGGGGGTAGTGGTGCCCTGGGGAGTGGGATTACCAAGAGGAACAACAGTGTTTCCCTGGTTAGCAGACTCCGAATTGTTATTTCCGTCAGTCATTTTGAAAACAGAAAAGAAGCTTTTGTCTTGCGAATGTAAAATTAGAAAATAGTTTTGACTGCGGAAATAATAATTCAACAATAAAAGAAAATACAACTCGAATAACAGATTACAGAGTGAGAAAAAAAAAATAAAGAAAAGAAGCAGCAAAGGTGACGAGTCGAGGAAGCCCTCTTCCCGCAAGACAAAATTTCCTCGGTAGTGCTCTTCGGTCTCGGAAATTCGTCCCCAAAGGTAAAACGTCACAACATCTCCAAGAGTGTAGCACCACAGGTCTTGGAGCTCCGGCGAACAAAACGAGCGCTTCGAACTGGACTGGCTCTTAAGACTCTATATGCAGAGAGACAGAGAGAGAGGAGAAGATTTCTGAATGCGTGGCTAGGCAAATGCATGAGGACGCTATTTATAGGCGAACCTCCACTCAATGCAGAAGGAAAAACCGCGTGGGCATTAAATGCGGATGCGTTTTCGTTGGTGGCAAGAGTTGACCCAGAACGCGTTTCTGTAAATCACGCTGGTAACGTCCCATGAATTTAGCACACGTGTTTTATGTGCTCTTATGAAGTATGGTCCGGTTTGACTTTTCTAACCGGGTGGGTCTCTGATCCGAATCGACCCAAAACTTTATGGACCTGATATCCTAATTTTTGTTCTCCAAAAAATTAGATACCCACTGGGCCCAAGGCCCAAAGTCCACCCAAAGTCCAATTGCCAAGAACCAAGACCAAGACCAAGACCAAGACCAAGTCCAAGGCCAAGACCACGGCCACGGCCACGGGCACGGGCTCGGGCGCGGGCGCGGCGCGGCTCTGTTCGGCGCGCGCGCGCGCACGCGCGTGTGGCAACTTTGATTGACTAGCAATCAACTACAATTTATTATACTTCATTATTCCCATACTAATATCATGTATATTAGTATTCCAAAAATTCAATGTGGGATGAATTAAATGACTCATTTAATTCCCAAATTAGGTGTTGAACCTTTCGACTTTCCGATTCAATTTCTCACTCACCGAAAATCGGTTTTGCGAGTATGAATACACAATTCTCATCTACTCCAAGAGTAGAACGCACTTGTAACAATTAATTTCCGAGAAATTAATTTCAACACCAAGAATTAATTGGTCAACTATTAAAGTCTCAAATAAACTTTAATACCAATTAATTATAAAATAATACCACCAACTAATTTTCTCTAACAAACAGTTCCTTATAAATAAATGTACAACTTCACAACCTAGGTGGAATTTAACAATCCACAGTGAAAGGTTAAAGTGCAGCTCTCGGATTGGCTTGTCTTGACCAAGAGATTGCACTAGCATATTTTGTATGTGCTGAAGAGGACCTACAAAAAGGATAAATTCTTCTGTTCTGAACGAAGAAGAATTAGACCTCAGTGGTTGTTGATTTCTTAATCCCCGTCACTTAAATAGGACTATGTGTGGTTAATACTTATTGCTTTGATACATGTTGGGTGAGAATCATCGTGACTTCGATACCTTGTGTTTTGGACAATAATATTAATCATACGACTATTGCTAACATTTAATACGGAGAAACGTGTGCGAGTACGGCTTGTGTGATTTGTCCCCTTGGTGGGCTCAGAAGTTTTATCATACCAAATCTTGCAAGTGGAAATTAGTTTTCTTTAATGTTGAGTTGTCTTTACTCCAAGGTAAAATATATTAATTAATTTAGAGTTATTCAGAAGCTCAATTAATTAATTGACTAGATAATCTTAAATACGAGAAATAATTGCCGAGATCCTAGATTATCGTAATATATGTTAAGATGGATAGTGCAATATTAATTTGACTAGTACGTGACCCTGCGAATTTCACGGATTGAAAAAAAAAATTGTTATTATTATCTTAAATTATAAATATTAATTTTTTTTAAATACCTTGTAATTTCTATATAATTTTAAACTTGTAATTACAATTTAACAAATAATAAAAAATACAAAAAATGAATAAATAAAAATTTGAAAAAATATTAACTAATTCACACATTCAATCTCAAATTAACATCACATAATATTTTTAAAATTACAGTTATTGTATACTTGCATGCCCAATTTTCTCCCATGGTATGAAGATACAATAACTATTGAACGCAATAGTTTAAATCTAAAGATAGAATCACACATTTCAGATCTAAAGATAACATTAAAAAAAGATGTTATAATTAAAATCAAATATTGTGTAGATGTTTGTATGGGAATAATGGACTAATGTGTTGGTATTTATAATACACAATTCAACAATAAGAATTGATCTTTAGGTGCCCATCTTAATTTTTTTTTTAAATCAATTTCCCTCCTGGACATTTAAAATTTACAGATATTTTGCAAAAAAAAAAAGGAGTTAAAAGAATTGAAATTGGTAAAAAAAAAAATCATACTATGCTAAACAATATCTATATTTTACAGTTTAAAATTCTTTTTTGCAGGTAGAATTTTATCCAAAAAAAATTATGTTACAATCTATTATTGATGGCAAGATATTATATTTGGTGGCAATACTTTTTTGAAATTATATATTATTTCGGTGACAATATCTTTTAAAAAATATTTCAATTCCTTACTACAAATTTCACATGTATCAGTATTTAGCAAAAATAAATTCTAAAAATATCAATGAAAATGTTGTAAATCAAGAGCGATAAATAGAGACGCGAGATTTGTTCACCCAATTCGTCGGGAACGACTACGTCTGGGGGCGATCCAAGCCAGGAGTTTCACTAATATATGTGTGTATATGTGTATACAACTCTGAGTACAATGATCTATTTATAAGAATAAAGACCTAGTCTAAACCCTAAAGCCCATTGGGTTATTGGTCCATTAGTAATGTCCATATCGAATCTTCTAGATTTGGTATAATAAATCTACTAGATTTACAACACTCCCCCTTGGACATTACGACATAACATGTTATAAAAACTCCACGTACTAGCTATTGGCTAAATATTAAGTTAGAGAGGAATGTAATCGATCTTCCAGATCAAAACTTCTAGATTTATTTTGTGGTTACCGCTCCCCCTGAAGACAACAACACTTTGAGCTTTTGCATTCCAATACCACGAACGTACTTTTCAAAAGTAGATGTAGGTAAGGACTTAGTGAACAGATCTGCTAGATTGTCACTAGATTGTACCTTTTGAATGGTAATCACGTCACTCTTCTGGAGTTCGTATGGGTAGAAAAACTTAGGTGAAATATGTTTCGTCAGGTTTTCCTTGACGTACCCATTACTCATTTGTGCGATACAAGCTGTGTTGTCTTCAAATATAACGGCGGGAGATGTATCGCCTTTAGCGATACCACACAAGTCACCAATGTGTTTTACCAAGGACCTTAACCAAACACATTCTCGTGCGGCTTCAAACAAAGCTATCATCTCTGAGTGGTTTGAAGACGTAGTAACCATGATTTGTTTAACTGATTCCATGAGATCGCGGTACCACCATAGAGAAAAACGTAACCAGTCTGGGATATGGCATTGTGGGGATCAGACATATAGCCAGCATCCGCATAACCTACCAAGGTTTTATCATTGTTCTTACGGTAAAACAATCCGAGATCTTGAGACCCTTGGAGGTACCGTAGAACATGCTTAACATCATTCCAATGTCTCTTTGTAGGAGAAACGCTATATCTCGCAAGCAAATTAACAGCAAATGCAATGTCCGGTCTAGTGCAATTTGCGAGATAAAGTAATGCTCCAACAATATGTGATACTGAGGCACAAATCTTACCAAAGAGTAGTTCAGTAGAGGTGTCTACTGAAACTACTCAACAACAGCCCTCAGTGGTGACTCAGGAGTCAGCTGAGGTGTCTGGAAATGAAGGAGTTGAAAAAGTGAGTGAGAAAGAAAAAGAGGTGGAAATAGTGAAGGTAGTAAGTGGTGAAATAAGAGCAATCGTCCCTGTAAAGGGCGAATTGGCTGAAAAAATATAGTTGAAACTGAGGGAGAGAATGAGAGTGAGAGGAAGGAGACTGAGAGAGTAATTATGGAGATAGATGAGCAGGCTGGGTTAGGAGGTGAATTTAAGGGAGAACATGTTAACCCTTCTACATGTGCAGGAAATCCAACCCTTGAGGAATCTAAGACTATTCCAAGTCTAAGTCCTCTGAAGCTTGCCATCAGTAAAGTTGAGGAAGAAAGACTCCCAGCCATAGAAGGTCAACTGAGAGATCTGGAGGATATTATGGAAGAAAATGTGGAGGAAACTATGTTTCTCTCAGACCACATTGATGAGATGATGGAGTCTGCAACCACCTCTCTCAGGAACTTTACTCTCAAGGTCGAAGACTCTCAATAGATGGTAATTGATGTGGTAGTAGGATAGAGTGTGTTGGTGATTGAAGCCATCAAGGGAATGGAGAAGAAGGAAGAAGAAGCAAGGGCCAAATTTCTAAATGACACAGTAGAGAACGTGTCCAATAACCTAAAGTCCTCAGTAGAGGTTTTCTCAACTAATTTTCTGGAGAAGGTTGAAGGGTTATGGGACAAGAATGTAGACAAATTTGAAGCAAGGCATGAGGAGATGAAGACATGCCTGAAGGATGTACTCAAACAAGCTGCAGAAGACTTCCCCACGCAGGAGAAAACTGATGTCATCATCAGTGAGAAGCTAGACCAGTTTGTCAAATTTGGTCAGAATGCTGGAGCAACTTTGACAAGACTGGAGGATGAGATGGACCACTGCTCAACCCAACTGTGGGCAGTTGAACAAGAGCAAATGAAGATGAGCATCACAATTGCTGAGTTCATGATTAATGCCGAAAAAGGGGGAAGAGTTAGTATTAGGGAAGCAAATGAAGATGGATCCAAACAACAAGATGGAGATCATTCTTGAGACTGATGACTTTGCCAGGAGTCAACAAATCAAGAATACAATGAAGAAAGTGCATAAGGAAGCTCAACAGATTGCTGATAAAAGAAGTCAACTGATAAAAGAGAAGGAAGTGGAGAAGGAGAATGACTTGTCAAAATTCAAGGAAGCTGCTGAAAATACAAGAGGGAGAGAGCTGCACTGAGGGGAGAGACAACAAAGAGGAAGGCTACTGATGGACTCTCAGCTGAGGTAGTAAAGAAGACTAGATCTTCTCAAAGGTTGACTGCAAAGTCAACTGAGGCAGAGGAAGTTGAGATTATTGCAGTGCTTAACCCAGAGCCTATCTCTTCTGAAGCCCCCAAGTCTGCTCCAACCCAAGTTATAGAGCTAACTGATCTGATCAAAGAAGCAGGAGGAATGAATGAGAGAGCACAGAAACTATCAGCTCAACAGAAGGATAGAAGGGATAAGGCTATTGGAAAGATTGAGTCTATTGTTGAGCTTGCAGAGAGGAAGAAGCAGGAAAGGCTGGCAACCTTTGACAAGACCACCTCAAAGAAGTTCAGAAATGGCTACCAAAAGTGGACTACAAGAATGAAAAGGGAGAAGATGGTTCCTTTAAAGGCCAAGTTTCCACACCATGATACTTGGGTCCCCAAGAAGCTGAATGATACTTGGGAAACTGCCAAGAGAGAGTTTGTCTATTCCTACTATGTTAGTGGAGAACTTGGAAAAGAAAATGCTCAAGACTTGTTCAATGACTGGCTCTTTGAATCTTACCCAAAGCTCTACCCTGACATAAATGAAGCTTGGAATGACAAGTTCCCAGATCATGCACTGAAGGCTCCTGAACCCATCATCTATTGGCCCCCAACTGATGTTACTGTTGCAGTAGATAGAGAAAGGATCACCAGTGAGTGGGTTTCTCTTTGTGAGTACATGGGTCTCAAAGGACATTCGAGGGAGATCATGGAGAGGAAAAATGAGCTGAAGATTAGAGTGTTCAAGCAATATGGTCTGGAGCCAACCTTTGAGTCCATCTAGTCTGATTAAGTGTTATTCTAGTCATTTGTTTATAAGTCCCAGCAGTTCTTGTGTTTTGAACTTTCCAGTAAACTTCATTGTACTTGTACTTGTACTTGTTTTGATGTGAAATGAAAACTCTACTATTTTTACAGCCTAAGATAATATCTCATTATCATTTACGCTTTGTACTTGAATATATTTACTTACAAGTTCCAAAAAAATATGCCAACTAAATGAGCCCAACTGAAAGAGACTATGTAATAGTTAGGTTTCGGCATAATAAAAAAGGAGGAAATTGTTGGGAAATTGTATAGACTTATGTTTTTATTAAGATGCCAAAAGGTTCCTCCAAAGTCAAATGTAAGTAAAGTATATTCAGTTGAGTTAGACTAGAATTAGCCAGTACAAATGTTAAGGAACTGAAGTGCATTTGCTAAATTCTAGAGTGTATTTAAGAGTTGTTCAGAAGACAAGGTCCACTGAGAAGAAGTCATCTAAAGAAGAAACCTTAGCCATAAATGTTTTCTAAGTGCATTTATGCTAAGGCAGTAGCATCAGTAGAGGATGGAAGTCCACTGATGAAGACTAACAACGCACATTCAATGCTAAACACATTAAAAGCTGGTTGGAACAAGGCAATTCGAATGTCAGTAAAGCTTGCAATAAATGAAGGAATAAGAAGGTTCTCTCAGTTGAGTTCCACCTTAATACCAGAAAAGACTCTGAGTAAGTAGACTGTGCGGCCCAATAAGAAGATGACACGTAGGCGTACCCTACTGACAGCCGACCTGTCACAGACTGACAAGTACCAAAAGTCTTGCTTTAGTTTTTCCAGAGAGCTGGTAACAAGCAAGGTCTTTCAACCGTTTCTTGATGAGACATAAAGCTTAAATAGAGCCGTTTGAACCAATCAGATTCAAAAGACTTACTTGAGAAGATTCATCTCCAACGGGAAGATTTTCAAGAAGGTCTATAAATACAGAAGGTCATGCTTATTTCTACGCACGAGAAACTTACAAGAACAAGCATTCTCTACACTCATAACTTACGACGAAGCACTCGAAATTACCTTTGTTTCCCAAGTGTTTCAAATTTGTAGAGAGTAAACTAAACCTTCTGTAAAGGTGCTTATAGTCATATCCAAATCTTAGAAAGAGATAATCCATCCTTAAGCCTTGAGCTAACTTGTAAGCATCATGTCACAAACAGTTGGAACCAAACCCTACTCAAAACCCTACCTCAGAGTTAGGTTGAGAGTTAGAGTTAAGAGGTGTTAGTAAGCTGATTGTAGATATCAGTCTGAAAGCTGGTTGTTTTGGGAACTAGGACTTGGAATTATCCTAGGGATCAAATATCCTAAGAGAGGATTGTTTGATCAGTGCACCTTTGCACTATAACACAAGGAATTCCAAAGTGAAAGGAATTCTCCTGTTTGATCAGGATAGTGGACGTAGGAGATTCATCTCTGAACCACTTTATATCTTGTGCATCTACATTCTGTTAATCCTTTAGTGTGTGTTGTTCAAACAAGTTTTTATCAAGCAAACGAGTTTTTCTTAAGGGCTCACTAATCCGCAACTGGAAGCTGATTAGATAGCAACTCAACTAAAAGTCTTGAACCTTCAGTGGAGCTGATATCTCAGCAAGCTTTCATTAAGTAAATATCAGCAGTCCTCCAAGTCCACTGAAGATCTACTGTTTTGAGTTAATTTGATAAGTTTTATAAAGAAAGAAGTTTGAATTTGTAACAACAGGTGTATTCCCCCCCATCCATACACCTGTATAACTCATTTCGGGACCAACACTAGCCATGCATCGTGCATTCTTGCAACTCCACTACGCTGGATAAGCTATCCGAATTTATTGTTTTGACGTCATTCAAGGGATGGTGTTTATTCGGTATGATCGGGGTACATGAGGGCTATTATTATAGGGGATGAGAGAAGGGAGGTTTGGACGAGGGTATATAAAGGCGGATGTAGCGTTGAAAATTTAATTTTTTTTGTGGAGAGTTTTTCATGATATTCTCCCAACAAAGATGAATTTGGTGAGTCGGTTTGTAAAATTGGATCCCTTTTGCAAGTGTTGCGTTCATCAAATTGAAACTTTGGAGAATGTATTAGAGGATTGTGAGTGGGCGAGGGTGGTTTGGTCTCTTATGTCAAGAATAATGATACTATGACTACTCAATTTTATTGACTGACTTACCCGAGTATATATACAACACTTTGAATATTCTACGAGTAATATTTGAGTGTTTTACAAACAACCCTTAAGTGTTCTACAAGTAATTTAAAAGTCAAACCAAATCTGTATATACATGGAAAATAATCTGTATAATCATGACTATAGTGGATGTGTATCTTCTGACGATTTTTTCAAAACTTCTAACTTGATGACCATATCTCTAACAGGCCTCTACAAGATGGAGGATCCGTAAGATACTCCAATCTTGGAACGAATAAAATTAAACTTTATTAGATGAAAGACAATATGAATGTGAGAGTGACGATATGAACAAGAGGCACAGTGACGACAGACTAAGAAATGACGACAAGGAAAGTTACATAACATTTGCATGAAATTATAATAAAACACAACAAAGAAGGTGGAAAGAGAGACATATAAACTTGGAGTAGCCACACGAGAAATAAGATAACGACGGGAGCATGGGATAAGATGTGGGCAAAACAACAACATGAGCATGAGATCAAAGATGGACAAGATAGACAATAGAGAAGTAATAGAAAAATATATTCGTCCTTTGTGGGTCTTGCTACTGGGGAACTACCGGGGCGGAAAGCTTGGCTCGACCTGACTATCTTTCTTTTATCTACCTCTGGCCGGGAAGCACTAGCTATTGGTGGAATACCGACTAGTCCCTTTCTTTTCTCGTTGGAGGCTGAACTGAGAAGATGAAAGACATGAGAAGAAAAAAAAATATTGCTCGCAAGAGGCTGGACTGGGAAGACAGACAACTTGAGAGGAAAAAGAAACATATATTGCTAGAGGTTGGACTGGCAAGACATATGACAAGAGCAGAAAAAGAAATATATATATATATATATATATATATATATATATATATATATATATATATATGTGCCCAGGACATGGGCATGAGCCAAATGACTATGATACCATGCCAAGAATAACAATATTGTGGTTACTCAATTTTATGACTGACTTACACAAGTATATATACAACACTTTGAATATTCTACAAGCATCATTTGCGTGCTCTACAAGCAACCCTTAAGTCTTCTATAAGTAATTTACAAATCAAACTAAATCTCTATATACATGAAAAACAATTTGTATATTCTTGATTATAATTGGATGTGTATCTTCTGACGATATTTTTAAATTTTCTAACTTGATGACCATATCTCTAACATCTTATAGGATTTCGGTTGATCAATCTGAGGATCGTCCCGTGGGTGAGTGGTTGATGGAGGTAGCAATTGGCGGATCTTCTAAGTAATAGGCTACTTAATTGTCACCATGTGGAGCATGTGGTTTGAGAGGAATGCGTTGATCTTCCGTAATAAATTAAAGGAGCCTCATCATGTCTCAATTTTTGTGGGTACCTACGTTGCAGAGTATAGAAGAAGGATGGTGTGTCGATGGGTGGAAGGTGGAGATTTGAATGTTGCTACAGTTGGGTGGGAGAGACCGAGACATGGGATTGTTAAACTTAGTGTTGATGCGTCAGTTAGTGAGGATGGAGCTTTGGGGATTGGTGGGGTTGCACGGGGAGACGAGGGTGATGTTTGATGGTACTTTGCTCAGCATGACCACGGGCCAGTCACGATAGACATAGCGGAGGCGCTTGCTACTTGGGGGGGGGGTAGATTTGGCGATGCAACAAGGGGTGGGGCGATTGGTGGTTGAGGTTGATTTAAAAATTCATTATCATGCGATTTGACGACGTGATAAGGACTTCACTTACTTTGACTTGGTGGTGGAAGATATTATCGAACAAGTGGGGTTCTTTGAGAAGTTTGGGTATTCGTGGGTGAGACGTTTGATTGAAGTCATAGCCCAAAATTTAGCATCTTTTAGTTTTCTATGCTTTGTTCCTTTTTTCGGAAAACAAGTTTTTTAATGTTTTGTGAATGATGTTGAAGCCGATTTGACTAAATGGTTAATGCATTTTTATTTTCAAAAAAAAAATATCTAATGAAGGAAAATTTCAACTTCTACTATTTCAAATTAGCTGCCGTTTTGAATTTTTTTTCCTCACATTTTTCATAATTTACCCTATATATATTCCTAATTTTTTTTCTTATTTAATGAATTACTTCTTCCCTCACAATATTAATTCTTAACTGTTGGTCCCGAAATGAGTAATCAGGTGTATGGGGGGGGGGGGGAATACACCTGTGGTTACAAATTAAAACTTCTTCTAAAACTTATCAGGTTACTTAGGACAGTAGCTCGTCAGTGGACTTGAGGTCTACTGAGAGTTACTTTGTGAAAGCTTACTGAGATAATACCTCCACTGAAAGCTCAAGACTTTCAGTTGAACTACTATCTAATTAGCTTTCAGATGCGGATTAGTGAGCCCTTTAGAAAACTCATTTTACTTTGATAAACTTTGAGATTAACACACACTTAGGAAAGCAGATAATAAGAACATAGGTATAAAGTGGTTCAGAGAAGAATCTCCTACGTCCACTGTCCTGATCAAATAGGAGAATTTATTTCACTTGGAATTCCTTGTGTTATAGTACCAAGGTGCACTGATCAACTAATCCTCTCTTAGGATGATTGATCACTAGGAAATTCCAGGTCCTAGTTCCCAAAACAAACCAGCTTTCAGACTGATACAACAATCAGCATACTCACACCACTTAACACTAGCTCTCAACCTAAACACTAAGTAGGGTTTTGAGTAGGGTTTTGGTTCCAACTATTTTGAGATAATCCTTACAAGTTTAGCTCAAGGCTTAGGATTGGATTATCTCTTTCTAAGATTTGGATATAGCTTTTAAGCTTGGTTACAGAAGGTTTGTTAGGCTCTCTACAAATGTGAAACACTTGGGAAACAAAGGTAATTTCGAGTGCTTCTTAGTTGTTATGAATGTAGAGATAGCTTTGATCTTGTGAGTTTCCCGTGCATAGAAATGAGCACGTCCTTCTGTATTTATAGGCTTCCTTGAAAATCTTTCCGTTGGATTTGAATCTTCTCAAGTAAGTCTTCTTGTATCTGATTGGTTCAAATGGCTCTATTTGAAGCTTTAAGTCTTGTCAAGAAACGGCTGAAAGACCATGTCTGTTCACCAACTTTTTGTAGATTGCTAGAGAAAGACTTTTGGTACTTGTCAGGCTGGGGCAGGTCAGCTGTCAGTAAAGTACACTGACGTGTCATCTTCTCATTGGACCTTTAGTCTGCATGCCCAGATTCTTGTCTTGCTTTAAGGTGGAACTCCTCTGAGAGAACCTTCTTATTCCTTCATTTATTGTAAGCTTCACTGAAATTCATTTTGCCTTGTTCCAACCAGATTAACTTATAGCTTTTAATATGTTTAGCATTGAATGTGCATTGTTAGTTACCATCAGTAGACCTTGGTCCTCTCCTGATAGTTTTAGTCTTAGTGTGAATGTACTTAGAAAAACATTCAAGACTTAGAATTAATCTCAGATCACATGTCTTCAGCGGGCTTCTCTTCAGTGGACTTCATCTTCAGCAGACTTTATTCTTAAATACACTCTAACAATTACTAACTGTACTTCAGTTCTTTAACAGTAGAACTGTTTAACTAAGTACTAACTCTACTGAATAATTTACTTACAAAACAACTTAGGAGGAACATTTTGGTATCTACTCAAAACATAAGTCTTATACATTTTCCCAACAATTTCCCCCTTTTTGATTATGCCGAAACCTATCTTATTACATATCTTCTTTCAGGTGAGGTTCTTCAGATGACATAAAAAGTTCACAGATTTTGTAAGTAAAACATTCAAGTACATAAGCCTAAATGATAATGAGATATTATCTTGGGAAAAACATCAGTAGAGTTCATTTCATTGATAAAATGATGAAGTACATATTACATGAAGTCTATTCTCAAAAGTTTCAAACTTAAACATACCTGGGACTTATAAACAAATGCCCAGCAAAAAATACAAACTTCTCATATGGATTCGAAAATGGGTTCAAGTCCATACTGCTTGAATACTCTAATCTTCAGCTCGTTCTTCATCTCCATTATCTCCTTTGAGTGTCCTCTGAGTCCAAGATGCTCACACAAGGATGTCCACTCTTCAGTGATCCTTTCTCTATCAACAGCACCTGTTGCATCTTGAGGAGGCCAGTAGGTGATTTGCTCAGGGGCCTTCAGGGCTTGATCAGGGAAGGCAACATTCCAAGCATCACTGATCTCAGGATAGAGCTTAGGATAGGCATCAAACAACCATGAGTTGAAGACTTCTTGAGCATTATCTCTTCCTAACTCTCCACTGACATAAAAGGAATACACAAATTCCCTTTTTGCAGTCTCCCAAGTATCATTGAGCTTCTTAGGAACCCAGGCATCATGATGAGGGAATCTGTTCAGAGATGGAGTGATCTTGTCTCTCTTCAGCGTAGCAGCCCACCTTTGATAACCACTCCTGAATTTCTTTGAAGTAGTTTTATTAAATGTGGCCAGCCTCTCTTTCCTTTTTCTTTCAGCTAGCTCTGCAATGGTCTCCATCTTACCAACCACCTTATCTCTCCTTTCTTGCTGTTGAGCTGTTAGCTTCCTTGCTCTTTCATTCATTCCTCCAGCCTCTTTGATTAGCTCAGCGAGCTCTGTGACTTTTGTGGGTGCAGACTTGGGAGGTTCAGAAGATAAAGGTTCAGGATTGAGAATAGGGAGTACCTGAACTTCATCAGTAGAGGTTGTGGACTTAGCTGCCAACCTCCCTGAGGTTCTTGTCTTTTTGGCAACCTCTGCTGAGAGGGCATCAGATGCCTTTCTCTTTGTGGTTTCCGCCTTCTTCGCAGCTCTCTCTTCCTTCTCCTTCATATGCTCCTCTTTGAACTTTGATAGGTCAGCTGAGGAGGTCTCCTTGCCCTTCTTGGCTTCTGCAATCTTCTGTGCTTCAGCATCAACCTTCTTCAAGGTGCTCTTCACCTGTTGGCCTTTCTCGAAGTCAGGGGTTTCAAGGATAATATTCATCTTGTTCTTTGGATCAAGCTTCATGTCCTTAGCACTTATCCTCTTTTCCCCCTTTCCGGCATTAATCATGCATTCAGCTACAGTGATGTTGAGCTTCAGTTGATCATGGGCTAATGCCTTCAGCTCAGTTGAGCAATGATCTACCTCATCTTCAAGCCTCTCCAGGGTTGCTCCAGCTATTTGCCCAAATTGAACAAATTGTGCTAGCTTCTCATTGATCAGCACATCTATTTTCTCTTGAGTTGGGAAGTCTTCAGCTGCTTTCTTCAGTACTTCTCCCAGTTTAGCTCCTAGCTCAACATGTTTGGCCTCGAATTCAGACATCTTAGAGTTCCATAAACCTTCAACCTTTCCAAGTAGGTCCTCTGAGAAAGCCTCTACTGAGGACTTCAGGTTGATGGATACGTTCTCTACTGAGTCTTTGAGAAATTTGGTTCTGGCCTCTTCTTCAGTCTTCTCCAGCTTCTTCAGGGCATCAATGACAAGCACACTTTGTCCTTCAACTACATCAATCACCATCTGCTGAGAGTCTTCAACTTTGAGTGTGAGATTCTGAAGTGATGTAGTTGTGGATTCCATGAGTTCATCAATGTGGTCTGATAGGATAACCATCTCATCCACTTCCTCTTGTACAACCTCCTGGACATCCCTGAGCTGAGTCTGAAGAGATGGAAGGCTTTCTTCTTTGAGTGATTGAACAGCATCACTCAGAGGAGTTAGGTTGACCACAGCTGGGGGAATTTAAATGGTTTGAGTACCTGCATGGCAAAAAGTGTTAGTTCTAACTCCCTCAGCCTTACCACCTAGGTCTCCTGATGCCTCTATCTCCATAGGGACTCCCTCCTCCTCACTCAACTTTCTTTTCTCTCCTTCACTCTCCTTTTCAACTGCATTTTTTTCAGCCAACTCACCCTTTACAGGGATGATTGCTCTTATCTCTCCACTCTTCACAGCAGTGATTTCTACCTCTTTTTCTTTCTCACTCGTTTTTTCAACTCCTTCAGTACCAGACACCTCAGTTGACTCTAAAGCCACCACTGAGGGCTGTTGTGGGTGAGCTTCAGTAGACACCTCTACTGAGCCCTCCTGTGGCAAATTTTGTGCCTCAGTATCCCTTGCCATGTATACATCCTTGGCTGCTTCACCACCACCTTGCTTAGGTGAAACACCTCCTTCTTGTTCAGTCTCAACTACCTTCTCCACCTCACTCTTCTCCTTCTCCTCCTCCTTCTCAGCTATGGGTTCAGCTGGCTTTTCTCCATCAACAGCCTTTTCAACTTCTACCTCCTTCTTTGCCTCAGCAATCTTCTCCAAGACCAAACTTTCAAAGATCTTCTCATCACAGAGAAGTCTGGTCTTGTGCATCCCAGCAAATTGCAGCACTTCAACTTCCTCTTTCTTCCACTCCTCTGCATTGCTGCCTCTTACAGCTAGAAGGATTTCACCAAGTCTTCTATCTTTGAGCTGGACAATGAGTCTCAGTCTCAAGAACAAGGCTTTGAGTGTGGGAAAGTTGTCAAGTTCAGGGTATTTAGACTCTAAAGAGTAAGCTACCTCATCCTTGAGAGTATCTAGGAATGAGTACTCTTCTTCATCGTCTGAAGGAAGGGAAGGGGTAGGGGATCTGCTTTCAGTGGGCTCTTCTGGGATAGACTCCAGTTGAGTTGAGTGTGAATTAGGAATGTTTGGTTCAGTGGGGGTTTGGTTTTGAGTATCAGTGGATGTTAGGTTTTCATTAGTGGGGGTTGATGATGTAGGTTCAGAAGGGGTTGAGGGGATGGATTCAGTAGGGTTTGTTTGGGATCCACTTTCTGGCTGTTGAGAGCCATCAGTGGGGGTTTTGGTTATTATGGATATGCGTTTGGTTTTGGCAGGAGTGCGAGGTTTAGTTATTTTGGATTTGATGGGGTGGGTGCAGGGACATCTGAGTCAGACTCAGTTGAGATAATGTTAGGAGAAGAGTCTGGGTTACCTGATGAAGATTCATCAGTAGAGTTGGTGACTCTGACCTTCTTGGAGGCACTGTCCTTCTCTGCCTCAGGAGACTTCTTCTTCTTCTTCTTAGAGGCTTTCTCTGCCTCTGCTTCTTTGTGCTGGGCCATCTTGTCACTTAATTTAACCAGCCTCCTCTTCAGCTTGGTTTTCTTCCCTTCAGTAGGGTTAGCTTCCTCTTCTTCAACTGCCTCTGGGCTCTCCTCAACAGGCTTTATCATTCTAGTCTCCAGAGCCTTTCCAGATTTGAACAAGGCCTTGAGATTGCTCCATTTCCTATCTGGAATCCAGTCCACTCCCAGATCTACGTTCTCTATCTTATAAGAAATTTTGGTTGCAAAATTGAGCTTACTGGATAGCTGGGGAGTTTTGTAAGGTTGGAGTTTTGAGTGCTCCTTGTTCAATGCTCTAAAAAAGAACTGTTGCCAGTTGTATGGCTTCTCCTTGCTTTCCACTATTGCCTTCATCAACCTGAGCTTCGGCTTGCTCACTTGTTCTGTGCTTCCTTGGTTTCCCAAGATACATTTCCCAACCACTTCACAGAGAACATTATATACTGGTAAGAGTATATTTCTGTTCATTGTTGGACTATACTTGACCTTCCTCTGCATAATGGTATTAACCCATTCTTCCTCTTCATCCATGATGCAGGTATCTGGATTCGGACCTTCAGAGGGGAGATTAAACAACTCCTTCAGATCATCACCACTGACACGGATCTCCTTCTTAATCTTCTGGTGTTCAACAATTTCAATATCATCCCTCATCACCCTCTTCTTTCTCTGGAGTATTAGATGAGACCTGATCCTCGAATCAGAGTTGGATACGTTGTTGAAGAACTCAAGAACCTGCCTGTCAAAGCAGTTCGTAGGATGAACAAATAGAAATTTCTCTAACCCAGCAGATTTAAGTAACTCTAGGGCTTCTTTGATATGGGCAAATTCTGGTTTGGTTTCTATCTCCGGATTATCAAAAACCACAATGGGTTCATACCAGAAGTTTTCCATATCGGTAAGGAAACTAAGATTTAGTTTAGCCATTTGAACAAAGGGTGTTTGAGAGAAAATTTGCAGAGTGTATAGGATGGATAGTAAGTGTTTTCTTGAAAGTGTGTTCGAAAAGGTTCTTAGGCTGAAATTTGGGGCTTTTATATGAGAATTGAGCGGTTAGATTGAACAAAGAAATCAACGTCTGAGATTGATTGGGTTTGAGATCGTGGATAGTCCAAGAGTTTAGTGGGGAGTGTTTTAAGAAATCTTGACGGTTAGAAAAGAACCGCCTAAAATGAATGGTATGGATTGGAAGGGTTGGTAGCCGGAAGGTCACATCGTCCGGGTTTTACGGCGCGTGAGATAGGTAACTATAAAAGTAAACCGGACTTGTACAATGCGCATTAAATGCTTGCCATACCAAGATCTCTTCGAAAAAGTGTAAGAAAGATTTAATTTTCAGAAAGTACTCATTAGAAATTCTATTGAAACAAAATATATATTTTAAAAAACTAAGAGGCTTTAGATTTGAAAAACACTAAGTATAAACTTTTGACCTCCACGAAGGTTTGACCTCGTCTGATATATAGACCTCTTCTGAGATGAGGAGCTTCTTCTGAGAAAGATCCTCTTCTGTATATGAACCTCAACTGAGTTGAAGGTAACTCTTCTGAGATTCAATCCTTTATTTTACTCACCTGGATCTAGGAGTCCAAGCTCTACTGACAGCTCTTGAAACCTTGCTTCAGCCAAGGGTTTAGTGAAGATATCTGCCTTCTGCTTGTCAGTATGGATTTTGAGCATTTTGATGTCCTTCTTCTCCACATGATCTCTGATGAAATGATGCCTTATATCCACATGTTTGCATCTTGTGTGGAGAACTGGATTTTCTGAAATAGCAATTGCACTATTGTTGTCACAGAAAATAGGGACTTCATT
The DNA here is from genome assembly GCA_947034835.1 of Ballota nigra. NCBI lineage: Eukaryota > Viridiplantae > Streptophyta > Magnoliopsida > Lamiales > Lamiaceae > Ballota > Ballota nigra. The sequence continues at coordinate 55,682,628 of OX344726.1, forward strand.
GGCAAAAATGTTGTAATCTCTCAGTTGTTGTCTTAGCCAAAGAATTTGAGCACAACAACTTCCAGCTGCCATATACTCAGCTTCAGTAGTGCTTGTGGCTACTGAATTTTATTTCTTGGAGAACCAAGAAATCAACTTACTTCCCAAGAATTGACAAGTGCCTGAGGTTGATTTCCTGTCAATTCTACATCCTCCATTGTCAGCATCTGAGTATCATGTGAGTTCCAGATTGTCATCTGAGGGATACCACAATCCCATTTTCACAGTACCCTTAAGATATTTGAGAATCCTCTTAGCAGCTTCCAGATGACTTTTCTTGGGGTTGGCTTGATATCTTGCACAAATCCCAACTGCAAATGTGATATCAGGCCTGCTTGCTGTGAGATACAGTAGAGATCCAATGATGGCTCTGTAATGAGTCTGGTCTACTGATTCACCATCTTCATCTGGTTCCATTTTAATGTTGGTGTTGAGTGGAACTCTTGCTACTTTGCTGGTCTGGCATCCAAACTTGTTGATCAGCTCCCTTGTATATTTGGCTTGATTGATGAAGATTCCTTCAGGGGACTGCTTAACTTGAAGTCCTAGGAAGAAATTCATTTCTCCCATCATAGACATCTCAAATTTTCCCTTCATCAGTTGAGAAAACTTTTCACAGAGGACTTGGTTGGGACAACCAAAAATAATATCATCCACATAGATTTGTACAAGCAAAGTGTCCTCTCCTTTTGTGATCCTGAATAGAGTTCTATCAACTCTCCCTTTGATGAAACCATGATCCAAAAGGAATTGTGACAAAGTATCATACCAAGCTCTTGGAGCCTATTTCAGTCCTTATAGAGCTTTTCTCAGTCTATATACTTTGTGACTTTCTTCAAAACCTGGGGGTTGCTCCACATAGACTTCTTCATTGAGTACTCCATTCAAGAAGGCACTTTTAACATCCATCTGGTACACCTTGAATTTCTTGTGAGCAGCATATGCAAGAAATAACCTTATTGCCTCCAATCTGGCTACTGGGGCAAATGTTTCATCATAGTCAAATCCTTCAACTTGAGAGTAGCCCTTTGCAACTAGCCTGGCTTTGTTTCTGACTATGATATCATTCTCATCCTTCTTGTTCTTGAATACCCACTTGGTTCCTATCACATTGCAGTGATATGGTCTGTCCACCAACTCCCAAACTTGATTCCTTGTGAACTGGTTGAGCTCTTCTTGCATGGCAATGATCCAGTTGGAATCTTGAAGTGCTTCTGCTATGGAACTTGGTTCCTGGTTTGATAAGAAACAACAAAACAAAGCACTTTCTCCATGAAAACTTCTAGTTTTAACTCCTGAGGAAGGATCACCTAGGATTAGCTCAACAGGGTGATCTGAGAGCCAAGTTCTCCTAGGCTGATGCCCTTCAGTAGAGTTTAACTCTTCTGAAGTTGAGTCACTAGATATAGGAATGAAATCGAATTCAGGAAATAAAACAGAGGGTTGAAGTCCTGAGTCATCATTCAAGGTATTCTCATTCTCAATGGTAATTTCATTAGTTCCCCCTTGAATGATGGGTTCAGTGAATGTCTCAGCTGTGACCACATCTTCATTGACATTACTTACCTCTTGAACTGGGATAGTGTTCATCAGTTCAGTTGCTTGTTCAGGAGAGCTCTCAGGTGAGCTTTGAGGGGTGGTTTGACTTTGGGTAACCTCCTTGAATTGTTGATCTTCTAAATTGTCCCATGTTGGGATGTATGTATCAACACAATTCTCAGGATAGCCTTTAGACTTGATACTCAGTCTGGTTAGTCTTTTGCTAATTACCTCCTCATTCTCCTTACTCCTGGACTCAAAAGTAGATTCATCAAAGACCACATGAGGTGTTTCTTCCACAACAAGAGTTCTACAGTTGTAAACTCTGAAGGCTCTACTGATTTGGGAATATCCTAAGAAAATTCCTTCATCAGCTTTGCTATCAAAAGCTTTCAGTTGAGTTTTCCCATTGTTGTGAATGAAACACTTGCAACCAAAAATATGAAAGTAAGATACCTGTGGCTTTCTGCCATTCCATAGTTCATATGGAGTTTTTCCTTGATGTTTGGTTACCATGGATCTATTTTGAGTGTGGCAGACAGTGTTGATAGCTTTAGCCCAAAATCTTTTAGGAACTTGAGCTTCTGCTAGCATTGTCCTTGCTGCCTCCTCGAGAGTTCTATTTCTTCTTTCAGCTACTCCATTTTGTTGTGGAGTTCTTGCAGCTGATGTCTCATGTGAAATACCTAATTCTTTGCAGTAATCAGATATAATAGAATTAATGAATTCAGTGCCCTTATCTGATCTTATCTTTACAATGTTTAGACTCTTCTCATTGTTAACTTTCTTCAGGAGCTCTGGCAGACTCAGTTGAGTCTCCTTTTTGCTTGCTAGGAATATCACCCATGTGTACCTGGAGAAATCATCAACAACAACAAGTGTATACTTTCTCCCATTGATACTTATAGGGGTTACTGGACCAAAAAGATCCATATGTAACAGTTGAAGTACTCTGTCAGTAGAGGTTGCTACTTTGCTCTTGAAAGATGCCTTTACTTGCTTTCCCTCCTGCCAGGCTTTGCAGATATGTTCTTTGTTGTATACTTCATTTGGCATTCCTTCTACCAGTCCATGTCTTGCTATCCTGTTCATCATCTTGAAGTTCAGATGACTTAGTCTTTTGTGACATAACCAATTAGTGTCAGTTGAGCTCTTAGCAATAAGACATGCATTTGGTGTGCAAGACTTCCAATCTGCAAGATAGACATTACCCTTTCTTGACCCAGTTAGTAGTACCTGTTGTGAAGATATATTCTTAACAAAACACAGGTTACATGAAAATTCAACACTGTATCCTTTATCACAGAATTGACTTATGGACAGAAGATTATGCTTAAGTCCACTGACAAAGGATACATTTCTTACCCTTACTGAGCCAATGATTAAAGTACCATAACCTTTAGTGGCTCCTTGTGAGTTGTCACCAAAGGTGACTTGTGGACCTTCTTTCTCAACAAATTCTGTCAGGAGATCTTTGTTGCCAGTCATGTGCCTAGAACATCCACTGTCCAAGTACCAGACTGAAGATTTAAGAGCTTCTCCTTTGTTGAGGTCCATTGAGCCCTACAATCACAGATCAAGCTTTAGGTACCCATTTGGTGTTGGGTCCTACCAGGTTAGATGTACCTTTCGGAATCCAAATTTGCCTCACAGTTCTAATCACTTTAGATTGGCTAATTTGTCTTCCATAAACATCTACATAGATTGTTATCTCCTTAGGTGCCTTGGGAGTAAACTTTCTATGGGTGTCAGCCTTTGAAGGAACATGAACCTTCTTCACATTCTTTCTCTTTGGCTTGGGTGCACCTGGTCTTGGTTTTTGTTGATAAAGGTATGAAGGACCTTTTCCTTTAGGCACAAAAGGAATAGGTCTTCCATATGAGTCATTCCTTGAGGACTGCTCATGCCTGGGTGCTTTCAGCAGTGGTTGCTTTATCTGTGAAGACCTCGGCTGATAGTACCTCTGCTGAGATCTTGTTTGATAAGTCACCTGAGCCTATCCATTTGGTTTTGGCTTAGATTGACTTTTCTTTTGAGTGATCTCAACTGGTCTTTTTCCTTTATCCACAGTCTGTGGTTGAAATGTCACAGACTTGACAAAAACTCTCTTTGTGCCACTTGAAGAATCAATACTCAGAGGACCTTCTGAAGGTTTTGGAATAAAGCCTATCCCACACTTGTTATTAGGATTGATTTGAAAATTTTGAATCTTCTCTATGGCAAGAGAGGGTTTGTTTAGAGCATCAATCCTTTTTAACAAGGTCTCTTCAGATTTTTGTAAGACATCAATTTTCAGGAGAGGATCCTTTATTTGGCTTACCAATTTTAATTCTCTTCAGTTAACTTTGTCTTAGATTCATTGAGATCTTTTATCAGTTGATCTCTACCATTTCCTTGACTCCTGAGGGTTTCCACCTCTTTTGTCAGTTCAATGGTAGATTTGGCTGAGTTCAGATCTGCTTGATTTCCAGACTCAATTAACTTGGAGTTTTCACTCAAGAGTTGTTTGTTATCATCTTGAAGACAGAAACTTGGTTCTTGCAACCTTGAGAAATCAATCATCAACTGTTCCAAGGCGGACTGAAGATTGAGTTCCTCAGTTGGCTATGAGCTTAGCTCAGGTGTGTGTTCTAGAGAAATGGATGGTTTATATTGTACCTCAGGTTCTTCTCTTGCCATGAGGCACGTGTCATCATCACTGCTGTCAGAGAACAGTCCATCAGATGACTCCAGATTTTCATCCACATCCTCAGCCACCATGGCTTTCCTTTCTCCATATTTTCTGTCTCTTTTGGGTTGCCTTTCCTTTCTTTCTTTTGTGCTCAGTTGAGGATAATCATATTAAAAGTGCCCAATCTTCTTGCACTGAAAACACCTGTTGGCATCATCATTCTTTTCCTCAGTGGACTCTCTGGTCTTTGATGATGATCCTTCAGCCTTGGTGTAATTCTTGTATTCCTTCTTCTTTTCCAGCTCATATGAGCTTTTCTCTCCTTCTCTGGTGGTCTTTTGTGGATAACTTCTACCTTCCCTGTTATCCCTGTAAAATCTTTTATACTTGCCAAAGCGGCTGTTAAGTTGTTCAAACCTTCTTGCCATCAGGCTGAGTTCCTCCTGCATCTCAGCCTTGCTTTGTCACTTGCTTGCCTTTGTACTCTTCTGAGGCTTTGGGGATTTTGGCTCAGACTCCTTGGCTTTTAAGGCTACTCCCTTCTCAGCTGAGGTCTCATCAGGAGCCCTTTTCCTGTTTAGATCAAACTCATAAGTCTTAAGTTCAGAGAATACCTGTTGCATAAACATGCTGGATAGATCCTTGGTATTCTGCATCATCACAGAGTACACATCCCATCTTGAGGTTAGACCTCTCAGGATCTTTAAGGCAACCTCCCTCTTGGTATAGACTTTTCCCAGATAATTTATCTCATTCATGATGTCTGTGAACCTCCCATCAAGCTGGTCAATGGTCTTAGTGGGCTCCATGGTGAACTGCTCATACTTTTGAACAACTACTGAAAGCTTGTTCTCCTTTATCTTGTCAGTTCCTTCACAAATGAGAGCTAGAGTGTCCCATAGTTCCTTTGCAGTTTCGCAGTGGATCACTCTTCCCATTACAGAATCTGGAATGGTGGTGTAGAGAATGTTCATGGCTATGAAGTTGAGGTTGTTTCTCATCCTTTCATCTGCAGTGAAGTTATCTTCATCTTTGGGTCATTCTTCTCTAGGATCTGCAATAGTTTCAGCTGTAGTTCTAGGGTTAGGTGTCATAAAAACAAATGGACCTTTAGTAATAACCCTCAACATTTCATCATGCACACAGGCAAGATGAGCTCTCATTCTGATCTTCCAGAAGTCACAGTTTTCCACTGAGAATTGTGGAAGCTTGTGATGAGACATATGGTTCAAGGGATTAACTCCCATGTTGTTCTCTGCTGGTGGTGCTACCCTAGCTGTATTGTCAGCCATAGTATATAAACAAGTTTATCAAAAAATCAATTCAGGTGACCTTGAAAAAATACCTTTAAGCACAAGGTATACTTAGAACAATGGTCTTTTGAACCACTGCTCTGATACCAATTGTTGGTCCCAAAACGAGTAATCAGGTGTATGGGGGGGAATACACCTGTGGTTACAAATTAAAACTTCTTCTAAAACTTATCAGGTTACTAAAGACAGTAGCTCGTCAGTGGACTTGAGGTCTGCTGAGAGTTACTTTGTGAAAGCTTACTGAGATAATACATCCACTGAAAGCTCAAGACTTTCAGTTGAACTACTATCTAATTAGCTTTCAAATGCGGATTAGTGAGTCCTTTAGAAAACTCGTTTTACTTTGATAAACTTTGAGATTAACACACACTTAGGAAAGCAGATAATAAGAACACAAGGTATAAAGTGGTTCAGAGAAGAATCTCCCACGTCCACTGTCCTGATCAAACAGGAGAATTCCTTTCACTTGGAATTCCTTGTGTTATAGTGCCAAGGTGCACTGATCAACTAATCCTCTCTTAGGATGATTGATCACTAGGAAATTCCAGGTCCTAGTTCCCAAAACAAACCAGCTTTCAGACTGATACAACAACCAACTTACTCACACCACTTAACACTAGCTCTCAACCTAAACACTGAGTAGGGTTTTGAGTAGGGTTTTGGTTCCAACTATTTTGAAATAATCCTTACAAGTTTAGCTCAAGGCTTAGGATTGGATTATCTCTTTCTAAGATTTGGATATAGCTTTTAAGCTTGGTTACAGAAGGTTTGTTAGGCTCTCTACAAATGTGAGACACTTGGGAAACAAAGGTAATTTCGAGTGCTTCTTAGTTGTTATGAATGTAGAGATAGCTTTGATCTTGTGAGTTTCCCGTGAATAAAAATGAGCACACCCTTCTGTATTTATAGGCTTCCTTGAAAATCTTCCCGTTGGATTTGAATCTTCTCAAGTAAGTCTTCTTGTATCTGATTGGTTCAAACGACTCTATTTGAAGCTTTAAGTCTTGTCAAGAAATGGCTGAAAGACCATGCCTGTTCACCAACTTTCTGTAGATTGCTAGAGAAAGACTTTTGGTACTTGTCAGGCTGGGGCAGGTCGGCTGTCAGTAAAGTACACTGACGTGTCATCTTCTCATTGGACCTTTAGTCTGCATGCCCAGATTCTTGTCTTGCTTTAAGGTGGAACTCCTTTGAGAGAACCTTCTTATTCCTTCATTTATTGTAAGCTTCACTGAAATTCGTTTTGCCTTGTTCCAAACAGATTAACTAACAGCTTTTAATATGTTTAGCATTGAATGTGCATTGTTAGTTACCATCAGTGGACATTGGTCATCTCCTGATAGTTTTAGTCTTAGTGAGAATGTACTTAGAAAAACATTCAAGACTTAGACTTAATCTCAGATCACATGTCTTCAGCGGACTTCTCTTCAGTGGACTTCATCTTCAGCAGACTTTATTCTTAAATACACTCTAACAATTACTAACTGTACTTCAGTTCTTTAACAGTAGAACTGTTTAACTAAGTACTAACTCTACTGAATAATTTATTTACAAACAACTTAGGAGGAACATTTTGGCATCTAATCAAAACATAAGTCTTATACATTTTCCCAACATTAACTCATTCTCCTTTAATTTGATTGAAATGTCAAAATTCTATGTAAATTAAATTTTATATAAATTCTTTAAAACACAATTCATATAAAACAGAAGGAGTATATATGATGTTTGACATACTTTTGTGCTATAGATATATAGATGTTAAACAGATCGACCCTAAACCTATTAAAGCCAGCTTTGTGGCGCTGCATGTCAAGATATTTTAGGGCCTTACCCGTTCACTCTTTACAATCCTGTAATAGTTGAGATCTAAACTAGGTCCACAGGTTCATTAAAACCACGTAAAAATAATTAAGCATAATTATAAAAGTATGAATATTAATAATTAATTCATAATCTGAAAAATGTCTTCAAACTTAGGCACTCAACAAACAAACAATTAACATTGATATAAATACAAATACATCATGAATGAAGAGTTTCTTCGTAGTAGAAGACCAAAAGGAGGGCAGAGATGCATTAAACAGGTTAAACACAAATGCATGGAAAAACCAACACTTTGTGTCTAATCTCCGCTTATCCAACTCACAAATTCACCAAAATCACAAATAACCATGCATTAAACATTTAATAATTAAACTGATATTAAATTAAAAAAGATTGGAAAATTTATTGACGAATGCAAGTATGCATTTTTACAAATATCCATATATATGCGCTAAACATTTAATAAATTGATTTACAATTAAAAAAATTAAAAACTAATTGACAGACGGATTGCGAGTTTTATAAAAACTATGCAAGTATGCATTGTATTAAAAAATAAAATAGAGATAACGATTTTTTTTTTTTTAAATACTTTTAAAAAATACACTTACCAGGGTAGCCCATTTAGCTTGAGGGCTAGCTGATTCGAATTAAAAAGACCTAAATTTAAAGATAAAGTATAGAGTGAAATTGGTTTATACATAAATTATTAAAGGGTATTAGTTGTTTTCACTGAAGAGTATTAGTTATTTTTATTGAAGAGTATTACTCGTTTATACTGAAGAGTCTTAGTTGTTCAGTGAAAACAAACTAAGACTCTTCAGTGTAAACAACTAATACACTTCAGTGAAAACAACTAATATTCTTCAATGAAAACAACTAATATCCTTCAATGATTCATGTATAAACCAATTCCACTCTATATATACTCAATTTTAAATAGGTCACCCAAAATATGAACCTAACCCTATAAATTTTATGGGTAAATAGCACATTTAACATCTTTATATCTATAGATAATTAGAGTCATTGATAAAAATATTGGATAGTCCTTGGATATGGATAAGTTTAACTAGGGTTATCCTATGTTTTCCTTGTCACATAATGAATTGATGATGTGCGTGGTTTTGCTGAAACACCCTCAATTAGGAAAACAAATTTTAATTTTATATACTCTCCCGTTCCACAATTAATTTTACACTTGCCTCACAACTCAAAATAAAAAATAATTATTTTTTTATAAAAGACTATAAATCATAAATTTATTATTTTATTCAGCCCTACACACACTCCCTTTTTTCTTTTAAAAAAGTGTGTAACTTCCATATATATGTGAAAGTAAAAATGGAAAGGAGGGAGTATTATTATTTGTGCAATTTAGGTGTGCTTTTGTGTGTGTGAATGCTACCTTCATTTGTACAACTATTTATGTGAGATTCTAGGGAAAGATTAGAATGAGAATGAGTGGATATCAAACAAAGACGATAGAGTGAAAATGGTTCATATATAAATTATCGAAGGGTATTATAAGTGATTTTCACTAAAGAATATTAGCTGTTTTTACTGAAGAGTATTAGTTATTTTCACTAAAGAGCATTAGTTGTTTACTGAAATAAATTAAGACTCTTTAGTAATAACAACTAATACTCTTCAGAATAAACAATTAATATTATTTAGTAAAAATAAATAATACCCTTTAATGATTCATATATGAACCAATTTCACTCTATACATACACTCAAATAAATTGTCATAGAATGAGATTAGAATAGTATAGCCACACTATTTATCGTATAATTTCTAATCATCATCTCACTAAATTGAAAAGGAAAGTATATCTCATACAGCTCTAGTCACGACATACAGTTTGACAAGTCCAAAGAAAAATTAAAGCTAGTCAATCCCATTAATTATATATTATTTCAGTGAAGTAGTTTGGTATACTCAAACCTATAATTATTTAGGGTTGCTATTTTGGATTGATCATATAACAGCAACCCAACACGATATAAATAATGTAATCATTCAAGACAACCCAATGTGAACAATTTAATTAACATAATTTGACTAGCTTGTTTGAAATTCCACATGTAAAAAATTAGGAAGCCTACAAATGCCAAGAAACCAAAAAAATGCATGATTAAACTAAAGCTGAACTGGTTACACGTATAAGTTATGGTGGTAAATTTTAAATAATGAGACAGCACATGAAGTCTGTGACTTGTAGACACTACTACAAATTCGAACTAAGATAGCTGTACTTGGATAGCCATTAAAAAAACCGCTCTCCAAGAGATAGATTAGAGAGCGGTTTTACAAAATTTATTTAAAAAAAAAAAAACAACTAAGACAGCGGTTATAAACCGCTGTCCAAGATTTGAACTAAGAAAGCGGTTTTAAACCGCTGTGCAAGAGGTGAAAGCTAAGACAGCGGTTAAAAACCGCTGTCTAAGGTGTAACTTAAAGAGCGGTTCAAAACCGCTATCTAAGTGGTTCTTGGATAGCGGTTAAGAACCGTTGTCTTAGATAATTACTTGGAGAGCGGTTATTAACCACTTTCAAGGTGTTTGACCTCTTTTACCCCCTTTGACCCACATTCAGATCCCTAATTTCACCACGCTCTCGCTCTCTCCTTTCTTTTTCCTCTTCCCACGCCGCGCCATCTCCTCCGCCGCGCCATCTCCTCCGCCGCGCCATCTCCTCCGCCGCCTCTTCCCACGCCATCTCCTCCGCCGCCTCTTCCCACCTCGCGACGCAGCCCGCCGCCGAGGCTCCTCTGCGAAGCCGTCCCAGCCGCCGCCGAGCCTCCGCCGTCCCAGCTGCCGTCCCAGCCCGCCGCCTCGCCGCCGCCGCCGCCGCCAGGTAAATTTCTCTTTCTATTTTTTTCTAGTTTTAGTTATTAGATAATCTAATTGATGAATTTGTATTAGATAATAATTAGATTATTAGGTGTATATTAATCTAATTGATGAATTTGTATTAGATAATTGTGTTTAAATTATTTCTAGTTAATTAACTTATATTTGTATTAGATAATTGTGTTTAAATTATTTCTAGTTAATTAACTTATATCTACAAGTTATAAAAATAGCTAAATGTGTGTACGCAATTAATTAGTCGACTTTTGGCTAATTAATATGACTCCATTTTGGAATGACGTATTGTCTTAATTTGTTTGACAACAAAAAAAAAAAAAAGGAATATGTTTAGTGGAAGGAGAGGTAATAGTAATTATTTTGAGATTGATGGCCAAGAATTATGTTTGTATTTGACTTCATGAGTTAGGGTATGAATTCAAAATAAGTTTGACAATGAGTAATTGATTATGATATATATATATATATATATATATATATATATATATATATACTTGATTATGGTATTGGTGAGTAATAAATATGATCCTAGTATATACTTAATTGAGCTCATAAGATGATTCTTATGAAGCATTGTTAGGGTTAGAATTGTTAATTAATTGAAGGCTTTAGAATTAATTTTAGATGAAATTGTTAGAATGCATGTTAGGATTAATATGTTATAATTTTATTTGAAATTGTTAGAATGCTTGTTAGAATTTTAGAATGTCTTGGGACTTATAGAGTGTCTTGGGACTTATAGCATGTTAGAATTTTAGAATGTTTTGGGACTTATAGCATGCCTAGCTAGAGGTTAATAAAATTTATAAAACAGTAGTAGTTGTAAATAGAGTTGGATTACTAATTATATATAGACTCAACACGTGTGTTTTTCGATTAATCTATATAGGCATCTCTAGTTCTATATGGATCGAAAGTGGGTTCGGGCAGATAGATTATCAGAGGAGTATAGGAATGGGGTGGAAGAGTTTTGTAATCATGCAATTAGACACTACACCGACCATCGATACATTCTATGTCCGTGTTGGAAATGTATGAATGGAAAAACTGTTAGTGGTCGAGAAAGTTTGTTTGACCACTTGATGTGTCACGGTATTGATAAAATATATACCGTTTGGACATTTCATGGTGAGGGAAGAGATGGATGTAGCTCTAGCAACATAAGAACTGACTTTAGGTTTGAAGATACAGTGGATGAGGATAGTTTCAGAGATGTACCGAATGTTGATACATCGAGTGGGGATGACACCAATCTGCGAGATCACCTTTATATGTTTGAAAAATTAAGGGATGACGCTGGATTGCCCCTTTGGCCCGGGTGTAAGAAGGCAACAAAAGTGTCAGCTGTGTTGATATTGTTCAATCTAAAAGCAGCACATGAGTTATCTGATGTGTGCTTCTCAAGTATGCTGGAAGCAATTAGTGGTCTATTGCCCGATGGAAATGTACTGCCTACGAAAGCATATGAGGCTAAGCAAATGCTTAAGTCCATCGGGTTAACACATCAGAAAATACATGCTTGCCCGGGTGATTGTATCTTATTTTGGAAGGAGTACGAAGACCTCGATGAATGTCCCAAGTGTGGGAAGAAGAGATATCTGAAGAATAAATCTCCAGCGAAGGTGATGTGGTACTTCCCAATAATACCAAGGTTCAGGAGAATGTATAGTAGCGGTGTGGATGCTAGAAATTTAACTTGGCATCATGATGATAGGATCGATGATGGAATGCTAAGACACCCTGCTGATTCACCCCAGTGGAAGACATTCGATGCCAGACATCCAGAATTTGGTGACGAGCCACGACACTTGCGTCTTGCACTCTCAACTGACGGAATGAATCCGTTCGGTATCCAAAGTACCAACCACAGTACATGGCCAGTGATTCTAATGGTTTATAATCTTTCACCGGAGTTGTGCATGAAGCGCACTTATATGATGTTGTCTATATTGATATCAGGACCCAAACAACCTGGTAACGACATAGATGTATATCTGGCTCCTTTGATAGAGGACTTGAAGCTCCTGTGGGATGAGGGCGCCGATGTGTATGATGCTTATAGAAAGGAGAATTTCAAGTTGAAGGCCATGTTGTTTGGGACTATCAATGACTTCCCCGCTTATGGGAATGTATCTGGATATAGTGTGAAGGGGGCCGATGCATGTCCTTGGTGTACCACGAACACAGATCACATTCGTTTATGTCATTGTAGGAAGACTGTTTATATGGGGCATAGAAGGTGGTTGGAGCCAACACATGAGTACAGAAGAATGGCCGATGCATTCGATGGCACAATCGAGACACGTGGAGCACCACGTTTATTGTCAGGTACAGATGTATTGAACGAGATGAAGAATGTCAACACACAATACGGAAAACACTTTGCAAAGAGTCTCCCAACTAGAGGCTGGAAGAAGGAATCAATTTTCTTTCAATTGCCCTATTGGAAAGAGTTGTATGTTAGACACTTCATTGATCTAATGCACGTTGAGAAGAATATTTGTGCTAGTTTGCTCAATACTCTGCTAGCTGATAACAAGTCTAAGGATGGTTACAATGCAAGAATGGATATGGTTGATATGGGTATAAGAGCTGAACTGGCACCTGTGTATGAAGAAGGTAAACCACCGAAATTACCTCCTGCTGCACACACCTTGTCCAAGAGTGAGAGAAAAATTCTTCTTCAAACACTAAAGGATGTGAAAGTACCAGAGGGTTATTCGTCCAACATACAGAGACTTGTTTCAGATGATGGCGTGAAGTTGATGAATCTGAAATCGAATGACTATCATGTCATCATGGAGAATTTATTGCCCATTGCAATACGTTCTATCTTGCCTGAAAATGTGCGCATAACCATAACAAAACTTTTTTGGTTCTTCAAGGCAATGAGTAGCAAAGTTATTGATCCTAGAAAATTGCTTGGTTTTCAGAGACAGATTGTGGGGACGCTTTGTGAGCTTGAAATGTATTTTCCTCCTTCATTTTTTGATATAATGATTCACTTAACCGTTCATTTGGTTCACGAGACAAGGGTGTGTGGTCCTGCTCGTATGCGATGGATGTATGGTGTAGAGAGATATATGAAAGTGTTGAAAGGGTATGTGATGAGTATGTACAGGCCGGAGGAATGCATTGCAGAACGCTATTTAGTAGAAGAAGCAGTCGAGTACTGGTCTGAATTTATTCCGAATGTCGCTGCAATTGGACTTCCAAGTACCCGATACACCAATAGAATGGATGGTGAAGGCATTACCGGTGGCCTACCTGTAAGTGTTAGTATGAAGGAGCTAACACGGATGTACTTGTGTGTACTTCACAACACGGTCGACGTGCTTCCTTTTATTGACCTGCACATGCAGGCACTTTCTGAGTCTTTTCCCACCAGAGCTAGATCATGGATTGAAATTGAGCACAATCGCACGTTTGTTGACTGGTTCAATGGTTATGTTGCAAATATGTTGTCACAGGATAAAGACTCGGTGAAAGAAAGAGTTAAGTGGTTATCCAGATTACCTGATAGACATGTGTATTCATACAAGTGTTATCTTATTAATGGATACACGTTTTATACCAGAGATCATGATGCCACAAGTACAATACAGAATAGTGGGGTGTCTATTACTGCAACTGCATGGAATCAGTCGAATACCACTTACTTTGGACAGATTGTCAACATTTGGGAACTCGACTATGTTGGTCACCGTGAGCCAATTTTCGATTGTAGTTGGGTGAGGATCCCAAATGGGGTCCAAGTTGAACGTTCTGGGTTCGTACGCGTTGATTTGAAGAATGTGGGATACAGAGATGACTCTTACATAATGGCTAGTCAAGCTCAACAAATTTTCTATGTCCCCGACCCAGTTAACAAGAAATGGTCAATTGTGCTTCTGTCAAACAAATTTAACCATAGTTACCAGATCAGCGATCATGTCGATGAAGATGTTGACATGATTGATGATCCTTTCCAGAACTTCACTCATTATGTACCCTCTTTCGATGATTCTGCAAATCCCCGTTCGTACCAGAGAAAACTTACAAGTGATGATGAGTATATCAATCCGGATCTCGTCAACATTCATGGTCATGAACAAGAAAAGTCAACCAAAAAACGAAAAAGAAAAATCAGTGCTAAAAAGAAATGTATGACTTTATTGAATGTTATTGTTTGTGCTTTATTAAATGTTGTTTCTTTATAATTCTTACATATTTTTTATTTTACTTCGCAGGATCATGGATTATTTGCCCTATGATAGAGATGATGGAGATGATCTAGCTTATTTTCCATATGCTGGAGATGAGCCAGATGATGGAGATGATCCAGATGACGGAGATGATGACACAAGACAGGATAACACTGATGCTCCCACCTCTAGTAGCTCTGGAGAGAAGCGCAAGAGGGGTATAGTCACGATGACTTCACTGAAAAAAGACCGTAGCAAAGGAAAATTACTGAAGGTAATTTTAATACAATTGAACAGTTTAATTGATATTATATTAATTAATTGTCTGTTGACCTAATGATATCATTGAATTGCAGTTATCATTCAATGAGTATGGGCAGCCGATAGGACTAGAGAGTGCGAAGTTGGCGTACTTCATTGGGTCTGCAGTCAGGAGAGTTGTCCCTATCGTACTGCCATGCAATGACTGGCGTAAGCCTGAGATGACTCCTTTCAAGGAAGCGATATGGGATGAGCTCGTGGTACGTTAATTAATTGTAGTGTATATTAAAATTGTTGTATAATTTATTTTTTTTATGTGAAATTACTAAATATAAATTGTTATATTCTATATGTATATGCAGTCAACATTCATTGGCCTTGATCACACAAAGAAACATGATATACTTAAACAAGCTGGAAATAAGGTCAAAAAATTTCGGACTTTTCTGAGGAATTAGGCACGAGACCCGAAGACTGGTTTGTATTCGCCTACGCCGCCTAAAGACTATGCGGAATCCCCTATGGTGGCTCCTTATTGGTAGGAGTTTGTGCGTAGATCTATGCTTGATGATTTCAAGGTAAAATTGATTAATGTTATTTCACCTATTTTTTTTTTCAGTATTTATCTTATTTATATTACACTGTAGGAAAAAAGTAACAGAAATAGCATACAAGCTAAGAATATGGAGGCGCGATATCGTGGATCTTCCAGAGGTTATGCACGCATTAGGGAAGATTTGGTGAGATTTGCTAACTTTTAATTTTTTTTATGATCATTCACTTCATTAATATATATTCAGTTTTAATGATTTTTTACATGTTTATTATTATCGTAGAAAGAAGAAAAAAGGAAAGGTGGAGAGAGTGCACCTGTTGTTACCCGTTATGAGTTATTTCAGACTACAAGAAAGACTCGAGATGAGAATGTTCCCGGTCCCAAAACACAGCATATCATTGATGAAGCGGTAATTCATCCATTATTTTTATCTTTAACATTATAAACTATTATTTAATTTGAAATGATTTAATAATATTTGTTTGTTATTTAGGAGCGCATATCTCAGAGCATGACGCCCGACGAGGCTCACACTGTGGGGACTGATGATCTGTTTGCACGGGCAATAAATTGTCAGGAGCATCCCGGACGCATACGGGGACTTGGATTTGGCGTCACGAAGAAATCATTGAGTATGGCACCTGGTATAGCGGCTATGTCTAAGGTGGATCAACTTTCAGCACAGGTTGCAGACTTAGCTAAACAAGTTTCGATGATATCAAACCATCAAATGAGATACGGGATGTCATCTAGTGGTGCTAGCTGTGAAAACAGTGCTCCTATGTTTTCCGCTGAGGCTAGAGAGAGTGCTGTTAGAAACAATGCTTCAGACGACTTTCATGATGCACTTCAAAACGTCTCCAAGGTATCAGATGTATCTCGTATTTGTTTTAATTAAATACTAGTATAAATTTTCTAACTGAATATCCTCTTCGAACAGACGACTCCTTGTTACCTTTATTTGGATTATCCTCTTCGGTTGGTGGCCACTGGAATGTTGTTCGATAGCTCCAGTGGAGTGATCCATGGTCGTCCAATCACTCCTGGTTTTGTGAAAGTCACCCTCACTGTACCTGAAATTGGACAAGAGACTTCACTGTTGCCAAAACCAGAAGATGTGGCCACCACAGTCGGAGACGCGATCGGGCATTTCCTCGAATGGCCGCAAAACATGGTTTCTCTCACAAAAAAGGTAAAATACATGTTATTAAAGTAATTAATAAGTCAATTTATTTTAAATAATATTACAAATATTGATTGTAGATACTCCCGACTCCACAAAAGACTACACAAAGGGAGAGACCAGGGGAACCAACTGTTGGTGTGCGCAGACGGCGATTAGGGTACCCCCTGGCCGGAGACGTACCCCATGATGTCACTGTAATGAGTACGGTGCACTACATGGTGTCCTCCAGCTTCAATACAATCACAGTGCCCATTAATGCTTACTTTAACTATGTTGGATATGAGGAGTTCATCATACGAGATTATGTCGAAGAAGTCTTCGGTGACAAGTGGTTGAGTGCAACTACCATGACTTTTTACCTCAGGTGTGTTTACTTAATTCTCAACATTTACTTCATTTATAGTTTAACTTACTTATTAAATATTAATATTAGCGTATGTTGGTTAAAGGTATTTGGGTGAGGTATATTTAACCGTAGATGTCGTTGCAAGTGCAAAATATTCCTTCATCTGTCCCCAATTGTGTAACATTTTTGGTAATAGGACACAGTATATGAACGACATTGTTCAACATATGTTGAAATATACAGAGAGAGACCATCTCATTTTTTGGCCAAACAATGTGGGGTAAGTATAATAAATATTTCATAAAAAAATTTATTTATACGAACAAGCGATTAATTTTAATTTTGTTAATATAATGTAGTAATCATTGGGTGATGTTGGCCATAAGAATGAGGGATCTTACTGTGTATTATTTGGATCCAGCTACGGATGGGGTGTATACAAATCGTCCCGATCTTATAGCATTTATGGAAGGGTACGTAAGTTAATTTTTAATATTCTCATATTATGATTTGTTTTACTTTTAAGATGAACTGACTCTAATGTATTTTTATTTTTTAAAATAATTATATAGTGTGATGGCAATGTATCAGACTAGTCTTCCAGGTAAAAAATCAGATACCACCAATATTAGTAAAGTGCTGTGGAAAAACATTAAGGTAAGTTACTTTAGAAAATTAGCAAATCTATAGAAAATAATCATAGTTATAGTACATGATTGTAATTGTTAATCAATAGGTTCCGAGGCAGCAAGATGGCAATCACTGTGGACATTTTGTGTGTTGCTACATTGAAGATATAATCTTGACTTCTCGGACGACCATTCCTGAAGAAGTAAGTCGATTATCGATTTATTTTAAATATGATTGAATAAAAAATGTTTATTATTTAATTAAATTTTCTATGTAATTTGCAGTTTGTGCATAGGCCTCGGATCCCTTTTTACAACAACGCTCGAATGGAGAAATGGAAGATGGATTGGATTGGGTATCTTTACAATCGATTCTTGTAACATTATTATAACTTTTGATAGCATCATATAACTTATATATTAATTTGTGATGAATTAATATTTCATATTATTGGATCTTATATTATATTTATTTGATGTTACGAATAAATTATTAGTATATGTGTTTTGGTAATTTTGTATATATTAGCAGGTTTATTATTTAATTGAAAAAAATATATATATAATTGAAAAAAAAACGGTTAAAAAAGCAGGTTTATTAATATATATATAAATAAAAAAAATTAAAAAAGATCTTGGAGAGCGGTTAATAACCGCTGTCTAAACAAATAAAAAAAAAATAGAAAAGGCTCTTGGAGAGCGGTTATTAACCGCTCTCTTAGTGTGGCACTTGGAGAGCGGTTTTTAACCGCTCTCTAAGAGTGAGGCTTGGATAGCGGTTATTAACCGCTCTCTTAGTGTGGCACTTGGAGAGCGGTTTTTAACCGCTCTTTTAGTTCTTCCTCTTGGAGAGCGGTTCAGAACCGCTCTCTTAGCTCCTACCTTGCACATCGGTTTCTTAATCGCTCTCTTAGACTAACATAGTTGTTTCTTAGAAAGCGGTTTTAACCGCTTTCTAAGGGGAAAATCAACCGCTTTCTAAGGTCTAATTTGTACTAGTGAGATACAATTTTAAGGTTGAAATTAAAGTTAGTGATGCAATCCATTTAAATTGGGACAATAATAATTAATTAATGAGTAGATCTTGCGTGAGATGAGATGATAATATAAGATAATGCGTACACTTTGATATGACTGAATGTTAATTTGTACTGTCTCATGTTATTAGACGGTTTCGCACAAATTTTTGTATTAGTTAAATTCATATGATAGATCTATCTATCTAACATGTATATATTCTTTAGGATCTAGCTCGATTACTGTTAATAAGCATCTCGAATTTGAGGTTTGACGACATGGAATAATAATAATTAATAAACATGTCACATTCGATCTATAAATATTTTTTGTACATACCTATTGCCAACCATATATATCACCTTTGCGCACACATTTCAAATCATTCATGTGTTTGGAAATATAATTCATGTGTTTTACCGACCTTGTATATATGAAAAGAAATTATGTGAATAGTATTCATGATGAAACTTGTTTGAGGGATACTAGTGAATTATATTAAATGACTCATTGAATTGCACTAAATATACCATGTCAATTTTGAAGGGTATTAGTTATTTTCACTAAAAATATTATTTGAAGTAGTATTAGTTATTTTCAATAAAAATCTTAGTTGTTTTATAAGGTATTAATAAATGGTTGTCCACGGTAACTCTTTGTATATATATTTTGGTGTCCTTATTGTTAAATCTATTCTTATATCTATTCTTAATGTAGTCTCTGGTGAAGGAATATGATATTAGGAAATATAATTCATGTGTTTTACCGACCAAATTAATGTTGTGATAAAACTAATGTAGGGCAGCTAATTTCTAATTTTTTATATATTTGGGCATGAAAAACGTAGGTGATCACGTCAAATGGAGGTGTTCTACATGTCGCTTTTGGATGCATACATAAATATGATATTTTACTAGTTTCGACGATAACTTTGATTATATAACTCGTGAGATTTATTCATACATATATATATAATGTTGAAACTTTTGTTACTTTATAAAGAATACTTACCTTGACCATTCTTTTTGACCAATTTTTGTTTAATATTTCATCCAGTAAAAATGAAATCGAGTTGCAAATTTTGAGTGGTGTTTCAAGTATACTATTCTCATAGCACATGCGTTGTACGTTTATACGTAAATAGACATTAAGAATTAGTTAATTTTTTACGTTGTACTTTGATGTTAAAAAATCCTATCACAATTTTCATTCTTGAAATATTTATAGTCAAAGGAACAATCTGTATATGCGAATTGAATGATTTATAAAATGAACTAGTGATCGTAAATCCCGTGCTTCGCACGGCCGGAAGTCGTCACATTATTTGAACTATAATAATTACCATATTTTAATTATAAAACTAAAAATCTACAATTTTAAAAAATATACATATAACTAAAAAATTTCTTAAACTCAAATTAACGATACTTCTCTTTAAATTTTTTAATATTCTATTTATAATATTCAATAATCAATACATTAAAACAGTTTCATGATTTATTATTAATCATTTTCATATAAATTTTACTCCTGAGATAGAATATAAATTGGACTCATTACACTAACATTTCAACATAGACATATTTAAATTTGTATTTTCTAGTTCCAAGAGACAATCTCAAATAATTTTACTACAATATAATTTTTTTAATTTTTAAAATGAAAAAAAATACCAAAATCAAACACATGATAGTAATTTATGACTTATTAAATATTTGTAAAAATTAATTTTATGGGTTAAAAGAGTGAGATATCACTCTACAACTACAAATAATAAAAAAAAAAAAGGGTAATCAAATCAAAACAATTATAACATCTCTTTTTACTATAATAATTAATAATTAAACTTTGATGCTAAAATATTTACATTTTTTTCTTTTTAACATATATAACTAAACTTATAATATTTTTTTATAACAAAATCATTAAAAATATATATAAACAATTATATCATCAAAATAGATTCACTTAAATTATTTACATAATAAAAAAATATTTGAACAATTTGTATTTTTTTTACATTAAAATAAATATTACTTTCAACATACATGTAATTTTTAAAGAATACAAAATAAAATAATTAATAATATATCAATGATATACAAAAGATATGTGATACACTCTTTACAAATATCCCATAATTTTTGTTACTAAAAGCATCTACAAATTAGTTTTAATTTAAAGAAAAAAGGCGTAGTTATATACAACTCATAAATATCTTAAGCGTAGCCCAAAATATTTTAAACTAAAAATTCTTATATATTAAATGACAATATTACCATCAACTGATAGTGTTCGTTAACTACTTTCAACAAAATCTAACCAGATTTATACACACTTGATACCTAATTATTTAGCCATCAATCCTCATGTCTTTTTGCTCAAAAAGTAATATTTAAACGTGTCCTTTGTTTTGAGTAAACCTAGAAGTAGTTAATGATAGATCTATAGTCTATTGTACATTTGGGTTTGTCATGGCTATTGTTTCTGGTCTGGTTAACAAAAAAATCTTGCTTTATTTTTCCTCTTTCCTCTGACTGCAAAAGCCCTTATCCAAACTCTACCTACACATTTAATTTTTAATTGGAAAATTAACATAATTTTCCTGGTCTAATTAAAAAAATTGAATCCTACATTTTGATGTTCGAAAAACGTTAATTAGAATGGAAAGAAGTTTAATTTTATAAATAGAGGATGTAACTTGTCAAAACTCAAAAGTGGTGTTTGTTCCATAAATATTTAATAATTTAATTACTTTTAATGGAGTGCATATAGCAAATTGGGCTCGTATACTACTTTCGAGGGTATATTTAATAGCATGTTTTTTAAATTCTAGTTCTACTATCAACACAAGTACATATACTTGGATTTAAAAATATCGAATTGCCATAAATATGAAAGGAAATGACAATTAATAACCAACAATAACTTAAACAATAATAAATAATACTCCAATAAATAATCACTAATATCTCAAACATTAATCAATAATAAACCAAGTGACGATCAACAATATACCAGTTATAGCTCGGGTAAATCCTACTTAATTACTTTACTATATTTTATTAAAAATACATATCTAATTGAAAAAATAATTGAATTTATAGAGTCTTTTAAAATCTAGTGCATAATAAGCAATTAGATGCACTCTAAAGTTAATATTGATAAGTATTCATTCAATAAAACATTAGTAACATATTTTTTAACTACACGACTTTGAAATTTTATGAACAAACCAACACATAAATTATGTTGTATATGTAAGGACATAAATAAAAAATATATACATATTGGACACTGCATATAAAATTAGCTACTTCCTTCATAATTTTTTATTTATATCAATTTCTTTAAAATAGTGTTACTTTTTAATTGTTACTCTAATAATATCAATGTATATTATATGCATAAATCCTAATATATTCCTATTAAATAATTGTACTAATCATCCCCTGACAAAACAATAAATTTAAAAATTAAGGGTGTATATGTTTTTTTATAAAATAATAAATAATACAATTGATTTGTGTAAATGTATAAAATATTATAGATAATAAACGACGGTTGAAGTACAACTATTAACAAAACTACTTACTCCGTTCATTTTTAAAACGTCCTATTTTATCCAAAACAATGATGTTCTTTTTTAATTGGCATTTCACTAATATCTATGCATTTGTTACAATCTTACTTTTCCATCAATGCAATAAAAAATAGTAAAACTAATCAATATCTTGTACACTCTCTGTCACATGGATATTTGCACCTTGGGATTAAGAAGATGGAAAAATTAATCATATATGGTAAATATGTGTATAAATTTTAGAATGTACACAAAAATAAATGCTTTAATTTTAGGTAGTGTGCAAATTGGTGTATAATATCCAAATAAAAAAAATGTATTAATTCTCATGAGACGGAGGGAGTAATACATAACAATACTTTTGTTCCAGTGACATTTGCATCATTGAGATTCCAAGGAACTTCTGGCCCCAGAATTTCTTCTGAATCTTCTCTTGGTCTAAACGGGTCCTTATCCACTTCGAGGGATCGGACAACCATAGGGGTGCTAAGTGGATGAGATTCATCCATGTGAAATCTCTCCAATACCTTCTTCACGTAGGTTGACTGATGTATAAGAATTCCTTCTGGGAGATGCTCGATCTGCAGGCCGAGGCAGTACTTGATTTTACCCAAGACTTTCATTTTGAATTCAGCTATCAAGATTGAACTGGCTTCTTTAATCTCTTTGCATGTTCCGATTATGTTTAGGTCATCAACATAGACGGACATGATGCAAAAACTATTTTGCAATTTCTTCGTGAATACGCATGAGAAAACTTTATCGAATGTGTATCCCTTCTTATGAAGGAATTCACTAAGTCGGCTGTACCACATGAGGCCCGATTGCTTTAGGCCGTACAACGACTTCTGCAGTTTTATTCTATACATACTGCGGTTTTCACCATCCCTCATCTGAGGAATGTCAAATCCATCGGAAATTTTCATGTAAATGTCCATATCTAGTGATCCGTATAAGTATGCGGTTACTACGTCCATTAATCTCATTTGGAGATTCAATTTAACTGCCAAAGATATCAAGTAGCGGAACGTTATTGAGTCAATGATGGGAGAATAGGTTTGATCAAAATTAATATCGGGTCTCTACGATAACCCTTGAGCTACAAGCCTCACTTTATACCTCTCCACAGTATTGTTCTCATTTTATTTTCGTACAAATACCCATTTATATCCTATAGGGATAGCGCACGCGGGTGTACGAACGATAGAGCCAAATACTTGTCTTTTGTTAAGCGTGCGAGCTCTGCTTCATTTGCCTCTTTCCACTTTACCCAATCGGAGAGCTTCCGGCACTCAGCGATAGTTTTGGGTTTTGGATCCAGATCGTTAACGGAAAGAGCAATTATCGCTGCAAATGTATTATCGACGACAGTAATATTTCTATTATATATTTCTCTCGTGTCTATGAAATTCACAGAGACTTCAACGTTTACCTCAACCAGACCTTCCTCATTTCCCAGTGTATCTGGGTCTGATCGTTCCTAGTGTATTGAATAATTTGTGCACGTGCTTCATCACTAGGACGCTCGTCTTCTAGAGACTTTGAGTTATCTAGACGAATCTCTTCTAAAGATTTTACATTCGGCTGACCAGTTTTGCTAGCTTTACTTTTAGGTGTACTAGTATCTCTTGAGGGTCCTTTACGCTTGTGGCGTGTGGGGGCATGAGTACTTGTTTTTCTTGGGACCTCAACCGTTTGAGGAGCATTTACTGCAGGTATATGCGATTTAGTTACACCTCTATGGTCAGTGAACGTGTCTGGTAGATTGTTTGCTAAATTTTGCAAGTTAATGATCTTTTGAACTTCTAGTTCAGATTGACTAGTGCGTGGATCTAGATACTGAAGATCACTTACATTCCACGTAAGCTCCCGGCATTCATTCAATTTTGAATTCAGATCTCCCCCTAATGCCGGGAAGTGATCTTCATCGAACGTATAATCAGTGAACCGGGCTGTCAATTGATCCCCGGATAAAGGTTCTAGGTATTTCACGATGGATGGAGAGTCAAATCCGACGTAAATACCGAGTTTCTTTTGTGTGCCCATAGTGGTCCGCTTTGGTAATGTTATTGGAATTTATACCGCACATCCAAAAATATGCAGATGTTAAATGTTAGGTTCTTTCCCACGCACTAGTTGTATGGGAGAATGATCATTATATGCAGTTGGACGGATTTGTATCAAGTGCGATGCATGTAGGACTGCATGCCCCCATCATGAAGTGGGTAGTTTAGAGTTCATAAGCAATGGTCTCGCGATAAGTTTTATTAGCGCCTCAGCAAAGACCATTTTGGGTATGGACGTAGGGGACCGAATGCTCCACTTTAATTCCCAGGGCCATACAGTAATCTGTAAAGGCCTTTGAGTTGAACTCAGCAGCATTATCCATACGAATCGATTTAATTGGATAATCTAGGAATTGAGCTCTAAGCTCGATAGATTTTGTAATGAGCTTCACAAAAGCTTGATTGAGGGTGGACATCAAACAGGCATATGTCCACCTAGTGGAGGCATCAATTAGGACCATGAAATACCGAAATGGTCCTGATGTTGGGTGAATCGATCCACAAATGTCTCCCTAAATCTGTTCAAGGAAAACCAGAGATACTAGTCCAACCTTAGTGTGCGACGGGCACACTATTAACTTACCCTTAGAACATGCATCACAAATAAACTCATCAACATGAGAGATTCTATTATTCGAAATATTATGACCAATTGAATTAGGTAGAATCCTACGTATCATAGTTTGTCCTGGATGACCTAACCGCTGATGCCACAATTTAAAAGAATTCGGGTCATGAAATTTCATACTCATAGCTAGATGGACATTAGACGGCCGGATGTAGGAATAGTACAATCCGGAGGAGAAGAAAGGAAGTTTTTCTATAACTTGTTTACGGCTACCTCGAGTAATAGTCATCAAAAGGTATTTGTTATTGTTCTCAGTTTCAGTTTTAATGTGATAGCCATTAGTTCTAATATTCTTAAAACTGAGCAGGGTATGCTTAGATTGTAGAAACAATAAAGCATTATCGATTATGAGTTTGGTACCCATGGGGAGGACAATGGAAGCTCTTCCGGAGCCCACTATCAACATACTATCATTGGCTATTGTAGTTATACTCCTCTTACGTTCTACAAAGTTATGAAAATACTTCTTATCTCTTAAGATTGTATGAGTGGTGGCGCTATCTACCAAACATAAATCACAATCATAATCCATCATGCCAGAGGAAATAGCCCAAACCTAATAGCTGATATGTTTACAAGCCATGTAAACGCATAGCAATATCTAAGTAAATTTAATGGACAGCGTTAAGGTAAACACATCAAAGCTAAAATATAATATCATCCATAAAATAAAGTATCAGAAAGAAAGGATCTAAAAACATAAATTGTTTTATCCAAAAATAAAGTACTAAAATAATCAAATACTCAAATCACTCATTGTCTCTAAAGTGTTTAAGCTACGAGCTCAAGAGATCATCGTTGTCTTGGTCAAATTCTGCTTCAGGTAGGTTGTCATCGTGAAGTTCAACCATAGGGGCTATCCCCTTTGTCGTCCTTCTGCTGCTTTAGATAAGCCTCAACCAAATGCTTGGGAGTTCGACACGTGCAAGACCAATGACCTTTGCATCCACATCTGTAGCAGGATTGCTCAATCTTGTCTTGAGAGCCAGGTTTTTGTAGAGCAAAGTTCGAGGTTCTATGACCACCGGATGTACTACGACCTCGGCCTTTAGCCCAGATCATCTTACTCTCTCTCCCCCTTCCACGTTAGCGACCAATCATATAATTGTCCCTATACTACTGCTGGAGTATAAGGTTTCTAGCGTCGAATGTTGACGGAGCGTTCTGCATCAACTGGATTACAATACGTTGCAAAACAGAGTTGTACTCCGTTATAGACTTAAGGTCTTGGAAACGGAGTCTCAACCAATCGTATTGTACCGGAGGGAGGAGTATATTATTTTGTTGTTGGAGACGGCCCTTCAGGGACTTCAACAACATTCCAGGGTCCCTGAATGAGGATTTGAAAAAATTAATTCCTCACTCAGGTGATTAATGAGAAAAATCAACGCTTTCGCCTTCTGGGCGTTAGTGGATTTCGAACCTTCGATAATTATTTCGCTCAACTCATTTGAGGCTAGATGTATCTCGATATCTAGCGCCCATGTCAGGTAGTTATTACCATCGAGAGCAAGCTTATCGAATTCTTTCATGGTAATATCAGACATTATTCACTACAATCTTTTTAAAGTGACATGGTAAGAGTCGTGACCAATTTATTGACAATGGAGAAATAAAGATTTATTTGATTATTCTAGAGCACATAGAAGCAAATATTGGGCTCCGTCTACCCAAAGTATGAATTACGGTCCGACAGGTACCGGGCACCGCCTACTCGAACAATATATGCGGACTATAAATAAACTATGTGCAAGAGTAATAGTGCATGAAAGATTATTAAATCATAAAAGCATGCACATGTACAAATTAAGCATATAAGACAATTTATTGAGAACTAATACTTGAAATTAATTCCAAAAATTTCGTGCTTAATTAACATGCAAGAATTATTACTTTAAAAAAATTTCAAGTATTTACAAAACTCGATAAATTAATTTAAGGGCACATGAGATATTATTAAAATTACGTGAGACCCAATAAATAATATAATTTAATTGCTCAAGGGTTAAAATTATTTCAGCCCATGAGGAGGGCTTCAGGCCCAAAGAGTTAAAATGAATCAGTCCAAAAATAAAATTTCATTACTTACAATTGGGCTTCATTATATGCAACAATTTATTCATTTAATTGTAAGGCCCCGGTTAATTTAAATTAAAGGCCTAAGATCTATTTAATTAGTTTTCAGAAAACTGGCCAAAAGAAAAATTAATCAAAGAGGTCCAGGTTAATAATTAAAAGGCCCAACTAAGATTAATTTAAAAGGCCCAGCAAGGTAATTGACACCAGTTAGCAACTGCGCATCGTCTCCACGGGCTGTGAGGAGTAGCCACAGGCCGCCACCGCTGGGCGTCCTCCACAGGCGGGCGATAATAGCCCAAAACTTCCCGAACCGTTCCGGGCCGGTGTGCAACACGCTGCTGTGCATCGTCTCCGTCAAGTCGTCATCGCTCGGTCGCACCGCTGCCAGCGACTTCGGCGACTATAGGTCACCAAGATTTTACAGTCGGCGAAATTCAACCGTGCCGTGGAGGTTGACGGAGAAGAAGACCGAATTGGGCCCTAATTCGAATTGGACCGAATTGTGTGTTGAAGGAGGAAGATGTGAAGAGTTTATTTGACCTTCCGTCAAAAGGCCCTAATCCGGATACTTGTATTGCAGATAAGGAGGAGGAGTGGGTGTATACTATTATGCAGAAGAGAGTGAAGTATCACCCTGCTTTAAACAGAAATGTTCTTTTCCCAGTGTACAATGTTTTGTGTGAAATTGTTGGGAAATGCATCCTTGCGAACCAGGGCAGTCCAGAACAAGTGAGTAAGCCAAAGCTCAGACTGATGAAAGCTATCGTAGAAAGCAAGGACAAGGAATACAACTGGCAATAGTTCTTCCTGCGTGTACTGAAGAAGTAGCGCATAAAATTTCAACCCGAGAAGGCAGTGCAACTGGCTAGTAAGCTCAACTATGCCACAAAAATCTCTTATTTGATTGAGAAGGTAGATGTGGGAGTAGATTGGAAGGAAGATAGGAAGTGGAGCACCTTGAAGTCACTGTTTAAGTCTGGAAAAACATTAGAAGGGAGAAGAATTAGTGAGAGTGAAGAACGCCCAGAGGAAGAGTGATTAGGCGTGAAATTGTTATGTTTTGTAGCTCGATTTACCCATGTTTTGAGTGATTTTGATGAGTGTTTGGAGTCACTTGAGCATCATTTTCATAAACTCATTAATTTTTCTCTTTGGTGTTCATAGTTGGATAGAGGGCGGAAAGAGGAGTTCGTAGGACTTTGAATCGGGCAAAACAGACTCCCGATTGAGGAGATATGAGGTTTTTCGAACAAGTGTACAACAGCCGAAAAGTGCTTGAGCAGAAGAGCTCGAATGCCATCATTCAACCACTGAAACCATTCGACCACATGAGCTCGAATGACCCCATTCGACCTGCTGGAGCGGCCTAAGAGTTTTGGAAAGTGTTCCATTCGACCACCATGTGCTCGAGCGCACCCGCTCGACCAAGTGCTCGACCAAACCCTATTTTGCGTGATTTTCGGCCCGTTGCTTATAAATAACAAATCCCAAGCTCGTTTTTGGAGACTTTTGATCGCTTTTCATATTTTTTGCATACTTAGAGCTTGGTAGAGAGGTTTTGTAGAGTTTCTTACGTGTAAATGAGGTTTTGATCTTACGAATTCTTAGTTTGGATACTTCTTTTGATTATATTCGTTTAGTTCTTTCGTTGTTGAACCATTGAGACTTCTAAACCTTACTTTTTCAAATTCATATTGAGATTTTGAGTTACTATATTATTTATGCTTTCTTATTCTTTCGTTAATTCAAGTATGTGTATGTTCTTCGTTCTTGTCATTATTTTCGTTCTTTCAATTACCATGCTAGGCTAGAATCCTTGCATGCTTGGGGTAGGATGAACTCGTACAAGAAGGATGTTGGTACATAATTAGGATAATTCGTGATATTTAGTGCTAGTTCTCTTAATTAATTGAATTCTTAAAATAAACCCTAGAATTATCTTGGAATTGAGTACAAAAATTATTAGAGAGAGGACGATCTCATCACTCTTTGATAACAAGTAGGCTTAACGATAGGGTTATAGAAGGGGTTTATAATCTACCGGGTTATTTAGGGAGGACGACCGTATCACCTTGAGTAAATAAGGATCTCATTAATTAAGCATATAACTTGTTTAGTGGGTTGTGAAGTAGGTTGATATGACGAAGTATTAGGGTTAATTCTTGAGCTTTTAGTCTTTCAATCTGGTGCTAGATTAGGAAAGTTGATTGCCTAGTTTTAGTACACTTAGGATTAATACTTGCACATCACGGTTATTTTAATTATCGTCCTAGCTCCGGTAGTATATGTAGGGATTCCTATCCTGAGCATCACCATCTCGTACTTGATTAAACCCTTAGTTATTTATTTGACTTCATAGTTTTGCATTTGTTGGTCCCGTTTTTTCATTCACAAACAAAGACAATATGGGAAATTAGGAGAAATTTTTGTTTTAACACTGATGTTATGCAAGTCAGTAAAGCAATAAAGAACACAACAATGTAAAGTGGTTCGGAGGCTCAAGCTCCTACATCCACTGCCTGATTTAACAGGAAATCCACTACCCGGGATTCTTATTTTTAACGTGCCAAGATGCACTCACAACTGGACTCACACCCCTCCGCGGAGCTGCCTCTCGAACTGGCCTCACATCCCTCTTCACTCAGGGACTGCCTCTCCTCACCTCACTGCAACACC
This sequence comes from Ballota nigra, assembly GCA_947034835.1. Lineage (NCBI taxonomy): Eukaryota > Viridiplantae > Streptophyta > Magnoliopsida > Lamiales > Lamiaceae > Ballota > Ballota nigra. Next base: position 55,712,104 of record OX344726.1, read on the forward strand.
TAACACTATTCTGGAAAGGGTTTAGTTTGGTTTGGTTCTCTCCAACTAGGTGAGATTTTCCCTTACATGGTTTTAGCCTTTAAGCTAAGGTTGGGAAAATCTCTCTAAGCTTAGGATGTATATGATGAGCTCGAGTATACAAACTGGAACACTCAAATATGACTATGAAGAACTCAGGTCAGTGTTCTTGATGGAGATGGTGCCTCCTTATGCCTCCCTTGTAACGCACTACTCTCACATCAGCTCCTTGCTTATTCACAAATGAAGCTTGAGTTTGTATTTATAGTGTGGATTTGAATGTTACCGTTGGAGAGAGTAACATTCAAATCCAGACTATCTCTGGAGTGAAATTCTCCTTTTCAGTAAAGTATGGCCTTTGTCAGCTTTTGTCAGATTTGCTGCCTTGACTTGATTGGTCCACGTAGACTGAGTCCAACGGCTCTTTTGTTCAGGGTACTTGATCAGGGTAGTCCTGACTTCAGGTGACTTCTCTTCAGCTGACTTGAAGTCCTCTTAGGATACTTTTCTTCAGTAGACTTGAGGTCTTCTTAGGAACTTTCATTGGACTTGAAGTCTACTCACTGGACTTCCTTCATTGGACTTTAAGTCTACTCAGGAGAGTTTCTCAGTAGACTTTCTCAGTAGACTTCCTTCATTGGACTTTAAGTCTACTCAGGAGAGTTTCTCAGTAGACTTTCTCAATAGACTTCCTTCATTGGACTTTAAGTCTACTCTGGAGAGTTTCTCAGTAGACTTTCTCAGTAGACTTCCTTCATTGGACTTTAAGTCCACTCAGGAGAGTTGACATAAGGCAAATTGTCAGCCTCCCATTCCTCAGTAGCCTGACTCCTTCAGGATCTACTCGGCACAACACTGATCCTCATGACCATGCTCTTCACTGAGTAGTCCACTGACCAGCTTAGAAAGTCAGGTTTATACTCAGTGGGACTTCCTTCAGGACGGTCTTCAGGTCTTCAGGGGACTTGAGTTTGTTTCCTCTTGGATGGCTTCTGACTTCTTCAGGTTTATGAGTCTGCTGAGTTCCCCCTCAACAGAGTACCTGTAAACTGAAAACAAACTATCCTAACCTGAACCTTTACAAGACAATCCTGACCGCACACATCCTATTACAAGTCGTTTTGGAAAATCATCAAAACTAAATATCCCAACAATTTCCCCCTTTTTGATGATTCCAAAACTTCTAACAAAAAGATTTTCTATTACAAGAATGAGGTTAGAGCACAAGTAATAGTTTAAAAAAAAAAGAAATTCCCATAGTTTTAAAACATTTAAGATCTGTTCGGTTGACCATTTTTCTTAACAAATATGGATCTGTGGTCATGTGAACAACCAGCTCTGATACCAATTGTTGGTCCCATTTTTTCATTCACAAACAAAGACAATATGGGAAATTAGGAGAAATTTTTGTTTTAACACTGATGTTATGCAAGTCAGTAAAGCAATAAAGAACACAACAATGTAAAGTGGTTCGGAGGCTCAAGCTCCTACATCCACTGCCTGATTTAACAGGAAATCCACTACCCGGGATTCTTGTTTTTAACGTGCCAAGGTGCACTCACAAATGGACTCACACCCCTCCGCGGAGCTACCTCTCGAACTGGCCTCACATCCCTCTTCACTCAGGGACTGCCTCTCCTCACCTCACTGCAACACCTAACACTATTCTGGAAAGGGTTTAGTTTGGTTTGGTTCTCTCCAACTAGGTGAGATTTTCCCTTACATGGTTTTAGCCTTTAAGCTAAGGTTGGGAAAATCTCTCTAAGCTTAGGATGTATATGATGAGCTCGAGTATACAAACTGGAACACTCAAATATGACTATGAAGAACTCAGGTCAGTGTTCTTGATGGAGATGGTGCTTCCTTATGCCTCCCTTGTAACGCACCACTCTCACATCAGCTCCTTGCTTATTCACAAATGAAGCTTGAGTTTGTATTTATAGTGTGGATTTGAATGTTACCGTTGGAGAGAGTAACATTCAAATCCAGACTATCTCTGGAGTGAAATTCTCCTTTTCAGTAAAGTATGGCCTTTGTCAGCTTTTGTCAGATTTGCTGCCTTGACTTAATTGGTCCACGTGGACTGAGTCCAACAGCTCTTTTGTTCAGGGTACTTGATCAGGGTAGTCCTGACTTCAGGTGACTTCTCTTCAGCTGACTTGAAGTCCTCTTAGGATACTTTTCTTCAGTAGACTTGAGGTCTTCTTAGGAACTTTCATTGGACTTGAAGTCTACTCACTGGACTTCCTTCATTGGACTTTAAGTCTACTCAGGAGAGTTTCTCAGTAGACTTTCTCAGTAGACTTCCTTCATTGGACTTTAAGTCTACTCAGGAGAGTTTCTCAGTAGACTTCCTTCATTGGACTTTAAGTCTACTCTGGAGAGTTTCTCAGTAGACTTTCTCAGTAGACTTCCTTCATTGGACTTCCTTCATTGGACTTTAAGTCCACTCAGGAGAGTTGACATAAGGCAAATTGTCAGCCTCTCATTCCTCAGTAGCCTGACTCCTTCAGGATCTACTCGGCACAACACTGATCCTCATGACCATGCTCTTCACTGAGTAGTCCACTGACCAGCTTAGAAAGTCAGGTTTATACTCAGTGGGACTTTCTTCAGGACGGTCTTCAGGTCTTCAGGGGACTTGAGTTTGTTTCCTCTTGGATGGCTTCTGACTTCTTCAGGTTTATGAGTCCGCTGAGTTCCCCCTCAACAGAGTACCTGTAAACTGAAAACAAACTATCCTAACCTGAACCTTTACAAGACAATCCTGACCGCACACATCCTATTACAAGTCGTTTTGGGAAATCATCAAAACTAAATATCCCAACAATTTCCCCATTTTTGATGATTCCAAAACTTCTAACAAAAAGATTTTCTATTACAAGAATGAGGTTAGAGCACAAGTAATAGTTTAAAAAAAAAAGAAATTCCCATAGTTTTAAAACATTTAAGATCTGTTCGGTTGACCATTTTTCTTAACAAATCTGGATCAGTGGTCATGTTAACAACCCGCTCTGATACCAATTGTTGGTCCTATTTTTTCATTCACAAACAAAGACAATATGGGAAATTAGGAGAAATTTTTATTTTAACACTGATGTTATGCAAGTCAGTAAAGCAATAAAGAACACAACAATGTAAAGTGGTTCGGAGGCTCAAGCTCCTACATCCACTGCCTGATTTAACAGGAAATCCACTACCCGGGATTCTTGTTTTTAACGTGCCAAGGTGCACTCACAAATGGACTCACACCCCTCCGCGGAGCTGCCTCTCGAACTGGCCTCACATCCCTCTTCACTCAGGGACTGCCTCTCCTCACCTCACTGCAACACCTAACACTATTCTGGAAAGGGTTTAGTTTGGTTTGGTTCTCTCCAACTAGGTGAGATTTTCCCTTACATGCTTTTAGCCTTTAAGCTAAGGTTGGGAAAATCTCTCTAAGCTTAGGATGTATATGATGAGCTCGAGTATACAAACTGGAACACTCAAATATGACTATGAAGAACTCAGGTCAGTGTTCTTGATGGAGATGGTGCTTCCTTATGCCTCCCTTGTAACGCACCACTCTCACATCAGCTCCTTGCTTATTCACAAATGAAGCTTGAGTTTGTATTTATAGTGTGGATTTGAATGTTACCGTTGGAGAGAGTAACATTCAAATCCAGACTATCTCTGGAGTGAAATTCTCCTTTTCAGTAAAGTATGGCCTTTGTCAGCTTTTGTCAGATTTGCTGCCTTGACTTAATTGGTCCACGTGGACTGAGTCCAACAGCTCTTTTGTTCAGGGTACTTGATCAGGGTAGTCCTGACTTCAGGTGACTTCTCTTCAGCTGACTTGAAGTCCTCTTAGGATACTTTTCTTCAGTAGACTTGAGGTCTTCTTAGGAACTTTCATTGGACTTGAAGTCTACTCACTGGACTTCCTTCATTGGACTTTAAGTCTACTCAGGAGAGTTTCTCAGTAGACTTTCTCAGTAGACTTCCTTCATTGGACTTTAAGTCTACTCAGGAGAGTTTCTCAGTAGACTTCCTTCATTGGACTTTAAGTCTACTCTGGAGAGTTTCTCAGTAGAGTTTCTCAGTAGACTTCCTTCATTGGACTTCCTTCATTGGACTTTAAGTCCACTCAGGAGAGTTGACATAAGGCAAATTGCCAGCCTCTCATTCCTCAGTAGCCTGACTCCTTCAGGATCTACTCGGCACAACACTGATCCTCATGACCATGCTCTTCACTGAGTAGTCCACTGACCAGCTTAGAAAGTCAGGTTTATACTCAGTGGGACTTTCTTCAGGACGGTCTTCAGGTCTTCAGGGGACTTGAGTTTGTTTCCTCTTGGATGGCTTCTGACTTCTTCAGGTTTATGAGTCCGCTGAGTTCCCCCTCAACAGAGTACCTGTAAACTGAAAACAAACTATCCTAACCTGAACCTTTACAAGACAATCCTGACCGCACACATCCTATTACAAGTCGTTTTGGAAAATCATCAAAACTAAATATCCCAACAATTTCCCCATTTTTGATGATTCCAAAACTTCTAACAAAAAGATTTTCTATTACAAGAATGAGGTTAGAGCACAAGTAATAGTTTAAAAAAAAAGAAATTCCCATAGTTTTAAAACATTTAAGATCTGTTCGGTTGACCATTTTTCTTAACAAATCTGGATCAGTGGTCATGTTAACAACCCGCTCTGATACCAATTGTTGGTCCTATTTTTTCATTCACAAACAAAGACAATATGGGAAATTAGGAGAAATTTTTGTTTTAACACTGATGTTATGCAAGTCAGTAAAGCAATAAAGAACACAATAATGTAAAGTGGTTCGGAGGCTCAAGCTCCTACATCCACTGCCTGATTTAACAGGAAATCCACTACCCGGGATTCTTGTTTTTAACGTGCCAAGGTGCACTCACAAATGGACTCACACCCCTCCGCGGAGCTGCCTCTCGAACTGGCCTCACATCCCTCTTCACTCAGGGACTGCCTCTCCTCACCTCACTGCAACACCTAACACTATTCTGGAAAGGGTTTAGTTTGGTTTGGTTCTCTCCAACTAGGTGAGATTTTCCCTTACATGGTTTTAACCTTTAAGCTAAGGTTGGGAAAATCTCTCTAAGCTTAGGATGTATATAATGAGCTCGAGTATACAAACTGGAACACTCAAATATGACTATGAAGAACTCAGGTCAGTGTTCTTGATGGAGATGGTGCTTCCTTATGCCTCCCTTGTAACGCACCACTCTCACATCAGCTCCTTGCTTATTCACAAATGAAGCTTGAGTTTGTATTTATAGTGTGGATTTGAATGTTACCGTTGGAGAGAGTAACATTCAAATCCAGACTATCTCTGGAGTGAAATTCTCCTTTTCAGTAAAGTATGGCCTTTGTCAGCTTTTGTCAGATTTGCTGCCTTGACTTAATTGGTCCACGTGGACTGAGTCCAACAGCTCTTTTGTTCAGGGTACTTGATCAGGGTAGTCCTGACTTCAGGTGACTTCTCTTCAGCTGACTTGAAGTCCTCTTAGGATACTTTTCTTCAGTAGACTTGAGGTCTTCTTAGGAACTTTCATTGGACTTGAAGTCTACTCACTGGACTTCCTTCATTGGACTTTAAGTCTACTCAGGAGAGTTTCTCAGTAGACTTTCTCAGTAGACTTCCTTCATTGGACTTTAAGTCTACTCAGGAGAGTTTCTCAGTAGACTTCCTTCATTGGACTTTAAGTCTACTCTGGAGAGTTTCTCAGTAGAGTTTCTCAGTAGACTTCCTTCATTGGACTTCCTTCATTGGACTTTAAGTCCACTCAGGAGAGTTGACATAAGGCAAATTGCCAGCCTCTCATTCCTCAGTAGCCTGACTCCTTCAGGATCTACTCGGCACAACACTGATCCTCATGACCATGCTCTTCACTGAGTAGTCCACTGACCAGCTTAGAAAGTCAGGTTTATACTCAGTGGGACTTTCTTCAGGACGGTCTTCAGGTCTTCAGGGGACTTGAGTTTGTTTCCTCTTGGATGGCTTCTGACTTCTTCAGGTTTATGAGTCCGCTGAGTTCCCCCTCAACAGAGTACCTGTAAACTGAAAACAAACTATCCTAACCTGAACCTTTACAAGACAATCCTGACCGCACACATCCTATTACAAGTCGTTTTGGAAAATCATCAAAACTAAATATCCCAACAATTTCCCCATTTTTGATGATTCCAAAACTTCTAACAAAAAGATTTTCTATTACAAGAATGAGGTTAGAGCACAAGTAATAGTTTAAAAAAAAAGAAATTCCCATAGTTTTAAAACATTTAAGATCTGTTCGGTTGACCATTTTTCTTAACAAATCTGGATCAGTGGTCATGTTAACAACCCGCTCTGATACCAATTGTTGGTCCTATTTTTTCATTCACAAACAAAGACAATATGGGAAATTAGGAGAAATTTTTGTTTTAACACTGATGTTATGCAAGTCAGTAAAGCAATAAAGAACACAATAATGTAAAGTGGTTCGGAGGCTCAAGCTCCTACATCCACTGCCTGATTTAACAGGAAATCCACTACCCGGGATTCTTGTTTTTAACGTGCCAAGGTGCACTCACAAATGGACTCACACCCCTCCGCGGAGCTGCCTCTCGAACTGGCCTCACATCCCTCTTCACTCAGGGACTGCCTCTCCTCACCTCACTGCAACACCTAACACTATTCTGGAAAGGGTTTAGTTTGGTTTGGTTCTCTCCAACTAGGTGAGATTTTCCCTTACATGGTTTTAACCTTTAAGCTAAGGTTGGGAAAATCTCTCTAAGCTTAGGATGTATATAATGAGCTCGAGTATACAAACTGGAACACTCAAATATGACTATGAAGAACTCAGGTCAGTGTTCTTAATGGAGATGGTGCCTCCTTATGCCTCCCTTGTAACGCACCACTCTCACATCAGCTCCTTGCTTATTCACAAATAAAGATTGAGTTTGTATTTATAGTGTGGATTTGAATGTTACCGTTGGAGAGAGTAACATTCAAATCCAGACTATCTCTGGAGTGAAATTCTCCATTTCAGTAAAGTATGGCCTTTGTCAGCTTTTGTCAGATTTGCTGCCTTGACTTGATTGGTCCACGTGGACTGAGTCCATCGGCTCTTTTGTTCAGGGTACTTGATCAGGGTAGTCCTGACTTCAGGTGACTTCTCTTCAGCTGACTTGAAGTCCTCTTAGGATACTTTTCTTCAGTAGACTTGAGGTCTTCTTAGGAACTTTCATTGGACTTGAAGTCTACTCACTGGACTTCCTTCATTGGACTTTAAGTCTACTCAGGAGAGTTTCTCAGTAGACTTCCTTCATTGAACTTTAAGTCTACTCAGGAGAGTTTCTCAGTAGACTTCCTTCATTGGACTTTAAGTCTACTCTGGAGAGTTTCTCAGTAGACTTTCTCAGTAGACTTCCTTCATTGGACTTCCTTCATTGGACTTCCTTCATTGGACTTTAAGTCCACTCAGGAGAGTTGACATAAGGCAAATTGTCAGCCTCTCATTCCTCAGTAGCCTGACTCCTTCAGGATCTACTCGGCACAACACTGATCCTCATGACCATGCTCTTCACTGAGTAGTCCACTGACCAGCTTAGAAAATCAGGTTTATACTTAGTGGGACTTCCGTCAGGACGGTCTTCAGGTCTTCAGGGGACTTGAGTTTGTTTCCTCTTGGATGGCTTCTGACTTCTTCAGGTTTATGAGTCCGCTGAGTTCCCCCTCAACAGAGTACCTGTAAACTGAAAACAAACTATCCTAACCTGAACCTTTATAAGACAATCCTGACCGCACACATCCTATTACAAGTCATTTTGGAAAATCATCAAAACTAAATATCCCAACAATTTCCCCCTTTTTGATGATTCCAAAACTTCTAACAAAAAGATTTTCTATTACAAGAATGAGGTTAGAGCACAAGTAATAGTTTAAAAAAAAAAGAAATTCCCATAGTTTTAAAATATTTAAGATCTGTTCGGTTGACCATTTTTCTTAACAAATCTGGATCAGTGGTCATGTGAACAACCCGCTCTGATACCAATTGTTGGTCCCGTTTTTTCATTCACAAACAAAGACAATATGGGAAATTAGGAGAAATTTTTGTTTTAACACTGATGTTATGCAAGTCAGTAAAGCAATAAAGAACACAACAATGTAAAGTGGTTCGGAGGCTCAAGCTCCTACATCCACTGCCTGATTTAACAGGAAATCCACTACCCGGGATTCTTGTTTTTAACGTGCCAAGGTGCACTCACAAATGGACTCACACCCCTCCGCGGAGCTGCCTCTCGAACTGGCCTCACATCCCTCTTCACTCAGGGACTGCCTCTCCTCACCTCACTGCAACACCTAACACTATTCTGGAAAGGGTTTAGTTTGGTTTGGTTCTCTCCAACTAGGTGAGATTTTCCCTTACATGGTTTTAGCCTTTAAGCTAAGGTTGGGAAAATCTCTCTAAGCTTAGGATGTATATGATGAGCTCGAGTATACAAACTGGAACACTCAAATATGACTATGAAGAACTCAGGTCAGTGTTCTTGATGGAGATGGTGCCTCCTTATGCCTCCCTTGTAACGCACCACTCTCAAATCAGCTCCTTGCTTATTCACAAATGAAGCTTGAGTTTGTATTTATAGTGTGGATTTGAATGTTACCGTTGGAGAGAGTAACATTCAAATCCAGACTATCTCTGTAGTGAAATTCTCCTTTTAAGTAAAGTATGGCCTTTGTCAGCTTTTGTCAGATTTGCTGCCTTGACTTGATTGGTCCACGTGGACTGAGTCCAACGGCTCTTTTGTTCGGGGTACTTGATCAGGGTAGTCCTGACTTCAGGTGACTTCTCTTCAGCTGACTTGAAGTCCTCTTAGGATACTTTTCTTCAGTAGACTTGAGATCTTCTTAGGAACTTTCATTGGACTTGAAGTCTACTCACTGGACTTCCTTCATTGGACTTTAAGTCTACTCAGGAGAGTTTCTCAGTAGACTTTCTCAGTAGACTTTCTTCATTGGACTTTAAGTCTACTCAGTAGACTTTCTCAGTAGACTTTCTCAGTAGACTTCCTTCATTGGACTTTAAGTCTACTCTGGAGAGTTTCTCAGTAGACTTTCTCAGTAGACTTCCTTCATTGGACTTCCTTCATTGGACTTTAAGTCCACTCAGGAGAGTTGACATAAGGCAAATTGTCAGCCTCTCATTCCTCAGTAGCCTGACTCCTTCAGGATCTACTCGGCACAACACTGATCCTCATGACCATGCTCTTCACTGAGTAGTCCACTGACCAGCTTAGAAAGTCAGGTTTATACTCAGTGGGACTTCCTTCAGGACGGTCTTCAGGTCTTCAGGGGTCTTGAGTTTGTTTCCTCTTGGATGGCTTCTGACTTCTTCAGGTTTATGAGTCCGCTGAGTTCCCCCTCAACAGAGTACCTCTAAACTGAAAACAAACTATCCTAACCTGAACCTTTACAAGACAATCCTGCCCGCACACATCCTATTACAAATCGTTTTGGAAAATCATCAAAACTAAATATCCCAACATCATTGATAGAAGTAGACTTTAGAGTAGTTAAACTTCATTCTCAAATCAGAACACACACTCATATTAGCAATACATAAGGTCGGTTAAATACAATATACAATCCAATATTTAATTTAAAGCAATGGTTTCAGTCTTCACTTCAAGAACCCTGTTATGATCTAAATTTTTAAAGAACCAAAAGTAAAAATAAACATCTGCTGCAATTACCCATAACAAACCACAATACATAAAATCATTCTTTAATTCTTAATTGAAATCAAACTAAGAGAGACACCCTTTTGTGATTCTAATGGTTGGTATAGTTCATTTGTTTCGAATTAAAAAAAAAAGAATATGTATTTTTTAATATTATTTGTATCCGCCTAATATATCGATTTCACAGTACTTGATATTGTCGCACCAATCAATCAAATTCTCTCTCACATTTCAGTTGCATATCCGATTACGGGTCATCCGTCCAGTCTGAAAAACAACCCTTTAAATCCCTTTCTGCTGCTACCAATTAAACTACCTGGATTCTTCATTTTTGGAACATCAAAACACAAGACTAAGGTACAAATTTCATTTTTTTTTATTGTAATAGTAATTGTTCCATAATTATTTTAAAACATCAAGATGAATCACTACTAAAAATTGATTGATTTTTAAATAGGATCGAAGAAAAAATTAAAGACAATTATCAAATACAAATCCTATAGAAAAGACGAAGATCTGAGAACCAGAGGATAGATATATTAAACTAAGGGAAAGACGGTAAGTGTAATCCTATGGTATACAATTATTATTTTGATTATCATATTGGATTAATCTTAGGGAATAAACAACTTAGTCATTTTCAAAGTAAGGGTAGCTCTCGACTCTAAAAATTCTTCTGCATATCTATTTAATAGTATAAAAAATTATAATTTCTTAAAGCTATTATTAATCTTCCGAATTAAGATTCCATCAACTTAATATTATTTTGAAATTGATTGAACAGTTAAACATAAAATAAAACTTGAACAATGGTGTATATATTGTTGAATAATGTTGTATTTGAGTTATTATTTGACTTGTTAGTGATATACTCCCTCTGTCCCCTAATAACATTCATACTTTCTTTTTTGGGATGTTCCACAAAAACTTATTTCAAACCCCAAATATGGAAATAAAACACTATCACAATACCCACTTTAACTCAAAATACTCTTCATCCATTGGTTGAAAAAATCAATAGAGCAGTTTTCTTACAATTTGTGTCACCGCACCTCTGAAAGTTAAGAGGGGGCGGATGGAGTAATAAATTGGCATAAATATCTACGCTAATTTTAAATTTAAACTGATTATGGATATACATTATAAGTAACTATATTTTTTTATCGAACAATGGGTTGTGAAGAAATGATTTAGGTTTAAAAAGTTGTCCTTGTTAATTTTTTGTTTCAAAAAATATGTACTCATGTAGCCTTATAATTTATAGTTATTTGATATTTGGTAGTTCAACGCGTGTATATTTGCTAATTATTGTAATACAAAATTTATTTAAATATTATAATAAAAATATCAATTGTGAAACTTATTTGAAGGGTATTAATAAATTACACTAAATGTATTAATGAATTGCACTAAAGGTATCAACTCAAAAGGGTATTAGTTGTTTTTCACTAAAGGTATTAGCTAAAGTGGTATTAGTTATTTTCACTAAAGATATTAATTGCTTCATGTATTAGTAAATTGTTGTTCACGGTAATAGCTACTGTAAGTATTGTTCACATAATACTTTGCCTTTTATTATAATACACTTCCCTCTTCCTGATATTATTAGCTTAGTTTAAATGATACACTTTAAAAAAAAACTTTTTGAATAAAGTAATGATATATGAGTAAATATGTGTATGTTATTGAGAGTGTGCATGCAAAATAATGTGTAAATTATTGTAAGTACTTTTCTCAACATTAAAAAGTTTGGGCTTATATATGTAATTAAGGAAAACTAAATTATTATTAATAGTCAATGTTTAAGGTCAATATTAACGTCCTAATGAATTCTATATATTGAAAGCACATAATTTGGCATTAAACTATAACAATTGATATGTTAATTAATTTAGTGAAGTATGATATTATCCCATAGCAATTGATATGTTAATTAATTTAGTGGAGTATGATTTTATCCCATAGATATATATAGTATAAATTTCATTATTTACATCAATATATGCATTAAATTTAGGATAATGCTGACTTTGTGATAGATTAATTATATAGAAATTAATTATTCCCTTAATATCAGCAATTATCTGTATATATAAAAGTTAAATTCATCAATTTCGTAGTCTTTAAAAAATTAGTATCATAATGTATTTATTATACAAAATATGTTCATATACAAACTGGTTTGACCGAATTTTTATAGTAATGTATGAAACATCAATCAAATATAAATTTAAATTAGTGGGAGATGTTAATTTGTATATATAAAATATTATCATATTTGATATAAATAAATAAAAAGATTAGACTTCTATTACAAATTAATTGAACAATTTAAATTATTAAAATATGCATATTCAATTTTAAATACACAAACTGTGTTTGGATTTAATTATTAGGAACAAACATGCACTTAAAATTTAATTACTTGACTTTTCTTTATATAATTTGTCTCATTAATGTAAATAGACATGTAATTTAAGAATATTTGATGATGATTGAAACTGTTACTATAATAATGAAATTATAGAAAATTTACTATAATAATAAGAAATTGACCAAATATACAATTTTTAATTTATAAATTTATTATTATTTGAACATATTGTTATACTTTATTATCATATGCAAATTACATGGATAATACAATTTAATTACAAATCATCACATTGAATCTCATTCATGGTTCGTAATTTGCCTAAAGTTTAATACCATTCAATTTAATACTTTATTATCATGGTTTGTAACTTAAAGAATTCTTTTCAATGACAAATCATCATACTTTATTATCATATGCCTAAAGTTGTTCTATACACAAAATTTATTTATAAATTAATCAACTAATCTCATTCATGGTTTGTAAGACGAATGAGACCAATAATATGCGAATGTCAAGCAAAAATAATTAACAATTCAATTAGGAATGAAACCAGAATACAAAAAATTAATACCAAAAAATAAGGAAGATTTAAACAAGTGAAGATAACTCGAGAACAAAATATGTTGTGTTTACAAAGATCAAAGATAGAATCAATACACGTACAATGAAATAAAAAAAAATCCTTACATTAATACATACAACAATTACAAATATAACAAAGAATACAATGTTAATCCAAAAATGTGGATAACAAATTTACATAATTAAAAATAAAAATGAGAAAGAATATCGATCGAAATCGATAATTACAAAGGTATCAGGAATTTAGACCTATGTCTCTTGCTTCGTTTCATGATCCATATGTTGCAGGAAATCGATGTCATTTTGAAAATTGCTCGAGATTAAATCGTTCCTCAATATGCCCAAAAAAACGTAATGCTAGAAGCCAATTTACGCATTAACTTCCACAATACTAAAAAAATCAATGAAAAATGTGAGAGAAGAATGGTTGAATCGAATAACAAAAAGGAGTATAAATAGGATATTTTAACATTGAAACGGTAGCTGAAAAATAGGAAACACATTAAAAAAAATCAAGCATACCATAAAAATATACCAATCAAGAATGAACGACATAGATCGAAATTAAGAAAACCGATCAACGGCCAATATGGTTTCCCGCCTAAATCTATATTTGGCAGTGTAGCTTGTATTATATAGTTATAGATAAGATGTGATGTGATGTGGCTCAAGATTTGCAACAGTTGTCCAAAAAGTTATTTTTGGACCCAACATCAATCCCTATTTTTTGCGTGTATGGTTCAATTATTATGTGAGGCGAGAAACTGATTTAAAATGATTACTGACCAATTCAAGACTTATTTTAGCAAAAAAAAAAAAAATAATTGTAGACTATAGAAAGAGATAACAATAAATTGAGCATTTCAAAATTTCCAACAATATTCAAGATAATTCTCATCTACAAATAACAAAGCAGGAACATAAGTGTAAATTTTTACCTAAACAAACAAAATTAAAAGAAATACAATCTTCTTTCAGCTAGTGTGCACCCATTATCTGTGTTATATTAACTAAGGTCCAACTAATCATGTCAGGCAACTTGGGAAATGACTGAATGATTAGTAATATAAGCACAACGTAGGACAAATCTTATAATCCATTTGAAATTTCAAAATTATAAAGTATGTACTGATCATAAAGGATAAGTTGGAAAATAAGTGTAGAGAAATATTAAAATTGAGAAATGAATATGCCATTGAAAATAATGCTCCATAATATGGATAAGCAGCAGGTATGAATTTATCATTTTTATTGTGGTTGACGGGTCAGACTGAAAAATTGTAAGTCATAAATTCTGATACTTCACACTTGATATGTATTTGACACTTGTTCTCTACTTCTTGATCTCTATTACCAAAAACTAGTGATCGTAAATCCCGTGCTTCGCACGGTCGAAATTTGTTAAATTATTATTTAAACTATAATAATTACCAAATTTTAATTATAAAACTAAAAAGCTACAATTTTTTTTAAAGTATACCTAAATTTTTTCCTGAACTCAAATTATATACTTCTCATAAAAAAATTCATATTCCATTTATAATATTTAATACTTTAAAACAGTTTTATTATAAGTTTATCATTATTCATTTTCATATAAAATCTACTCCTGGGATAGAATATAAATTGGACCTAACACACTAATATTTCAACGTACGTGTATTTAAATTTGTATTATCTAATGCCACGAGACAATCTCACACAATTTTAAGCTATAGTTTATATACTTAAACAATAATCTAAAATACAATTTAAAAAAATACATTTTCTTTTAAAAAGAAATAAATTAAATGTCAAGATCAAACATATAAGAGTAATTTATGACTTATTGAATATTTGTAAAAATTAATTTTATTGATTAAAAGAATGAGATGACACTCTACGAATAATTAAAAAATGGTAACCACTTTTTTTAACTACTTTTTTATTAAACTACAGCCCTACCCGCAATTCATACAGAAGTCATTTTCATTACTAAAATTTCAATATTATCCATTATATATATTTATGTTTAATAAATGTCACAATATTTTAGGGCAATGATTTATAACAATTTTTTTAATACAACTTTTTTTTATTATACATAAGTGTATTATTAAAAAATATTTATTTTCTTAAGTAGGTTTGCATGTGATGGATCATAAGTTGGACATGACGTATTAACATTTTATAAGAGATGTGTGTTATTTTGCGCTAGTTTGTGAACTGTCAAACCGTGAAACCATCTCACACACATTTTTTTTCTTATTTTTATTATAAAATATATATTTATAAAGAATAATAAATTATTTTATAATTCTTACCAACTCATTTTAGTGAAATTATGTGTCTTATATAAATTGTAAATAACCTAAACCTGTAAAGTTTAAAATTATTTACAAAATATTACATAATAACCACGAAAGGCATTAGAATATGCATCTTCTATGATCAATAGTTATAAGTTATAACATCAATTACTAATAAAGTTACAGTAATAAAAGAACACTCAAATATATTACTTATGTTAAATGTTTCACTATTTCTTAAAAAATATAGCAATATACAAAAGACTCAAACAATTTACATTAATTTTTTAATAATTAATGATAAGTTTTTTGTAATTGATTTAATACAATATATGTATAGTATTTCATATCATTATGTACTAAATCAATTTTCTAACATATATTTAAACATTAACATCCATATAAAATAATAAATATTCGATAAAATAACAAATTATTATACTGTTGATGAAATTTATAAAAAAAAATATCCAACAAATGGACTCAATTATAAAGATCCAATCAAGCGGGCAAGTAATTTTTTTAAGAACCATAACTTTATGGTGACAAAATGAGAATTGTAACTGTTCGAGCTTGCAAAATGTAGATCATAACTCTTTAAGGTAGCAATTGAAGGACAATAACTTTTAAAAATAACAAATTCACGCCAAATTGGTTCGAACCAACCCTAATCAAAGCCAAATTCAGCCAATTAGCCCCACTTGATTTTAGTTTTTGACCTCAATTCATGACTTTTAAAATTATTGCTCTTAAATTATCCGTCCGGAGATTTAACATCCTAGGTTTGCCACCACCCTTAAGTTACAATCCTTAAAAAAATCATATCAACCAGACAACCTTGGTATACAAAAAAAAAAAAAATCATTCTTACTCTGATATCAATATCATTATACTTGTTAAAAATAATTTAATCATCTTTACAAAATCCAACACTCTATCAAATTTAAACCAAGATTTAGTGAGCAGAAGCATGCATAGATTCGTACCACCAATAAACATGTATTGATAAGAAATTGGGCAAAATATCTAGTACTTCAATATAATAAAATCCGATTCAATATCCAGTACTTTAAACATTATATCATTTCATACAAAGTCCAGTAATTTTACCAACATTTATTGGCTCTAATTTTCCTTCAACATAATTTTCAAATAATCAACTTAATTTCCTATGCATGGTAGTATTTTTTATTATTCAAACAGAAACTAATAAAAGAATATAATAAAAAGAAAAAAAAAGACTATCGCATTGACATTAAAAAAATATAATACGGATCAATAAATTACTTTATTTTGGTGGTTTCTTTCACATTCAACTTTCAATCATTCTGTTTAATAGACACTCTCGTGTAAATATGTTAATCTTGATTTTTACCAATGGATTAAAGAGGTGGGGGAATAGATATTTTATGTAGTTTTATTGAAATTGAATAACATTAGTAGTTGGATATTTTCAGGGATGTACATGTATGTTGAATAAAATTATAATTTTATAATGGGTATATTTAGTACATATTATGAAATAAGATGGGTGAATTTTGAAGTAGGTGAACTTAGAAAAATAGTTGATGCTAAAACTAATTTTATAATTCTCTCCAAATTATTGAGTTTGTTCAATTTGAAATTATTTATCATATAATATTGGATAACCACATAAGGTATTAGAACATATATATTTTTAATGACCATGTTTTTAGTCAATTTAACACTCATCCTACTCATAACTAAAGTATAAATAAAAAACAAAAACACATTTAAAAAAAGATAAAACTTAGATACCGGGGGACATCAAAATCTATCAATCTTTTCAACATTAATAGGAAATTAATTGTAAAAATATTGAAACTGGATTGAATTAAATTGATATGGAAAAGTATATATACTCAACACGTAGATCTTCAAGTTTATATTTAAGGATAATAACTTATAGGGGTAAAATGAGGAACATAACTCTTCAGGTTGACAAATTAATGACAATAAATTAAAAAGGTGGCAAATTGAGGCAAAATAAACCTAAAATATGGCAATTTTGCTCGATTTGACTTAGGTTCAAACTGAATATGACTCGATTTTGGTTAATTCGAACTGATTTGGGCTTAATTTGCGACTTTTAGAAGCCACGGTCTTTAAATTTTCAACTTAAGAAATTATTATCCTCAATTTGTTTGCTTGAAAAGTTATGATCCTTATTTTGCCACTCCTACTAAGTTAGGGTCCTTGAAAGTATACATAAAAAATTTGCAAAGGTGATTACATCAACTAAAATCAGTGATGCAGAATGGGGCTAGACGGCCTCCCATGATCCAATTTCTGCAAAATCAGTGGTTCTAGACATTTTTTAGCCAAGGCCCCACCTATGTGGATGTAGTCGACCGTAGGCGGTCCGACCATAGGTGTGCCTAAACGGCCCTATTATATAATAAAGAATTATAAATAAATAAATAAATTCTCTAGCGCTAGTCAGCTAGAAAACGTCCGATCACCGATTTCCGCCTTTTTCACCTTTGACCAAAATTTTAAAGATTTTACTACTGTTGGCATGAATGAAGTAGCAAACATATTTATATACACTCATAGCTATCATATACTCCCTTTGTCCCCTAATAAACTTCATACTTTTTTTTTGGACATCCTACACTAACTTTCATATCAAAAAATGGAAATAAACACTCTCACACTACTCACTTTATTCAATATACTCTTCATTTATTGGTCCAAAAAGGTAATAAAACAGTTTTTCTTAAAAGTGTGTCACCCCACCTATGAAAATTAATAGATAAATTAATTTTGAGAGACTTAAAAGAAATAAATTGATGGATTTCGTATATCTTAGTGTCACATCCAATGCACCGTCGTTCAATATTGAACACAAAAAAATTGTGAAATAATTAGATAAACAAATTTATTGTAGTGTACCTTTGGTGAAAATTCATATCTTTGAAATAAGAACGAAGGTAATAAGTTATTATATGAAGATTGAGACTCCCCTTGTGATAATTTCATTTTAGGAATTGTGCTTTGAACAAAGATATGCACAAAATATACCTACAAAAAAAGAAGTGAGAACTTGTTGATATATTGCACAAGAGACCGACAGACATAAAAAGAAGTCTTTTATTTGTAACTAACACTGTGTAGGGAGTTATTTTGGATGTCTATACAACTGAATAAGGTTTTTGTGGTTTATAAATATTATCTCCTATCACTAAAGCACAAGCATATTCACATTCTATCGACACAAATATATAATCATTTTCCTTGAAAACAAAATAGACTCTTTTAAGAAAAAATAGTGTATGATATAAGAATATAATTAATCACAACTTATATTAAATACCTTAATATTTTTGGACTCTTTGCAAGGTTTTTGGTGGTTTAGTTATGAGAGGGCGCTTGGTTAACAACACTTCAATGGTAATAGGAATGCAAATTTATTTTTCATTTATGTCCCCATAATAAAAATGATATGTTGGGGGAAAACTTGTTTCAATAGTGGTTGCATTGCTAGTGCCATGCCCCAATTAAGTGGACAACAAATATTTGTTGGTGGTTGTTGGTGGAGGAATAAAAGAGTGATTGATGAGGATGCTTGTAGGTGTGAAATATGATAATCAATGAGTAGTAATTATCTTATTTAGAGGGGGAGATAATGATTTTGTTTCAATAAACCATCACAACTGCACTGATTTTAAACTAATTTTCATTATCATTGAAGAATTGCTAATCAAGTACCCCCTCAGGCTTTCACACCATCAATATAAGTCACCATCAATTGTGTAACATATCCAAATAACGAAACATAATACATGTTTTAAGATTCGTCTCAATTCTTATATTTTAGATTTTTTTTTATCTTTGGTTATAGTGGAAAGAACCAAGCAATTATACATTATAATATAATCTATAAAGAAGATAAAATACTTACGATTATATTAATTTGATAATTATTCAGTACATACGTATAGTCATAAATTAAAATTAAGAATATAATAACCCCAGAGAGTTGACCGGTGGTGTAGGGCGGACACTCGGGAGTGTGCTCCTCCATAGATTTGAAACCTTCAAGTTGCTATCATCTCTTGAGGGGGTAATTCATACAAAAGCAAAAATATCCTGACTTTAAATGGGCCCTCCCGCAAGTGGATGGTGGATTGTGGTCCCTTGAATTAGTCGAACCTTGAGCCAGATGCTGAGTCAAAAAAAAAATCATGAATATTAAGATAAAAATTTGGTAAAAATAATAAATATTTATATCTCATATAGTACTACTACGACAATGTTTTAGAAGATGAAATGGGTAATATAAATAGATTTGCTTATAAAATAATTGTGTGTAATGAATAACACTTGTGTGGTACAATTTCTTTTATGAATTAACTTTAATGATGATATTTAAGTTATATTTTTCTTTAATATTAACATTATTAGATTTGGTAAAAATCATTAACATGTTGTAAACTTGTAATCATTAACATGTAATGTGAAAATTTATATAAAATAGCAAAATAATCCAGAAGTAATTAAATTGAATAATAATTATTTAATAATATATATATGTATTATGTTATAATGACAAATATTTATGTGAGATCGTCTCATAATATGAGACTCATTTCAAAGAAGTGACTATTTTTTAATTAATAAGTGATGCATTTTAAGTTAAAAGTGAGTCATAGTATTGGTCTCATCATACTATGAGACAGTCTCACATAAGACTTTTATTATAATTTAGTCACTGATTCATTGTCTATGTACACCAACAATCAATTGTGAACTTGAGTAGTTACTAATTATATTCATCAATCTTAATCTTAAAAATAAATTTCCTACCAACATATACATGGACAAACTCATTGAATTAGCCTTAGACCTAGAATCAAATTGAAGAATATGTGAATAAATTATGGAAAGTTGAAAAAGTGTATTATAAACAAAAATAACCTGACACATTAAGTACAAAATTTAATTATATTTAATGTAACTTATTACACAATAAATAATATTTTAAGAAAGGTTGATTTTACCTCATAAATACACAAACAATTATATAATTATGACTAAAACTAAAACTCTGATAATATATAAATTGTATTTCATTAGAATATATAATTACAAATTTTAGAACTCATATATAATTACTTCATAAATTAATTTTTTTATTTGATGAAATTAGAAGAGAAAATAAATTATTATACATCAGAAACATAAGTCAATTAGAAAATACAATACTTGTAAAATTAAATTAAAATAACCTTAGCAAATTGAATGCTGCAAGGGACATAAGGAATATGAATTTTTGTTTCAATCTTAAACTTAGCTCCAATAAATTGGCATTCAACAAATTATAAACAAAACTTACGCACCTATAAACTATAACATTTAATAATTATATATTAAAATTACTAAAATTATACTTTTAGTAAATTATTTAGATTCTCCATCATTTTGAATCAATTATTTGATATGTTTAATGAACTGAGTTTTCATGACTAATTTATAAAATGAATATACTAAAATTCAAAATTCAAAATGAGTTATAAATAAAATATAATATTAAATGGAAAACTTGTAAATATAAGATAATAAACATTAATTAACTAAGTGAAAGCTGTAGAAAAATAGTTCTTCAATTTTTATTTTTTTTAAAATGAAGATTTTGGAAGATAATATTAGAATATGATCATATATATTTACAATCTAATTAAATATCCTCTAGTAGATAAACTATAAATTATTTCAAATATAATTAATATTTTGGGAGATAATAAAAAAAAAATAGATATATAAATTTTGTTGTGAACATCATATATATGGATCTACATTGACTTGTCCATCTTTTCAAATTAAAAATTATTAAAAAAATTATATATATATATATATATATTATTAAATGAGTGACTATTATAGGGATTTGGGGTTTTAGGATTTAATATCAAATCTCAATTGTGACATTACTGATTCAATTAATCCGTAAACAACAAAAAACAATAAAATCTGGAAACATGAGATATGATGCCTTAAAATATTTGACGAATATATTTTCAATATATAAGAACAATAGAAATACTTAGTCTTGTCATTGGTAATTTTCTCTTATAATTATTTTCAAAGAATAACTGATATTATTAATCAATGAATATAAAAAATCATAACCAACGAACAAAATTTTAGACATAAAAATAGAAATATTGGGTAATAATACCTTAATTTAAAAAAAAAGCACGATGGATTAATCATTAATGATGTAATCTTTAAAAAAAAATGATGTTGGATTTGGAATTTTCAAATTTTGTAATACAATCAACCTTAAATCCGTAATTAATGACTTAGTGTTATTCCTAAATGGAAATAAAAAAAAAATTAATTAGTAGATAAAGTTAAAAAATTATTTATTATACAAAAATATATATACTAATCTTCTTATATTACCTTGATATAAAAAAAAATTAATTAGTAAATATAAACAATATATGACTTAATTAATTTAACCTTCCGAAAATAGATTAGTAAAAATAATATTGATGGAAATTTATTAGGTAAATATAGACAAATAATTAATTTATCCATATGAATGACATTTATTAGGTAAATTAATATACACAATTATTAAATTGATCCTTAAAACTAATATTTCAACATCGCTAATTGAAATAAAAAAAATCATTTGTCCAAATTACAAAAAAATGTGAAATTAAATAATACTCTCTTTGTCTATCTCATTATATATATTCATATAAAACATTTTTCTCATTAATTAGAATATAAAAAACTATACCCATATATATTAAATTTCTACATAAAATAAATATACTTATTAGGGGTATTTTATTAAAAAATAAACAATTAATTTTTTTTAAATATTATAAGTGGTAGAATTCTAAAACTAAAATGGATGTCAAGTCCATGGACTTACGGAAAACTATTTTCACCAAGTTAGGTGAGTGGAAATAATAAAAATTAAACTCTAAATTAAATTTAAAAGAAGGGATCAAAATACATGTGAATTAAAATTAGCCTTGAAGTCCAAAATAGTTGTGGCCTCAATCTTCATTTTCGTCCATCATCATCTTCATATCCTTCATCCCTCAATTTCTAAACTCTCGCAATCAAACTAATTTGACTATATACAAAATCATGTGTAACTTAGTGAAGTCTATATGTATTCACACACATTATTCAATGATTTGAAAATCCGATCAACATTGGTAACAAATATGATTCCCTATACTGATTCAAATATTTACCACAAATTTATATCCACTAAAAAATATTACACATGAATTCACTGATCTATATATCTCTAATCGGATAAAAAAGAAAATGAAACTAAAGAAACATGTTGAAAATCAACAAATGATGAAGGGTATAAATAGGAGCAAAAATATAAATGTTCCTAAAATTTTGGCAATTGATCCAACAAATAATTGATTGCTAATTGGATCCTTGATTGACAAAATTTCCATATGTTGTAGGATATAAGAATGGACGGTTATGATGAGTTAGTGAATGAAAGATCAAGGGCTCACAATCTCTCCCTCCAAAACTATTTATGGAATTCATTTTGCTATTATATATTTATGATTCAATTCAGTACTTTCCTTTGTATGAACAAAAATAAGCTCAGCCTACGCCTATAATATTTTATTATGTTACACCTATTATTTTATTTATTCTTCTTAATCTATGTTCCCAAAAGTTATAGAAAGTATCTACTGAGACGAAGGGTGTATCTATCTTGTTCAAGTCTATCACGGCTTTATAAATTTGAACTCGAAGAGTTGGAGCCATTCCAGCTAAAGCTTCATACATGTTTTCATTGATATTCTTTATCTACTTGGTCTATTTTAAAGATATGTTCCTTTATTTCCATCTCACAATTTCATAGTCTCGTACCAGCATACAATAACACACTTGTTTACATAAACCATGCTTTAAAGAGTGTACAACAACACAATTTTGTTTACACAAAATAGTTTTCATAATGAGCTAAATTTTGAATTTTATCAAGCATTCCATTTTCAAAGTTAAAATAAGAGTAGAACGTACAAAAAAGAAAAGGAGAGGGCATCCTAGTGGGTCCAAAATTTTATTACAATGTCAGCCACTTAAAAAAAACAAGATAACAAATTTAGTGTATACACATTAATTCCTAGATTTCAATTGTATTTATATTTAATGCATAAACAAGAAATATATTACATTCATTCACTAAAAATATGTTACAGACATGACATGATAATGTAAAAAAAAATATCTAAGTTTATTAGATTGATCGAAGTATATGTATTTCAACAATCCTATTGTTTGTTTTGACAATAAATGACTTCAATAAAATCCTAAGGTTTGACCCTAAATTTTAGTCATAGCTAAACAGATTCAATGATTGTAGTGCCAAAAATTTTCTCAAGCATATTTGCCAAGATGATTTTTGTTTTATTAATGTTAAACTTCTTTACTTTAAGGAAACACTTTGGTAAATTGTATAGGCCAAGCCTAATTGGCATAACCAGAAGTTCAAGAGAATATAAAAGACAGAGACTGAAATAACAGAAGTTCAAGAGAAATAATAGCTGACACCATTAAGTAGGGAAAAAATGAAAACTGATTTCTCACCTTCACAAGTGACAAACCTGATGCAGTGATACATGGCATGATAAATGTAAAAGTTTTCAAATTAATCATATTAGTTGTTATATAATCTCACCACAAATGGACTAAAAAAAGATTTTAAACATCCGCTTGAGCAATCTGAAAAAAAAAATCATGAGTAATTAATGGTCGTTAAGAATTTGCCATGTCAAAATAATTTTAAATTCCAAAACTACCTTATCAATGTTTGTATGATATATAGTCCTTACACACATCTCCATTTTATCCTCAGACTAAACATCACAGAGAAAGTTAATTAGTGATGCTTCATTCTTGGAACATAGAAAGCTTGCACACGTGTTACAAGTAGAAAAATGGTTGTAAGGTTTCTCACCTTGCGCAAGAATGTTAGATTAACAAGAGCAATTGCAGCAGTACACTAATTGGATAATATTCAAGGATAGTTCATTCCAAACTCAAGGTATTACTTACCATCAACAACAAACTTGTGTTGCAAATGAAAAGTCAATCCGAATAAATGTATGTGAAATATTTAAGTTATGTATAATGAAAATCCATTAACACCACTTCAATGAAAGCTAAAAAAGTTTTAATATTAAATAATATCCCTCTACATGTAAACATATCCATGGGTCTTTCAATTAAGGATTATATTTTGAAGATGCCTAGAATTTTGATATACTCCAGAAACAATCCTTTTAGGACTACCCCTCCCATCTTATATTGAGAACCTCTTGAACTGGTTGTTGATACTCTTTTAGATTAACAACTCCAGTCACATCGAATTTTTTAAATACACATAATCATTAAATCAAAGTAAATTCATTGTTTGAGTAAAATTTTTGCTACTTTAACATGAGTAACATATTTGGTTAAGTTTTGTTGCATACCTTGTTCAAGTTGTGAGGGTTTAAGTCCACATTAATTATTCTTAAAGCACCAACCAATCTCGCACCTTCAGCAGCCTGCAGTATTCACATTTCACAAACAAAAACATTTCACAAACTTTTAGGATCTTACTACCAAGGGGCAATTTCTTTTGTATTATATAATCCATATATAAAGGGTGAACTCAAATAAATAAAATTTAGATAAAAAATTACTACATATGGTGGGAAAATAACTAAAAACTGAAGGG
The DNA here is from genome assembly GCA_947034835.1 of Ballota nigra. NCBI lineage: Eukaryota > Viridiplantae > Streptophyta > Magnoliopsida > Lamiales > Lamiaceae > Ballota > Ballota nigra. The sequence goes on from OX344726.1 coordinate 55,736,858, forward strand.
GGCGATCTATATATATATCATGAAGACACAAAAACATAGAAAATAACTCAACAAATGTACAACAATAACTACTGATCCAAGAACAAAAATAGCAACACATGAAACCTTAGTTGGTTTTGTAACATCAATGTAGCACCAAGCCCTACAATAACAGACATTCATGAAACACAAGATATCATTGAAAAGATCTCCTACAATGAAAATATGGTCCACAATTTTTCTAAATTTATTTTACTTAGTAATAAAAAGGAATTAAAATGCGTATACAATTAGAAAATTTTGTAGACATTAATCTCATTATGTAAGGATGATATTATTTTCGTCAAAAAGTTTGTAGCTATTGTTAAACAACATACAAAAATCAAACATTTTTTTAAATAGATATTACATACTCCCTCCATCCCCGAACACTCTTCACAGTTATTTGTTTTATCGTATTTTAGCGAGAAAATTGTTTATTAGTATTTGAAATGATAAAATGATTTAAAAAAAAAGGATTCGATAGATCTATCTCTCCTCTATTACAAAACACTTTAAAAATTAGTTTATCATTTTAAATACTAATAAAAAACTTGTTTGCTAAAATACAAGACAAACGATAATTATGAAGAAAGTTTGGGGACGGAGGGAGTACATATTAGGAGAAGTTGTAAGAGAAACAAAAGAAATAAATAATAAGCCTCACTCTCACAATTAAATATGTGTTGGGGAAAAAATAAATAAAATGAAAATTCTTACTTAGGACTGATTATTAAATGTTGAGGCAATGGCACTAACATTTCTTCCATTATTGCAAGAAGTTCCAAGTTCGAATGAGCAGGAAAAGTGCTTCCCCCTGCCACTGATTTGTAAAACTTATCAGATATATCACTATTCAAAAAATAAAAAATGAGGGTTTTGCTTCAAATGAGCACAACACAAGGTCAATTCATGTCCTATATTAATCTCTCTCACTATATAGTCCAAAAAAGAAAAGTTTTTTTTATCATATATTTATGAATATCACGTTTCAAGTTTACATACACATCATAACAACTTTAGACTAAATTCACTTCCAAATGGTAAAATTTGAGCCACTTGGCCTACCCAAGAAAATTTAATTACGACAATGTTTCCCTCTTTACCAATGAAATTTTAACAACAATAATTTCAAGCTTGAAAATTCTAGGAACAAAATGGACAGTATTTAGACACCCAATTCATCAATATTTCAATTTCAATTACAAATAAATATTCCTTCCGTACAAATTTTATTTTTCCATTTCCAAAAATAGAAAGAAAGTGCATTCGCCTTTTTAAACTCAACCTCACAAAAAACTACTATATTTATTTAAATATATAACTGGGACGGAAAGAATACTATATGTAAAAGTAGTTTGGCCATGTTAATATTTTTGGACCAAATTCACAAGGAAATTAATAATACTGCATGATAACTGTTGGGAAACAGTATAGACTTAAGTTTTGATTAAGATGCCAAAAGTTTTCCTAAGTCTTTTGTAAGTAAAGTATTCAGTAGAGTTAGAGTTTAAATAATCAGTTCAAAATGTTAAAGAACTGGAGTACAGTTAGTATTTTCTGGAGTGTATTGAAGAATGAAGTCTGTTGAAGACAAAGTTCGCTGAAGACAAATGATCTAAAAAATAGTCTAAGTCTTGAATGTTTTCTAAGTGCATTCACACTAAGACTAAAACCATCAGGAGAGGACCAAGGTCCACTGATGTGAACTAACAATGCTCATTCAATGCTAAACACATTAAAAGCTGTTAGTTAATCTGGTTGGAACAAGGCAAAACGAATTATCAGTGAAGCTTACATTTAATGAAGGAATAAGAAGGTTCAGAGTTCCACCTTAAAGCAAGATAGGATTCTGAGGAAGCAAACTGAACGGTCCAATGAGAAGATGACATGTAGGTGTACTCTACTGACAACCGACCTGTCACAGACTGACAAGTACCAAAAGTCTTTCCTTAGTATTCTACAGAAAGTTGGTGAACAGGAATGATCTTTTAGCCGTTTCTTGACAAGACTTGAAGCTTCAAATAGAGCCGTTTGAACCAATCAGATACAAGAAGACTTACTTGAGAAGATTCAAACTCCAACGGGAAGATTTTCAAGAAGGTCTATAAATACAGAAGGACGTGCTCAGTTTTATGCACGGGAAACTCAACAAGATCAAAGCAATCTCTACATACATAACTTACTACGAAGTACTCGAAATTACCTTTGTTTTCCAAGTGTTTCACATTTGTAGAGAGCTTACTAAGCCTCTGTAACCGAGCTTAAAGCTATATTCAAACCTTAGAAGAGATAATCCATCCTAAGCCTTAAGCTAAACTGTAAGGATTATCTCACAACAGTTGGAACCAAACCCTACTCAAAACCCCAACCTAGTGTTAGGTTGAGAGTTAGTGTTAAGTGGTGTTAGTAAGCTGATTGTTAATATCAGTCTGAAAGCTGGTTGGTTTTGGGAACTAGGACCTGGAATTATCCTAGTGATCAAATATCCTTAGAGAGGATTAATTTGATCTGTGCACCTTGACACTATAACACAAGGAATTTCAAGTGAAAGGAATTCTCCTATTTGATCAGGATAGTGGACGTAGGAGATTATTCTCTGAGCCACTTTATATCTTGTGTACTTACATTCAGTTATTTCCTTAAGTATGTGTTATTCAAACAAGTTTTATCAAAGCAAAACGAGGTTTTCATAAGGGCTCACTAATCCGCATCTGAAAGCTAATTAGATAGTAGTTCAACTGAAAGTCTTGAACCTTCAGTGGAGCTGATATCTCAGTAAGCTTTCATAAGTAAATCTCAGCAGACTTCAAAGTCCACTGACGACCTACTGTCTTAAGTAACCTGATAAGTTTTAAAGAAAAGTTTGAATTTGTAACCTCAGGTGTATTCCCCCCCCCATACACCTGTTTTACTCATTTCGGGACCAACAATAACCATAGTAAAGAAAGGAAACAAAGGTTATCACTTGTCAAATCCCAATTCTACACTAATACCAAATTAGTACCTCAACTTTCAAACATTGTACCTTCTGCATTTGAAAACATAAATTTTCATAGCTAAAATTGAAACACCTAATATTGAATTCTCATTCACAGCATCACAAATTAATATATCTATGGAAGAGAAATCATCAAAATACGTAACTTTTGTTGAAACACGAATTACCTTGGAATAAGGAACATTGAGTCACGCCTCTTTTTTTATATTTTCTATCTTCTCCCAACGTTGTTGCTTCACTTCGAATCGTGAGTGCTTCTGAAAATAAGTGCAGTTGTATTAAGTCGAGGCCAGCGTCACTTCTCATCAACATAATTCCTAACATCATATTCTCTAACACACAATAGAAATAGAGATTAAAAGAATCAAAGAACACAAAGAAATCTATGGTTGAGACAACCAAATTATGAAACAACATTGTTGGCAAAAGAATCAATTGCTTAACGGGTAATTAATCAAGAATTACATCAGTGCCAAGTGTGTTCATCTCTAAGAAAATATGGAATTTCGAATAACCTCTATTTGATGGGTCTTCCGAATTGAAATTTGTGGATGCTAAAATATTAAGAATCTATGATCCCTGATCGCTGGAAGCAATACAATTAAGAAAAGTGACAGTGTTCTATGATCGCACGATGGCCGCCAAGGAGGGATTCAGAAGAAAGCATGGGCATCTGATGGAGCGATGGCCGCCAAGGAGAGATGCAGAAGAAAACAACAACAACATAAGGCAGAGAATGGCTATGGTATAATGATTTTCGAAGGCTCCGTAGATGGGTTGGATCGGAGAAGGTAGGGCGGATGGGGAGAGGGAAAGTTGGACCCAGGGTTAGAGGGAGCGTCGTGGACTCTTCAAGAACAGGGATTAAATTGTAAAAAACTGAAAAGAAAAAGGGTAAAACCGTCCAAAAATGATTTACAAATCCTAGGTACTTTTATATATATTATAGATACATGAGTTAATATGCAATATACTTCACCGTGCTACAAAAGACCATTGTTCTAAGTATACCTTGTGCTAAAAAGGTATTTTATATTTGGTCAACTAAATTGATCTTTTGATAATCTTATTTAGATATTAGGCTGATAATGCAGCTAGGGTAGCACCACCAGCGGAGAACAACATGGGATTCAATCCCCTGAACCATATGTCCCATCACCAGCTTCCACAGTTCTCAGTGGAAATTATGATTTCTGGAAGATTAGAATGAGAGCTCATCTTGCCTGTGTGCATGAGGAAATGTTGAGAGTCATAACTAAAGGTCCATTTATCTTTATGAATCCTAACCCTAGAATTACAGCTGACACTATTGCAGATCCTAGAGAAGAATGGCCCAAGGATGAAGATAACTTTAATGCAAATGAGAGGAGGAGACACAACCTCAATTTCATAGCCATGAATATTCTCTACACCACTATTCCAGACTCAGTTATGGGAAGAGTGATCCATTGCCAGACTGCAAAGGAACTTTGGGACACCCTTGCTCTCATGTGTGAAGGAACTGACAAAATTAAAGAGAACAAGCTTTCAGTAGCTGTTCAAAAATATGAGCAGTTCACCATGGAGTCTACTGAGACCATTGACCAGATTGATGGGAGGTTCACTGACATCATGAATGAAATAAACTCTCTGGGAAAAGTCTACACCAAAAGAGAGGTTGCCTTAAAGATCCTGAGAGGTTTAACCTCAAGATGGGATGTGTACTCTGTGATGATGCAGAATACCAAGGATATATCTAGCATGTCTATGCAACAGGAAAAGGGCTCCTGATGAGACCTCAGCTGAGAAGGGAGTTGCCTTCAAAGCCAAGGAGACTGAGCCCAAATCCCCAAGGCCACAGAAGAGTATAAAGGCAAGCAAATATCAAAGCAAGGCTGAGATGCAAGAGGAACTCAACCTAATGGCTAGAAGGTTTGAAAAACTTAACAACCGGTTTGACAAGTATAAGAGATTTTACAGGGATAACAGGGAAGGGTGAAGTTATCCACAAAAGGACACCAGAGAAGGAGAGAAAAGCTCCACTGAGCTGGAGAAGAAGAAAGAATACAAGAACTATACAAGAGCTGTAGGATCATCATCAAAGACTAGAGAGTCTACTGAAGAAAAGAATGACGATGCCAACAAATGTTTTCAATGCAAGAAGGTTGGGCACTTTCAGTACGATTGTCCTCAACTGAGCACGAAGGAAAGAAAAGAAAGGCAAGCCAAGAGAGACAAAAGATATGGAGAAAGAAAAGTCATGGTGGCTGAGGATGTTGATGAAGATCTGGAGTCATCTGATGGGCTGCTCTCTGAGAGCAGTGATGATGACATGTGCCTCATGGCAAGAGAAGAACCAGAGGTACAATCCAAACCATCCATTTCTTTAGGACACTCACCTGAGCTCAGCTTAGAGGCAACAGAGGAACTCAATCTTCAGTCCGCTTTGGAACAGTTGATGATTGATTTCTCAAGTTTGCAAGATGCAAGTTTCTGTCTCCAAGATGAAAATAAAAATCTCTTGAGTGAAAACTCCAAGTTAATTGAATATGGGAATCAGGCAGATCTTAACTCAGCTAAATCTACTATTGAATTGACAAAAGAGGTGGTAACCCTCAAGAGTCAAGGAAATGACAAAGATCAACTGATAAAAGATCTTACTGAATCTGAGACAAAGTTAACTGAAGAGAACTTAAAATTGGTAAGCCAAATAAATGACTCTCTCCTGAAAATTGATGTCTTACAAAAATCTGAAGAGACCTTGTTAAAAAGGATTGGTGCTCTTAACAAACCCTCTCTTGCCATAGAGGAGATCCAACATTTTCAAATTAATCCAAATAACAAGTGTGGAATAGGCTATGTTCCAAAACCTTCAGAAGGTCCTCTGAGTGTTGCTTCTTCAAAACACTTAGAGGAAATATTAAGTCCCATCTATAAGATAAGTCAGTGTTAGAGCAATTCTTCATAAAGTACATAATTTAAATAGAAGCCAAAAAGACAAAGAGTTTTTGTCTGTGGGCAAAGTGATAGATTTCATTGAATGATTTGGAAGTGGTTACAATGAATCTAATCTATTACAACAAAAGGAGAGTGAACACCTAGACTAATCTCATTTCAGGTTTAAGTCCATAGCCTGCATAGACTCTTGCCTTTAGCTCGTCAACTCTTCTAGGTTGGTTCACGAATCCTTCAGCCCTCGCAATCTTCAACACCTCAGTCATAATGGCCTTAGTATCATGCTTTCCAGTCCCAGGTACAAGATGGGGTGGTCGTGTAACGAACTCAGGAGCCTTTACTTGAACTTGAGCTGCTTCAGCCTCCTCCAAGATTTTTTGGATCAGCTCAGGATGATTGTCCATCATGTAGTCAGTGAATTGGGCATTGATGTCTTCAGAGTCGCCCCATTTCTTCACAACGTACCATAACTTCACAAACTCATCCCTTGCGTCAGCCCAGAACTCCTTTAATACCTCTGAGATGAACTCATCGACATAAGCTTCCCTCTGACCTGAATCTGGCCTTCTGATCTGCAGAATTGTTGACTTTCTTGCGGTTGGACTTTTTCTGTACTTCCTAGGCTCAGGCTTCGCCTTCTTCCTCCTAAGCAAACTGATCATCGCATCGTTGAGTTCCCTCTGTTGCACAAAGGTCAGACCAGTTAGCTTCTCCACCTTCTTCTCCAAGATGCGCATTTTCTCCTTCTGTGCGATCTCAGCCCTGCGCTCAGCCTCAGTCTTTTCAGAAGGTGTCCCCCAAGCTTCAGCGCATAACTCCGCCACCGTCTCCGCAGAGTAAGTGATGGGATTCTTCCTTGTGTTCATGGGGGAGACTTCTGAACTGGCTCAGGTTTCTTGGAAACTTGGAGCGCCTTTGAAGGTTCATCAGCCTTTGCTTCTTTACTGCCTCAGCCCTCAGCCTTGTAGCAATCTCCTCATCTTCCTTCTCCGCTGCTGCCAACCTTGCTGACTTTCTTACCCTTAGCACGTTCCCTTCAGGATTAGCTTCAGGATCAGCTTGAATGGTTTCACCTTGGTTGACTGCCTCCGATGCCTCAGGGCGGGATCTTTTCTTCTTCTTTTCCCCCTTTTTGGCATCATCATCGGCCTGCGACGGGAACGCATCAAATCCGTTGTTGATCACGAAGGAGGTTAGGGATTGAACTCCAGTGATTCCCTCCTTCAGCATCTCAACTCCCGTTGCGATTCCAGTACCTGCGTAAGACACAGAACTGATAGCAGCTTGTATTTTCTTCTCAAAGACCTCCATAGAGAGTTGGAGTCTTTCTTCAGCCTTTGAGATTCTCTCCTCCACCTTGATGGATAGATCATTTGCTTGAGTAACCCTTTTAGCGATTGTCTGTGAAGTCTGAGCAATGCGATCTGACCATAGCTCCAACTTGGACGCTGAGCCTTGTATAGCCTGAGTGAATAGGGCCCCAGCCTGAGCTGCAAGCTTCTCCACCGCTTGATTAAGTTCCTCCTTTCTTTGCTCATCCTTCTCAGCCAGCTGCTTCAAGGTTTGCCTTAGCATTTTCTTTGTTCGCTTCCTCTCGCTCCTCACTGACTTAGCTGTGTCAGTCATCGTCCGCTTCAACAAAATCAACTCTTTGTTTGCAAGAGTGTTGTATGCTAATTTTGTCCACCTGATGTGTTTAGCCAGGGCCTTGGCTTCCTCCTCCCTTTCAGTTCGTAGCCTCATTACTTCCTCCTGAAGTTCAGCTAGATTTTCATAGGTTTTCTCCTCCTTGACCTTCACAATGGAAGTGAATTCAGCGTGGCCAACACCAGTGATGATGATATCTTCCTCTTCATCAACAGCCTCGTCAGTGGCTGGCTGCTTTCCCTTGGCAGCCCCTGCAGCGTCAGTCCCCTCTTCAGGGTGGACTGAAGGCAGTTGTTGAGTGGTTGTGGTCGCCTGCTCAAGCTCAACCATGCCATCTCGAACCTTAGGAACTTGTCCTTCGGAACTGGAAGTCGCCATTGACGCCTCAACATCTTTCTTCCTTGTCTCAGGGCAGGGAATCCCATCATCGACAGATGTCTCATCGGCGACTGAGATGTTCACAACATCCTCAGCCACTGGTCCACCCTTGGCACCACCTTCCCCCTGAGTCTGAGACTCAGGGACCATATCATCAACTTCTTTAGCTGTCTCCTCCACAGCTTTCTCCAATGCTCCACCCTGAGCATCTTCATCATCCTCATCTCCGTCGGAACGGATGTCAGCAATAGACTTGGACATAATGTCTGACACCAGCTGCTTCAGGTTTTCAAAGTTTAGCAGTTGAAGCCAGCTAGTCAGTCCGAAGTAAGTGCAAGGTCTTGCTTCCTCCATCTCCCAGTGCTCCCATCCACGAGCATCTACCAGCATATGCTGTTCATGTTTGACTGTTTAAACTCCAGCCATACTTTCAGCTCAACAACATTTGCGGCTAGCTCCCTGAATTTGTTCAGTCCGGGCCAGCACTTGAATGCCCATTCAGTAGCATTCTGATGGTCCCGTTTTCGAAGGGCAAAATGGGAATTCAGGAGCAAATTTTTTTTTTTTTAAACCTTCGCGTTGCACCCTGACTGAGTTCAATGACGAAATACTCAAGTCACTGCGTTGCTGAGAGTCAGAGCTATCAAGTCAGTGATGAGACTTGAAAGCTCAGGCTCTCAACAAGGCAGTGACTCGAGAGACTGAACTCTCGAGTGCCTTGCCTGATCTGGTCAGTGAGAGGAATCTCCCTGACCTGATTGCTTAACTAAAGTTTTCTTAACAAAGCTCTCAGTGAGCTGATTTTCACAACACTTTAGTAAATACTTTGAAAGATAAGTACGCTCAGTTTAACGTGGTTCAGAGTCTCAATACTCTTACATCCACGGCCTGATTTAACAGGAAATCCACTCCTGGGATTCTTATTTTTAACGTGCCAAGGTGCACTTACAACTGGACTCACGTCACTCCCTGGGCTGCCTCTCCTCACTAACTTACTCCCAACAAACCTAACTAGAGGGTTTTGGTTTCGGTTAGGGTTTTCTCCAACTAGGTGAGGTTTTCCCTTTACAATGTGTTAGCCAATAGCTAAGATAGGGAAAACCTCTCTAAGCCTAGAGTTACAAGCTGAGCACTCTTATGTATATATTTGTGAACTCTCAGTGTATAAGACGTGAGTAGGACCTCTTTATATCTCCCATGCACGTATGCTACTACTCACACCCTCACAGCTCGTAGGTGTTTGTTTTCTTACAATTCTTACAACAACATAACACAACACAACACACTCTATCAACAAGCTATGAGCTTGTATTTATAATGGGGATTCAAATGTATCCGTTGGAGAGAAAATACATTTGAATCCAGCATTAAATGGTTTCAACCACTTTTCTTGAAATGCGGCCTTTGTCAGTGTCAAAGTTGCTGCCTCGTGTTGATTGGTCCACATGGCCTGAATTCACGGATCTTTGACTCAGTGGGTTGACCAAGACCCACTGACTTTAGGCAGCTTCATCCTTCACTGACAGATGATCTTCAGTGGACTGACTCGTCCTCAGTGCAGTTGTCCTTCAGAGACTGTTTGAAGATCACTCCAAGAAGTTTGTCATAAGGCTGGATGACAAACTTCCCTGACCATAGTAGCCTGACTCCTTCAGGGCCTACTTGGTGCAGCACTGATCCACCTGATCAGGCTCTTCACTGAGTGGTCCACCAGACTTGGCTTAGATCAGCCTGACTTACACTCAGTGGGACTTCCTTCAGGCTTTTCCATTGGTTCAGGTTGATGGCATGTCTTCAGTCAGCTCTTCTGGCTGTCATCTTGATATCTTCAGGCTTTATCAATGAGTTCCCCCTCACTGAGTTCCCCCTCAGTTGAGTTCCCCCTCAACTGAGTGCTTCCTCAGCTAAGTTCTTCTCACATTACAACCTGTCTAACTGAATACACAAACTATCCTGACCTGAATCTAAAGATACTATCCTGACTGCTTTCAAACCTATTACATGTTGTTTTGGAAAATCATCAAAACTAAAACATATCCCAACAATTTCCCCCTTTTTGATGATTCCAAAACTTCTAACCAAATGATTTTCTATTACAAGAATATTGTCAGAGTACAGGTAATAGTTTGAAATATGCAGGAATTCCCATAGTTTAAAACATTTAAGATCTGTTCGGTAGACCATTTTTCTTAACAAAACTGGATCAGTGGTCATGTGAACAACCCGCTCTGATACCAATTGATGGTCCCGTTTTCGAAGGGCAAAATGGGAATTCAGGAGCAAATTTTTTTTTTTAAACCTTCGCGTTGCACCCTGACTGAGTTCAATGACGAAATACTCAAGTCACTGCGTTGCTGAGAGTCAGAGCTATCAAGTCAGTGATGAGACTTGAAAGCTCAGGCTCTCAACAAGGCAGTGACTCGAGAGACTGAACTCTCGAGTGCCTTGCCTGATCTGGTCAGTGAGAGGAATCTCCATGACCTGATTGCTTAACTAAAGTTTTCTTAACAAAGCTCTCAGTGAGCTGATTTTCACAACACTTTAGTAAATACTTTGAAAGATAAGTACGCTCAGTTTAACGTGGTTCAGAGTCTCAATACTCTTACATCCACGGCCTGATTTAACAGGAAATCCACTCCTGGGATTCTTGTTTTTAACGTGCCAAGGTGCACTTACAACTGGACTCACGCCACTCCCTGGGCTGCCTCTCCTCACTAACTTACTCCCAACAAACCTAACTAGAGGGTTTTGGTTTCGGTTAGGGTTTTCTCCAACTAGGTGAGGTTTTCCCTTTACAATGTGTTAGCCAATAGCTAAGATAGGGAAAACCTCTCTAAGCCTAGAGTTACAAGCTGAGCACTCTTATGTATATATTTGTGAACTCTCAGTGTATAAGACGTGAGTAGGACCTCTTTATATCTCCCATGCACGTATGCTACTACTCACACCCTCACAGCTCGTAGGTGTTTGTTTTCTTACAATTCTTACAACAACATAACACAACACAACACACTCTATCAACAAGCTATGAGCTTGTATTTATAATGGGGATTCAAATGTATCCGTTGGAGAGAAAATACATTTGAATCCAGCATTAAATGGTTTCAACCACTTTTCTTGGAATGCGGCCTTTGTCAGTGTCAGAGTTGCTGCCTCGTGTTGATTGGTCCACGTGGCCTGAATTCACGGATCTTTGACTCAGTGGGTTGACCAAGACCCACTGACTTTAGGCAGCTTCATCCTTCACTGACAGATGATCTTCAGTGGACTGACTCGTCCTCAGTGCAGTTGTCCTTCAGAGACTGTTTGAAGATCACTCCAAGAAGTTTGTCATAAGGCTGGATGACAAACTTTCCTGACCATAGTAGCCTGACTCCTTCAGGGCCTACTTGGTGCAGCACTGATCCACCTGATCAGGCTCTTCACTGAGTGGTCCACCAGACTTGGCTTAGATCAGCCTGACTTGCACTCAGTGGGACTTCCTTCAGGCTTCTCCATTGGTTCAGGTTGATGGCATGTCTTCAGTCAGCTCTTCTGGCTGTCATCTTGATATCTTCAGGCTTTATCAATGAGTTCCCCCTCACTGAGTTCCCCCTCAGTTGAGTTCCCCCTCAACGAGTGCTTCCTCAGCTAAGTTCTTCTCACATTACAACCTGTCTAACTGAATACACAAACTATCCTGACCTGAATCTAAAGATACTATCCTGACTGCTTTCAAACCTATTACATGTTGTTTTGGAAAATCATCAAAACTAAAACATATCCCAACACATTCCCCCTTAGGTTATTCTCCAGAATGCCTCCAGCCATGTTTTCATCCAATTTCTTCTCCTCCTGCATCTCGAGGAACTCATCCTCCTCAGTTGGAAGGTCCTTTGGGTAGTCCTTGGGGTTGGGATAGGAAGGGAAGTCATCGAAGGTGGGGGTGGAATCTGAGGGTTGGTCAGGCCTCTGAGGGGTTGGCACTGACTCTGGGATATTTGGCTCTAAGGTTTGGAGTGATTGGGTAGGTTGAAGTGAGGTGTCAGGGTTGGATGGTGTTTGGGTTTCAGGGTGAGTGGGGGATGAAATGGGTACTATCTCAGGCTGCAGCAACTCAGCCGTCTCGATAGATTTTCTCACTTCCTCCAAGTCAGAGGCTCTAGGAGAGCTTGACTTCTCCCTCTCTTCAATCGCAGGCAAACTCTTAGCAGGGGACTTTTTGGGTCCCTTCCTTAGTCGTTTCAGAGGCCTCTCTCCCTGACCTTTCTCCTTTCTGACGTCATCGTCAGTTCCCTCAGCCTCAGAATCGACTCTCTTGGGTTTTGACTCAGTCCCTGACTCAGTGCTCTTCCCTAACAGCACAATCTTCACCCTCTTCTTCTTCTTCTTCTTCTTCTTCTTCTTCTTCTCAGCCTCCTCCACTGCAGGATGAGCCTCACCTCTCTCTTCAGCAACCTCCTCCTCAACCTCCTTGCCCCTTTCAAAGAGCTCATCCACCTTCTCAATGAGACTGGTAGCCACCTTCTTGGCCTTCCCAGCTAGCCTTTTTGCCTGACACTTTTCCTTAGCATTGGGATCAGTCAGCCCTAGCATTGAGTAAGTGTCACTCAGTGAAGTAAACATCACCTTCTTGGAGGAAAGATTGTCCTCAAAGTTGAAGGTGTACCCATGGCAGGCATGAGCAATCAGGATGGACATCCTTGTTCCAAAGGGCAGGATGGCACCAACGGATATGTGCTTCTTCTCATCATCCCGCTTCAGTTTTTCCAGTCCAGCCTGATAGAGTTGGTCAAGGTAGAACTGCTCACAGTTCGCTTCCACTCCATCAACTATTGCCCCCATAATCCCCAGCTTGGGCAGGCTCAACTGCTCGTAAGAGCCTGTGGATCCCATCACCACCTTGGACACTAAGTCCACAAGAGCCCTGTACTCAGGCTTCAGGGTGCTCTTGTTCTAACGGGCTCTGAACTCAGAAGAGCCAGTCTTGGTCCACTTGCCCAGGAATTCTCCCTCCGAATTTTCCTTGTAGAACCTGGGATTGATCCCTGAGGAAGGTAAATAAAAAACCTCCTTAACTGCCCTCCTAAGGTCAATGGTGACCACTTCTGAGGTGTAGAAGGGCTCGCCGTCGACGTCTGTCTCTCCCGTCGGCTTGAGGGCTATCACCTTTGTGAAAAGTTCCTCCTTTCGTAGGAACATGTTGAAATAGGCTTCCACGACAGCTCTCGGAAGCACAAAAATTGGGCGTATTGAAAAATATTTTTCCAACCCAGCTTTGGAGATCCAGTTGAAAACTGGTTTGACCTCCTCAACCGTGAGACAGATACCTTCCATGGAGATGACTAGCTCCATGTGTACCAGCTTGTTATTGACAACATCCTCAAGCTTGTCTGTTGTCCAGTTGGAATCAAGAAATGCCATTGATTTTGAAAGGAAGAGAGATTTTTAGGAATTTTGTGAGTGCTTTGAGCAAGAGAGAAAGCTCAGTGTGCAGATTTGCTTTTGTGTTTGCGTAAAAACCTCAAATGGCATTCTAGATTGATTTGATTAAGTCAGTTACTCAAACGTGGGGTTGACATTAATTCCTGAATTCGAAAGGTTTTGAAATTAAGGGTCAGGATTAATCTCAGCATCAACCAAATACCCAAGTCAGTCATATTCCATATAAAACGGACACGTATATGAAAAAAAAGTAACCGAGGCATTAAATGCTCCCTTGCGCGTGGTTTAAATATGAAAAGACGTGCTTTTAATGAAAACGTAATGCATTTAATGAAGATTTTTAGGACGAAGGACTCAGGGAGACGCTTGGAATTCACAAGGCTCAGGATAGAGCTCGTACCTGTCAGGGAGACATTGTAATTCCTTGATACCTCGCTGAGTCGAGTCTGGCCAGAGTTCCCCTAAACCTTATACTGACTGCTCTCCCGGATCTAAAAGCCCTAACTCCACTGACTGTTCCATAAACCTTGCTTCAGCCAAAGGCTTGGTCAAGATGTCAGCTCTCTGCCTGTCAGTGTGAATCTTCTCCATCCTAATATCTTTCTTCTCCACATGATCTCGAATGAAATGATGCCTAATATCCACATGCTTGCACCTTGTGTGAAGCACTGGGTTCTGAGTAATTACTATAGCACTATTGTTGTCACAATAGATTGGAACCTCATTAGCAAATACCTGGTAATCCCTCAACTGTTGCCTTAACCATAAAATCTGAGCACAACAACTACCAGCAGCTATATACTCAGCCTCAGTTGTGGATGTTGCAACTGAATTCTGCTTCTTACTAAACCACGAGCTCAACTTACTTCCCAAAAACTGACATGTCCCTGAGGTTGATTTCCTATCAATCCTACAACCTCCATAACCAGCGTCTGAATAACCTGTCAGTTCTAAGTTGTCATCTGAAGGATACCATAGTCCCATATTGACTTTCTTTTTCAAATACTTAAGTATCCTGTTGGGATATGTTTAGTTTTGATGATTTTCCAAAACCACTTGTAATAGGGTTGAAAGCAGTCAGGATAGTATCTTTTGTTTCAGGTCAAGCTAGGATATTTATCAGTAGAATAGGTTGTCAGTTGAGGGAACACTCAGTTGAGGGGGAACTCAGCGAGGGGGAACTCAGCAACACAGCCTGAGGATATCAAGATGAAACAAAGAAGATCTAACTGAAACCATGCCAGAGACCTGAACCTAGAGAGAAGCCTGAAGGGTGTCCCACTGAGTGTAAACTTGGCTGTTATAAGCTAAGTCAGGTGGACCACTCAGTGAAGAGCATGATCAAGAGGATCAGTGCTGCACCAAGTAGGTCCTGAAGGAATCAGGCTACTGTGGTCAGGGAAGTTTGTCATTCAGCCTTATGACAAACTTCTTGGAGTGATCTTCAAACAGTCTCTGTAGGACAACTACACTGAAGACGTTCAGTCCACTGAAGATCATCAATCAGTGAAGGAGAAAGCTACCTAAAGTCAGTGGGTCTTGGTCAACCCACTGAGTCAAAGATTCGTTAGATCCTGCCCAAGTGGACCAATCAGCACAAGGCAGCAACTCTGACACTGGCAAGGCCGCTTTCCAAGAAAAGTGGTTGAAACCATTAATTACATGGATTCAAATGTAATTTCCTCCAACGGTTACATTTGAATCCACACTATAAACACAAGCTCATAGCTGTGTTTTGAGTGTGTGTGAAGTAAGAAAAAGCAACACCTACGAGCTGTGAAGGTGTGAGTGTTTAGTGCATTATATTGGGAGTTATAAGAAGGCACGATTCACATCTTGTACACTTAATTTTAGAGTTCATAGATATACACAAATGAGTGTTCAGCTTGAAACTCATAGCTTAGAGAGGTTTTCCTAATCTAGCTTTAGGCTAACACATTGTAAAGGAAAACCTCACCTAGTTTGAGAAACCAAACTGAAACCAAAACCGTCTAGTTAGGTTTGTTGGTGGAAGTTAGTTAGTGAGGAGAGGCAGCCCAGGGAGTGGCGTGAGTCCAGTGTTTTGTGCACTTTGGCACGTTAAAAACAAGAATCCCAGTTAGTGGATTTCCCGTTAAATCAGGTTGTGGATGTAAGAGCTTGAGTCTCCAAACAACGTTAAATTGAGCGTACTTATCTTTAAAAGTATTTACTAAAGTGTTGTGAAAATCTGCTCACTAAGAGAGCATTGTTAAAAAGGAAACTTTAGTTAATCATTCAGGTCAGGGAGGATCCTCTCACTGACCAGTTCAGGCAACGCACTCGAGAGTTCAGCATCTCGAGTCACTGTGTTACCTAGAGTATGAGTCTCCAAGTCATCCACTGACTTGGTAGCTTAGCCTCTGAGTAATGCAGTGACTTGAAGTGTAATCCTCTCGAGTCACTGTGTTGCTAAGAGCATGAGTCTTCAAGTCTTCTCACTGACTTGGTAGCTCAGCCTCTTAGCAATGCAGTGACTTGAGAACTCTTCACTCTTGCTGAACTCCCTGAGCAAAAAGTTTTTAAAAAATGCTCCTGAATTCCCATTTTGGTATTCGAAAATGGGACCATCAATTGGTATCAGAGTTGGTTTTTCACATGACCTCTGATCCAGTTTTGTTAAGAAAAATTGTCAACCGAACAGATCTTAAATGTTTTAAACTATGGGAATTTCTGCATATTTCAAACTATTACTCGTGTTCTGACATTATTCCAGTAATAGAAAATTATTTGGTTAGATGTTTTGGAATCATCAAAAAGGGGGAAATTGTTGGGATATGTTTAGTTTTGATGATTTTCAAAAACTACTTGTAAAAGGGTTGAAAGCAGTCAGTATAATATCTTTTGTTTCAGGTCAGGCTAGGTTATTCCTCAGTAGAATAGGTTGTTAGTTGAGGGAACACTTAGTTGAGGGGGAACTCAGCAACACAGCCTGAGGATATCAAGATCACACCAAGAAGATCTAACTGAAACCATGCGAGAGACCAGAACCTGAAGAGATGCCTGAGGGATGTCCCACTGAGTGTAAACTTGGCTGTTCTAAGCTAAGTCAGGTGGACCACTCAGTGAAGAGCATGATCAAGAGGATCAGTGCTGCACCAAGTAGGTCCTGAAGGAATCAGGCTACTGTGGTCAGGGAAGTATGTCATTCAGCCTTATGACAAACTTCTTGGAGTGATCTTCAAACAGTCTCTGAATTATAACTACACTGAAGACGTTCAGTCTACTGAAGATCATCAGTCAGTGAAGGAGGAAGCTACCTAAAGTCAGTGGGTCTTGGTCAACCCACTGAGGCAAAGATCCGTTGGATCCTGCCCAAGTGGACCAATCAGCACAAGGCAGCAACTCTGACACTAACAAGGCCGCATTCCAAGAAAAGTGGTTGAAACCATTAATTGTATGGATTCAAATGTAATTTCCTTCAACGGTTACATTTGAATCCACACTATAAATACAAGCTCATAGCTGTGTTTTGAGTGTGTGTGAAGTAAGAAAAATCAACACCTACGAGTTGTGAAGGTGTGAGTGTTTAGTGCATTATATAGGGAGTTATAAGGAGGCACGATTCACATCTTGTACACTAAACTTTAGAGTTCATAGATATACACAAATGAGTGTTAAGCTTGAAACTCATAGCTTAGAGAGGTTTTCCTAATCTAGCTTTAGGCTAACAAATATTAAAGGAAAACCTCACCTAGTTGGAGAAACCAAACTGAAACCAAAACCCTCTAGTTAGGTTTGTTGGTGGAAGTTAGTTAGTGTGGAGAGGCAGCCCAGGGAGTGGCGTGAGTCCAGTGTTTTGTGCACCTTGGCACGTTAAAAACAAGAATCCCAATTAGTGGATTCCCCGTTAAATCAGGCTGTGGATATAAGAGCTTGAGTCTCCGAACAACGTTAAATTGAGCGTACTTATCTTTAAAAGTATTTACTAAAGTGTTGTGAAAATCTGCTCACTGAGAGAGCATTGTTAAAAAGGAAACTTTAGTTAATCATTCAGGCCAGGGAGGATCCTCTCACTGACCAGTTCAGGCAACGCACTCGAGAGTTCAGCATCTCGAGTCACTGTGTTACTTAGAGTATGAGTCTCCAAGTTTTCCACTGACTTGGTAGCTCAGCCTCTGAGTAATACAGTGACTTGAAGTGTAATCCTCTCGAGTCACTGTGTTGCTAAGAGCAAGAGTCTTCAAGTCTTCTCACTGACTAGCTCAGCCTCTTAGCAATGCAGTGACTTGAGAACTTTTCACTCTTGCTGAACTCCCTGAGCAAAAAGTTTAAAAAAATGCTCTTGAATTCCCATTTTGGTATTCGAAAATGGGACCATCAATTGGTATCAGAGTTGGTTGTTCACATGACCTCTGATCCAGTTTTTTTAAGAAAAATGGTCAACCGAACAGATCATAAATGTTTTAAACTATGGGAATTTCTGCATATTTCAAACTATTACTCGTGTTCTGACATTATTCCTGTAATAGAAAATCATTTGGTTAGAAGTTTTGGAATCATCAAAAAGGGGGAAATTGTTGGGATATGTTTAGTGTTGATGATTTTCTAAAACCACTTGTAAAAGGGTTGCAAGCAGTCAGTATAGTATCTTTTGTTTCAGGTCAGGCTAGGTTATTTCTCAGTAGAATAGGTTGTCAGTTGAGGGAACACTTAGTTGAGGGGGAACTCAGCAACACAGCCTGAGGATATCAAGATCACTCCAAGAAGATCTAACTGAAACCATGCCAGAGACCTGAACCTGAAGAAAAGCCTGAAGGATGTCCCACTGAGTGTAAACTTGGATGTCCTAAGCTAATTCAGGTGGACCACTCAGTGAAGAGCATGATCAAGAGGATCAGTGCTGCACCAAGTAGGTCCTGAAGGAATCAGGCTACTGTGGTCAGTGATGTTTGTCATTCAGCCTTATGACAAACTTCTTGGAGTGATCTTCAAACAGTCTCTGAAGGATAACTACACTGAAGACGTTCAGTCTACTGAAGATCGTCAGTCAGTGAAGGAGGAAGCTACCTAAAGTCAGTGGGTCTTGGTCAACCCACTGAGTCAAAGATCCGTTGGATCCTGCCCACGTGGACCAATCAGCACAAGGCAGCAACTCTGACACTGACAAGGTCGCATTCCAAGAAAAGTGGTTGAAACCATTAATTGTATGGATTCAAATGTAATTTCCTCCAACGGTTACATTTGAATCCACACTATAAATACAAGCTCATAGCTGTGTTTTGAGTGTGTGTGAAGTAAGAAAAATTAACACCTACGAGCTGTGAAGGTGTGAGTGTTTAGTGCATTATATTGGGAGTTATAAGGAGGAACGATTCACATCTTGTACACTTAACTTTAGAGTTCATAGATATACACAAATGAGTGTTCAGCTTGAAACTCATAGCTTAGAGAGGTTTTCCTAATCTAGCTTTAGGCTAACACAATGTAAAGGAAAACCTCACCTAGTTGGAGAAACCAAACTAAAACCAAAACCCTGTAGTTAGGTTTGTTGGTGGAAGTTAGTTAGTGAGGAGAGGCAGCCCAGGGAGTAGCGTGAGTCCAGTGTTTTGTGCACCTTGGCACGTTAAAAACAAGAATCCCAGTTAGTGGATTTCCCGTTAAATCAGGCTGTGGATATAAGAGCTTGAGTCTCCGAACAACGTTAAATTGAGCGTACTTATCTTTAAAAGTATTTACTGAAGTGTTGTGAAAATCTGCTCACTGAAAGAGCATTGTTAAAAAGGAAACTTTAGTTAATCATTCAGGCCAGGGAGGATCCTCTCACTGACCAGTTCAGGCAACGCACTCGAGAGTTCAGCATCTCGAGTCACTGTGTTACTTAGAGTATGAGTCTCCAAGTTTTCCACTGACTTGGTAGCTCAGCCTCTGAGTAATACAGTGACTTGAAGTGTAATCCTCTCGAGTCACTGTGTTGCTAAGAGCAAGAGTCTTCAAGTCTTCTCACTGACTAGCTCAGCCTCTTAGCAATGCAGTGACTTGAGAACTTTTCACTCTTGCTGAACTCCCTGAGCAAAAAGTTTAAAAAAATGCTCTTGAATTCCCATTTTGGTATTCGAAAATGGGACCATCAATTGGTATCAGAGTTGGTTGTTCACATGACCTCTGATCCAGTTTTTTTAAGAAAAATGGTCAACCGAACAGATCATAAATGTTTTAAACTATGGGAATTTCTGCATATTTCAAACTATTACTCGTGTTCTGACATTATTCCTGTAATAGAAAACCATTTGGTTAGAAGTTTTGGAATCATCAAAAAGGGGGAAATTGTTGGGATATGTTTAGTTTTGATGATTTTCTAAAACCACTTGTAAAAGGGTTGAAAGCAGTCAGTATAGTATCTTTTGTTTCAGGTCAGGTTAGGTTATTTCTCAGTAGAATAGGTTATCAGTTGAGGGAACACTTAGTTGAGGGAGAACTCAGCGAGGGAGAACTCAGCAACACAGCCTGAGGATATCAAGATCACACCATGAAGATCTAACTGAAACCATGCCAGAGACCTGAACCTGAAGAGAAGCCTGAAGGATGTCCCTCTGAGTGTAAACTTGGCTGTTCTAAGCTAAGTCAGGTGGACCACTCAGTGAAGAGCATGATCAAGAGGATCAGTGCTGCACCAAGTAGGTCCTGAAGGAATCAGGCTACTGTGGTCAGGGAAGTTTGTCATTCAGCCTTATGACAAACTTCTTGGAGTGATCTTCAAACAGTCTCTGAAGGATAACTACACTGAAGACGTTCAGTCTACTGAAGATTGTCAGTCAGTGAAGGAGGAAGCTACCTAAAGTCAGTGGGTCTTGGTCAACCCACTGAGTCAAAGATCCGTTGGATCCTGCCCACGTGGACCAATCAGCACAAGGCAGCAACTCTGACACTGACAAGGTCGCATTCCAAGAAAAGTGGTTGAAACCATTAATTGTATGGATTCAAATGTAATTTCCTCCAACGGTTACATTTGAATCCACACTATAAATACAAGCTCATAGCTGTGTTTTGAGTATGTGTGAAGTAAGAAAAATTAACACCTACGAGCTGTGAAGGTGTGAGTGTTTAGTGCATTATATTGGGAGTTATAAGGAGGCACGATTCCCATCTTGTACACTTAACTTTAGAGTTCATATATATACACAAATGAGTGTTCAGCTTGAAACTCATAGCTTAGAGAGGTTTTCCTAATCTAGCTTTAGGCTAACACATTGTAATGGAAAACCTCACCTATTTGGAGAAACCAAACTGAAACCAAAACCATGTAGTTAGGTTTGTTGGTGGAAGTTAGTTAGTGAGGAGAGGCAGCCCAGGGAGTGGCGTGGGTCCAGTGTTTTGTGCACCTTGGCACGTTAAAAACCAGAATCCCAGTTAGTGGATTTCCCGTTAAATCAGGCTGTGGATGTAAGAGCTTGAGTCTCCGAATAACGTTAAATTGAGCGTACTTATCTTTAAAAGTATTTACTAAAGTTTTGTGAAAATCTGCTCACTGAGAGAGCATTGTTAAAAAGGAAACTTTAGTTAATCATTCAGGTCAGGGAGGATTTCCCATTTTTGCTAAGAGCAAGTCTTCTCACTGACTAGCTCAGCCTCTTAGCAATGCAGTGACTTGAGAACTTTTCACTCTTGCTGAACTCCCTGAGCAAAAAGTTTAAAAAAATGCTCTTGAATTCCCATTTTGGTATTCGAAAATGGGACCATCAATTGGTATCAGAGTTGGTTGTTCACATGACCTCTGATCCAGTTTTTTTAAGAAAAATGGTCAACCGAACAGATCATAAATGTTTTAAACTATGGGAATTTCTGCATATTTCAAACTATTACTCGTGTTCTGACATTATTCCTGTAATAGAAAACCATTTGGTTAGAAGTTTTGGAATCATCAAAAAGGGGGAAATTGTTGGGATATGTTTAGTTTTGATGATTTTCTAAAACCACTTGTAAAAGGGTTGAAAGCAGTCAGTATAGTATCTTTTGTTTCAGGTCAGGCTAGGTTATTTCTCAGTAGAATAGGTTATCAGTTGAGGGAACACTTAGTTGAGGGAGAACTCAGCGAGGGAGAACTCAGCAACACAGCCTGAGGATATCAAGATCACACCATGAAGATCTAACTGAAACCATGCCAGAGACCTGAACCTGAAGAGAAGCCTGAAGGATGTCCCTCTGAGTGTAAACTTGGCTGTTCTAAGCTAAGTCAGGTGGACCACTCAGTGAAGAGCATGATCAAGAGGATCAGTGCTGCACCAAGTAGGTCCTGAAGGAATCAGGCTACTGTGGTCAGGGAAGTTTGTCATTCAGCCTTATGACAAACTTCTTGGAGTGATCTTCAAACAGTCTCTGAAGGATAACTACACTGAAGACGTTCAGTCTACTGAAGATTGTCAGTCAGTGAAGGAGGAAGCTACCTAAAGTCAGTGGGTCTTGGTCAACCCACTGAGTCAAAGATCCGTTGGATCCTGCCCACGTGGACCAATCAGCACAAGGCAGCAACTCTGACACTGACAAGGTCGCATTCCAAGAAAAGTGGTTGAAACCATTAATTGTATGGATTCAAATGTAATTTCCTCCAACGGTTACATTTGAATCCACACTATAAATACAAGCTCATAGCTGTGTTTTGAGTATGTGTGAAGTAAGAAAAATTAACACCTACGAGCTGTGAAGGTGTGAGTGTTTAGTGCATTATATTGGGAGTTATAAGGAGGCACGATTCCCATCTTGTACACTTAACTTTAGAGTTCATATATATACACAAATGAGTGTTCAGCTTGAAACTCATAGCTTAGAGAGGTTTTCCTAATCTAGCTTTAGGCTAACACATTGTAATGGAAAACCTCACCTATTTGGAGAAACCAAACTGAAACCAAAACCATGTAGTTAGGTTTGTTGGTGGAAGTTAGTTAGTGAGGAGAGGCAGCCCAGGGAGTGGCGTGGGTCCAGTGTTTTGTGCACCTTGGCACGTTAAAAACCAGAATCCCAGTTAGTGGATTTCCCGTTAAATCAGGCTGTGGATGTAAGAGCTTGAGTCTCCGAATAACGTTAAATTGAGCGTACTTATCTTTAAAAGTATTTACTAAAGTTTTGTGAAAATTTGCTCACTGAGAGAGCATTGTTAAAAAGGAAACTTTAGTTAATCATTCAGGTCAGGGAGGATCCTCTCATTGACCAGTTCAGGCAACGCACTCGAGAGTTCAGCATCTCGAGTCACTGTGTTACTTAGAGTATGAGTCTGCAAGCCTTCCACTGACTTGGTAGCTCAGCCTCTGAGTAATACAGTGACTTGAAGTGTAATCCTCTCGAGTCACTGTGTTGCTAAGTGCATGAGTCTTCAAGTCTTCTCACTGACTTGGTAGCTCAGCCTCTTAGCAATGCAGTGACTTGAGAACTCTTCACTCTTGCTGAACTCCTTGAGTAAAAAGTTTAAAAAAAATACCCCTGAATTCCCATTTTGGTATTCGAAAATGGGACCATCAATTGGTATCAGAGTTGGTTGTTCACATGACCTCTGATCCAGTTTTGTTAAGAAAAATGGTCAACCGAACAAATCTTAAATGTTTTAAACTATGGGAATTTCTGCATATTTCAAACTATTACTCGTGTTCTGACGTTATTCATGTAATAGAAAATCATTTGGTTAGAAGTTTTGGAATCATAAAAAAGGGGGAAATTGTTGGGATATGTTTAGTTTTGATGATTTTCTAAAACCACTTGTAAAAGGGTTGAAAGCAGTTAGTATAGTATCTTTTGTTTCAGGTCAGGCTAGGTTATTTCTCAGTGTAATAGGTTGTCAGTTGAGGGAACACTTAGTTGAGGGGGAACTCAGCGAGGGGGAACTCAGCAACACAGCCTGAGGATATCAAGATCACACCAAGAAGATCTGACTGAAACCATGCCAGAGACCAGAACCTGAAGGATGTCCCTCTGAGTGTAAACTTGACTGTTCTAAGCTAAGTCAGGTGGACCACTCAGTGAAGAGCATGATCAAGAGGATCAGTGCTGCACCAAGTAGGTCCTGAAGGAATCAGGCTACTGTGGTCAGGAAAGTTTGTCATTCAGCCTTATGACAAACTCTTGGAGTGATCTTCAAATAGTCTCTGAAGGATAACTACACTGAAGACGTTCAGTCTACTGAAGATCATCAGTAAGTGAAGGAGGAATCTACCTAAAGTCAGTGGGTCTTGGTCAACCCACTGAGTCAAAGATCCATTGGATCCTGCCCACGTGGACCAATCAGCACAAGGCAACAACTCTGACACTGACAAGGCCGCATTCCAAGAAAAGTGGTCGAAACCATTAATTGTATGGATTCAAATGTAATTTCCTCCAACGGTTACATTTGAATCCACGCTATAAATACAAGCTCATAGCTGTGTTTTGAGTGTGTGTGAAGTAAGAAAAATCAACACCTACGAGCTGTGAAGGTTTGAGTGTTTAGTGCATTATATTAGGAGTTATAAGGAGGCACGATTCACATCTTGTACACTTAACTTTAGAGTTCATAGATATACACAAATGAGTGTTCAGCTTGAAACTCATAGCTTAGAGAGGTTTTCCTAATCTAGCTTTAGGCTAACACATTGTAAAGGAAAACCTCACCTATTTGGAGAAACCAAACTGAAACCAAAACCATGTAGTTAGGTTTGTTGGTGGAAGTTAGTTAGTGAGGAGAGGCAGCCCAGGGAGTGGCGTGAGTCCAGTGTTTTGTGCACCTTGGCACGTTAAAAACAAGAATCCCAGTTAGTGGATTTCCCGTTAAATCAGGCTGTGGATGTAAGAGCTTGAGTCTCCGAACAACGTTAAATTGAGCGTACTTATCTTTAAAAGTATTTACTAATGTGTTGTGAAAATCTGCTCACTGAGAGAGCATTGTTAAAAAGGAAACTTTAGTTAATCATTCAGGTTAGGGAGGATCCTCTCACTGACCAGTTCAGGCAACGCACTCGAGAGTTCAGCATCTCAAGTCACTGTGTTACTTAGAGTATGAGTCTGCAAGCCTTCCACTGACTTGGTAGCTCAGCCTCTGAGTAATGCAGTGACTTGAAGTGTAATCCTCTCAAGTCACTGTGTTGCTAAGAGCATGAGTCTTCAAGTCTTCTCACTGACTTGGTAGCTCAGCCTCTTAGCAATGCAGTGACTTGAGAACTCTTCACTCTTGCTGAACTCCCTGAGCAAAAAGTTTAAAAAAATGCTCCTGAATTCCCATTTTGGTATTCGAAAATGGAACCATCAATTGGTATCAGAGTTGGTTGTTCACATGACCTCTGATCCAGTTTTGTTAAGAAAAATGGTCAACCGAACAAATCTTAAACGTTTTAAACTATGGGAATTTCTGCATATTTCAAACTATTTCTCGTGTTCTGACATTATTCCTGTAATAGAAAATCATTTGGTTAGATGTTTTGGAATCATCAAAAAGGGTGAAATTGTTGGGATATGTTTAGTTTTGATGATTTTCCAAAACCACTTGTAAAAGGGTTGAAAGGAGTCAGGATAGTATCTTTTGTTTCAGGTCAGACTAGGTTATTCCTCAGTAGAATAGATTGTTAGTTGAGGGAACACTTAGTTGAGGGGGAACTCAGCAACACAACCTGAGGATATCAAGATCACACCAAGAAGATCTAACTGAAACCATGCCAGAGACCTGAACCTGAAGAGAAGCCTGAAGGATGTCCCACTGAGTGTAAACTTGGATGTCCTAAGCTAATTCAGGTGTACCACTCAGTGAAGAGCATGATCAAGTGGATCAGTGCTGCACCAAGTAGGTCCTGAAGGAATCAGGCTATTGTGGTCAGGAAAGTTTGTCATTCAGCCTTATGATAAACTTCTTGGAGTGATCTTCAAATAGTCTCTGAAGGATAACTACACTGAAGACGTTCAGTCTACTGAAGATCATCAGTCAGTGAAGGAGGAAGCTACCTAAAGTCAGTGGGTCTTGGTCAACCCACTGAGTCAAAGATCCATTGGATCCTGCCCACGTGGACCAATCAGCACAAGGCAACAACTCTGACACTGACAAGGCCGCATTCCAAGAAAAGTGGTCGAAACCATTAATTGTATGGATTCAAATGTAATTTCCTCCAACGGTTACATTTGAATCCACGCTATAAATACAAGCTCATAGCTGTGTTTTGAGTGTGTGTGAAGTAAGAAAAATCAACACCTACGAGCTGTGAAGGTTTGAGTGTTTAGTGCATTATATTGGGAGTTATAAGGAGGCACGATTCACATCTTGTACACTTAACTTTAGAGTTCATAGATATACACAAATGAGTGTTCAGCTTGAAACTCATAGCTTAGAGAGGTTTTCCTAATCTAGCTTTAGGCTAACACATTGTAAAGGAAAACCTCACCTATTTGGAGAAACCAAACTGAAACCAAAACCATGTAGTTAGGTTTGTTGGTAGAAGTTAGTTAGTGAGGAGAGGCAGCCCAGGGAGTGGCGTGAGTCCAGTGTTTTGTGCACCTTGGCACGTTAATAACAAGAATCCCAGTTACTGGATTTCCCGTTAAATCAGGCTGTGGATGTAAGAGCTTGAGTCTCCGAACAACGTTAAATTGAGCGTACTTATCTTTAAAAGTATTTACTAATGTGTTGTGAAAATCTGCTCACTGAGAGAGCATTGTTAAAAAGGAAACTTTAGTTAATCATTCAGGTCAGGGAGGATCCTCTCACTGACCAGTTCAGGCAACGCACTCGAGAGTTCAGCATCTCAAGTCACTGTGTTACTTAGAGTATGAGTCTGCAAGCCTTCCACTGACTTGGTAGCTCAGCCTCTGAGTAATGCAGTGACTTGAAGTGTAATCCTCTCAAGGCACTGTGTTGCTAAGAGCATGAGTCTTCAAGTCTTCTCACTGACTTGGTAGCTCAGCCTCTTAGCAATGCAGTGACTTGAGAACTCTTCACTCTTGCTGAACTCCCTGAGCAAAAAGTTTAAAAAAATGCTCTTGAATTCCCATTTTGGTATTCGAAAATGGAACCATCAATTGGTATCAGAGTTGGTTGTTCACATGACCTCTGATCCAGTTTTGTTAAGAAAAATGGTCAACCGAACAAATCTTAAACGTTTTAAACTATGGGAATTTCTGCATATTTCAAACTATTTCTCGTGTTCTGACATTATTCCTGTAATAGAAAATCATTTGGTTAGATGTTTTGGAATCATCAAAAAGGGTGAAATTGTTGGGATATGTTTAGTTTTGATGATTTTCCAAAACCACTTGTAAAAGGGTTGAAAGGAGTCAGGTTAGTATCTTTTGTTTCAGGTCAGGCTAGGTTATTCCTCAGTAGAATAGGTTGTTAGTTGAGGGAACACTTAGTTGAGGGGGAACTCAGCAACACAACCTGAGGATATCAAGATCACACCAAGAAGATCTAACTGAAACCATGCCAGAGACCTGAACCTGAAGAGAAGCCTGAAGGATGTCCCACTGAGTGTAAACTTGGACGTCCTAAGCTAATTCAGGTGGACCACTCAGTGAAGAGTATGATCAAGTGGATCAGTGCTGCACCAAGTAGGTCCTGAAGGAATCAGGCTACTGTGGTCAGGAAAGTTTGACATTCAGCCTTATGAAAAACTTCTTGGAGTGATCTTCAAATAGTCTCTGAAGGATAACTACACTGAAGACGTTCAGTCTACTGAAGATCATCAGTCAGTGAAGGAGGAAGCTACCTAAAGTCAGTGGGTCTTGGTCAACCCACTGAGGCAAAGATCCGTTGGATCCTGCCCACGTGGACCAATCAGCACAAGGCAACAACTCTGACACTAACAAGGCCGCATTCCAAGAAAAGTGGTTGAAACCATTAATTTTACGGATTCAAATGTAATTTCCTCCAACGGTTACATTTGAATCCACGCTATAAATACAAGCTCATAGCTGTGTTTTGAGTGTGTGTGAAGTAAGAAAAATCAACACCTACAAGCTGTGAAGGTGTGAGTGTTTAGTGCATTATATTGGGAGTTATAAGGAGGCACGATTCACATCTTGTACACTTAACTTTAGAGTTCATAGATATACACAAATGAGTGTTCAGCTTGAAACTCATAGCTTAGAGAGATTTTCCTAATCTAGCTTTAGGCTAACACATTGTAAAGGAAAACCTCACCTAGTTGGAGAAACCAAACTGAAACCAAAACCCTCTAGTTAGGTTTGGTGGTGGAAGTTAGTTAGTGTGGAGAGGCAGCCCAGGGAGTGGTGTGAGTCTAGTATTTTGTGCACCTTGGCACGTTAAAAATAAGAATCCCAGTTAGTGGATTTCCCGTTAAATCGGGCCGTGGATGTCAGAGCTTGAGTCTCCGAACAACGTTAAATTGAGCGTACTTATCTTTAAAAGTATTTACTAAAGTGTTGTGAAAATCTGCTCACTGAGAGAGCATTGTTAAAAAGGAAACTTTAGTTAATCATTCAGGTTAGGGAGGATCCTCCCACTGACCAGTTCAGGCAACGCACTCGAGAGTTCAGCATCTCGAGTCACTGTGTTACTTAGAGTATGAGTCTCCAAGTGTTCCACTGACTTGGTAGCTCAGCCTCTAAGTAATGCAGTGACTTGAAGTGTAATCCTCTCGAGTCACTTTGTTGCTAAGAGCATGATTTTTCAAGTCTTCTCACTGACTTGGTAGCTCAGTCTCTTAGCAATGCAGTGACTTGAGAACTCTTCACTCTTGGTGAACTCCCTGAGCAAAAAGTTTAAAAAAAATGCTCCTGAATTCCCATTTTGGTATTCGAAAACGGGACCATCATATCCTCTTAGCCGCTTCCAAATGACTTCTCTTGGGATCAGCCTGATACCTAGCACACACACCAACTACAAACGTAATGTCAGGCCTACTTGCAGTCAGGTATAATAAAGAACCTATCAGCCCTCGATACACAGTCTGATTTATTGAAGTCCCTTCAGTGTCAGGATCCATCTTCCAATTTGTGTTCATAGGGATCCTGGCTGGATTGCTGTTCTGAAAACCAAACTTATGAATCAAGTCTCTTGTATACTTGGCCTGATTAATGAAGATACCTTGATCAGTCTGCTTGACCTGTAATCCTAAAAAGAAGTTCATCTCTCCCATCATTGACATCTCAAATTTACCAGTCATCAACTTAGAGAATTTCTCACATAGCTGATGATTTGGTGATCCAAATATTATGTCATCCACATAAATCTGAACCAAGAGAATGTCATCACCTTCAGTGATCCTGAATAGTGTCCTATCCACGGTTCCCTTCTTGAACCCATGGTCTATCAGGAATTGAGAGAGGATATCATACCAAGCTCTTGGTGCTTGCTTAAGTCCATAGAGTGCTTTCTTCAAATGGTATACTCTATCTCCAACCTCAAACCCGGGAGGTTGTTCAACATATACCTCTTCATTGAGTACAACATTCAGGAAGGCACTCTTGACGTCCATTTGATACACCTTAAACTTCTTGTATGTTGCATATGCAAGGAACAACCTAATAGCTTCCAACCTAGCCACTGGAGCAAAAGTCTCATCATAGTATATTCCTTCAGACTGACAATACCCTTTTGCCACCAGTCTTGCCTTGTTCCTTACCACAACACCATTCTTATCCTTCTTGTTCTTAAAGACCCACTTGGTACCAATAAAAACTTGATGCCTAGGTCTATCTACCAGTTCCCAAACTTGATTCCTTGTGAACTGATTCAAATCCTCTTGCATGGCTATGATCCAGTTCGAGTCAGTGAGAGCTTCTTCAATGTTCTGAAGCTCTTGCTTAGAGAAAAAGCAACAGAACAATGCACTCTCACCATGAAACCGTCTGGTCCTGACTCCCTCAGTTGGATCACCAATAAATTGATCAATAGGATGATCCTCTATCCATGTTCTTTTGCCTGGAGTTGTCCCTGAAGTACCTGCAATGTTAGTGTCTACAGGCTCATAAAATTCAGGAAATTGAACAGTAGGGGATGAACCCGTATCTATACTAAAGGGATTAACAAGCTTAATATCTGGGACATTGGTTCCCCCTTGATGAGGTGACTCAGGAACCGTCTCAGCTGCGACCGCATCTTCATAGACGGTGCTTACCTCAGGTTGAGCCTGTTTCTCAGTCTGAGGCTCAACAATCCCTGATGTGTTGGGCTTAGGAGTGGCACTTGGTTCATCATCCTGATCATCGTCATCATCCCATCTTGGAATTGGCACAGTTTTGACCTTTGGATCAGGTTGATTCTTAAAACTCAGCCTTGTCACACTTCTTGTGACCTCCTCAGTGTCAGGATTCAACATTTTTATCCTAGACTCATTAACAGATTCATCAAACACAACATATTGTGATTCTTCCACAACAAGGGTCCTAAAATTGTAAACCCTGAATGCTTTACTAACTTCAGAATATCCTAAGAATATTCCTTCATCAGACTTGCTATCAAAGGCTTTCAATTGGGTCTTCCCATTGTTGAGGATGAAGCACTTACAGTCAAATACATGAAAGTAAGAGATACGAGGCTTCCTCTTATTCCATGTCTCATATGGGGTCTGTGCATGTTATTTGTTCAGCATAGATCTGTTCTGAGTGTAGCATGCAGTGTTGATTGCCTCAGCCCAGAATTTCTTGGGCAATCCTGACTCAGCCAGCATGGTCCTGGCAGCTTCCTTTAGTGTCCTGTTCCTTCTTTCAGCGACACCATTCTGTTGTGGGGTTCTAGTTGCAGAAGTCTCATGAGCTATACCAAGTTCATTGCAAAAGTCAGAAATATATGAATTTATAAATTCAGTGCCCTTGTCAGATCTGATTTTAGTAATGGACTGATTCTTCTCATTGCTGAGTCTTCTGAGCAACTCTGGAAGCTTCACCTGTGTTTCCTTCTTATTCAACAAGAAAATAACCCAAATATATCTAGAATAATCATCAATAACCACAAGGGCATATTTCCTACCATTCATACTCACAGGTGTTATGGGACCAAATAGATCCATGTGCAAGAGCTGAAGTATCCTGTCAGTGGAATGAGAAGCTTTCTCTTTGCTCTGACCTGCTTCCCTTCCTGACAAGCTTTGCACACATGATCTATGCTAAAAACTTCATTAGGTAGACCTTCAACAAGTGTCTGTCTAGAAATTTTGTTAAGAATCTTGAAGTTCAGGTGGCTTAATCTTTTATGCCATAGCCAACTGAGCTCTAGTGAGCTTTTAGCAACGAAACAGGTATTAGGAATAGTGATGCTCCAATCAGCGAGATAAACGTTACCTTTCTTGATACCTGATAGAAGCACTTTTGTTTATTTGTCCTTGACTGAACATATATTCGATGAGAACTCAACACTGAAACCTTTATCACAGAATTGGCTTACTAACAACAGGTTATGCTTCAGTCCTTCCACAAAGGACACATTTTCCACTCTGACAGTACCTATTCCAGTCATATGCCTTGAGCATCCACTGTCTAGGTACCAAACAGCTTTGTTTGAGTCTCCTCTCCTCTTGTTCTGATCCACAGCCGCTTGCAAACAAATCAGGCCTTAGGTACCCATTGGGTGTTGGGTCCTATAGTGTCAGATGTACCCTTCGGGATCCAGACTTGCTTAACTACCCTGATTGCCTCAGAGTGGTAAATTTGTCTCCCTGAACCATCAACATACACAACTTTCTTCTTCTTTGCCTGAGAGGAAGATGGTGTATGAGTGCTAGACTTAGGCTTCACAGGAGCCTGAGTGGGTGCCTTAAGAGTTGGCTTCCTGTTCTTCCTAGGTCTGGGTGCAGCAGGTCTTGGGCCTTGTTCTTGATAAGGACCCTGTGTTCTATTCCCCCTAGGCAAGTGAGGGAATGGAAAATAGTTAAAGGCCTCAGGATGCCAAAACCATGCAGGTGTCATCATATTTGACCTTCCCTGTTGGTATTGCCAAACATGATGGTACCCTCCCTAACCAGTCTGAGGACTCTTGGCCTGAGTCTTCCTCTGCTTTCGCTGAGGCTTTCTCTGGCCTGAGTTCTCAGGGACCTCCTTTGGTTGCTTTGCCTTTCCCTTTGGTTTTGGCTTAGCAACCTTGGGGGCAACCCTGACTGTGTCAACAGTTTCGTTGCCCTTATCAGTTTGACGGGCCTGAATTACAACCTTAGGTGCACTTTGGCCTGCCTGAACAAATACCCTCCAGTGTTGCTCCCTGAAGCAACATGAGACTGACCCTTAGGAACATATCCAAGTCCCTTTTTCTCGTTCCCAAGCATCTGGCTGCTATTTATTTCCTCTCTAGCCACTGAGGATTTATTCATTGCTGCAACCTTTTGCTTGAGTGAGTCCTCACCCTTTTTCAGGATTTCATGTCTGGCAAAGAGGTCATCAAACTTACTTTTGAGTGCTTTCAGTTCTTCCTTCCTGACCAACTCTTCTTCAGCCAATTCCTTCAGAATCTTCTCTCTTGGGAGACGTTCAGCATTGATTAAATCAATCTCCTGAGTTAGTCTCACAATCTGAGTTGATTCTTTAAAATCAGACTGAGTGAGCTGATCATTCAGGTTCTGGACCTCAGTACTCAATTTCTTGTTCTCATCTACCAAGAAGATATTAGTTTCCTGCAATCTGGAGAAATTAACCATCAATTGATCTAGGCAGATCTGAAGGTTCATTTCTCTGACTGACTCTGAGCTAAGCTCAGGATTTTGACCAGTGTAGGAACCACATATAGAGTTAGATGTTACCTCTGGTTCCTCCCTTACCATCAGGCAGACATCATCGTACTCATCATCAGAAAAGAGTTCAGGCAATCTCTCCTCAGGACCATCAGAGTCAGTTGTATCCTCAGCGAGCATGGCTCTCCGGTCAGCAAGTCTCTGGTCTCTCTTGTCCCCCCTGTCCTCTCTTTCCCTTGCACAGCTTTGGACAATCATACTGATAGTGCCCGCTCTTGTTACAGTTGTAACATGTTTGTTGCTCATCTCCTCTCTCTCTCCTTGGTTCAGGGATCCTCCTTGAGTCAGGTTCCCTCTGTCTTGATGAGCTTTCAGTCTTTCCTGAGTGCTTGTCATCATGAGTACGTCTCTGTTCATCCCTGCTATCGGGCTTTGGATCTGAATATCTTCTTTCATCGCCACGATCTCTCCTCTGGTCAGTATTTCTCCTTTCCTCATATCTCCTTGAGCTTTGGTGGGTTCCTTCAGGTTTTCTGTCACGTGAGTCTTGATAAAATTTCTTATAACGACCAAACTTGGAATTAAGCTTATCAAAGCGTCTGGCCATCAGGCTGTACTCCTCAGCAAGCTCTTCCTTTCTAATCTCCATCAGTGACTTTGATGAAGACTCAACAGGTTCAGACCTGGCCTTGAACGCCACACTTTTCTCAGGAGTTTTCTCCTTTTCTTCCTCTTCTGGCTGAACTTTCTTCTTTCTTTTGTTGAGATCAAATTCCAGTGCTTTAAGCTCTAAAAAAAGTAAAGCAGAAGTTATGTTACTCATATCCTGAGTGTTCTTAAGCATAATTACACTGTTATCCCATCTCTCAGGAAGGGCATTCAGGATCTTTGAACTAACATCTCTCTTAGGAACATCCTTGTCTAGCATCACCAACTCATTTATCAACTTGATGAACCTTGACTCCATCTGGTCGATTGTCTCATCAGGCAGCATTTCGAGCGCTTTGAACTTCTGAATGACAATGTTTCTCTTGTTCTCCTTTATCTTTTCTGACCCCTCGCACATTCTGGTCAGCTCATCCCAAACCTCCTTTGCTGTCTTTAAGTTCATCAACCTCGCTGACTCCTCGAAAGGCACCGTATGCAAGATGATATTTCTGGCAACATTGTCCAGTCCCATCATCTTGATCTCGTCAGTGGTCATATCCTTCCTTTCCTTAGGAATGGATACGCCAATCTCTAGATCGTAATATCCCCTCCCTCTGACATTAGGGATGGTGATCTTGATCGGTCCTTCCCTGAGAACACGCGGTATCTGGTCATGGATGGCATCAAGATGTGCTTCTAATCTGAACTTCCAATAGACAAAGTTAGATACAGAGAATTCAGGTAGCGAAGCTTCAAGTCTCCTTGAAGTCATGATGATGCGAGTTTTATGAAAAGCAAACTCAGATCTGTTTAGTAATCACCAACAATTTCTCCTCTGAAACTATTAGTATTCAAAGTCAATGGTCTTTTGAACCACTGCTCTGATACCACTTGTTGGTCCCGGTACAAGAGTGATGAATACGTGTATGGGGGGGAATACACGTATACCAATTTTTCAACTTAAAACCCTGCTGAATCCCCTTTACTCAGAGTGATAAAGAACTCAGAGCTGATAATCTCCCTACTGGCTACACTTAGTGCGGGTCAATTGGCTGACTATCAATTCGAGTTTAGTGCAGAAATGCGTGAGCCCTGATAGTTTAAAGTCTTGTTTAGTTTGCTTTCTGAAAAACTTGAATACTCAATTCTGAATAGTGATTAGTAGGGCAGTGCTCTTTTTGAGGATCGGGCTGATTGATTCGAGCCTGATAAAACCAAATGCTAATGAATTAAAAAGTGATATAGAAAGTAAGAACAATATCAAAGAAGTAAAAACACAGGGAGTTTAACGTGGTTCAGAGACTCAAGCTCCTACGTCCACGGTCTGATTTAACAGGAAATCCACTCAAGGGATTCTTGTTTTTAACGTGCCAAGGTGCACCAAGATCAGCTACCTCACTGACCTATACAAACTCCTTACTAACTCACCAACAACTTACTTCTAACAAACCTAACTTAGGGTTTTGGTTTCAGTTTGGATTCCATCTAAGTTGAGATTATCCTTACAAGGCAAAGTTATGCTAAGGATTGGATAATCTCTCTAAGCTTAAGATAATGTTAGTTCGCTCTTTGGAATACAGAATGACTCCCAGTAGCTAAGAAACACTTGGGAAATTTAGATGGTTTCGAGTGCTTCTTCTAAAGACTGAATGCTTTGAGGCTTGAGAGTTTGAGTAATTTTTGGCTTGGAAATTTCCAGTAACCTTGAATGGGTTCAAGGCCTTCTGTATTTATAGATGATTTGAAAAACTATCCGTTGGAGAGATAGCCTTCTTATCATCTATATAGAGTGGATCAAACGAATATATCCTCATGCAGCAGCCGTCCTTGCATGGAGTAAGGTAGTTGCATTAAATGCACATTAAATGCTTGCCCGTTGAATATGCAATCTGAAGTCAGTATTCTGTCAGGTTCCGTACGTGCGTGTCCTTCGCGGATTGGTCCACGTCATCAGGTTGGTGAGAATGTCGGAACTTATTCCTAGGCTGCAGGCTTGTCTTATTAAGTTCTCTTTGACTTGAGCTCACCGATCTTGTCCTAACGCTGACTTTGCTTTTGCATTGCTTGACTCTTGTTAGGATAAAAACTGTTAGTTTTGATGAGTTAAAACAAACCAGAAGATGTAATAGGACCATCTGGACCTGTTAGCCAGATGATGATATAGATTAGGACTTAGTCTAGGGGGAACTGCCAGACCAGAAGACTTCACCAGAAGAGTCACCAGAAGACCCCACCAGAGGACTTCACCAGAGGACTCCACCAGAAGACTTCACCAGATGAGAACAGACCAGAGGCAGAGGACCTTCCCCAGACCAGACGAGTCCGGACCAGACGAGTCTGGTGGAACAAAAGATGCTCAGTTTGATCTCCTGTTTCCACTGAGTATTTTGGTTGTTCACCAGATTAGGACCAGAAGACACCTAGGTTGCCTGGTGTCTGGTCTTGCCTTCTCTGGAGAGAATCAGAGTTAGGCAGAGGAAGCTATTGACTGTCGGTGATTCAAATCAAGTCAACAAGATCAGGATTGGAAAGTTCTAAAGATAATCAATCCAAGGATCCCACCAACCCAATCAATCAATTAGGGAATTGATTGATTGAAGCTTTCTTATATAGAGGATCTGATTGGATTAGCCCTCCAACGACTAGCCCTAATCCCCTCTATAAATACAAGAGTGCAGTTCAAGAAAAAGCTCTAGAGATACTATATACGCGCACAGTTGATCCAAGCTTTTGATATTCATTCCAAGCACTCTTACTGTTCATAATATTCCATCTACTCTAAAGGAGTTATTGAAACCACAACCTGTTCATCTATCAGACAAGGTTGTTGGCTGTTGATCTTTAGATTTAAGTTAAATCTAAAGAGGTGTAAGAAGGAACTGGTACTTCCCAAATTCCAGTAAGTAAGTGAGTTAGTCGGTTGTTAGTGAGACCCCTTGGATATAAGGGAGAGTGGACGTAGGATATTCAAATCCGAACCACTATATATCTTGTGTTCTTTATTGCTTTATTTTACTTACTGTCTTATTGCCTTTTATTCTCTTGTAAAAAGAATTTGAAAGACATTTAACTTAAGCTTCCGCAATTAATCTAACTAGTGGGACCAACAAGTGGTATCAGAGCAGTGTGTCCAACGACCACTGCTTTGAAAAGGTTTTGGTGGTCACCGGGCAGATCCATTGCTCTTTAGTGCTTTTGTTCAAGTTCTTGTTATTTCCCTTAATTTTATCAAAATGTCTGCAAAATCTTCTTACAAGAGCCGTAAGCTCCCAGAATTCTCTTTTGAGGATTACAGCCACTGGAGCTTCATGATGAGCAATCATCTTGGAGCTATTCACCACCGCATGTTAGATGTGGTTGAAAGTGGCCCCATCAAATTTTACTGGACTCCTATTGATAGTGGCAGGTCAGAGTCCAGGGAAGAAACTAGTGAAGCTGCCCAGAAAACTGCAGAGGATAGAGTCCCCAGGCAGAGAATTCTAAAAAAGAGAGATGAGCTTGATAATGATGAAAGAAAGCTCTACAACTTGGACCAGGTGGCAAGAACAGAGATCATCAACACACTTACCAAAGAGGTGATTGAAAAGGTCAGAACGTGTGCCACTGCCAAGGAGATGTGGGACAAACTGGCATTACTCTGTGAGGGAACAGAGAAGATCAAAGACAACAAACTCCAAGTTGTTCAACACTCGTTTGATACCTTCAAGATGAAACCAGACGAGACCATTGACCAGCTGGACATACGTCTCACAAATCTCCTGAACAAGGCTAGTGCCTTAGGTAAGACCTACTCTGAAAAAGAAATAAATAGTAAAATCTTGCGTTCACTAACAAGCAGGTGGAGAATTAAAGTCACTGTGATCAAGGACAACAAGGATCTCAATACTCTGGATCATCATCTCCTGTTGTCTGATCTCAAAGCCTATGAGTATGATCTTCAAGAGGAGGATCAAACAGAAGAGGTTTCCTCTTCTGGTCAGAAAGGTGTTGCATTCTCTTCAACCATCAAGTCTGATGTCAAGCCAAAGGAGTCTACTGCAGATGACTTGAGCCTCAAGGAGTAGGTAGCACTTCTAACTCGTAAATTAGATAAAATGAGTTCAAAATATGGCAGGTACAAAAGGCATTGGAAGGAATCTTCCAGAGACAGAAAGAGTTCCTTCAAACCTGCAGAGAAGGAGAAGACATCTGGAGACTCAAGGGAGACCAGATTCAGAACTCCAGAAAGGAGGAGAGATGACAACCCTGGCAACTCCAGGAGATCAGATTATCAGAGGAGGGATGGTAGCTCTGGCAGACCTGACTATCAGAGGAGAGAGAGTAGCCCTGCCAGATCAGACTACAACCAGAGGAGGAGAGAGCCAAGTCCTAGTCCCAGAGGAGACAATGCCTGCTACACATGCAACAAGACTGGTCACTACAGTTATGATTGTCCTCAACTTACTCCTAGGGAAAGAGAAGAGAAAAGGATCAAGAGAGATAGGAGATATGCAGACAAGAGAGCATTGCTGGCAGAAGCAGAAGAGGAGGATACTAGTTCCAGTTCTTCTTCTTCTGACTTTGGTACAGATGATGATGTGTGTCTTATGGCAGACATCACTGAGGTAAATGAAACTACTCTAGTCCTATCAAATTCCAAATGTACTGAATTCTCTAATTCATCTGGTAACTCCAGAGAGTCTGATATGCAACAAATGCTATCAGATCTCCAAAATTTTGTCCAACTCTGTCAAAAACTTGAGAAAGAGAATGGTAGGCTCAGAGCTGAAGTTCAATCTCTCTCTCATGAGCATAAATCCACCAGAGAACTCATGAAAGATCATTCCAAAGAAGTCTCTGAACTTCAGGATAAGATCACAGAAAGAGATACTCTGGTAGATCAACTCATGAAAGAAAAGAACTCTCAAGAAGATGAGATCACTGAACTCAGGGCCAAATACCAGACTCTTATCAAGGGAAAACAAGTTGCTCATAACATAGAGGAGATACCTATGCCCAGAGAAGCTCCTAAGATACCATCTGTTGTATCTATCATATCAGAGTCTTCTCAGCGCATTTGTGATAAGAGTGGTTTAGGATATTCTGGAATTACCTCTAAAACTCATAAATACTTTTATAATAAAGACAAGTCTGTAAGAGCTGGTAAATTGGTAGAAATCTTGGATAATAAAGACTTAACTGGTAATGGTTACAAGGTGGTTCACAATCCTGACTGGGAAAGGAATCACCCTGTTAATCACATAACATATGGTCCAGAAGAGTTGACTGTTCTAGAAGAGAAGATGCTAGAAAATAAGTGTCAAAAAGGGGAACCATTAAAGATTGATGGTTCTGTGAACAATGAGTCCCAAGGAGTAGAAATTACTCAAATTGGAGGACCCCAGAGAAATCCTCAAAGGGAACCTAAACAGATTAGGGGACCTCAAAGGAAACACTCAAGAAAGGGGAATACCAATCAGAGTAATAACTACCAGAGAAGGAACAATGTTCAACAGCACCAGGCACCCCAGAGACAGTTTTCTCAGAGGAATCAATTCCAGAATAGGTATACTCAAAGGAACTATAATCACCAGAGCAAGTCTAATTATCAGAGCCAGAGGAGGTCTTCCAGACCCATCTATAGAAAACCAACTGATCTGGGAAGTTATGACACCAGAGATGGTTCTTCTAGGATTTACCCTTACAACCAGACCTTTAAGACCATGTCTTTGAGGCAGGCTATTCCAAAGGCCAGATTTGAGAAAAGGTACACCAGACCTGTTTATAGGAAAGGTGTCCTTATCAGACCAGTAGCTCAATATGTCATTGTCAGAGGACATGTGCTGGTAGATAGATTTGGAAGAAAGATAAGATCCCCTCATCCATCAAAGGATGATCTTTATCTTTGGATTCCTACAAAACCTGCAACTAACCAATCAGGACCCAGCACTAGTAGGGGACCTAATTGATTTCTCTGCAGGTAGATAAGAGTCCATTGGAGAAAGGATTTTCAAGCAACCATGTCTGGTACATTGATAGTGGATGTTCCAAGCACATGACCTTCCTAAAGGATAATCTCCAAGATTTCAAGCCATTAAATGGACCAAGAGTGATGTTTGGTGACAACAACTATGGAGTCACCAGAGGAGTTGGAAAGTTGACCTTCAATGGAGTATCTGTAGATGAAGTCTATTATGTAGAAGGACTCAAGCATAATCTGCTTTCAGTATCCCAATTCTGTGACAAGGGATACTCAGTGAAGTTTTCTAGTGATTCATGCACTGTTTTCTCTTCTGATTATAATGATATCTTGCTAATAGGCTTGAGGAAGGGTAACATTTATCTTGCAGATTTTAACAGTTGCCCAAGAAATGCTTGCCTGGTTGCAAAAGGATCTGCAGAGAACAGCTGGATTTGGCACAAGAGATTGTGTCATCTTAACTTCAAGACACTGAATAAGATTGCCAGAAAAGGTCTCATTCGATGTCTTCCTAATGAAGTGTTTAAGAAGGATCAGGTTTGTGGTTCATGCCAGAAGGGTAAACAACCCAAGACTTCCTTTAAGGATGTCCAGAGCACAACCACAACCAGAGTACTTCAACTACTTCACATGGATCTGTTTGGACCTGTTTCTCCTCTTAGTTTCAGTGGAAGGAAGTACACCTTAGTGATAGTAGATGACTTTTCAAGATACACTTGGGTAATGTTCTTGTTTAAAAAAAATGAAACTATGACTAAGCTGCCAGAGTTCTTCAAGCAGATTCAGAATGAGCAGAACCAGAGCATAGTCAGGATCAGAAGTGACAAAGGAATAGAGTTTTTGAATTCACACATTGCAGATTACTGCAAGGACCATGGGATTTTTCATGAGACATCTGCTGCTAGAACACCTCAACAAAATGGAGTAGCAGAAAGAAGGAATATGACCCTCAAAGAAGCTGCAAGAACACTTCTGGCAGAATACAACACTCCGCAAAGATTTTGGGCAGAGGCCATTAATACAGCTTGCTACACTCAGAACAGGTGCCTGATTGCCCAGGGACATAATAAGACTCCATATGAGGTATGGAAAGGTAAAACCCCATCTGTTTCATATTTTCATGTTTTTGGATGTAAGTGTTTCATCCATGACAATGGGAAATCTAAATTAAGAACCTTTGATGCCAAAGTGGCTGATGGAATATTTTTAGGATATTCCAGCACCAGTAAGGCTTTTAGAGTTTTTAATAAGAATTCACTTTGTGTGGAGGAAACACCTCATGTTGTTTTTGATGAATCTACTTTTGAGTGCAAGGTGGACTTAAAGTCTTCTGATGAGTTTCAGAACCAGCCTACACCCAGAGTTATCAAGGTCACTCTACCTATTCTTGATTCAGATTCAGATGATGACCCATCTCCTGGTTCTCTGAAGCAGAAGCCTTCACAAGGAGCAGAACCAGAAGAAGTTGGAACTCCTGTAGGGGGAAGCTCTTCTGCAGGTGGTGTTAATCATCAAGATACTGCAGAAGATGATCACCCAGGCAAGACCACGGGAAGGAGGACCCTGGTTGATCACCCCAATGACCTGATCTTAGGAGATCCAACTAAGGGTGTCCAGACTAGGAGAACTCTTAACTTAGCTGTCTTATTCAATTGCTATGTGTCCTTGATTGAGCCCAAGAACATCAAGGAGGCACTGAAAGATTCAAATTGGATTGTTGCTATGCAGGAGGAGTTGAATCAATTCACCAGACAGGATGTTTGGGAGCTGGTAGACAGACCAAGACATCAAAAGGTGATAGGCACTAAGTGGGTTTTCAAGAATAAGAAAGATGAGAATGATGTCATTACTAGGAACAAGGCAAGGCTAGTGGCCCAGGGTTATTCTCAGTCTGAAGGAATAGACTATGATGAGACATTTGCTCCTGTTACCAGACTAGAAGCCATCAGACTGTTCTTAGCATATGCTGCTCACATGAAGTTCAAAGTATACCAGATGGATGTGAAATCTGCCTTTCTTAATGGGATTCTCATTGAGGAAGTGTATGTGGAACAACCCCCTGGTTTTGAACAAGGTGACAAGGTGTTTAAGCTTAAGAAAGCTCTTTATGGGCTGAAGCAGGCACCCAGAGCATGGTATGACACTCTATCTCAATTTCTTCTGGACAATGGTTTTACAAAGGGTAAGATTGATAGGACCTTGTTTAGGAAAGAAGAAGGAAAGGACATCCTTCTGGTCCAAATATATGTTGATGACATTATATTTGGATCCCCTAACAAGAAGCTGTGTGAGAAGTTTGGTGAGCTCATGCAGGGTCAGTTTGAGATGTCCATGATGGGAGAAATGAATTACTTCTTGGGTCTGCAGGTTAAGCAATCAGAGAAGGGAATTTTTATTAATCAAGAAAAGTACACCAGAAACATGTTAGAGAAATTTGGAGTAGGATCTAGCAAAGCAGCCAAGATCCCTATGATGACAAATTTCAACATGGATCCAGATGCGTCTGGAGAGAGTGTGGACCAGACTCAGTACAGAGCACTTATTGGTTCTCTTTTGTACCTGACTGCAAGCAGACCAGATATTACTTTTGCTGTAGGAGTTTGTGCCAGATTTCAAGCTAATCCCAAGAAGAGTCACTTGGAAGCAGCTAGGAAGATATTGAAATATCTTAAGGGAACTGTGAATTTAGGATTATGGTATCCTGCAGATGATAACTTAGAATTGAGTGGTTATTCAGATTCAGACTATGGTGGATGCATAATAGATAGGAAATCTACAAGTGGAACATGCCAATTTTTAGGGAATAAATTGGTATCCTGGTTTTCTAAGAAGCAGACTTCAGTTGCTACATCAACAACAGAAGCAGAGTACATGGCTGCAGGGAGCTGTTGTTCACAACTTCTCTGGATTAGTCAACAGCTTAGGG
Organism: Ballota nigra; assembly: GCA_947034835.1. Lineage (NCBI taxonomy): Eukaryota > Viridiplantae > Streptophyta > Magnoliopsida > Lamiales > Lamiaceae > Ballota > Ballota nigra. The sequence continues at coordinate 55,778,374 of OX344726.1, forward strand.
ATTACCAGATTAGAGCTAAGGATATTCCTATTTTCTGTGATAGTAATAGTGCAATTGCCATCACCCAGAATCCAGTTCTTCATACCAGGTGCAAACATGTTGATATAAGGCATCATTTTATCAGAGATCATGTTGAGAAGGGAGATATAAGGATGGAAAAGATTGCAACAGAGAAGCAGAGAGCAGATATTTTGACTAAGCCTTTGGCTGAGACCAGATTCAGAGAGTTAGCTTTTGAGTTAGGATTGTTGGATCTAGAGACAGATTTGTTTTAGGGGGAACAACAGAGAAGTATCCTTTGTTTCATTACTTTATTTCATATATTTTTTTAAAACTAACATACCTGCAGATTAGACATTTCAGAGAAGTTATAGATGAGGTATCCACCATGTGACACTTATCCCAGATGAGGTGCTGAGTCAGAGATATGTCCAAAGTCTTTTCTGACCAGGACCAGATGAGTTCCATCAGAGGAGATGTCTCACCAGACTAGTTGTGGTATCATCTGGTTACAATATCAGGTGACAGGTATGTCTTTACTTCTCTGGCCTCTGTTCATTGGGATACACTTTTCAAATTAGTAAGTACACTTAAAACCTTTCAACTTCGGGGTGTATTTATAACTAGGGTATAGGGCCTAGGCAATCATTTCGCTTTTTCTCTTGACTGCCACAAATCCCCTTTATGCCCAGTCCCAATGTCTATGCCTACGCACCAGATTAAATCTGTATCTCGTCTTTCATCATGGCCACCGGATTTCATCACTGTGCAAAATGTCAATCAATGCTAAAATTGATTTTGTTTCCTCAATTAAATTTGAAATTACACGCGTTCACACTTCATTTATTATTCAAGCCACGCGTATTACCCTATTTAAATCAAATTTACTTTCAATCTGTCCCTTCACGTTTCCATACTTTCAAACCCTAACCTCTCTCTGCAAAGCTTTTTTTTTCTCTCTCTCTCTCTCTCTCACAGATATGGCTCCCCCATGTAATTTTGATCATGCCCTAATGATGAAGAAACTGAAAATGGAGATGGTGGTTGACTTCTACACCACCAAGAACTCGTCTGCACTTGCTATTCTGGAACTATTGAGGAGATCCGGAGTTGAGAAGTTGATCTCCACCATTCCCAGAGATTTTCGTACTCTTGATGGATATGCGGCCCAATTTCTGGTTCGAATGAAGATCAACGAAGACCATATTTCTTCAAAAATTGACAAGGAAGATTTGGTGTTTTCCAAGCATGATTTCTGTGCCCTGTTTGGAAACATTTCGGTGGAAGGGGTGGATCCTTTAACCTACAAGGAGGATGATATTGTGGGTTCCTTCAAATTGTTTACTCTTTCTTCTTGCCAGAGTATCACGAAGGGATTTCTGGATAAACATTTAAGGCAGAAGTACAAGGTGCTTTTCGACATAGTTGTAAAGGTGTTGATGTGTGAGAATCACAGCACGGATGCGATTTTTAATGGAAGAATGTGTGTGATGAGGGCTCTGTATGACGGCATCCAATGCAATTGGGCAGAGTTCTTTTGGGGCGTCTTGAGGAAGAATAAGGTGAAAGTTAACAAGGAGGCTTGTCCTTCCAAGCCAGGGGAAATGCAGTTTTATTTCACTGCTAATGTTTCGTTGGGAACGAAACTTACCTTGATTTTGGACTCATTGCTTCCAGAGAAGAGATGGAAGGAGACTTGGTGCAAAGGATTTCACAAGTCTAAAGTGCTATTCTCAAAGGATGGTCCCCTTCATGGCCATCCTGATTCTGATGGAGAAGAAGCCATCCCTGCCCCTCCTCTACAGGCAGTACCCTCACCTGCAAAGGGGCAGAAGCAGCAGCACAAGCAGAAGACCCATAAGAAAGCTTCTGAAGCATCTGGTTCTTCAACCATTGCCTTTTCTGGTTCCTCAGAGGAGGACCAGATTCCCCTTCTTGAAGTGCTTAAGAAGAAGGGTGATGATGATAAAGCTGTTAAGAAGGCTGGAGCAGCCAAGAGGAAGCGGCCAGAGGAGGCCAGGAGAGGCTCTGCTAAGAAGTCAAGAACTAGCAGGAAGGCCAGGAAAACTCTTCTGGTGGATGAGCCATCAGAAGAGGAAGATGAAGACGAGGATGTGCCTCTTGTGAAGAAATCCAAGGCTAAGAGAGCCATTCTTCAAGATCCTGACTCTGGCTCTGATCTTGGAGAAGCCTTGGAGAAGGCCATTGATGAGGCTTCCCAGATGATGGTAGATGTCTCTGCTCCAGAGCATGTTGTACCTGCTGATGTTGACTCAGCAGAGGTAAATCCCTCCATTCCATCTTCTACCCCTATTAATCTTGTCTCCCCTTCTACCTCTCCCCCAGATAATATTCCCCAAACCCCATCTGCCTCTGGTAACCCTATTGAAACACCAGAGCAGACTCTCCCAGATACCCCAGTATTTACTCCCTCAACCATTCCTACTCAAACACCTTCTCCCCCAAATACCCAAACTCATCTTCCCACAAACCCCTCTCCCCCAGTTTCTGTATCAGAGGTGTCGTCAACCTCTTCTGGTGCAGAACTCCCACCTCCAAACACCTCCACATCCCAAATACCACCTTCACCTTCTGTACCAGAGATTCCGCCATCCTCTGGTGCAGAGCAATCCATCCCCTCCACCTCTACTTCACAAAACCCTAACCCTCCCCAAACTCATACAGTCCAGGACCCAACCATTTCTATAGCTCTGGGATTTCCTGCCCCTCCCCCTTCCCCAACCTGCTTAACAAGCGATGATAGTGAAGATGAGGAAGCTTCACTTGAGCCTGCTAACTTAGCACCTTCCTCCTCTGCCTCTGGGCCCAAGCCCTTTATTTTCTCTTCTAATGAGATGGGTCCCATCAGGCAGAGTATGAGTGTGAGTGCTCAACTCTGGCTAAGAGAGCAATTTCCTATTTTGTTGGAGCACTCACCCCTCCTGGCAGATCTGACGGATGCCAAGGTTTGGAGTATGGCCACACTCCAAGATGTTGAAGATCTTATGCTTCTGCTGGAGGAGATGTCTCCCTCTACCTTCACTACTTGGGAGATTGAGCTAAAGAAGAGGTTAAATATTCAAAACCCAGCAGAGTTGGAGACACCAGAGGCGGCCAAGGTTCTCATCAGAACTCTCCTTATCCAGAGAGGAGTTATGCTCACTCCAGAGGGCTTCTCTTACAACTTTGGTCCTCATTTCACATTCCCACCTGAGCTATATTCAGACGAGGAGGACTTTGAGATGTCTCCTGCTGTGCTCCAGAAGATGAAGGCATTCTTCAATGAGCAGATCATGCAGATAGGGCGCTTTTCAAAAGCCATTCAACACATGGCCCCTGCTATGATAGAGCATCAGATTAAGCAAGAGAGAAGGATCTTCCTGAAGCAGATCAAGTCCTCTCTAGCAGAAGTTAAAGCTTCTTTCAAGGCAAATGGTCTCTTTGTCAAACTGGATGTGATGCACAGCCAGAAGCAGCTCCAGGAGCACGTGCTGGAGCAGATGAGGCCAGTCTCTGTCCTTAAAGTTGAAATGGCAAGCAAGATGATCCAGACTGCCAAGCTGAAAGACTCCCTCTAGGAGATGTTGGAGAAGCAGGAAAGGCTTGTTGCAGAGTCTAAAGCCTACCTGGAGGAGGCCAAGCAACTGCGTGATCTTCACTCTTCCTCCAACACTGCCTTGCCTGATCTTATAAGGCAGGTAGTGGAGCCCCTCCTTGATGAAGTTAAAAAGGGGGAAGAGAAGGCCAGAACTGATCTGGCGAAGACCATAAATGAAACTCTCTTCAGCCATGGAGCTCGTCTGGACCTGTTGGAGAACACTCTGGCCCAGGCTGAGTTGCAGAAGAAGAAGAAGGAAGAGTTCAAATCTCTTTCCATGGCTAAGCAGCTTGCTGCAGAAGAGGAGTCAGAAGCTGAGCAGGATCCAATCTCCATCTCTGGACCTGCAAAGAGAAAGATAAGAAGAGTCAAGAAAAGCTTCCTTGAGACTGTTGTTGAAGAAGCTCAGAAGAGATACAAGGAAGAGACTCCAGAGGAGAAGCAAGCAAGAATCAAGAAGAACATAGATGAAGAGCAGAGGCTCAGATATGTTAGAAGGCAAAACAAGAAGAGCAGAGAAGCAGGTGCTTCTTCTGGTGCAAGTGGCTCAAGCCAGAGGAGGAAAGCTCCCATTGAAGTGATGAACATTCTGCCTCTCAGGACAGAAGGGTCTTTTGACTCTACTGTGCCTGTGCCCTTGATTCAAAAATGGAAGGAGGCAAAGACTCTCTGGTTCATCCAACACTATATCCAGAGGCTAGCACCAGAGGATGATGAGCTGATCAACAAAACCTTTCACACCTGGATGCAAGCTTATGATGCAGAGTTGTACAAGCAATTGATGGACTCAACCATTGAGTTCAACCTGGAGGTGACTGCCCCTGAGTTCACTTATCTTAACACTCCCATGGCAGGAGACCAGGTTGATTGGGCTGAGCTGAAGAGACTGTACAAGACAAAGGTGTTGGTGAACTTCACTCCAACATCTTCTGCAGAGTTGAAGGCCGTCCAGGATAGGTTTCTGGATTGGTTTCTAGTGCCCAAAGAAAACAGAAGATATGCTTAGATAGGACCAGAATTGCATTGTAATTTGTAATCACTCTTATCTTTATTATCAATGAAATTCATATCTTCACTGTTCAAAGATAACCTCTTGTTGTCTTAATTGCTTGCCTGATAAGATCTATTCTAAGGTCTTGTCTTTTATTGCTTTTCTTGCTTAAGTCTTCTTTGAGATCAGTTCTGGTAATGTTTTAACTCCATCAAAAAGGGGAAAATTGTTAGGATAAAAACTATTAGTTTTGATGAGTTAAAACAAACTAAAAGATGTAATAGGACCATCTGGACCTGTTAGCCAGATGATGATATAGATTAGGACTTAGTCTAGGGAGAACTGCCAGACCAGAAGACTTCACCAGAAGAGTCACCAGAAGACCCCACCAGAGGACTTCACCAGAGGACTCCACCAGAAGACTTCACCAGATGAGAACAGACCAGAGGCAGAGGACCTTCCCCAGACCAGACGAGTCCGGACCAGACGAGTCTGGTGGAACAAAAGATGCTCAGTTTGATCTCCTGTTTCCACTGAGTATTCTGGTTGTTCACCAGATTAGGACCAGAAGACACCTAGGTTGCCTGGTGTCTGGTCTTGCCTTCTCTAGAGAGAATCAGAGTTAGGCAGAGGAAGCTATTGACCGTTGGTGATTCAAATCAAGTCAACAAGATCAGGATTGGAAAGTTCTGAAGATAATCAATCCAAGGATCCCACCAACTCAATCAATCAATTAGGGAATTGATTGATTGAAGCTTTCTTATATAGAGGATCTGATTGGATTAGCCCTCCAACAGCTAGCCCTAATCCCCTCTATAAATACAAGAGTGCAGTTCAAGAAAAAGCTCTAGAGATACTATATACGCGCACAGTTGATCCAAGCTTTTGATATTCATTCCAAGCACTCTTACTGTTCATAATATTCCATCTACTCTAAAGGAGTTATTGAAACCACAACCCGTTCATCTATCAGACAAGGTTGTTGGCTGTTGATCTTTAGATTTAAGTTAAATCTAAAGAGGTGTAAGAAGGAACTGGTACTTCCTAAATTCCAGTAAGTAAGTGAGTTAGTCGGTTGTTAGTGAGACCCCTTGGATATAAGGGAGAGTGGACGTAGGATATTCAAATCCGAACCACTATATATCTTGTGTTCTTTATTGCTTTATTTTACTTACTGTCTTATTGCCTTTTATTCTCTTGTAAATATAATTTGAAAGACATTTAACTTAAGCTTCCGCAATTAATCTAACTAGTGGGACCAACAACTCTACTTCAAGTCTTCCCAAAAACTCAGTATCATCCTGTTCCCTTCAGGACTGAGTTAGTAATGACCTCAGGGTTATACTCTTCATCACTGATACTTACTCAGCCAGCTTAGAAGATTGCCAAAAGTTCAGGATGGTAATCTTCGTCTTCAGGCTCTTATCTTGATTATCATCAGTAAGTGCTCCTCTTACTGAGTACCTGTGAAGTGTAAAATGACTAAGTACAAATCCTAACCAAGACTAGCCTGACAAAGATAAACAAAGGCAAATCATCTTTTCAGGGGCTTTGGGATCTTAATCAAAACTGACAATGTCCCAACAGAGGTGGAAACCCTCAAGAGTCAAGGAAATGACAAAGATCAACTGATAAAGGATCTTACTGAATCTAAGACAAAGTTAACTGAAGAGAACTTAAATTGGTAAGCCAAATAAAGGACTCTCTCCTGAAAATTGATGTCTTACAAAAATCTGAAGAGACCTTGTTAAAAAGGATTGGTGCTCATAACAAACCCTCTCTTGCCATAGAGGAGATCCAACATTTTTAAATTAATCCAAATAACAAGTGTGGAATAGGCTATGTTCCAAAACCTTCAGAAGGTCCTCTGAGTGTTGCTTCTTCAAGTGGCACAAAGAGAGTTTTTGTTAAATTTGTGACCTTTCAAACGTAGATTTTAGATAAAGGAAAAAGACCAGCTGAGGTCCAACAAAAGAAAAGTAAAAATCAGCCAAACCCAAATGGAAAGGCTCAGTTGACTAATCAGACTAGATCTCAGCAGAGGTATTATCAGCCGAGGTCTTCAGAGATGAAGCAACCTCAGCTGAGAGCACCCAAGCATGAGCATTTCTCATGAAATGATTCATATAGAAAACATATTCCTTTTGTGCCTAAAGGAAAAGGTTCTTCATACCTTTATCAACAAAGACTAAGATCAGGTGCACCCAAGCCTAAAAGGAAGAATATTAAGAAGGTTCCTGTTCCTCTAAAGGCTGACACCCATAGACAGTTTACTCCTAAGGCACCCAAGGAGGTAACTATCTATGTAGATGTTTATGGAAGACAAATTAACTATTCTAAAGTAATTAGAACAGTGAGGCAAATTTGGATTCCAAAAGGTACAGCTAACCTGGTAGGACCCAACACAAAATGGGTACCTAAAGCTTGATTTTGACTGTAGGGCTCAGTGGACTTCAACAATGGAGATGCTCTTAAAACTTCAGTCTGGTACTTGGACAGTGGATGTTCCAGGCATATGACTGGCAATAAAAGTCTCCTGCAAGAATTTGTTGAGAAAGAAGGTCCACAAGTCACTTTTGGTGATAATTCACAAGGAGCCACTAAAGGTTATGGTACTTTAATAATTAGCTCAGTAAGAGTAAGCAATGTATCCTTTGTCAGTGGACTTAAGCACATTCTTCTGTCCATAAGTACTACTGACTGGGTCAAGGAAGGGAAATGTCTATCTTGCAGATTGGAAGTCTTGCACACCAAATGCATGTCTTATTGCAAAAATCTCAACTGATACTAATTGCCTGTGGTACAAAAGACTAAGTCATCTGAACTTCAAGATGATGAACAGAATATCAAGACATGGACTGGTGGAAGGAATGCCTAATGAAGTATATAACAAAGATCATATTTGCAACGCCTGTCAAGAGGGGAAGCAAGTGAAAGCATCCTTCAAAAGTAAAGTGGCTACCTCAACTGACAGAGTACTTCAACTGTTACATATGGATCTCTTTGGTCCAGTAACCCCTGTAAGTATCAATGGGAGAAAATATACACTTGTTATTGTTGATGACTTCTCCAGGTACACATGGATAGTATTCCTTCAAGCAAGAAGGAAACACAAGTCAAGCTACCAGATCTACTGAAGAAAGTTAGCAATGAAAAGAGCCTGAACATTGTGAAAATAAGGTCAGATAAGGGTACTGAATTCATTAATTCAATAATATCTGATTTCTGCAAAGAATTAGGTATTGCCCATGAGACCTCAGCTGCAAGAACTCCTCAACAAAATGGAGTAGCTGAAAGAAGAAATAGGGCTCTTAAGGAGGCAGCAAGGACAATGCTTGCAGAAGCTCAAGTTCCTAAAAGATTTTGGGCTGAAGCTATTAATACTGCCTGCCACACTAAGAATAGATCCATGGTAACCAAACATCAAGGAAAAACTCCATATGAGTTATGGAATGGCAGAAAGCCTCAGGTATCTTACTTTCATATCTTTGGTTACAAGTGTTTCATTCACAACAATGGGAAAACTCAACTGAAAGCTTTTTATAGCAAAGCTGATGAAGGAATCTTCTTAGGATATTCCCAAATCAGTAGAGCTTTCAGAGTTTACAACTGTAGAACTCTTGTTGTGGAAGAAACACCTCATGTGGTCTTTGATGAATCTACCTTTGAGTCCAGGAGTAAGGAGAATGAGGAAGTGATAAGCAAAAGACTAACTAGACTGAGTATCAAGTCAAAAGGCTATCCTGAGAATTGTGTTGATGCATACATCCCAACCTGGGATAATCTCAATGATCAACAATTCAAAGAGGACACTCAAAATAAGAACATTTCTGATAACTCAACTGAGAACTCTCCTGACCAGTCAACTGAACTGATGAACACCATCCCAGTTCAAGAGGTTAGTAATGTCGATGAAGATGTGGTCACAACTGAGACATCTAATGAGCCCATCATTCAAGGGGGAACCAATGACACTACCATTGAAAATGAAAATACCTTGAATGATGACCCAGGACTTCAACCCTCTGTTTTATTTCCTGAATTTTAATTTATTCCTGTATCTAGTGACTCAACTTCAGAAGAGTTAAACTCTACTGAAGGGCATCAACCTAGGAGGACATGGCTCCCAGATCACTCTGTTGAGAAAATCCTAGGTGATCCTACCTCGGGAGTCAAAACTAGAAGTTTTCATGGAGAAAGTGCTTTGTTTTGTTGTTTCTTATCTAACCAGGAACCAGGTTCCATTGAAGAAGCACTTCAAGATTCAAATTGGATCATTGCTATGCAAGAATAGCTCAACCAATTCACAAGGAATCAAGTGTGGGAATTGGTGGACAGACCATATCATTGTAATGTGATTGGAACCAAGTGGGTATTCAAGAATAAGAATGATGAAAATTATGTCATAGTCAGAAACAAGGCCAGGCTAGTAGCAAAGGGCTATTCTCATGTTAAAGGTTTTGACTATGATGAAACCTTTACCCCGGTGGCCAGATTGGAAGCAATAAGGTTATTCCTTGCATATGCTGCTCACAAGAAATTCACGGTGTATCAAATGGATGTCAAGAGTGTTTTCTTAAATGGAATACTCAATGAAGAAGTGTATGTAGAGCAACCCCCAGGTTTTGAAGAAAGCCACAAAGTATATAGACTGAGGAAAGCTCTATATGGACTGAAACAGGCTCTAAGATCTTGGTATGATACTTTGTCTCAGTTCCTGTTGGATCATGGCTTTATCAAAGGAGGAGTTGATAGAACTCTATTCGGAATCACAAAAGGAGAGGACACTCTGCTAGTTCAAATCTATGTGGATGATATCATCTTTGGTTCTCCAAACCAAGTCCTCTGTGAAAAGTTCTCTCAACTGATGAAAGGAAAGTTTGAGATGTCAATTATGGGAGAAATGAACTTCTTCCTTGGACTTCAAGTCAAGCAGTCCTCTGAAGGAATCTTCATCAACCAAGCCAAATATACAAGGAAGTTGATCAACAAATTTGGATGTCAGGCCAGTAAGGTTGCAAGAGTTCCACTCAACACCAACACCAAGATGGAACCTGATGAAGATGGTGAGTCAGTAGGTCAAACTCACTACAGAACAATCATTGGATCTCTACTGTATCTCACAGCAAGCAGGCCTGATATCACATTTGCTATTGGAATATGTGCAAGATATCAAGCCAACCCAAAGAAAATTCATCTGGAAGCTGCTAAAAGAATTCTCAAATATCTTAAGGGTACTGTGAATATGGGATTATGGTATCCCTCAGATGACAACTTGGAACTCACAGGATACTCAGATGCAGACTATGGAGGATGCAGAATTGATAGGAAATCAACCTCAGACACCTGTCAATTCTTGGAAAGTAAGTTGATCTCTTGGTTTCCAAGAAACAAAATTCAGTAGCCACAAGCACTACTGAAGCTGAATATATGGCAGCTGGAAGTTGTTGTGCTCAAATTCTATGGCTAAGACAACAACTGAGAGAGTACAACATCTTTGCTAATGAAGTTCCCATATTCTGTGACAACATTAGTGCAATTGCTATTTCAGAAAATCCAGTTCTCCACACAAGATGTAAACATGTGGATATAAGGCATCACTTCATTAGAGATCATGTGGAAAAGAAGGATATCAAAATGCTCAAGATTCATACTGACAAACAAAAGGCAGATATATTTACTAAACCCTTGGCTGAAGCAAGGTTTCAAGAACTGTCAGTAGAGCTTGGACTTCTAGATCCAGGAGAGTAAAGAGAAAGATCTTCTCAAAATCTCAGAAGAGATGAGTTCATTTCAGCAGAGGTTCAACCTCAGAAGAGGACCGACCTCAGAAGAGTTAATTTTCTCATAAGAGGTCAACCTCAGTAGAGGTCGATGTTCTTAACTCATGTTATTTTCAAAAACTGAATGCCTCATAGCTTTTAAAATAAAATTCTTTTCCAAAAATGGTAATGAGTACTCTCTGTGAAATTAAATCTTTGTACACTATTTTGAAAAGATTTTGATTAAGGGAGCATTAAATGCATGTTGTATAGTCAGTATTACCTTTTTCAGTTTCCTATCTCACGTGCCTTAAAAGGCGGATGATGTGACCTTCCGGCTACCAACCCTTTTAATCCTCACCTTTAATTCTAGGAGGTACTTTTCTAACCGTCAAGATTTCTCAATAACTCCCCACAAACCTTTCAACTATCCACGACGTCATCTGACTCAACCCCAACCGTTGATTAAACCTTTAATCTCACCATTTATTTCACATATAAAAGACCCTAAAATCAGTCCTTAGAACCTTTTCGAACACTCTCTCAAGCAAATACTCTCTACCCCCTCCCCCCAAAATACTCTCTGCGAAATTTTCTCAATCTTTTCAAAATAAAAAATGGAAAGAGTCAATCTTGGTTTCCTTACCAACAAAGATAACTTTTGGTATGAACCTATTGTTGTTTTTAACAATCCAGAGATTCAGACTAGACCAGAGTTCAGGCACATTAAGGAGGCCCTAGACATGGTCAAGGATGCCGATTTAGAAAATTTCTTGTCTATTCACCCTAAAAACTGCTTTGATAGACAAGTACTTGAATTCTTCTTCAGTGTTGCCAACACTGATACCAAGATTAGGTCATGTTTGTTCTTGAAGAGAAAGAAGAAAGTGATGAGGGATGATACAGAAATTATCGAGCACCAGAAAGTGAGGAAGGAGATCAAACTGGAGGGTGATGATCTCAAAGAACTCTTTGGACTTCCATCTGAAGGCCCAAATCTGGATACTTGTATTGCGGATAAGGAGGAGGATTAGGTCTACACGATAATGCAAAAGAAGATGAAATACAGTCCCACAATGAACAGAAATGTACTCCTTCCAGTATACAATGTTCTTTGTGAGATTGTAGGGAAATGCATCTTGGCAAATCAAGGAAGCTCAGAGCAAGTGAGCAAACCTAAGTTAAGATTAATGAAGGCCATTGTTGAAAGGAAGGAGAAGAGCTTCAATTGGCAACTGTTCTTTCTAAGAGCGTTGAACAAAGAACACTTGAAATTCTAGCCCGAGAAGAGTCCTCAGTTGGCAAGTAAGTTGTGTTTTACCACAAAGATCTCCTACCTAATTGAAAAGGTTGATGTGGGAGTGGACTGGAAAGAGGATAGAAAGTGGAGCAATTTGAAAGCTCTTTTCAAATCTGGGAAAGCTCTAGAAGGAAGGAAGTTAAGCACTGAAGAGGATAGTCCAGAAGCAGTAGAGGAGGCGGAGGAAGCAAATCCTGTTGTGGAGGAAAAGATAAAATTGAAGAGGAGGCTGATAAAACTGAGTGATAAGATGGCCTTACATAAGGAGGAGGAGGCAGAGAAGGCCTCAAAGAAGGAGAAGAAGAGGTCATCTGAGGCTATTAAGGGAGGTGCCTCAAAGAAAGCCAGAACATCAAACTCTACTGATGAGTCATCTTCAGGTAACCCTGATTCCTCTCCGAACATTATATCTACTGAATCTGACTCAAATGCCCCTGCCCCCACCCCCATCAAACCCAAAACCAAACCACGTACCCCTGTTAAAACCAAGAGAATATCCAAGATCTCTACAACCCCCACTGAAGGCTCTCAACAGCCTGAAAGTGGTTCCCCAAAAGACACCCCATCTGAGGCATCTGCTGAGGCAACCTCAAACCCATCTAAAACCATCTCTTCAACCCCACTGAACAAAACTTAACCCTTTCTGAAACACAAACCTCATGTGAGCCCAACCCTCCTGAAACCTGAGTTTCCCACTTAGAAACTATTCCTGAAGAACCCTCAGACATCAGATCCCCTACCCCTTCCCTTCCATCTGATGATGAAGAAGAGTACTCCTTCCTGGATACTCTTAAGGATGAAGTGGCTTACTCACTGGAATCCAAATATCCAGAGCTAGATGGGTACCCTGCTCTGAAGGCCATGTTTTTTAGAGTAAGACTGCGTGTCCAGCTGAAGGATCGGAGATTGGCTGAGATCCTCATGGCTGTAGGTGGAGGTAAAGCGGATGAGTGGAAGAAGGAGGAAAAGGAAGTCCTAGACTTCACTGGAATGACCAAAAATAGGTTACTCTGCGACGAGAAGATTTTTCAGAGCCTGGTGATGGACAAGATAGCCGAAGTGGAGAAGACAGCGGAGGTTGAGAAGGCACCTGGGGCAGAAAAGGTAGTTGGAGAAGAGAAGGAGAAGTCAGAGGAGGTGGAGAAAGTGGAAGAGGGAGAGAAAGAAAAAGAAGGAGAAAATGAGGAAGGTACTTCACCACAACCATGTGGTGGTGAAGTAGCCAAGGATGTATCCCCGACAAAGGATACTGAGGCTCAAAATTTGCCAAAGGGAAGCTCAGTAGAGGAGTCTACTGAAGCTCCCCCATAACAACCCTCAGCGGTGACTAGGGAGTCAGCTGAGGTGACTGGACAATAAGGAGTTGAAAAAGAAAAGGAGGGAGAAAGTGAGAAGAGAGGGGAGGAGGGAGTTCAAATGGAGGTAGATGAAAATGCTGGTTTAGGTGGTGAGAATGAGGGGGAAGGTACTAACATTCTATCTGTTGCATGTGTTCCATCATCTGAGATACCCCAAGTTCAAATTCACTTAAGTCCTCTGAGAGATGCAGTTCACAGACTTGAAGAAGCAAAGCTTCCATCCTTCCAAGCTCAACGGAGAGATGTCCAGGAGATTGTCCAGGAGGAGGTTGATGAAATGGTCATTCTCTCAGACCATATTGATGAGCTCATGGAGTCTACCACCACTTCCCTCAAGAATCAGACCCTCAAGATTGAAGATTCTCAACAAATGGTCCTTGATGTTGTTGAAGGACAGAGTGTGTTGGTGATTGAGGCTCTGAAGAAGATGGAGAAGAAGGAGGAAGAGGCCAGGACATAATTTCTAAAAGACTCAGTGGATAATGTCTCCATTAACCTAAAGTCCTCTGTAGAGGCTTTCTCAGTGGACCTGATAGAGAAGGTTGAAGGGTTATGGGACAAGAAGCTGACAGAATTTGAGGCCAAACATGAAGAGCTGGAAACTAAGCTGGAGGATGTAATAAAGAAGGTTGCTGAGGACTTCCCAACTCAAGAGAAAACTAATGTCCTCATTGATGAGAAGCTTGCACAATTTATCTGTTTTGGACAGAATGCTGGTGCAACTTTGGAAAGAATTGAAGAAGAAGTTGATCACTGCTCTACTCAACTCAAGGCCCTTGAACATGATCAAATGAGGCTTAATATCACTGTTGCTGAGTGCATGATAATGCCGAAAAGGGGGAAAAGTTATTGAGTGGAAAACAAATGAAGTTGGACCCCAAAAATAAGATGGAAATAATTCTTGAGACTAATGACTTTGCAAAGAGTCAGCAAATCAAGAATACCATGAAGAAGGTGACAAAGGAGGCTCAGAAGTCAGCTGATGAGAAGAGCAAAGGAGTTAGAGGCAAAGAAGTCCAAGAGGTGAGGGACTTAACCAAATTTAAAGAAGCTGTTGTGAAATAGAAGAAAGAAAGAGCTGCTCAAAAGGGGAAACAACCAAGAGGAAAGATGATGATGTTCTCTCAACTGAGGTGACAAAGAGGACAAGATCTTCAGGGAGGTTGGCTGCAAAGTCAACTGACGACTCAGTTGAGATTCTTCCAATTCTTAATCCTTAACCAATCTCATCTGAAGCCCCCAGGTCTGCACCTACAAAGGTCACTAAGCTCACAGAGCTAATCAAAGAAGCTGGAGGCATGAACGAGAGAGCTCAAAGGCTATCTGCTCAACAACAAGAAAGAAGAGATAAGGCGGTTGTAAAGATAGAGACCATTGCAGAGCTAGCTGGAAGGAAGAGGAAGGAGAGGCTGACTACCTTTGACAAGACTACTTCCAAGAAATTCAGGAATGACTATCAAAGGTGGGCTGCTAAGCTGAAGAAGGATAAGGTTACACTTGCAAAGGCCAAATTTCCCCATATTGATACTTGGGTTCCCAAGAAGCTTAATGATGCTTGGGAAACTGCCAAGAGGGAATTTGTGTACTCTTATTATGTCAGTGGAGAATTGGGTAAAGAGAATGCTCAGGACTTATTCAATGACTGGCTCTTTAAGTCTTACCCAAAACTCTATCCTGACATTAATGAAGCTTGGAATGTCAAATTTCGAGACCTTGCCTTAAAAGCTCCTGAACCTATCGTCTACTGGCCTCCAACAGATGCAACTGGTGCAGTTGACAGTGAGCGAATCACTGAGGAATGGGTATCCCTTTGTGAGCATTTGGGACTCAAGGGACATTCAAAGGAAGTGATGGAAAGGGAGAATGAACTGAAGATCCGAGTCTTCAACCAGTATGGACTGGAGCCTTTATTTGAGTCTATTTAAGGTGATTAAATGTTTTCTGGGCATCTGTTTATAAGTCCCAGCTGTTTTTGGTGTTTTGAACTTTTTGACAGTAGACTTCTTGTACTTGTACTTACTCTGGTCTATGAAGAAATGAAAATCTACTGTTTTTATTGTCCAAGATAATATCTCATTATCATTTAGGCTTATGTACTTGAATGCTTTTACTTACAAAAAATCCCTTTAAAATTTATGTCAACTGAAAAACCTCATCTGAAAAAGAATATATAATAAGATAGGTTTCAGCATAATCAAAAAGGGGGAAATTATTGGGAAAGTGTATAGATTTAAGTTTTGATTAAGATGCCAAAAGTTTCCCTAAGTCTTTTGTAAGTAAAGTATTCAGTAGAGTTAGAGTTTAGATAATCAGTTCAAAATGTTAAAGAACAGGAGTACAGTTAGTATTTTCTGGAGTGTATTGAAGAATGAAGTCCGCTGAAGACAAAGTCCGCCGAAGATAAAGTCCGCTGAAGACAAATGATCTGAGAAATAGTCTAAGTCTTGAATGTTTTCTAAGTGCATTCACACTAAGACTAAAACCATCAGGAGAGGACCCAGGTCCACTGATGTGAACTAACAATGCTCATTCAATGCTAAACACATTAAAAGATGTTAGTTAATCTGGTT
The DNA here is from genome assembly GCA_947034835.1 of Ballota nigra. NCBI lineage: Eukaryota > Viridiplantae > Streptophyta > Magnoliopsida > Lamiales > Lamiaceae > Ballota > Ballota nigra. Next base: position 55,793,953 of record OX344726.1, read on the forward strand.
GGAACAAGGCAAAACGAATTATCACTGAAGCTTACATTTAATTAAGGAATAAGAAGGTTCTCTCAGAAGAGTTCCACCTTAAAGCAAGACAGGATTCTGAGCAAGCAGACTGAATGGCAGAATGAGAAGATGACACGTAGGTTTACTCTACTGACAACCGACCTGTCACAGACTGACAAGTACCAAAAGTCTTTCCCTATCATTCTACAGAAAGTTGGTGAACAGGCATGGTCTTTCAACCGTTCTTGACAAGACTTAAAGCTTCAAATAGAGTCGTTTGAACCAATCAGATACAAGAAGACTTACTTGAGAAGATTCAAACTCCAACGGGAAGATTTTCAAGAAGGTCTATAAATATAGAAGGACATGCTCAGTTTTATGCACGGGAAACTCAACAAGATCAAAGCAATCTCTACATACATAACTTACTACGCCTTCTATAACCGAGATTAAAGCTATATCCAAACCTTAGAAAGAGATAATCCATCCTAAGTCTTGAGCTAAACTGTAAGGATTATCTCACAACAGTTGGAACCAAACCCTACTCAAAACCCCAACCCAGTGTTAGGTTGAGAGTTAGTGTTAAGTGGTGTTAGTAAGCTGATTGTTAATATCAGTCTGAAAGCTGGTTTGTTTTGGGAACTAGGACCTGGAATTATCCTAGTGATCAAATATCCTTAGAGAGGATTAATTTGATCAGTGCACCTTGGCACTATAACACAAGGAATTCAGAGTGAAAGGAATTCTCTTGTTTGATCAGGACAGTGGACGTAGGAGATTATTCTCTGAACCACTTTATATCTTGTGTACTTACATTCAGTTATTTCCTTAAATGTGTGTTATTCAAACAAGTTTTATCAAAGCAAAACGAGGTTTTCATAAGGGCTCACTAATCCGCATCTGAAAGCTAATTAGATAATAATTCAACTGAAAGTCTTGAACCTTCAGTGGAGCTGATATCTCAATAAGCTTTCATAAGTAAATCTCAGCAGACTTCAAAGTCCACTGACGACCTACTGTCTTAAGTAACTTGATAAGTTTTAAAGAAAAGTTTGAATTTGTAACCTCAGGTGTATTCCCCCCCCCCCCATACACCTGTTTTACTCTTTTCGGGACCAACAATAACCATAGTAAAGAAAAAAAACAAAGGTTATCACTTGTCAAATCCCAATTCTACACCATTACAAAATTAATACCTCAACCTTCAAACATTGTACCTTCTGCATTCGAAAACATAAATTTTCATAGCTAAAATTGAAACACCTAATATTGAATTCTCATTCACAACATCACAAATTCATATATCTATGGAAGAGAAATCATCAAAATACGTAACTTTTGTTGAAATACGAATCACCTTGGAATATAGAACAATGAGTCGCGTCTTTTTTTTTATATTTTCTATCTTCTCCCAATGTTGCTGCTTCACTTCGAATCATGACAGCTTCTGAAAATAAGTGCAGTTGTATTAAGTCGAGGCCAGCGTCACTTCTCATCAACATAATTCCTAACATCATATTCTCTAACACACAATAGAAATAGAGATAAAAAGAATCAAAGAACACAAAGAAATCTATGGTTGAGACAACCAAATTCTGAAACAAAATTGTTGGCAAAAGAATCAATTTCTTAACGGGTAATTAATCATGAATTACATCAGTGCCAAGTGTGTTCATCTTGAAGAAAATATAGAATTCCGAATAACCTCTTTTGATGGTCTTCCGAATTGAAATTTGTGGTTGCTAAAATATTAAGAATCTATGATCCCTGATCGCTTGAAGCAATACAATTAAGCAAAGCGACAGTATTCTGCGATCGCACAATGGCTGCCAAGGAGGGATTCAGAAGAAAGCATGGGCATCCGATGGAGCGATGGCCGCCAAGGAGAGATGCAGAAGAAAGCAACAACAACACAAGGCAGATAATGTCTATGGTCTAACGTTTTTGGAAGGCACCGTAGATGGGTTGGATCGGAGAAGGTAGGGCGGGTGGGGAGAGGGAAAGTTGGACCCAGGGTTAGAGGGAGCGTCGTGGACTCTTCAAAAATGGGGATTAAATTGTAAAAAACTGAAAAGGAAAAAGGCAAAACCGTCCAAAAATGATTTACAAATCCTAGGCACTTTTATATATATTATAGATACATGAGTTAATATGCAATATACTTCACCGTGCTAATAAGAAAGCATAATCTTGTGGATAAAAAAAAACTTCCGAGTCAAAATCGAGTGGAATCAAATCAAAAAATTAATATTATGTGTTTATTGTAGGATTGTATATAAATCAAATCGAATACCACAATTTTATATTTATATTTGTGAAATTGTTTCAAATATCAAATTCGATTTGAATATTTTTCAAATAATAAATATGATTTATATTTGATTTGAGATTCATTTGAATTATTAGAAAATATACACATACTCTAATCGAATATTATAATCGATTTTTTCTCAAGCATTTTCTAGACAAACACAAATTCTAGCATGCAATCAAGTGCATAGCATACACTTGAATTTTAAGCTCAATTTTGACTTCAATTTTGATTTTTTCAAAACACACATAAACACACCGAACTGAGTTTTTTTTTTTTTTTTTTTTTGCAGTTGGGGTATTACTGATTGCAATTTGAGGTATCACTGATTAACTCTTGGAGTATTATTGATTTATGCTTGGAGTATATTTTTTCAAAATCCAAGTGCATATCATGCACTCAACTGCACGCTAGAACTACTCCTAGACAAATACAATTCGAGTATTCACTTCAAAATTGATTTCATTGTTTCTTTCAAAATACAAGCTACAAATTTAAACATTTGTGTAACATTATCAAATGAGTATGTATAGAGTGAAATTGGCTCATACAAAAATCGTTGAAGGGTATTAGTTGTTTTCACTAAAAAATATTAGTTGTTTTCACTGAAGGGTGTGCCTTGTTTATATTGAAGAGTATTAGTTTGTTTTCACTAAATAAATAATACACTTTAGTGAAAATAACTAATACTCTTCAACGAAAACAATTAATACTCTTTTGCGAAAATAACTAATACTCTTCAGCGAAAACAACTAATACCCTTCAATAGTTCATATATGAAACATTTTCACTCTATACTTTATCATATCAAATACATAAACTTAAAAAAATAATATCAAATTCATAAAAAAATTACTTTAATAAACAAGTGACGAGTATTCATCTTCCATAGAGTTTGCAATTAAAGTTACAATGGGGCGATGATGACATCCCGTTCGGGAGCCACGGGGCACGAACACGAGAACGACGGATGAGAGTCAACTCTGCATCATTATATTTTTTAATCTCAGGATATATAATGTTTTCATTTATAATAATTAAAGTACAGTAAAATAACTTCCCGAACCATAAGTATTAAACTATGGCGGCCTAAAGACCCACTTGTTGGATAAGGTTATAAAAGGGTTAAAGTAATTCTAATGGACTGAAATTTATAAAAAAATACATTTATTATTACTAAGCAAAGTATACAATATATGAAAATGGTTTATAAATACATCTAGATATGTGGTCTTTAAATATATCCTTATCTGGTCATATATATATATATATATATATATATATATATATATATATATATATATATATATATATATATATATATATATAATGTATACCATTTCTATTACAAATTTCTTTTTCATTTCATTCAGCTCCAATGCTCTCTCCCTTTCTCAGACTCTACTTCCACTATCGGTAAGTTTTGTCTTCTTTGATTTCTCTCTTTCTTCTTTGATTTCACTCTTCTGCATTATATGTTCCTTATTTTTCTACTTTTTATGTTGTTACGTTTTTGTTTTGGTGGTAATATGGAAGTTTTCATGGTAATTTCACGATAATTGTTTAGCAATTTCAAGACGATTTTATGGCGGTTTGACGGAGCTTTTGTTTCAACTTCACGACGACTTCACGGTGTTCTTTTTTTGTATCTCTTTTAAATCCTAATTTCAATTAAAACCTATTATTTTATAAGTTTGATGAATAGTAATTTTGAGATTATATTATTTTGAGTTAGAGGTGATTTTTTATTGATAATTACAGGTTCTGCTGATTGAAGAAGCCTGAAGTCATATTTCTATTGAAGATGAGGAAAAAATATTGCGCATTGAGAGGTATTGACTCTAGAAAGAAGATAATGAAAACTGATAAGAGTTCGACTGCAAGAGGGTTAGAAAGGTATCAGGTCAGCAATTTTATAGAATTTGTTTTATATATTGTGAAGTATTACTCGTTATTCACATATTTTTTTCCTTTTTTCTTTGTTCATTCTATGATTTTGTTGCTCAATATAGACCCAATGATATTTATTGTTTGACAAAGGTATTTTTTATCAACAAATAGTAGATGTAAAATTAAGTGGTTTTGGTGGCCTCTTGTAGTTATAGTTGACCAAATTAGCTAATCATAGGATGTTGTTGTGGCTAGTACTATACATTAATTGTAATGGGTGTATACTAGTTAATGATTACTTTCGTAGCTTCGTCATTATTTCTGATGACATATTTGATGTTTTGATGTTACTAAGGAATGAGGGTGTTCTTGTTGAGAAGTATCCACGAAATGAAAAGTCTCATTTGTAGGATACGTTGTAGGGTTATGGTATTAGGGCCTCTGTCCCTATTAGTTTTTTGTATGAAAATTTGGAAGAGTTATCTAATGGTGGAGATGACTTTAAACACATATTTGTGTTGTAATCTTTGTACTTCTTTTGAACCCCTCCAACTAACCGTTTAGTTAGAATGCCGGTTGTCAAATTTTTAGAGTGTAATGAAAATATTTCTAATCTTGACTAGTGTAGTTACTCAATTTTTTCATGTACTTGTGTTTTGATTTTTTTTTTCATTTCTTACAATCTGAAGTATTTTATAAGATGTCACTTGAGAGCTGAAATTACCGCAACCTAGATCTTGTCAAATTTAATTGAAGTTAGAGGATAAATTATTGATAAGATTCTTCAATTTTGTAAAGACAAGTCATTCTTGATGACACGCCTTGTTGAGAAGAGGATAAAAAATCCTCAAAAGGCAGCTGAGAAAAAAAGAAGTTCTTGAGTAGTTGATAAAACTCAATGAAGTTTACTTGGGAAAAAGGAAAGTCAAATGATACTGAAGGAAATGAATGAAATTGTAGTTGATGTTTATGTAGAAATTTATAATTGTGCTCTCTCCATCCCAAGACACTTTTCGCAGTTGACTTTTTCTCGTGTTTTAGCGAACAAGTTGTTTATTAATATTTGAAATAATAAAATAATTTTTAAGGTAGGGTATGATAGATCTATCTCTCCTCTATTATAAAATAACTTCAAAATTACTTTATAATTTTAAAGACTAATAAAAAACTCGCTCGCAAAAAAACGAGAAAAAGTCAACTGTGAAGAGTGTTTGGGGACGGAGGTAGTACTTTTTTTATCCTTCTTTTTATGGTTGTGGTGAATGTTGGTTTATGATGACCACTTTTTTGTTGTAGGTTATGTTAGTTGTATGTATGTCGCACAGGGAATGCATCCCTTGAATGTTGGCTGATGGTTTTCAGGGAATTTCTATATTAAATATTTTGTTGCAGATATAATGATTTGTATGTTTGAATGTTTAGATTACTATATTTTTGTAGGGTATTAATCGTAATAACTGAAGCGTATTAGTTCTCTTAACTTAATGGTGTTTATTCCCTTTACTGAAGAGTAGTAGTTGGTACTTAACTGTATAAATGACTTGACATAGTATAAGTCCCCTTCACTAAAGGGGAATTAATCCCCTTTACTGAAGGATATTAGTCCCTTTCACTGAATTTGTGGGTAATCCAAATAATAGAATTAAATATATTAAAGTGTTGGGACAATGTTAATTTTGATTAGATCCCAAAGCCCCTGAAAAGATATTTTGTGTAACGCCCCCACTTAATATAGTACGGAAAATATGATGTGGCACAAGTAGGAACGTTACTAAAATAGCATTTTTGTATTAAAATATACACACGCCACACATTTACACAGCGGAAGTAGTAAATAAGTACGATCGTAATTTAAGATACAAGCCAAAAGTTAAAAATATTATTCTTGAAAATATAAAGTCTTTAAGAAACTCCACAGCCTGCCGAGTTCATTTCTCCCACGTTTGGATCCACAGCATCTGTAAAAATTTAAAAGTGGAAGGGATAAGCGTTTGAAAACACTTAGTGGGAAACCTCTTGTTAATTGCACAAACTAAACATCAATTGTCTATAATATGTGAGCCCCCGGAGTTTCACCGGGTATATGCTTGGGTGGCGTGACCAACCCGTGTTGCCGGAACGACCGGAGTATATGCTTGCCAACATAAAGTTGGACTTATATGTGGGGTCAGTCGATAGCGGGCCAGACTCAAAATTTAACATTCAACGTTTAATAAGTGCAATTAAATAATAATAGAACACTCGGTGAAGAGCGAAGTGATTCCCCACCTTGCAGGTTTGTACCTACAAGTAGAATTTTTTAAATAGAAACATTGTTACTTATCCCTTCACTTTTGTAAATTGTAAGACTTGAATTCAAATCTCCATACATATTCAAATATTGTATACTAACACACATATATCAATTAAGTGTATAAAATCATCAAATAGCAAGTTATAAATAAATATCGACTGTAAAAAAATATAATCGGACCATTTCGAACCTTTCACACAAAATTCGATTTTGGCAGATTACTCTCCTAACTTTGAAAATTCATATTAAATTATTCATACGTCCAAAAATTATGAAATTTTAAAAATATATTACCAACTCAATAATGTTTATCACCATACTTTCAGATTTCTCAAACTATTTACCAAACATAAATTATTTCATAATGAACACACAGTAATAGATTCTGGTCACTTAACTTTAAAAATTCACCATAAATCAACCACATGTCCAATACTCATGAAATTTTAACCATGAACTCTAAACTTCATCTAAGTTATCAACATACTTTGGTTTTCTATAAAAACTTAACCGATTATTCTCAGATCATAGCAAACCTCTACTGTTCCTGGAAATTCGTCCAAAACCCTAGCTCTACTTCGAAAAATCACCACGAATTGAATACTAGTCCAAAAGCTATGAAATTTGAAACCTAAGTTCCTTAATAAATATAATTTCACATATAAAAAATTCAGAATTTTCCACCTAAAAATTGGATAAAAAACGAAATTCCTTCACAAGTTGTCCAGATTTTCGGTTTTCATGCATATATGAAGAACATAACATCTTAAACTCACTTTAAACCACATAATTTCATGATTTCTACTTCTAAAGCATATATAATCAAATAATAAACATGATTTTTATCATAACTCATGAAGAAATTGAATTAAACATTCAAACATGAAGTAAAACATGGATAACATGCAAATTTACTCATCAAAACTCATTTTCCTATCATTTAATTCACATATCATGCATAAACTTCATACTACCACTTAAATAATTACTCAAACAAGAAGAGAAGCTTACTTAGAGATAGGTTGCTACAAGAATTTCTTCTCCTTCCTTTGCAAAATCTAAGTATAAGTGTAGTATTTGTTCTAATTTTCTTTCTCTAAGCTTATACCTATTTATGCATGCATGTTCTTGTATTTATAGGAGGAGAAATACTTGGAGACTACTCCAAGTCCCTTAGAACCGACCTTGAAGAAGATTTAGGAAGATTATGGAGTATTCTTGCAAGTTACAATAATAAACACATGGCAATTTATAAGTAGTAGCTAAATTTGACTTTATTTCTTCTAATTTTGACTTTGAATCTTGAAGTTTCATTACTTTTCCTAATGCTTCTATAAATTTCGAAATTTTTATGAAGTTTCAAGAGAAATTTTGTGCCTTGTAATTAAGACACATGTAGGTTTTGGATTTGATAAATAAAAATAAAAGAAATTATGATTTTCTAATTTATTTAATGATTTTAAGATACATTATGCATAAAATTACTTATACTATCTTATAAAATAAAATTAAAACTCTTCTAAGGCCCTAAATAAATTATAAATTCTATATTCTAATCATAAAAAAACATCGAGCAATCGATACGTAATTCGTTTCTTGAAGAAACATTCATTTTTCAACTTATAACTTGTGAAATAAAATACTAGACTTAAGGACTATATTAATTTCTATATCAAATACTTTAAGACATAAAATAAAGAACATATAAAAATTATAAAGTCTCAAGAATAAGCATGTATTGAGCAAATAATACGTTAATTGTAAATATCGAGCAAATAAAACACATGAACGTGCCTTGGCATGAATTTTGGATGTAAGTGCATCACATAGATGCATATAGAATTATAAAGCACTTAGTAAAGCAGATAAGGTCATGAAAGTCTAGGGCATTACATTTTGCCTTAGTAGTCAGGCTAGTCTTGGTTAGTTTAACACTTAGTTATTTTACAATTCACAGGAACTCAATGAGAGGAGTACTCATTGATGACAATCAAGATGAAGCCTGAAGACGCAGAGCACCATCCTGAACTTACGGCAGTTTATCTAAGCTGGCTGAGTAAAGTGTCAGTGATGAAGAGTATGACCCTGAGGTCACTACTAACTCTGTCCTGAAGGGAACATGATGATACTGAGTAATGGGAAAAGACTTGGAGTAGGGCCAAGCAATGCAAAAGGAATGTCAGTGTCAAGACAAGACTGTTGTGCTTGAGACAAAAAGAACTGAATAAGACAAGCCTGAAGCCCAGGAATGAGTTCTGACATTCTCACCAACCTGATGACGTGGACCAATCCAGGAAGGACACACACGTACAGAACTGACATGAAGATTGAGTTCAGACTGCACTTTTCAATGGGCAAGCATTAAATGGAGCATTAGATACAATTACCTAATCCATGCAAGGACGGCTGCTGAATGGGAGATATGTCCGTTGAACAACCTTACGAAGATGACTAGAAGGCTATCTCTTCCAACGGATAGTTTTTAAATCCATCTATAAATACAGAAGGCCTTGAACCCATTCAAGGTTACGAGAAATTTTCAAGCCAGAAATTACTCAAACTCTCAAGCACTCAAAGCACTCAGTGTTCTAAAAAAAAGCACTCAAAACCAGATAAATTTCTCAAGTGTTTCTTAGATTAGTGAGAGTTATTCTGTATTCCACTGAGCTTTCAAGCCATACCTTAAGCTTAGAGTGATTATCCATCCATAGTAAAGCTTTGTCCTGTAAGGATAATCACAACCTTGGTTGGAAACCAAACTAAAACCAAAACCCTCTAGTCAGGTTTGTTAGTTGAAGTTGTTTAGTGAAGTTAGGAAGAAGTCTGTATAGGTCTGTAAGGTTAGCTGATCTTGGTGCACCTTAGCACGTTAAAAACAAGGTAATCCCAAGTAGTGGATTATCCTGTTCAATCCGGACCCTGGACGTAGGAGCTTGAGTCTCTAAACCACGTTAAACTCCTTGTGTTCTTACTGCTTTGATATTGTTCTTAACTGTTTATCTGTTTAAGTCATTCATTGCATTAACTTTATCAGGCTAGAATCAATCAGCCTGATCATCAACTTGAACATTGCCCTACTAATCACTATTTCAGAAAAGAGTAATCAAGTTTTCAGAAAGCAAACATTAACAAGACTATAAACTTTCAGGGCTCACGCATTTCCGCACTGAACTCAAGTTGATAGTCAGCCAACTGACCAACATTCAGTGCAGTCAGTAGGTGTGTTATCAACCCTGAGTTCTTTATCACTTTGAGCAAATGGAACTCAGTTAGTTTGAAAGTGAGAACAAATTGTATACGTGTATCCCCCCCATACACGTATTCCTCAGTCTTGTACCGGGACCAACAAGTGGTATCAGAGCGGTGGTTCAAAAGAACACTGACTTTGAATACTAATAGTTTCAGAGGTGAAGCTATTGGTGGTCACTGAATAGATCTGAGTTTGCTTTTCATAAAACTTGCATCACCATGACTTGGAAGAGACTTGAAGCTTCATTGCCTAAATTCTCTGTCTCTAACTTTGTCTGTTGGAAGTTCAGACTTGAGGCACATCTAGATGCCATCCATGACCAGATGCCGCGTGTTATCAAGGAAGGACCCATCAAGATCACTATCCCTAATGTCAGAGGACTGGGATATGAGCATCTTGACATTTTCATACATGTTCCTAAGAAGAGGAAGGATATGACCAATGATGAGATCAAAATAGTGGGACTGGACAATGTGGCCAGAAATATCTTCTTGCATAAGGTGTCTTTCGAGGAGTCAGCGAGGCTGAAGAACTTAAAGACGGCTAAGGAGGTCTGGGATGAGCTGACCAGGATGTTCAAAGGGTCAGAAAAGATAATGGAAAACAAGAAAAATATTGTCATTCAGAAGTTCGAAGCATTAGAGATGCTGCCTGATGAGACGATAGATCAGATGGAGTCAAGATTCATCAAGTTGATGATTGAGTTGGTGATGTTGGATAAGGATGTTCCAAAGAGAGATGTTGCTTCTAAGATCCTGAATGCCCTTCCTGAGAGATGGGACAACAGTGTAATCATGCTAAAGAACATTCAGGATATGAGTAACATAACTTCTGCTTTATTTTTTTCAGAGCTTAAAGCACTGGAATATGATCTCAACAAGAGAAAGAAGAAAGTTCAGCAAGAAGAAGAGGAGAAAGAGAAAGCTCCTGAGAAAAGCATGGCGTTCAAAGCCAAGTCAAAACCTGTCGAGTCTTCATCAAAGTCACTGATGGAGATGATCAAGGAAGAGCTTGCTCAGGAGTACAGCCTGATGGCCAGATGTTGGGACAATGTCAGTTTTGATTAGATCCCAAAGCCCCTGAAAAGATGTTTGCATTTGTTTATCAGACTAGTCTTGGTTAGGATTTGTACTTAGTCATTTTACACTTCACAGGTACTCAGTAAGAGGAGCACTTACTGATGACAATCAAGACAAGAGCCTGAAGACGGTTTACCATCCTGAACTTATGGCAGTTCTCTAAGCTGGCTGAGTAAGTCTCAGTGATGAAGAGTATGACCCTGAGGTCATTACTACTCAGTCCTGAAGGGAACAAGATGATACTGAGCTTATGGGAAGACTTGGAGTAGTGCCAAGCAATGCAAAAGGAATGTCAGAGTCAGGACAAAACCGGTGAGCTCAAGATAAAAAGAACTTAATAAGACAAGCAGAAAGCCTAGGAATAAGTTCTGACATTCTCACCAACTTGATGACGTGGACTAATCCGGGGAGGACACGCACGTATGGAACCTGACAGAAGACTGACTTCTGACTACAGAATTGAACGGGCAAGCATTTAATGTGCATTTAATGCAACTACCTAATTCCATGCAAGGACGGCTGATGCATGAAGATATGTCCGTTTGAAATACTCTACATAGTTGACAAGAAAGGCTATCTCTCCAACGGATAGTTTTTCAAATCACCTATAAATACAGAAGGCCTTGAACCCATTCAAGGTTACGGGAAATTTCCAAGCCAGAAATTACTCAAACTCTCAAGCACTCAAAGCATTCAGTCTTTAGAAGAAGCACTCGAAACCCTTTAAATTTCCCAAGTGTTTCTTAGCAATTGAGAGTTAATCTGTATTCCAATAGCATACAAGCAATGTCTTAAGCTTAAAGAGATTATCCAACCCTTAGAATAGCTTTGTCTTGTAAGGATAATCTCAACTTAGTTGGAATCCAAACTGAAACCAAAACCCTAAGTTAGGTTTGTTGGGAGTAAGTCAGTTAGTGAGTTAGTAAGGAAGTTTGTATAGATCAGTAAGGTTAGTTGGTCTTGGTGCACCTTGGCACGTTAAAAACAAGAACCCCTTGAGTGGACTTCCTGTTAAATCAGGCCGTGGACGTAGGAGCTTGAGACTCTGAACCAAGTTAAACTGTGCATTTTAAGTAAGGATCAAGGGAAGAGGCCCTACAAAAGACTTAGGAAGGGACCCAAAAAGTCCCCAGCTAAGAGCCTTCCTGAGATCACAGAGAGGGAGAAGTCAAGCTCTCCTAGAGCCTCTGACTTGGAGGATGTGAGAAAGTCTATCGAGACGGCTGAGTTGTTGCAGCCTGAGATAGCAGCCCATACATCTCTTACTAACCCTGAACCCCAACCCCAAACCAACCCTGATCCCTCACCTCAACCAATCCAATCACCCATCAACTCAGAGCCAAACATTCCAGAGTCAGTGTCATCCCCTCAGAGGGCTGACCATCTCTCAGATCCTATCCCCAACCCTGATGATTTTCCCTCATACCCCAACCCCAAAGATTGCCCGAAATCCTTGCCCAATGAAGAGGATGACTTCCTCGAGTTGTAGGAGGAGGAAGAGCTGGATGAACACATGATGGGTGGTATGTTGGAGAACATCCTAAGGGGGAATGCCACGGAGTGGGCAGCTAAGTGCTGGCTCGGGCTGAATAGGTACAAGAAGCTGCTGGCTAATGTGGTTGAGCTGAAGGTGTGGCTGGATTTTAAACAATCCAACATGCAAGAGCAACATATGCTGGTGGATGCTCGTTGCTGGGAGCATTGGGAGACTGGGGAAGCTTGGTTGTGCACCTTCTTTGGACTAACTAGCTGGCTGCAACTGCTAAATTTGGTCGAACGTGTACCCATGGCAGGCATGGGCAATCAAAATTGACAGGCGCGTGCCAAAGGGAAGGATAACTTTGACCGAGATGTGTTTCTTGTCCTCGTCCTTCTTAAGCTTGTCCAGCGCCGCCTGACTGATCTGGTAAAGGAAGAACTGCTCCCAGTTAGCTTCCACTCCATCCAAAATTGCCACCATGATCCTCAGTTTGGGCAGGCTCAACTGTTCATGCGAGCCAGTGGACCCCTTGACCACCTTGGATACAAGATCCACAAGAGCCCTATACTCAGGCTTCAGGGTGCTCTTGTTCTGACGGGCCTTAAACTCGCCTGACCCCGTCTTAGTCCAATTCGCAAGGAGTTCTCCTTCACCATTCTCCTTGTACACCCTGGGGTTGACACCAGATGATGGCAGAATGAACACTTCTCTCACTGCTCTTCTGAGGTCGACCTCCGTCGAGTCGTAGAAGGGCTCGCCATCAACGTCCTTCTCTCCGGTGGGCTTCAGAGCGGTCACTCGAGTGAACAACTCTCCCTTCCTAATGAAAAGGTTGAAATAGGCTTCAACCACTACTTTGGGTAGCACGGAGACAGGTCGCTTGGTGAAATATGTCTCAAGACCTGCGTCGGAAATCCATTTGAAGACTGGACGGATTTCTTCCACATTCAAGCAAATGCCATCCATGGATATGACTTACTCCATGTGCACAAGCTTGTTATTGACAACATCATTGATGTTGTCTGTGGATCAGGTTGACTTAAGGAACACCATTGATTGAGAGTAAAGGTTTTTTGAAAAACTGAAATTGAGTGCTTGAGTAGGAGAGTACTCAGTGTGCAAGTGCTTTAGTGTTTGCGTAAAAACTTCAATGGCATTCTTTGATTGATAAGATTGAATCAGTTACTCAGACGTGGGGTTGAGATTAATTCCTGAATTTGAAATGTTTTGAATTGAAGGGCCAGGATTAATCTCAGCATCAATCATTTACCCATGTCAGTCATATTCCGTATAAAACGGACACATATACGAAAAAGTAATTGAAGCATTAAATGCTCCGTTGCGCGTGGGTTTAAATATGAAAAGACACGCTTTTAATGAAAACATAATGCATTTAATAAAGATTTTCAGGACGAAGGATAAGTTCCTAAGGTTCGAGATGGCGAGGCTGAGCCTGAACAGGTAGCCACGACCACTCAATAACTGCCTTCAGTGCACCCTGAAGAGGAGACTGATGCCGCAGGGGCTGACAAGGGAAAGCAGCCAATCACTGAGGAGGCCGTCGATGAAGAAGAAGATGTTGTTATCACCGGGGTCAGACGCACTGAGTTCACTATCCTTGTGGAGGTGAAGAAGGAGAAAACCAGTGAAAATCTAGCTGAACTTCAGGAGGAAGTGATGAGGCTACGAGCTGAGAAAGATGAAGAAGCCAAGGCCCGGGTGAAATACATCAGGTGGACAAAGTCAGCATACAACACCCTTGCTAACAGGGAGTTGATTTTGCTTAAGAAAACGATGACTGACACGACTAAGTCAGTGAGGAACGAGAGGAAACGCACAAAGAAAATGCTGAGGCAAACGTTGAAGCAGTTGGCTGTGAAGGATGAGCAAAGGAAGGAGGAACTCAATCAGGCGGTAGAGAAGCTTGCAGCTCGGGCTGGGGCCCTATTCACTCAGGCCATTCAAGACTCAGCGTCCAAGTTGGAGCTGGAGTCGGATCAAATTTCTCAGACTTCAAAGTCCATTGCTGAGAGGCTGACCCAAGCAACTGATCAATCCATCAAGATGGAGGAGAGGATCGAAAAGGCTGAATAAAGACTCCAGCTTTTCGTGGAGGTCTTTGAGAAGAAGGTAAATGCTGCAATCAGCTCTGTATCTTTTGCATGGACTGGTATCTCGATGGGAGCTAAAATGTTGAAGGAGGGAATTTCTGAAGTCCAATCCTTAACCTCCTTCGTGATCAACAACGGTTTTGACGCATTCCCATCTAAGGCCAATGATGATGCCAAAAGGGGGGAAAAGAAGAAAAGAGCCCGCCCTGAGGCATTAGAGGCAGTCAACCAAGGAGAAATAATTCAAGCTGATCCTGAAGCCAATCCTGAAGGGAATGTGCTAAGGGTAAGGAAGTCAGCAAGGTTGGCGGCGGCAGAGAAGGAAGGTGAGGAGATTGTTGCCAGGCTGAAGGCGGAGGCAGCAAAGAAGGCAAAGGCTGATGAACCTTCAAAGCAACCTGAGCCAGTTCAGAAGTCTCCTCCCATGAGCACAAGGAAGAACCCCATCACTTACTCTGCGGAGACAGTAATGGAGTTATGCGCTGAGGCATGGGGAGCACATTCTAAGAAAACTGAGGCTGAGCGCAGAGCTGAGATAGCACAAAAGGAGAAAATGCGCATTTTGTAGAAGAAGGTTGAAAAGTTGACTGATATCACTGAACTTCAACAAAGGGAACTCGATGATGCAGTGATCAGTCTGCTTAGAAGGAAGAAGGCAAAGCCTTAGCCTGGGAAGTACAGAAAGAGGCCAACAACAAGGAAGTCAACACTTCTTCAGGTCAGAAGGCCAGAATCAGGTCAGAGGGAAGCATATGTTGATGAGTTCATCTCAGAAGCATTGAAGGAGTTCTGGGCTGATGCAAGGGATGAGTTTGTAAAATTATGGTACGTGGTGAAGAAGTGGGGCGACTCTAAAGACATCAATGCCCACTTCACTGACTACATGATGGACAATCATCCTGAGTTGATCCAAAAGATCTTGGAGGAAGCTGAAGCAGCTCAAGTGAATTCATTGTAAATTCGCCTCCCTTAGTCCCTGGAACTGGAAAGTATGATACTAAGGTCATTATGACTGAGGTGTTGAAGATTGCGAAGGCTGACGGGTTTGTGAACCAACCTAGAAGACTTGACGAGCTGAAGGCAAGAGTCTATGCAGGCTATGGACTTAAACCTGAGATGAGATTAGTCTAGGTGTTCACTACTTCCTTGTAATAGATTATATTCATTGTAACCACTCTCAGATCATTCAATGAAATCTATTACTTTTGCCCACAGATAAAAAACTCATTGTCTTTTTGGCTGTTATTTAAATTCTGTACTTCATCAAAAATTGCTCTAACACTGTCTTATCTTATAGATATGATCTTATATTTCCTCTAAGTGTTTTGAGGATCTTTTCAGTGTTTTGGCATCATCAAAAAGGGGGAAATTGTTGGGACAATATCAGTTTTGATTAGATCCCAAAGCCCCTGAAAAGATGTTTGCATTTGTTTGTCAGGCTAGTCTTGGTTAGGATTTGTACTTAGTCATTTTACACTTCACAGGTACTCAGTAAGAGGAGCACTTACTGATGACAATCAAGATAAGAGCCTGAAGACGGTTTACCATCCTGAACTTATGGCAGTTCTCTAAGCTGGCTGAGTAAGTCTCAGTGATGAAGAGTATGACCCTGAGGTCATTACTACTCAGTCCTGAAGGGAACAGGATGATACTGAGCTTATGGGAAGACTTGGAGTAGAGCCAAGCAATGCAAAAGGAATGTCAGAGTCAGGACAAGACCGGTGAGCTCAAGACAAAAAGAACTTAATAAGACAAGCCTGAAGCCTAGGAATAAGTTCTGACATTCTCACCAACCTGATGACGTGGACTAATCCGGGGAGGACACGCACGTACGGAACCTAACAGAAGACTGACTTCAGACTACAAAATTGAACGGGCAAGCATTTAATGTGCATTTAATGCAACTACCTAATTCCATACAAGGACGGCTAATGCATGAAGATATGTCCGTTTAAAATACTCTACATAGTTGACAAGAAAGGCTATCTCTCCAACAGATAGTTTTTCAAATCACCTATAAATACAGAAGGCCTTGAACCCATTCAAGGTTACGGGAAATTTCCAAGCCAGAAATTACTCAAACTCTCAAGCACTCAAAGCGTTCAGTCTTTAGAAGAAGAACTCGAAACCCTTTAAATTTCCCAAGTGTTTCTTAGCAACTGAGAGTTAATCTGTATTCCAAGAGAATACAAGCAATATCTTAAGCTTAGAGAGATTATCCAACCCTTAGCATAGCATTGTCTTGTAAGGATAATCTCAACTTAGTTGGGATCCAAACTGAAACCAAAACCCTAAGTTAGGTTTGTTGGGAGTAAGTCAATTAGTGAGTTGGTAAGGAAGTTTGTATAGATCAATGAGGTTAGCTGGTCTTGGTGCACCTTGGCACGTTAAAAACAAGAATCCTTTGAGTGGATTTCCTATTAAATCAGGCCGTGGACGTAGGATCTTGAGACTCTGAACCACGTTAAACGTGTTGTGTTCTTATTGCTTTGATATATTGTATACCTGCCTTATTAACTGCTCATTCATTGCATAAGATTTATCATGCTTGAATAAATCAGTCTGATCTATTAAAAAAAGTACTGCCCTTATTAAACATTATTCATTTGAGTAATCAAGGTTTTCTGAAAGCAAACTAAGTAAGACTTTAAACTATCAGGGCTCACGCATTTCCGCACTGAACTTAAACTGATAGTTAGCCAACTGACCCGCATCAAGTGTAGTCATTAGGTTTATTGTCAGTCCCTATTTCTTTATCCCTGAGTAAAGGGGACTCAGCAAGGTTTTAAGTCTAAAAATCTGGTATACGTGTATCCCCCCATACACGTATTTCTCAGTCTTGTAACGGGACCAACACCAGACGCTTTGAAAAGCTTAATTCCAGGTTTGGTCGTTATAAGAAATATTATCAGGATGCTCGTGACAGGAAAACTGAAGGAACCCACCAAAGCTCATAAAGATATGAGGAAAGAAGGAACACTGACCAGAGGAAAGATCGTGGCGATGAAAGAAGATGCTCAGATCTAAAGCCCGATTGAAGAGATGAACAGAGATGTACTCCTGATGATAGGCACTCAGGCAAGACTGAAAGCTCATCTAGACAAAGGGAACCTGACTCAAGAAGGAAACCTGAGCCGAGAAAGGAAAGAGGTGATGAGCAAGCTGCATGGTACAACTGTAACAAGAATGGACACTATCAGTTTAACTGCCCAGAGCTAAGTGCAAGGGAAAGAGAAGACATGAGGTCCAAGAGAGACCAGAGGTACGCTGACCGGAGAGCCCTGCTCGCTGGGGAAGCTACAGACTCAAATGGTCCTGAGGAGAGGTCGTCTGAACTCTTTTCTGATGATGAGTACGATGATGTGTATCTAATGGCTAGGGAAGAGCCTGAGGTACATCTAACTCTGTTTGTGGTTCATACACTGGTCAAAATCCTGAGCCTAGCTCAGAGTCAGCCAGAGAAATGAACCTTTAGATCTGTTTGGATCAATTGATGGTTGATTTCTCCAGGTTGTAGGAAACTAATGTCTTTTTGGTAGAGGAGAACCGGAAATTAAGTACTGAGGTTCAAAACCTGAATGATCAACTCACTCAGTCAGATCTGAAAGAGTCAGCTCAAATTGTGAGACTCACTCAGGAAATTGATATGATCAATGCTGAGCGTCACCCAAGAGAGAAGATTCTGAAAGAACTGGCTGATGAAGAGCAGGTTAGGAAGGAGGAGCTGAAGGTACTCAAAAGTAAGTTTGATGACCTCTTTGCCAGACATGAAATCCTGAAAAAGAGTGAGGACTCACTTAAGCAAAAGGTTGCAACAATGAATAAATCCTCAGTGGCTAGAGAGGAAATAAATAGCAGCCAGATGCTTGGGAATGAGAAAAAGGGACTTGGAGAAATCCTCACAGGGTCAATCTCATATTACTTCAGGGAGCAATACTGAGAGGGTTTTCATTCAGGCAGACCAAAATATAAAGAAGGTTGTACTTCAGGCCCGCCAGACTGATAAGGGCAAAGAAACTGTTGATACAGTCAGGGTTTCCCCCAAGGTTGCTAAGCCAAAACCCAAGGGAAAGGCCAAGAAACCAAAGGAGGTCCCTGAGAGCTCAGGCCGGAGAAAACCTCAGCGAAAGCAGATGAAGACTCAGGCCAAGAGCCATCAGACTGGTCAACAAGGGTGTTAGGATAAATATTGTATAGTTTTGATGAGTTAAAACAAACTAGAAGATGTAATAGGACCATCTGGACCTGTTAGCCAGATGATGAACTAGATTAGGACTTAGTCTAGGGGGAACTGCCAGACCAGAAGACTTCACCAGAAGAGTCACCAAAAGACCCCACCAGAGGACTTCACCAGAGGACTCCACCAAAAGACTTCACCAGATGAGATCTGACCAAAGGCAGAGGACATTTCCCCAGACCAGACGAGTCTGGTGGAACAAAAGATGCTCAGTTTGATCCCCTGTTTCTACAGAGTATTCTGGTTGTTAACCAGATCTGGACCAGAAGACACCGAGGTTGCATGGTGTCTAGTCTTGCCTTCTCTGGAGAGAATCAGAGTTAGGCAGAGGAAGCATTTGACCGTTGGTGATTCAAATCAAGTCAACTAGATCGGATTGGAAAGTTATTGAAGTTAATCAATCCAAGGATCTCACCAACCCATTCAATCAATTAGGGAATTGATTGATTAAATAGAGGATCTGATTGGATTAGCTCTCCCACGGCTAACCCTAATCTCCTCTATAAAAATAAGAGTGCAGTCACAAGAAAAAGCTCTAGAGAGATCCTACGCGCACAAGTCACATTCCAAGCTTTTGATAATCACTCTTAGCACTCTTATTTTTCACATTACATATCTACTCTTAAGGAGTTGTTGGACTTTAACCTGTTCATCTCTAAGATAAGGTTGAAGGTTGATTACTTTAGATTGTGGTTAGATCTAAAGGAGTTGTAAGAAGGAACTGGTACTTCGGAAATTCCAATACGTGAGTAAGTTGGTTGGTTGATAGTGAGATCCCTTGGATAAAAGGGAGAGTGGACGTAGGATATTCAGATCCGAACCACTATATATCCGGTGTTATTTATTGATAAGAAGTTTGTTAAGATATAAACTTAAAGCTTCCGCAATTAATCTATCTAGTGGGACCAACAAGTGGTATCAGAGCAGTGTGTCCAACGACCACTGCTTTGTAAAGCTTTTAGTGGTCACCGGGCAGATCCATTGCTCTTTATTGGTTTTGTTCAAATTCTTGTTAAATCCTTTATTTTAGTAAATATGTCTTCGAAATCTTCTTATAAGAGTCGCAAACTGCCAGAATTCTCATTCAAGGATTATAGCCACTGGAGCTTCATGATGGGTAATCATCTTGGAGCTATCCACCACCGCATGTTAGTTGTGGTAGAAAGTGGCCCAATTCAAATTTACTGGACTCCTATTGATAGTGGCAGGTCAGAGTCCAGGGAAGAAACTAGTGAAACTGCCCAGAAAGCTACAGAGGATAGAGTCCCCAGGCAAAGAATCCTCAAGAAGAGAGATGAGTTAGACAATGATGAAAGAAATCTCTACAACTTAGACCAGGTAGCAAGAACTGAGATCATCAACACACTTACTAAAGAGGTGATTGAAAAAGTCAGAACTTGTGCCACTGCCAAGGAGATGTGGGACAAACTTGCACTACTCTGTGAGGGAACAGAGAAGATTAAGGATAACAAGCTTCAAGTTGTTCAACACTCGTTTGACACTTTCAAGATGAAACCAGACGAGACCATTGACCAGCTGGATATGCGTCTCACAAACCTCATGAACAAGGCTAGTGCCTTAGGTAAGACCTATTCAGAGAAAGAAATAAATAGTAAAATATTGCGTTCCCTAACCAGCAGGTGGAGAATTAAAGTCACTGTGATCAAGGACAACAAGGATCTCAACACTCTGGATCATCATCTTCTGTTGTCTGATCTCAAAGCTTATGAGTATGATCTTCAAGAGGAGGATCAAACAGAAGAGGTTTCCTCTTCTGGTCAGAAAGGAGTTGCATTCTCCTCAACTATCAAGACTGATGACAAGCCAAAGGAGTCTACTGCAGATGACTTGAGCCTCAAGGAACAGGTAGCACTTCTAACCCGTAAATTGGATAAAATGAGTTCAAAATATGGCAGGTACAAAAGGCATTGGAAGGAGTCTACCAGAGACAGAAAGAGTTCCTTCAAGCCTGCAGAAAAGGAGAAGACATCTGGAGACTCAAGGGAGACCAGATTCAGAACTCCAGAAAGGAGGAGAGATGACAACCCTGGCAGCTCTGGGAGATCAGGTTATCAGAGGAGGGATGGTAGCTCTGGCGGACCTGACTACAAGAGGAGAGGGAGTAGTCCAGCCAGATCAGACTACAACCAGAGGAGGAGAGAGCCAAGTCCTAGTCCTAGAGGAGACAATGCCTGCTACACATGCAACAAGACTGGTCACTACAGTTATGATTGTCCTCAACTTACTCCTAGGGAAAGAGAAGAGAAAAGACTCAAGAGAGATAGGAGATATGCAGACAAGAGAGCATTGCTGGCAGAAGCAGAGGAGGAGGATAATAGTTCCAGTTCTTCTTCTTCTGATTTCGGGTCTGATGATGATGTATGTCTGATGGCAGACATTAATGAGGTACAAGAAACTACCTTAGTCTTATCAAATTCCAAATATACTGAATCCTCTAATTCATCTGGTAACTCCAGAGAGTCTGATATGCAGCAAATGCTATCAGATCTCCAAAATTGTGTTCAATTATGTCAAAAACTTGAGAAAGAGAATGGTAGGCTCAGAACTGAAGTTCAATCCTTATCTCATGAACAAAATTCCACCAGAGAACTCATGAAAGATCATTCCAAAGAAGTTTCTGAACTTCAGGATAAGATCACAGAAAGAGATACTCTGGTAGATCAACTCATGAAGGAAAAAAACTCTCATGTAGAAGAGTTAAATGAGCTTAGAGCCAAATACCAGACTCTTATCAAGGGAAAACAAGTTGAGCAAAATATTGAGATACCTATGCCCAGAGAAGATTACATGAAACCAGATGTTTTATCTATTATTTCATGATCTTCTCAACGCATAAATGATAAGAGTGGTTTAGGATATCCTGGAATTATTAAAAGATCTCATAAATATTGCTTTACCAAAGACAAGTCTATAAGATCTGGTGAACTTGTGGAACTCCGAAATGAAGAGGATCCTTCTGATCGCATGGTAGTTCACAGACCTGGTTGGAAATGAGACCCCCCTGCTGATAATTCAAAACATAATCCAGAAGAGGTGAATGTTCTGGAAGGAAAAATTCTAGAGCATACAAGTCAGAAAAGAGAACCTATGAAGGTTGATGGTTCTGTTCAGATGCCTAACCTGATTAGAGAACCTCAGAGGAATCCTAAAAGAGTGGAACCTAAGCAGATTAGGGGACCTCAAAAAGGAGACTCTAAGAGGAAACCTAATCAGAATAGGAGATACCAGAGGAGGTATACTGAACCAGAGAACCTCAATCAGAATCAGGGATCTCAAAGATGGAATGCTTCAAGAAGATTCCAAAACAAGAAACCTCAGAAGGAATTTTATCATCAGAATAGATCCAATTTTCAGGACCAGAGTAGGTCTTCCAGACCCATCTATAGAAAACCAACTGATCTGGGTAGTTATGACACCAGAGATGGTTCTTCTAGGATGTACCCTTACATCCAGACCTTTAAGACCTTGTCTTTGAGGCAGGCCATTCCAAAGGCCAGATTTGAGAAAAGATACACCAGACCTGTTTATAGGAAAGGTATTCTTATCAGACCAGTAGCTCAATATGTCATTGTTAGAGGACATGTTCTGGTAGATAGATTTGGAAGGAAGATAAGATCTCCTCATCCAGCAAGGGATGATCTTTATCTTTGGATTCCTACAAAACTTGCAACTAACCAATCAGGACCCAACACTAGTAGGGGACCTAATTGATTTCTCTACAGGTAGATAAAAGCCCACTGGAGAAAGGACTTTCAAGCAACCATGTCTGGTACATTGATAGTGGATGTTCCAAGCACATGACCTTCCAGAAAGATAATCTCCAAGATTTCAAGCCAATGAATGGGCTAAGAGTGATGTTTGGTGACAACAACTATGGAGTCACCAGAGGAGTTGGAAAGTTGACCTTCAATGGAGTATCTGTAGATGAAGTCTATTATGTTGAAGGACTCAAGCATAATCTGCTTTCAGTATCCCAATTCTGTGACAGGGGATACTCAGTGAAGTTCTCTAGTGATTCATGTACTGTCTTTTCTTCTGATTATAATGATATCTTGCTAATAGGCTTAAGGAAGGGTAACATTTATCTTACAGATTTTAGCAGTTGCCCAAGAAATGCTTGTCTGGTTGCTAAAGGATCTACAGAGAACAGCTGGATTTGGCACAAGAGATTGTGTCACCTTAACTTCAAAACACTGAATAAGATTGCCAGAAAATGTCTTATTCGAGGTCTTCCTAATGAAGTGTTGTTGGAACATTGTCAGTTTTGATTAAGATCCCAAAGCCCCTGAAAAGATATTTGTCTTAATCTGTCTTTGTCAGGCTAGTCTTGATTAGGATTAGTACTTAGTCATTTTACACTTCACAGGTACTCAGTGAGAGGAGAACTCACTGGAGACAATCGAGACTCAGAGCCTGAAGACGAAGAGCACCATCCTGAACTTATGGCAGTCCTCTAAGCTGGCTGAGTAAGTGTCAGTGATGAAGGGTATGACCCTGAGGTCATTACTAACTCAATCCTGAAGGGAACAAGATGTCACTGAGTTTATGGAAAGACATGGAGTAGAGCCAAGCAATGCAAAAGGAATTTCAGCGTCAGGACAAGACCGGTGAGCCCAAGACAAAATGAACTTAATAAGACTAGCCTGAAGCTCAGGAATAAGTTCTGACATTCTCACCAACCTGATGACGTGGCCCAATCCTGGAAGGACACGCACGTACGGAACCTGACAAGTTGACTGAATTCAGACTGCATGTTCAACGGGCAAGCATTCAATGTGCATTTAATGCAAATACCAAATCCATGCAAGGACGGCTGCTGCATGAAGATGTGTCCGTTTGAAGCCACTCTACATAGATGACTCGAAGGCTATCTCTCCAACGGATAGTTTTTCAAATCACCTATAAATACAGAAGACCTTGAACCCATTCAAGGTTACGGGAAATTTCCAAGCCAGAAATTACTCAAACTCTCAAGCACTCAAAGCATTCAGCCTTTTTAAGAGAAGCACTCGAAAACATCCAAATTTCCCAAGTGTTTCTTAGCAACTGAGAGTTATTCTGTATTCTAAGAGCTAAATAGCATTATCTTAAGCTTAGAGAGATTATCCAATCCTTATCATAGCTTTGCCTTGTAAGGATAATCTCAATCTAGTTGGAATCCAAACTGAAACCAAAACCCTAAGTTAGGCTTGTTGGGAGTAAGTCAGTTAGTGTGTTAGTAGTGGAGTTGTATAGATCAGTGAGGATAGCTGATCTTGGTGCACCTTGGCACGTTAAAAACAAGAATCCCTTGAGTGGATTTCCTGTTAAGTCAGGTCGTGGACGTAGGAGCTTGAGACTCTGAACCACGTTAAACTCCTTGTGTTCTTACTGCTTTGATATTGTGCATACTTGCCATATTATTCGTTCATTCATTGCATTCAAGTTTATCAGGCCTGAATCAATCAGGCTGATCTTCAAAAGAGCACTGCCCTACTAAACACTACTCAGAATTGAGTAAAACAAGTTTTTCAGAAAGCAAACTAAACAAGACTTTAAACTTTCAGGGCTCAAACATTTCCGCACTGAACTTGAACTGATAGTTAGCCAACTGACCCGCACCAAGTGTAGTCAGTAGGTGTGTTATCAGATCCTAGTTCTTTACCACTCTGAGTAAAGGGGACTCAGTCAGCTTTAAGGTTGAAAAATTAGTATACGTGTATTCCCCCCCATACACGTATTCTTCAGTCTTGTACCAGGACCAACAAGTGGTATCAGAGCAGTGGTTCGAAAGACCACTGACTTTGAATACTAATAGTTTCAGAGGAGAAACTGTTGGTGGTCACTGAACAGATCTGAGTTTGTTTTTCATAAAACTTGCATTATCATGACTTCAAGGAGACTTGAAGCTTCGTTACCTGAATTCTCTGTGTCTAACTTTGTCTACTGGAAGTTCAGATTAGAAGCACATCTAGATGCCATCCATGACCAGATGCCGCATGTTCTCAGGGAAGGACCGATCAAAATTACTGTCCCTAACACCAGAGGGAGAGGATATGATGATCTCGATATTGGTGTACCTATTCCTAAGGAAAGAAAGGATATGACCACTGATGAGATCAAGATGATGGGGCTTGACAACGTCGCCAGAAACACCATCTTGCATACGGTGCCCTTCGAGGAGTTAGCTAGGTTGATGAACTTAAAGACGACAAAGGAGGTTTGGGATGAGCTAACAAGGATGTGTGAGGGATCTGAAAAGATCAAGGAGAACAAGAGAAACATTGCCATTCAGAAATTCGAGGCGTTCGAGATGCTGCCTGACGAGAGCATAGATCAAATGGAGTCTAGATTCATCAAGTTGATGAATGAGTTGGTGATGCTAGACAAGGATGTCCCAAGGAGAGATGTTGCTTCAAAGATCCTGAATGCCCTTCCTGAGAGATGGGACAACAGTTTAATTATGCTTAAGAACACTCAGGATATGAGTAACATAACTTCTGCTTTACTTTTTTCAGAGCTCAAAGCGCTTGAATTCGATCTTAACAAAAGAAAGAAGAAAGTTCAGTCAGAAGAGGAAGTAAAGGAGAAAACTCCTGAGAAAAGCATGGCGTTCAAGGCCAGGTCTGAACCTGTTGAGCCCTCATCAAATTCTTCATCAAAGTCACTGATGGAGATGAGCAGGGAAGAACTCGCTGAGGAGTACAGCCTGATGGCAAGACGATTTGACAAGCTCAATTCCAGGTTTGGTCGTTATAAAAAGTTTTATCAGGACTCACGTGACAGGAAACCTGAAGGAACCCACCAAAGCTCAAGGAGATATGAGGAGCGAAGGAACACTGACCAGAGGAGAGAACGTGGTGATGAAAGGAGATATTCTGAACCAAAGCCTGAAAGAAGAGACGAACAGAGACGTACTCGCGATGATAGATATCCAACCAAGGCTGAAAGCTCACCAAGAACCAGGGAACCTGACTCAAGGAGGAACCCTGAACCGAGAAAAGAAAGAGTAAGTGAGCAGGTAGCATGTTACAATTGTAACAAGATTGGTCACTATCAGTACGACTGCCCGGAGCTGAGTGCGAGGGAGAGAGAGGAAATGAGAGCTACTAGGGATCTAATATCTGCTGATCGGAGAGCAATGATCGCTGAAGATGCAACAGATTCTGACGGTCCTGCTGAAAGGCCACCTGAACTCTTCTCAGATGACGAGTACGATGATGTCTATCTGATGGCTAGGGATGAGCCTGAGGTAACATCAAATTCTGTTTGTGCTTCTTACACTGGTCAAAATCCTGAGCTTAGCTCAGAGTCAGTCAGAGAAATGAACCTTCAGATCTGCCTTGATCAATTGATGGTTGATTTCTCCAGATTGCAGGAAACTAATGTCTTCTTGGTAGAGGAGAACAAGAAATTGAGTACTGAAGTTCAAAACCTAAATGAACAACTCACTCAGTCCGATCTTAAAGAATCAGCTCAGATTGTGAGACTAACTCAGGAAATTGATATGATCAATGCTGAGCGTCTCCCAAGAGAGAAGATTCTGAAGGAATTGGCTGAGGAAGAGCTGGTCAGGAAGGAAGAACTAAAAGTACTTAAGAGTAAGTTTGATGACCTCTTTACCAGACATGAAATCCTGAAAAAGAGTGAGGACTCTCTCAAGAAAAAGGTTGCAGAAATGAATAAATCCTCAGTGGCTAGAGAGGAAATAAATAGCAGCCAGATACTTGGGAACAAGAAAAATGGACTTGGATATGTTCCTGAGAAATCCTCACAAGGTCAGTCTCATGTTGCTTCAGGGAGCAACACTGAGAGGGTATTTGTTCAGACAGGCCAGAGTGCACCTAAGGTTGTGCTCCAGGCCCGTCAAACTGATAAGGGCGAGGAAACCGTTGACACAGTCAGGGTTGCTCCTAAGGTAGCTAAGCCAAAACCCAAGGGAAAGGCGAAGCAACCTAAGGAAGCCCCTGAGAGCTCAGGCAAGGGAAAACCTCAGCGAAAGCAGAGGAAGACTCAGGCCCAGAGCCCTCAGACTGGTCAGCGAGGGTACCATCATGCTTGGCAATACCAACAGGGAAGGCCAAATATGATGACACCCCCATGGTTTTGGCATCCTGAGGCCTTTAACTGTATTCCATTCCCTCACTTGCCTAGGTGGAATAGAAATCAGGGTCCTTATCAAGAACAAGGCCCAAGACCTGCTGCACCCAGACCTAGGAAGAACAGGAAGCCAGCCCAAAAGGCACCCACTCAGGCTCCTGTGAAGCCTAAGTCTAGCACTCATACACCATCTTCCTCTCAGGCAAAGAAGAAGAAAGTTGTGTATGTTGATGTTTCAGGGAGACAGATTTACCACTCTGAGGCAATCAGGGTTGTGAAGCAAGTCTGGATCCCGAAGGGTACAGCTGACACGATAGGACCCAACACCCAATGGGTACCTAAAGCCTGATTTGCTTGCAGGCGGCTGTGGATCACAACAAGAGGAGAGGAGACTCAATCAAAGTTGTTTGGTACCTAGACAGTGGTTGCTCAAGGCACATGACTGGAATGAAGAGTCTTCTCCAAGAATATCAAGCGAAAGATGGTCCACAGGTAACCTTTGGTGATAACTCAAAAGGTGTTACTAAAGGTTTTGGTGTTCTAATTATAGGTACAGTCAGAGTGGAAAATGTGTCCTTTGTGGAACGACTGAAGCATAACCTGCTGTCAGTAAGTCAATTCTGTGACAAAGGGTTCAGTGTTGAGTTCTCATCGAATATATGTTCAGTCAAGGACAAATCAACACAAGTGCTTCTATCAGGTATAAGGAAAGGTAATGTTTATCTCGCTGATTGGAGCAGCACTATCCCTAATACTTGTTTTGTTGCTAAAAGCTCTCTAGAGCTCAGTTGGTTATGGCATAAAAGATTAAGCCACCTGAACTTCAAGATTCTTAACAAAATTTCTAGACAGTCACTTGTTGATGGTCTACCTAATGAAGTTTTTAGCAAAGATCACGTGTGCAAAGCTTGTCAGGAAGTGAAGCAGGTCAGAGCGTCATTTAAAGAGAAAGCTTCTTATTCCACTGACAGGATACTTCAGCTCTTACACATGGACTTATTTGGCCCCATAACACCTATGAGTATGAATGGTAGAAAGTATACCCTTGTGGTTAATGATGATTATTCTAGATATACTTGGGTTATTTTCTTGTTAAATAAGAAGGAAACACAGGTGAAGCTTCCAGAGTTGCTCAGAAGACTCAGCAATGAGAAGAATCAGTCCATTACTAAGATCAGATCTGACAAGGGCACTGAATTTATAAATTCATATATTTCTGACTTTTGTAATGAACTTGGTATAGCTCATGAGACTTCTGCAGCTAGAACCCCACAACAGAATGGTGTCGCTGAAAGGAGGAACAGGACACTGAAGGAAGCTGCAAGGACCATGTTGGCTGAGTCAGGATTGCCCAAGAAATTCTGGGCTGAGGCAATCAACACCGCATGCTACACTCAGAACAGATCCATGTTGAACAAACAACATGCACAGACCCCATATGAGACATGGAACAAAAGGAAACCTCGTATTTCTTATTTTCATGTACTTGGTTGTAAGTGCTTCATACTCAACAATGGGAAGACCCAATTGAAAGCCTTTGATAGCAAATCTGATGAAGGAATATTCTTAGGATATTCTGAAGTTAGTAAAGCCTTCAGGGTTTACAATTGTAGGACCTTGGTTGTGGAAGAATCACCTCATGTTGTCTTTGATGAATCTGCTAATGAGTCTAGGGCAAAGGTGTTGAATCCTGACACTGAGGAGGTCACAAGGAGTGTGACAGGGCTGAGCTTGAAGAATCAACCTAATCCCAAGATCAGGACTGTGCTAATTCCAAGATGGGATGATGACGATCAGGATGATGAATTAGGTGCCACTCCTAAGCCCAGCACATCAGGGATTGTTGAGCCTCAGACTGAGGAACAGGCTCAACCTGAGGTAAGCAACGTCTATGAATATGCTGTTGCAGCTGAGACGGTTCCTGAGTCACCTAATCAAGGGGGAATCAATATCCCTGACATTGAGCTTGTTAATCCCTTTGATATAGACTCAGGATCATCCCCTTCTGTTCAGTTTCCTGAATTTTATGAGCCTGTAGATACTAACATTGCAGGTACTTCAGGAACAACTCCTGGCAAAAGAACATGGTTAGAAGATCATCCCATTGATCAAATCATTGGTGATCCTACTGAGGGAGTCAGGACCAGACAGTTCCATGGTGAGAGTGCATTATTCTGTTGCTTTCTCTCTGAGCAAGAGCCTCAGAACATTGAAGAAGCTCTCACTGACTCGAACTGGATCATTGCCATGCAAGAGGAGTTGAATCAATTCACAAGGAATCAGGTTTGGGAACTGGTAGATAGACCTAGGCATCAAGGTGTGATTGGTACCAAGTGGGTCTTCAAGAACAAGAAGGATGAGAATGGTGTTGTGGTAAGGAACAAGGCTAGACTGGTTGCAAAAGGGTATTGTCAATCTGAGGGAATAGACTATGATGAGACTTTTGCTCCAGTGGCTAGGTTGGAAGCTATCAGGTTATTCCTTGCCTATGCAACATATAAGAAGTTCAAGGTGTATCAAATGGATGTCAAGAGTGCCTTCCTGAATGGTGTACTCAATGAAGAGGTATATGTTGAACAACCTCCCGGGTTTGAGGTTGGAGATAGAGTATACCATTTGAAGAAAGCACTTTATGGACTTAAGCAAGCACCAAGAGCTTGGTATGATACCCTCTCTCAATTCCTGACAAACCATAGGTTCAAGAAGGGAACTGTGGATAGGACATTGTTTAGGATCACTGAAGGTGATGACATTCTCTTGGTCCAGATTTATGTGGATGACATAATATTTGGATCACCAAATCATCAGCTCTGTGAGAAATTCTCTAAGTTGATGACTGGTAAATTTGAGATGTCCATGATGGGAGAGATGAACTTCTTCTTAGGATTGCAGGTCAAGCAGACTGATCAAGGTATCTTCATAAATCAGGCCAAGTATACAAGAGACTTGATTCATAAGTTTGGTGTTTAGAACAGCAATCCAGCCAGGATCCCTATGAACACAAATTGGAAGATGGATCCTGACACTGAAGGGACTTCAGTAAATCAGACTGAGTATCGTGGGCTGATAGGTTCTTTGTTGTACCTGACTGCAAGTAGGCCTGACATCACGTTTGCAGTTGGTGTGTGTGCTAGGTATCAGTCTGATCCCAAAAGAAGTCATTTGGAGGCTGCTAAGAGGATACTTAAGTATTTGAAAAGGACAGTCAATATGGGACTATGGTATCCTTCAGATGACAACTTAGAACTGACAGGTTATTCAGATGCAGATTATGGAGGTTGTAGGATAGATACGAAATCAACCTCAGGGACATGTCAGTTTTTGGGAAGTAAGTTGATCTCGTGGTTTAGTAAGAAGCAGAATTCAGTGGCGACATCCACAACTGAGGCTGAGTATATGGCTGCAGGTAGTTGTTGCGCTCAGATTTTATGGTTGAGGCAACAGTTGAGGGACTACCAAGTATTTGCTAATCAGGTTCCAATCTATTGTGATAACAATAGTGCTATAGCAATTACTCAGAACCCAGTGCTTCACACGAGGTGCAAGCATGTGGACATTAGGCATCACTTCATTCGAGATCATGTGGAGAAGAAAGATATCAGGATGGAAAAGATTCACACTTACAGGCAAAGAGCTGACATCTTGACTAAGCCTTTGGCTGAAGCAAGGTTTATGGAACTGTCAGTAGAGTTAGGACTCTTAGATCCGGGAGAACAGTCAGTGTAGGGTTCTAGGGGGAACTCAGGCCAGACTCGACTCAACAAGGTATCAGGGTGCTACAATGTCTCCCTGACAGGTATGAGTTCTAACCTGACTTCTGTGAATTTCAAGCGTCTCCCTGAGTCCTTCGTCCTGAAAATCTTTATTAAATGCATTCCGTTTTCATTAAAAGCGCGCCTTTTCATATTTAAAACCCACGCGCACGGAGCATTTAATGCTACAGTTACTTTTTCATATATGTGTCCATTTTATACGGAATATGACTGACATAGGGTTTGATTGAAGCTGAGATTAATCCTGGCCCTCCATTTCAAAATCTTTCGAATTCAGGGATCAATCTCAACCCCACATTTGAGTAACTGACTTAGTCTTATCAATCAAGAGTGCCATTTGAGGTTTTTACGCAAACACAACGCACAATCTGCACACTGAGTTTTCTCTTGCTCAAACACAGAAATTTCAAAAATCTCTTCTTTCAAAACAATGGCATTCCTTGATTCCAACTAGACAACCGACAAGATCATAGACGTTGTCGAAAAGAAACTGATACACATGGAGCAAGTCATCTCCATGGAAGGTATCTGTCTCACAGTTGAGGAAATCAAACCAGTATTTAAGTGGATTTCCGATGCTGGGTTGGAAACATACTTCACCACCCGCCCCATTTCCGTGCTCCCAAGAACAGTTGTGGAAGCATACCTAAATATGTTCTTACGGAAGGGAGAGATTTATACGAAGGTGACTGCACTTAAGCCGACGGGAGAGAAGGACGGCGACGGCGAACCTCTCTACAACTCAGAGGTGATCACTATCGACGTCAGGAGGGCGGTGAGGGAAGTCTTCAAGTTGCCGTTCTCAGGCATCAACCCAAGAACATATAAGGAGAACTCAGAGGGAGAGCTTCTTGGGAAATGGACCAAGTCAGGGTCATCGGAGTTCAAGGCTCGTCAGAACAAGAAAACGCTGAAGCCAGAGTACAGAGCTCTGGTGGATTTGGTGTCCAAGATAGTGATGGGTGCAACTGGCTCTCACGAGCAACTGAGTCTGCCCAAGCTGAGACTCATGGGAGCAATTGCTGATGGAGTGGAAGCGAACTGGGAGTAGATCTTCCTTGATCAACTCCATCAGGCCGGATTGGACAAGCTTAAGCGAGATGAGGAGAAGAAGCACATATCCGTCAGTGCCATCTTGCCATTCGGCACGAGGATGTCCATCCTGATTGCTCATGCCTGCCATGGGTATACCTTCGATTTTGAGGACAGTCTCTCCTCAAAGAAGGTAATGTTTTCCTCACTGAGTGATACCTATTCAGTGCTAGGGCTGACTGATCCCAATGCAAAAGCAAAGGGTCTGACCAAAAAGCCAGTTGGTAAGGCCAAGAGAGTGGCAACCAGTCTCATTGAAAGGGTAGATGACCTCTTTGAGAGGAGTAAGGACGGTGAGGAGGTTGCAGTTGAAGAGGTGGAGCAGCCTGAGGCGGAAAAGGCTGAGAAGAGGAAGAAGGTAAGGGTCGTGCTGTCAGGGAAGAGCACGAAATCAGGGACTGAGTCTGATCCCAAGAAGGCCGGGTCAGAGGCTGAGGGAACTGACGATGACGTCAGAAAGGAGGGTGCTCAGGGAGAGAGGCCCCTGAAGAGGCTTAGGAAGGGAACCAAAAATTCCCCTGCTAAGAAGCTGCCTGAGGTGAGTGAGAGGGAGAAGTCAAGCTCTCCTGGAGCCTCTGACTTGGAGGAAGTGAGAAAAACTGTTGAGACGGCTGAGTCGTTGCAGCCTGAGACAGTACCCACTCAAACACCCCCACACCCTGAAATCTAAACACCTTCCATCCCTGACCCCACACCTCAAACCCCCCAACCACCCCAAACCTCAGAGCCAAATCAGCCTACTGAGTCAGTGCCATCAACTTCACCTACGAATGAGCCTGACCAGTCAGCCGAGCCAAACCTTCCAAACCCCACAGACTTTCCCTCATACCCCAATCCCAAGGACTGCCCCAAATCCATTTCAGCTAAAGAGGATGAATTCCTTGAAGTGGAGGAGGAGGAATTAGATGAACACATGGCTGGTAGGATTCTGGAGAACACTATCAGGGGGAATGCCACAGAATGGGCAGGAAAGTGATGGCCTGGGTTGTACAAGTACAATGAGCTGCTAGCGTATGTGATCGAGCTCAAGGTTTGGTTGGACTTCAAACAATCAAACATGCAAGAGCAGCATCTGCTAGTGGACGCTCGTGGCTGGGAGCACTGGGAGGTGGAGGAGGCCAAGATTTGCTCCTTCTTTGGACTGACTAGCTGGCTTCAACTTCTGAACTTTGACAACCTGAAGCAGTTAGTGGCTGATACGATGTCCAAGAGCAAGGCTGACATCCTGTCTGGTGACGAGAAGGATGATGAGGATGATGATGAAGCTCAGGGTGGAGACATGGAGAAGGCAGTGGAGGAGACTGCACAGGAGGTTGATGAGATGATCTCTGAGCCTCAGGCTCAGGGGGAAGGTGATAAGGACACTGGTGCCAAGGGTGGACCAGTGGCTGAGGATGTTTTGAACATCTCAGCTGCCAATGAGACATCTGTCGATGAAGGGATTCCCTGCCCTGAGACAAGAGAGGAAGATGTTGAGGCATCCAAGGAGACTCTCAGTTTCGAGGGACTTGTTCCTAAGGTTCAAGATAGCTTAGCTGAGCCTGAAGAGGCAGCTATGACTACTTCACAACTGCCTTCAGTGCACCTTGAAGAAGGGACTGATGCTACAGGGGCTGACAAGGGAAAGCAGCCAATCACTGATGAGGCCGTTGATGATGCAGATGTGATAATAACTGGGGTCGGCCGTGCTGAATTCATAAGCATAGTGGAGGTCAAGCAGGAGAAAACCACATAAAATCTAGCTGAACTTCAGGAGGAAGTAATGAGGCTACGAGCTGAAAAAGAAGAAGACTCCAAGGCCCTGGCAAAACACATCAGGTGGACAAAGTCAGCCTACAACACCCTTGCCAACAGGGAGCTGATTTTGCTAAAGAGGACGATGACTGACACGGCCAAGTCAGTAAGGAATGAGAGGAAGCGCACCAAGAAGATGCTTAGGAACACTCTCAAGAAACTTGATGAGAGGGATGCGATCAGGGATTAGAAGTTGAATCAGGCAGTTGACAGGCTTGCTATTCAGACTGGAGCTATTGTCACTCAGGCCATGAAGGACTCAGCGTCCAAACTGGAGCTGGAGTCAGGGAAGTTGGATCGCACCTCTCAGTCAGTGGCAGATATTTTGGCGAAGGCCACTGAGGAGTCGGCAAAGATACTAACTGAGGCCAGCAGAGTCAGCGGTGAGTCCTTGAAGGTGGAGAAAAGGATCACCAAGGCTGAACAAAGTCTCCAACTCTCTATGGTGGTCTTTGAGAAGAAAGTCAATGCTGCTATCAGTTCGGTTTCTTACGCAGGCACTGGGATTGCCACGGGAGTTGAGATGCTGAAGGAGGGCGTATTGGAAGTTCAATCTTTAGCCTCTTTTGTTATCAACAGTGGAGCTGAGTCACTCCCATCCCAGGCCAATGAAGATGCCAAAAAGGGGGAAAAGAAGAAGAAAAGATCCCGCCCTGAGGCATCGGAGGTAGTCAACCAAGGTGAGACCGTTCTAGCTGACCCTGAAGCCAATCCTAAAGGGAATATACTAAGGGTGAGGAAGTCAGCTAGGTTAGCGGCAGTGGAGAAGGAAGGAGAGGATGTTGTTGCCAGGCTGAGAGCGGAGGCAACAAAGGCAAAGACTGATGAACCTTCCAAGCAACAACCTGAGCCAGTTCAGAGATCGTCTCCCATGAGCTCAAGGAAGAATCCCATCACTTACTCAGGGGAGTTGGTGGCAGAGCTATGTGCTGAAGCATGGGGAGATCACTCTGAGAAATCTGAGGCTATGCGCAGAGCTGAAATTGCTCAGAAGGAGAAGATGCGCATCTTGGAGAAGAAGGTTGAGAAACTGACTGATATCACTGAGTTTCAACAGCAAGAACTGGATGATGCAGTGATCAGCTTGCTAAGGAGGAAGAAGGCGAAGCCTAAGCCTAGGAAGTACAGGAAGAAGCCAACAGTTAGGAAATCAACAATTCTTCAAGTCAGTAGGCCTGAATCAGGAGTAAGGGAAGCTTTTGTCGATGAGTTCGTCTCAGAGGCATTAAAGGAGTTTTGGACTGATGCAAGGGATGAATTTGTTAGATTGTGGTATGTTGTGAAGAAGTGGGGTGACACTGAGGATATCAATGCCCACTTCACTGACTACATGATGGACAATCATCCTGAGCTATTCCAAAAGATCTTGGAGGAGGCTGATGCAGGTCAAGTTCAAGTGAAGGCTCCTGAGTTTACCATTCGAACTCCTCCCTTGGTTCCTGGAACTCAAAAGCATGACACAAAGGCCATCATGATGGAAGTATTGAGGATAGCCAAAGCTGAAGGATACGTGAACCAACCTGGAAGACTTGACGAGCTGAAGGCAAGAGTTTATGCAGGATATGGACTTAAACCTGAAATGAGATTAGTCTAGGTGTTCACAGGTTTCTCTGTAATAGACTAGATTCATTGTAACCATTTCCACATCAATCAATGAAGTCTATTATTTTTGCCCACAGACAAAAACTCATTATCTCTTTGGCTGTTTGTTTTAAATTTTGTACTTTATCAAGAACTGCTCTAACACTATCTTATCTTATAGATAGGTTTATCATATTTCCTCTAAATGTTTTGAGGATCTTTTCAGTGTTCTGGCATCATCAAAAAGGGGGAAATTGTTGGGACATTGTCAGTTTTTATTAAGATCCCAAAGCCCCTGAAAAGATGTTTGCCTTAATCTGCCTTTGTCAGGCTAGTCTTGATTAGGATTAGTACT
The DNA here is from genome assembly GCA_947034835.1 of Ballota nigra. Taxonomy (NCBI): domain Eukaryota; kingdom Viridiplantae; phylum Streptophyta; class Magnoliopsida; order Lamiales; family Lamiaceae; genus Ballota; species Ballota nigra. Next base: position 55,829,299 of record OX344726.1, read on the forward strand.
TAGTCATTATACACTTCACAGGTACTCAGTGAGAGGAGAACTCACTGGAGACAATCAAGACTCAGAGCCTGAAGACGAAGAGCACCATCCTGAACTTATGGCAGTCCTCTAAGCTGGCTGAGTAAGTGTCAGTGATGAAGGGTATGACCCTGAGGTCATTACTAACTCAATCCTGAAGGGAACAGGATGTCACTGAGTTTATGGAAAGACTTGGAGTAGAGCCAAGCAATGCAAAAGGAATTTCAGCGTCAGGACAAGACCGGTGAGCCCAAGACAAAATGAACTTAATAAGACAAGCCTGAAGCTCGGGAATAAGTTCTGACATTCTCACCAACCTGATGACGTGGCCCAATCCTGGAAGGACACGCACGTACGGAACCTGACAAGTTGACTGAATTCAGACTGCATGTTCAACGGGCAAGCATTCAATGTGTATTTAATGCAAATACCAAATCCATGCAAGGACGGCTGCTGCATGAAGATATGTCCGTTTGAAGCCACTCTATATAGATGACTCGAAGGCTATCTCTCCAACGGATAGTTTTTCAAATCACCTATAAATACAGAAGACCTTAAACCCATTCAAGGTTACGGGAAATTTCCAAGCCATAAATTACTCAAACTCTCAAGCACTCAAAGCATTCAGCCTTTAAGAGAAGCACTCGAAAACATCCAAATTTCCCAATTGTTTCTTAGCAACTGAGAGTTATTTTGTATTCCAAGAGCTAAATAGCATTATCTTAAGCTTAGAGAGATTATGCAATCCATATCATAGCTTTGCCTTGTAAGGATAATCTCAATCTAGTTGGAATCCAAACTGAAACCAAAACCCTAAGTTAGGCTTGTTGGGAGTAAGTCAGTTAGTGTGTTAGAAGTGGAGCTGTATAGATCAGTGAGGATGGCTGATCTTGGAGCACCATGGCACGTTAAAAACAAGAATCCCTTGAGTGGATTTCCTGTTAAGTCAGGTCATGGACGTAGGAGCTTGAGACTCTGAACCACGTTAAACTCCTTGTGTTCTTACTGCTTTGATATTGTGCATACTTGCCATATTATTCGTTCATTCATTGCATTCAAGTTTATCTGGCATGAATCAATCAGGTTGATCTTCAAAAGAGCGCTGCCCTACTAAACACTATTCAGAATTGAGTAAAACAAGTTTTTCAGAAAGCAAACTAAACAAGACTTTAAACTTTCAGGGCTCAAACATTTCCGCACTGAACTTGAACTAATAGTTAGCCAACAGACCCGCACCAAGTGTAGTCAGTAGGTGTGTTATCAGATCCTAGTTCTTTACCACTCTGAGTAAAGGGGACTCAGTCAGCTTTAAGGTTGAAAAATTAGTATACGTGTATTCCCCCCCCATACACGTATTCTTCAGTCTTGTACCGGGACCAACAAGTGTTTAAGAAGGATCGGGTCTGTGGTTCATGCCAGAAGGGTAAACAACCCAAGACTTCCTTTAAGGATGTCCAGAGCACAACCACAACCAGAGTACTTCAACTACTTCACATGGACCTGTTTGGACCTGTTTCTCCTCTTAGTTTCAGTGGAAGGAAGTACACCTTGGTGATAATAGATGACTTTTCAAGATACACTTGGGTAGTGTTCTTGTTTAAGAAAAATGAAACTATCCCTAAGCTGCCAGAGTTCTTCAAGCACATTCAGAATGAGCAGAACCAGAGCATAGTCAGGATCATGAGTGATAAAGGGACAGAGGTTTTGAATTCACACATTGCAGATTACTGCAAGGACCATGGAATTTTTCATGAGACATCTGATGCCAGAACACCCCAACAAAATGGAGTAGCAGAAAGGAGGAATAGGACTCTCAAAGAAGCTGCAAGAACACTTCTGTCAGAGTACAACACACCACAAAGGTTTTGGGCAGAAGCCATCAATACAGCTTGTTATACCCAGAACAGATGCTTAATTGCCCAGAGACACAATAAAACTCCATATGAGGTATGGAAAGGTAAAACCCCATATGTTTCATATTTTCATGTATATGGATGCAAGTGTTTCATCCATGACAATGGGAAATCTAAATTAAAAACCTTTGATGCTAAAGTGGCAGATGGAATATTTTTAGGATATTCCAGCACCAGTAAAGCATTTAGAGTTTTTAACAAGAATTCACTCTGTGTGGAGGAAACACCACATGTTGTTTTTTATGAATCTGCTTTTGAGTGCAAGGTGGACTCTAAGTCTTCTGATGAGACACAGAATCAGACTACACCCAGAGTAATCAAAGTCAATCCACCTATTCTTGATTCAGACTCAGATTCAGATTCAGATGGTGACCCATCTTCTGGTTCTCTGAAGAAGAAGTCTTCACAAGGTGCAGAACCAGAGGAGGTTGGAACTCCTGTAGGGGGAAGCTCTTCTGCAGGTGGCGATATTCACCAAGGTACTGCAGAGGATGATCAATCAGGCAAGACCACGGGAAGGAGAACCCTGATTGATCACCCCAATGACCTGATTTTAGGAGATCCAACTAAGGGTGTCCAGACTAGGAGAACTCTTAACTTAGCTGCCTTATTCAGTTGCTATGTGTCCTTGATTGAGCCCAAGAACATCAAGGAAGCACTGAAGGATTCAAATTGGATTGTTGCAATGCAAGAGGAGTTGAATCAATTCACCAGACAGGATGTTTGGGAGCTGGTAGACAGACCAAGACATCAAAAGGTGATAGGCACTAAGTGGGTTTTCAAGAATAAGAAAGATGAGAATGATGTCATTACTAGGAACAAGGCAAGGCTAGTGGCTCAGGGCTATTCCCAGTCTGAAGGAATAGACTATGATGAGACATTTGCTCCTGTTGCCAGACTAGAAGCCATCAGATTGTTCTTAGCATATGTTGCTCACATGAAGTTCAAAGTATACCAGATGGATGTGAAATCTGCCTTTCTTAATGGGATTCTCATTCAGGAATTGTATGTAGAACAACCTCCTGGTTTTGAACAAGGTGACAAGGTGTTTAAGCTTAAGAATGCTCTGTATGGGCTGAAGCAGGCACCCAGAGCATGGTATGACACTCTATCTCAATTTCTTCTGGACAATGGTTTTACTAAGGGTAAGATCGATAGGACCTTGTTTAGGAAAAAAGAAGGAAAGGACATCCTTCTGGTCCAAATATATGTTGATGACATTATATTTGGATCCCCTAACAAGAAGCTGTATGAGAAGTTTGGTGATCTCATGCAGAGTCAGTTTGAGATGTCTATGATAGGTGAGATGAATTATTTCTTAGGTTTACAGGTTAAGCAATCAGAGAAGGGAATTTTCATAAATCATGCGAAGTACATCAGAAACATGTTAGAGAAATTTGGAGTAGGATCTAGCAAAGCAGCCAAGATTCCTATGATGACAAATTTCAACATGGATCCAGATGAGTCTGGAGAGAGTGTGGTTCTCTTCTGTACCTGACTGCAAGCAGACCAGATATCACTTTTGCAGTAGGAGTGTGTGCCAGATTTCAAGTTAATCCTAAGAAAAGTCATTTGGAAGCAGCTAGGAAGATATTGAAATATCTTAAGGGAACTGTGAATTTAGGATTATGGTATCCTGCAGATGACAACTTAGAGTTGAGTGGTTATTCGGATTCTGATTATGGTGGATGCAGAATAGATAGGAAGTCTACAAGTGGAACATGCCAATTTTTAGGGAATAAATTGGTATCTTGGTTTTCTAAGAAGCAGACTTCAGTTGCTATATCAACAACAGAAGCAGAGTACATGGCTGCAGGGAGCTACTGTTCACAACTACTCTGGATTAGTCAACAGCTTAGGGACTACCAGATTAGAGCTAAGGATATTCCAATCTTTTGTGATAGCAATAGTGCCATTGCAATCACCCAGAATCCAGTTCTTCATACCAGGTGCAAACATGTTGATATAAGGCACCACTTTATCAGAGATCATGTTGAGAAGGGAGATATAAGGATGGAAAAGATTGCAACAGAGAAGCAGAGAGCAGATATTTTGACTAAGCCACTGGCTGAGACCAGATTCAGAGAGTTAGCTTTTGAGTTGGGATTATTGGATCCAGAGTCAGATTTGTTTTAGGGGGAACATCAGAGAAGTATCCTTTATTTATACCTTATTCCATAATCTTTGTTATTTAAAACTAACATATCTGCAGATTAGAAATATCAGAGAAGTTACTTCTTCAGATAAGGTATGCACCAGGTAGGAATGGCAAAACGGCCCACCCCGAGGTCGCCCCGCCCTGCCCCGCCCCGGTTGGGCCAGGTCCGCCCCGCCCCGTCCTGAAAATGGGGCAGGTCCGTCCCGCCCCGCACGTGGGGCAGATCAAGTATGGGTATGTATATTGCCCCGCTCCGCCCCGCCCTGCCCCGCAATCTATTTAATTTATACATATAAATATATCTCTATTAAATATTATATATATATAAAGGTCTCTCATAAATATATCAACAAACGTGCATATTAATTATTGACTCAATTTATTCAATTCTATCATTCAAATGAACATAATCACATCAATAAATTAATATTTTTTTATTAATATATATTAAACCCTAAGCTTACAATTAATTATGACATTCACATATATATTTTGTTAAATTTGGACTCGTAATTATCTTGAATTTGTTGATTAGACTTATTGTTATTTTTTACTTGAGATTGTGATGAATTTGTGGTTTCATGGTTATGTTTATTGTATATTTTAATTGTGAATTTAATTTTATAATATACATGTGTTTATATTTTAAAATATATATATTTTTCTTGAGATAAGAATGGGGCGGGGCGGGGCGGGGCGGACCTGCCCCGTGCAGGGCGGGCATGGGGCACAAAATGCCGTCCCGCAGTGGGGCACGGGGCGGGGCGGGTCGACTGGGGATAGGCGCGGGGCGGGTCTGGGTACTTAGGTACCCGCCCTGCCCCACCCCATTGCCATCCCTAGCACCAGGTGACACTTGTATCAGATGAGGTACGTACCAGATAAGGTGCTGAATCAAAACCAGAGTCTTATCTAATCAGAACCAGATAGATTTCTATCAGATGAGGTGTAACACCAGACTAGCTGTGGTATCATCTGGTTACAATACCAGGTGACAGGTATGCTTTTACTTCTCTGGCCTCTGATCATTGGGATACACATTTCAAGTTACTTAATACACCCAAAAACGTTTCAACTTCAGAGTGTATTTAAGACTAGGGTATAGGGCCTAGGCAATCATTTCGTTTTTTCTCTTGACTGCCACAAAAATCCCTTTATGCCCAGTCCCAATGACCACGCCTACGCACCAGATTAAATCTGTATTTTACCTTTTAATTTTGGCCATCAGATTTAATTACTGTGCAAAATGTCAATCAATTTGAAAATTGATTTTGTTCCCTAATTTATATTTGGAAATTACACGCGTTCACTTCATTTATTGTTCTTACCACGCGTCTTACCCTATTTAAATCAAATTTCGTTTCAATCTGTCTTTTCACGTTTCCATATTTTCAAAGCCCTAACTTCTCTCTGCAAAGTTTCTCTCTCTCTCTCACAGTAATGGCCCCTCAGTGCAATTTCGATCATGAGTTGATGATGAAGAAGTTGAAAACAGAGATGGTGGTTGATTTCTACACCACGAAGAACCCTGTGGCGCTGTCGATTCTGGAGTTTCTCCAGAAAGCAGGAGTAGAGAAACTGATTTCGACAGTTCCAAGAAACTTTAGGACTTTGGACGGATATGCGGCCCAATTTCTAGTTCGTATGAAGATCCACGACGACTACATTTCCTCAAAGATCGACAAGGATGATTTGGTGTTTTCCAAGCACGATTTCTGCGCGTTATTTGAAAATATTTCGGCAGAAGGAGTAGATCCATTGACGTATAAGGAGGATGAAGTTGTTGATTCATTCAAACTTTTTGCTAGATCTTCTTGCCAGAACATCACGAAAGGATTTTTGGATAAGCATTTGAGGCAGAAATATAAGATTCTTTTTTATATAGTGGTGAAGGTACTGATGTGTGAAAATCACGGCACGGATGCGATTTTCAATGGTCGGATGTGTGTAATGAGGGCCCTGTGTGATGGAGTTCAATGCAACTGGGCTGAATTCTTTTGGGATGTTTTGAGGAAGAATAGGTTGAAGGTGAAGAAGGAGGCTTGTCCTTCCCAGCCAGGGGAGTTGCAGTTCTGTTTCACTGCAAATGTTTCGTTGGGAACGAAACTGGCCTTGATTTTGGACTCATTGCTTCCGGAGAAGAAATGGAAGGAGTCTTGGTGCAGAGGATTTCATAAATCCAAAATCTTATTCTCTAAGGATGGTCCCCTTCATGGCCATCCTGACTCTGATGGTGAGCAAGCCATCCCTGCCCCTCCTCTACAGGCAATTCCCTCACCTGCAAAGGGGCAGAAACAGCAGCAGAAGCAGAAGACCCAGAAGAAAGTTGTTGAGGCAACTGGTTCCTCAACAGTTGCATTCTCTGGTTCCTCAGAGGAGGACCAGATTCCTCTTCTTGATGTCTTGAAGAAGAAGAGTGAAGGAACTGAGACTGCGAAGAAGGCAGGAGCTTCCAAGAGGAAGAGGCCAGAGGAGGCCAAGAAGAAATCTGCCAAGAAGCCGAGGACAGGCAGAAGAGCTCCAAAGACACTTCTGGTGGATGAGCCATCAGAAGAGGAAGTAGAGGAAGAGGTTGAGCCTCTGAAGAAGAAGAAGTCCAGGGCCAAGAGGGTTATTCTTCAAGATTCAGACTCCGGCTCTGATCTTGGAGATGCTCTGGAGCAAGCCATCGATGAAGCTGCCAGACTCATGCAGGACTCCTCTGCTCCAGTCCCTTCTTAAGAGGTAATCCCCCCTATCTCTACCTCTCCCCCCATAAATCTTGTTACCCCTTCCACCTCTCCCCCAGATAATCCTCCCCAAAACCCATCTGCTTCTGGTGCCCCCATTACTTCACCAGAGCAGACTCTCCCTGATACCCCCATTTATACTCCCTCCACCATACCTACACAAACACCTTCTCTCTCACCTTCCCAAACACCCCTTACCACAAATCCCTCTCCCCCAGCCCCTGTACCAGAAGGGACATCTACTTCTGGTGCAGAACCCTCCATTCCCTCCCCTTCCACATCACAAGTTCCAATCCCACCCCCTGTATCAGAAGTTCCCTCCACTTCTGGTGCTGAACCTACCCTGCCTTCCTCTTCCACTCCACAAACTACCATTCCTGTTTCTGTACCAGAGATCACATCTACTTCTGGTGCAGAGCAACCAATTCCTTCAACCTCTACCTCTCAAAATCCAAACCCTCCCCAAACTCAAACAGATCAGACATCTAACCTAAACCCTCTTTCTATGGCATTGGGATTCCCTGGCCCTCCCCATTCTCCCACATGTCTTACCAGCGATGATAGTGAAGATGGGGAAGCTTCACTTGAGCCTGATCACTTAGCCCCTTCCTCCTCTGCCTCTGGGCCCAAACCCTTCACTTTCTCATCTGCAGAAATGGGTCACATTAGGCAGAGTATGAGTGTGAGTGTGAGTGCTCTGGCTAAGAGAGCATTTCCCAGTTCTTCTGGAGCACTTACCACTTTTGGCAGACCTTACTGATGCTAAAGTCTTGAGCAAGGCCAGACTTGAAGATGTGGAGGACCTCATGTTATTGCTTGAAGAAATGGGTCCCTCCAACTTCACTGCCTGGGAGATAGAGCTGAAGAAGAAGATGAATATTTAGAACCCAGCTGAGCTGGAGACTCCAGCGGCGGCCAAGGTGGTCATTCGTACTTTGTTGATCCAGAGGGGAGTGATGATCTCCCCTGAGGGCCCCTTTTATAAGTTTGGGCCTCATTTTGTCTTTCCTCCAGAGCTCTACTCTGATAAGGAAGATTTTGATATGTCTCCTGCCGTGCTCCAGAAGATGAAGACTTTCTTCAACGAGCAGATCATGCAGATTGGGCGGTTCTCTAAGGCAATTCAACATATGGCCCCTGCTATGATAGAGCACCAAATTCGGCAGGAGAGGAGGATTTTCCTTAAGCAGATCAAGTCCACTCTTGCTGAAGTTAAAGCCTCTTTTAAGGCAAATGGTCTTTTTGTGAAGCTGGATGTTATGCACAGCCAGAAGCAGCTCCAGGAGCATGTGCTGGAGCAGCTGAGGCCAGTCTCTGTGCTGAAGGTTGAGATGGCCACCCAGATGATCCAAACTGCTAAACTTAAGGACTCCCTCCAGGAGATGTTAGCGAAGCAGGAGAAGCTGGTTGCAGAGTCAAAAGCTTACCTGGAGGAGGCTAAGCAACTTTGTGATCTTCACTCTTCCTCCAACACTGCCTTGCCTGATCTCATAAGGCAGGTAGTGGAGCCCCTCCTTGATGAAGTTAAAAAGGGGGAAGAGAAGGCCAGAACTGATCTGGCGAAGACCACCAATGAGACCCTATTTAACCATGGAGCACGTCTGGATCTGTTGGAGAATACCTTGGTCCAGGCTGAACTGCAGAAGAAGAAGAAGGAAGAGCTCAAATCTCTTACCATGGCTAAACAGCTTGCTGCAGAAGAGGAAGCATCAGAAGCAGAGAAGGATCCTACCTCAATCTCTGGACCTGCAAAGAGGAAGATCAGAAAGGTCAAGAAAAGCTTCCTAGAAGAAGTAATGGAAGAAGCTCAGAAGAGATATAAGGAAGAGACTCTAGAGGAGAAGCAAGCTAGGATAAGGAAAAACATAGATGAAGAGCAGAGGCTCAGATATGTTAGGAGGCAGAACAAGAAGACCAGGGAAGCTGGTGTTCTTTCTGGTGCAGGTGGATCTAGCCAGAGGAGGAAAGCTCCTATTGAGGTGATGAACATTTTGCCTCTCAGGACAGAAGGGTCTTTTGACTCTACTGTGCCTGTGCCTTTGATTGAGAAATGGAAGGAGACAAAGACTCTCTGTTTCATTCAATACTATATCCAGAGGCCAGCACCAGAGGATGATGAGCTGATCAACAGAATCTTTCACTCTTGGATGCAAGCTTATGATGCAGATCTGTACAAGCAATTGATGGATTCTAAAATTGAATTCAACCTGGAGGTGACTGCTCCTGAGTTTACCTATCTCAACACTCCTATAAATGGGAACCAGGTTGATTGGGCAGAGCTGAAGAGATTGTACAAGACCAAGGTGTTGGCCAATTTCACTCCAACATCTTCTGCAGAGTTGAAGGCCATTCAGGATAGATTTCTTGACTGGTTTCTTGTCCCTAAAGAGAATAGAAGATATGAATAGAATAAGATCTGATCTTCAATGTAATCTGTAATCACTCTATCCTTATGTATCAATGAAAATCATATCTTCTCTGTCTCAAAGACAACTCCTTGTTGTCTTAATTGTTTGCCTGATAAGATCTATTCTAAGGTTTTATCCTTTTACTGTTCTTATGCTTAAGTTTTACTTTTTTATCAGTTCTGGTAGTGTTTTAACTCCATCAAAAAGGGGGAAATTGTTAGGATAAATATTGTATAGTTTTGATGAGTTAAAACAAACCAGAAGATGTAATAGGACCATCTGGACCTGTTAGCCAGATGATGAACTAGATTAGGACTTAGTCTAGGGGGAACTGCCAGACCAGAAGACTTCACCAGAAGAGTCACCAGAAGACCCCACCAGAGGACTTCACCAGAGGACTCCACCAAAAGACTTCACCAGATGAGATCTGACCAGAGGCAGAGGACATTTCCCCAGACCAAACGAGTCCGGACCCGACGAGTCTGGTGGAACAAAAGATGCTCAGTTTGATCCCCTATTTCTACTGAGTATTCTGGTTGTTAACCAGATCTGGACCAGAAGACACCGAGGTTGCCTGGTGTCTAGTCTTGCCTTCTCTGGAGAGAATCAGAGTTAGGCAGATGAAGCATTTGACCGTTGGTGATTCAAATCAAGTCAACTAGATCGGATTGGAAAGTTATTGAAGTTAATCAATCCAAGGATCTCACCAACCCAATCAATCAATTAGGGAATTGATTGATTAAAGCTTCCTTAAATAGAGGATCTGATTGGATTAGCTCTCCCACGGCTAACCCTAATCTCCTCTATAAAAACAAGAGTGCAGTCACAAGAAAAAGCTCTAGAGAGATCCTACGCGCACAAGTCACATTCCAAGCTTTTGATAATCACTCTTAGCACTCTTATTGTTCACATTACATATCTACTCTTAAGGAGTTGTTGGACTTTAACCTGTTCATCTATAAGATAAGGTTGAAGGTTGATTACTTTAGATTGTGGTTAGATCTAAAGGAGTTGTAAGAAGGAACTGGTACTTCGGAAATTCCAGTACGTGAGTAAATTGGTTGGTTGATAGTGAACCCCTTGGATAAAAGGGAGAGTGGACGTAGGATATTCAGATCCGAACCACTATATATCCGGTGTTATTTATTGCTTTCGTTTATTTATTCTCTTATTTGTTTTGTGCTCTTATAATAAGAAGTTTGTTAATACATAAACTTAAAGCTTCCGCAATTAATCTATCTAGTGGGACCAACAAAGGGTATCATCATGCGTGGCAATACCAATAGGAAAGGCCAAGTATGATGACTCCCCCATGGTTTTGGCATCCTGAGGCTTTTAACTGTTTTCCTTTCCCTCACTTGCCTAGGGGGAACAGAAGACAGGGCCCTTATCAAGAACAAGCCCAAAGACCGGTTGCACCCAGGCCTAGGAAGAATAGGAGGCCAGCCCAAAAGGCACCCACTCATTCTCCTGTAAAACCTAAGCCTAGCACTCATACACCATCTTCATCTCAGGCTAAGAAGAAGAAATTAGTGTATGTTGTTGTTTCAAGGAGACAGATTTTTACCACTCTGAGGCAATCAGGGTAGTGAAGCAAGTCTGGATCCCGAAGGGTACAGCTGATACGATAGAACCCAACACCCAATGGGTACCTAAAGCCTGAATTGTTTGCAGGCTGTTGTGGACCACAACAAGAGGAGAGGAGTCTCAATCAAGGCTGTTTGGTACTTAGACAGTGGTTTCTCAAGGCTTATGACAGGAATGAAGAGTCTTCTCCAAGAATTTCAAGCTAGAGATGGTCCACAGGTAACCTTTGGTGATAACTCAAAAGGTTTTACTAAAGGTTTTGGTGTCTTAGAATAGGTACAGTCAGAGTGGAGAATGTGTCCTTTGTGGAAGGACTGAAGCATAACCTGTTGTCAGTAAGCCAGTTTTGTGACAAAGGTTTCAGAATTGAAGCACTTGTGTTGATTTGTCCTTGACTGAACATATATTCGATGAGAACTCAACACTGAACCCTTTGTCACAGAATTGACTTACTGACAATAGGTTATGCTTCAGTCCTTCCACAAAGGACACATTTTCCACTCTGATTGTGCCTATTATTAAGACAGCAAAACCTTTAGTAACACCTTTTGAGTTATCACAAAAGGTTACCTGTGGACCATCTTTAGCTTGATATTCTCAGAGAAGACTCTTCATTCCAGTCATATACCTTGAGAAACCACTGTCTAGGTACCAAACAGCCTTGATTGAGTCTTCTCTCCTCTTGTTGTGATCCACAGCCGCCTGCAATCAAATCAGGCTTTAGGTACCCATTGTGTGTTGGGTCCTATTGTGTCAGTTGTACCCTTCGGGATCCAGACTTGCTTAACAACCCTGATTGCCTCAGAGTGGTAAATTTGTCTCCCTGAAACATCGACATACACAACTTTCTTCATCTTTGCCTGAGAGGAAGATGGTGTATGAGTGCTAGACTTAGGCTTCACAGGAGCCTGAGTGGATGTCTTTTGGGCTGGCTTCCTGTTCTTCCTAGGTCTGGGTGCAGCAGGTCTTGGGCCTTGTTCTTGATAAGGGCCCTGTGTTCTATTCCCCCTAGGCAAGTGAAGGAATGGAAAACAGTTAAAGGCCTCAGAATGCCAAAACCATGGGGGTGTCATCATATTTGGCCTTCCCTGTTGGTATTGCCAAGCATGATGGTACCCTCGCTGACCAGTCTGAGGGCTCTAGACCTGAGTCTTCCTCTGCTTTCGCTAAGGCTTTCCCTGGCCTGAGCTCTCAGGGACCTCCTTAGGTTGCTTTGCCTTTCCCTTGGGTTTTGGCTTAGCTACCTTAGGGGCAACCCTGACTATGTCAACAGTTTCCTTGCCCTTATCAGTTTGACGGGCCTGGAGTACAACCTTGGGTGCACTCTGGCCTGCCTGAACAAATACCCTCTCAGTGTTGCTCCCTAAAGCAACATGAGATTGACCTTGTGAGAATTTCTTAGGAACATATCCAAGTCCCCTTTTCTCATTCCCAAGCATCTGGCTGTTATTTATTTCCTCTCTAGCCACTGAGGATTTATTCATTGCTGCAACCTTTTTCTTGAGAGAGTCCTCACTCTTTTTCAGGATTTCATGTCTGGTAAAGAGGTCATCAAACTTACTCTTAAGTACCTTCAGTTCTTCCTTCCTAACCAACTCTTCATCAGCCAGTTCCTTCAGAATTTTCTCTCTTGGAAGACGCTCAGCATTGATTAAATCAATCTCCTGAGTTAGTCTCACAATCTGAGCTGATTTTTTAAGATCAGACTGAGTGAGTTGATCATTCAGGTTTTGACCCTCAGTACTCAATTTCTTGTTCTCCTCTACCAAGAAGACATTAGTCTCCTGCAATCTGGAGAAATCAACCATCAATTGATCCAGGCAGATCTGAAGGTTCATTTCTCTGACTGACTCTGAGCTAAGCTCAGGATTTTGACCAGTGTAGGAACCACATACAGAGTTAGATTTTACCTCAGGTTCCTCTCTTGCCATTAGGCAAACATCATCGTACTCATCATCAGAAAAGAGTTCAGGTGACCTTTCCTCAGGACCATCAGAGTCAGTTACATCCTCAGCGAGCATGGCTCTCCGGTCAGCAAGTCTCTGGTCTCTCTTGGCCCTCCTATCCTCTCTTTCCCTTGCACTCAGCTTCGGACAATCATACTGGTAGTGTCCGCTCTTGTTACAGTTGTAACATGTTGGTTGCTCATCTCCTCTTTCTCTCCTTGGTTCAGGGTTCCTTCTTGAGTCAGGTTCCCTTTGTCTTGATGAGCTTTCAGTCTTCCCTGAGTGCTTGTCATCATGAGTACATCTCTGTTCATCTCTACGATCGGGCTTTGGATCTGAATATCTTCTTTCATCGCCACGATCTCTCCTCTGGTCAGTGTTTCTCCTTTCCTCATATCTCCTTGAGCTTTGGTGGGTTCCTTCAGGTTTCCTGTCACGTGAGTCCTGATAAAATTTCTTATAACGACCAAACCTGGAAGTATGCTTATCAAAGCGTCTGGCCATCAGTGACTTTGATGAAGACTCAACAGGTTCAGACCTGGCTTTGAACGGCACACTTTTCTCAGGAGTTTTCTCCTTTTCTTCCTCTTCTAGCTGAACTTTCTTCTTTCTTTTGTTAAGATCCAATTCCAGTGCCTTCAACTCTGAAAAAAGTAAAGCAGAAGTTATGTTGCTCATATCCTGAGTGTTCTTAAGCATAATTACACTGTTGTCCCATCTCTCAGGAAGGGCATTCAGGATCTTTGAAGCAACATCTCTCTTTGGAACATCCTTGTCCAGCATCACCAACTCATTCATCAACTTGATGAACCTTGACTCCATCTGATCGATTGTCTCATCAGGCAGCATTTCGAACTCTTCGAACTTCTGAATGGCAATGTTTCTCTTGTTCTCCTTTATCTTCTCTGACCCCTCGCACATCCTGGTCAGCTCATCCCAAACCTCCTTTGTCGTCTTTAAGTTCATCAGCCTAGCTGACTCCTCGAAGGGCACAGTATGCAAAATGATGTTTCTGGCAACGTTGTCCAGTCCTACCATCTTGATTTCATCGTTGGTCATATCTTTCCTTTCTTTTGGAACCTGCACGCCAATCTCAAGATGCGCATATCCCAGTCCTCTGACATTGGGAATAGTGATCTTGATCGATCCCTCACTGAGAACACACGACATCTGGTCATGGATGGCATCAAGATGTGCTTCTAATCTAAACTTCCAATAGACAAAGTTAGATACAGAGAATTCAGGTAACGAAGCTTCAAGTCTCCTCGAAGTCATGATGATGCAAGTTTTATGAAAAGCAAACTCAGATCTGTTTAGTGGCCACCAACAGTTTCTCCTCTGAAACTATTAGTATTCAAAGTCAGTGGTCTTTTGAACCACTGCTCTGATACCACTTGTTGGTCCCAGTACAAGACTGAGGAATACATGTATGGGAGGGGAATACACGTATACCAATTTTCAAACTTAAAACCTTACTGAGTCCCCTTTATTTAGAGTGATAAAGAACTAAGAGCTGATAATACACCTACTGACTACACAGGGGTGAGGGTCAGTTGGCTAGCTATCAGTTCAAGTTCAGTGCGGAATTGCGTGAGCCCTAATAGTTTAAAGTCTTGATTAGTTTGCTTCTGAAAACTGATTACTCTACTGAAAAGTGTTTAGTAAGGGCAGCGCTCTTTTTAATGGATCAAGCTGATTGATTCAGACCTGATAAAACTTATGCAATGAATGGACTGTTGAAGTGGCAGGTAAGTAATATATCAAAGCAATAAGAACACAGCAAGTTTAACGTGGTTCAGAGACTCAAGCTCCTACGTCCACGGCTTGATTTAACAGGAAATCCACTCAAGGGATTCTTGTTTTTAACGTGCCAAGGTGCACCAAGACCAGCTAACCTCACTGATCTATACAAACCTCCTTACTAACTCACTAACTGACTTACTCCCAACAAACCTAACAAAAGAGTTTTGGTTTCAGTTTGGATTCCAACTAGTTTGAGATTATCCTTACAAGACAAAGCTATGCTAAGGGTTAGATAATCTCTCTAAGCTTAAGATATTCTTGTATGCTCTTTGGAATACAGATTAACTCTCAGTTGCTAAGAAACACTTGGGAAATTTAGAGGGTTTCGAGTGCTTCTTCTAAAGACTGAATGCTTTGAGTGCTTGAGAGTTTGAGTAATTTTTGGCTTGGAAATTTCCCATAACCTTGAATGGGTTCAAGGCCTTCTGTATTTATAGGTGATTTGAAAAACTATCCGTTGGAGAGATAGCCTTTCTTATCATCTATGTAGAGTGGCTTCAAACGGACATATCTTCATGCAGCAGCCGTCCTTTGCATGGAATTAGGTAGTTGCATTAAATGCACATTAAATGCTTGCCCGTTGAAAATGCAGTCTGAAGTCAGTCTTCTTGTCAGGTTCCGTACGTGCGTGTCCTTCCAGGATTGGTCCACGTCATCAGGTAGGTGAGAATGTCAGAACTTATTCCTGGCTTCAGGCTTGTCTTATTAAGTTTTTTTTGTCTTGAGCTCACCGGTCTTGTCCTAACGCTGACATTCCTTTTGCATTGCTTGGCTCTACTCCAAGTCTTCCCATAAACTCATTATCATCATGTTCCCTTCAGTACTAAGTAGTAATGACCTCAGGGTCATACTCATCATCACTGAGACTTATTCAGCTAGCTTAGAAGACTGTCATAAGTTCAGGATGGTAAAACCGTCTTCAGGCTCTAAGTCTTGATCGTCATCCGTAAGTGCTTCTCTTACTGAGTACCTGTGAAATGTAAAATGACTGAGTATAAAACCTAACCAAGACTAGCCTGACAAAGACAAACAAAAGGGCAAGTCCTCTTTTCAGGGGCTTTGGGATCTTAATCAAAACTGACAATGTCCCAACAGCTAGCCTCTCTTGCCTCTTTCTTTCTGCCAACTCAGCAATGGATTCCATCTTTCCTACAACCTTATCTCTCCTCTCTTGCTGTTGAGCAGTTAGCTTTTTGGCTCTTTCATTCATACCCCCAGCCGCCTTGATTAGCTCAATGAGCTCTGTAACTCTGGTGGGGGTAGATTTTGGAGCTTCAGAAGAGATAGGATCAGGATTCAGAATAGGAAGTACCTCAACTGACTCGGTTGAGCCAGTGGACTTAGCAGCCAACCTCCCTGAGGTTCTGGTCTTCTTGGCCACCTCTGCTGAGAGGACGTCAGTTGCCTTTCTCTTGGTTGATCCCCCTTCTGAGCAGCTCTTTCTTCTTTCTCCTTCAGGTGAGCTTCCTTGAACTTTGATAAGTCTTCAGATGAGGTCTCCTTCTCTTTCTTGGCTCAAGCAATCTTCTGGGCCTCAGCATCTATCTTCTTTAGGGTGCTCTTAACTTGTTGGCCTCTTTCAAACTCAGGGGTCTCAAGAATGATATTCATTTTGGTCTTGGGGTCCAGCTTCATGTCCTTAGCACTTACCCTCTTTTCCCCCTTTTCGATATTTATCATGCATTCGTCCACAGTTATGTTTAACTTCATCTGATCATGAGCAAGGGCCTTCAACTCAGTGGAGCAATGATCAACTTCATCCTCCAGCCTCTCCAAGGTTGCTCCAGCTGTTTGCCCAAAGTGCACAAACTGGGCCAGCTTTTCATTAATTAAGACATCGGTCTTCTCCTGGGTAGGAAAGTCCCCTGCCACCTTCTTTATGACTTCACCCAGCTTGGTTCCAAGCTCCTCATGCTTTGCTTCAAATTCTTGCATTTTCTGGTTCCATAACCCTTCAACCTTCCCAATAAGGTCAGCTGAGAAAGCTTCAACAGAGGACTTTAGGTTAATGGACACATTTTCCACAGAGTCCTTCAGAAATTGAGCTCTGGCTTCTTCTTCTTTTTGCTCCAGCTTCTTCAGGCCCTCAATAACCAGCACACTCTGACCTTCAACCACATCCAGCATCACCTGCTATGAGTCTTCAATCTTTAGGGTCAGGTTCTGAAGTGGCTTGGTTGTGGACTTCATCATCTCATCTACATGGTCTGAGAGGATGACCATCTCATCCACTTCTTCTTGTACAATTTCTTGAACATCCCCCAGTTGTGTTTGAAGAGAAGGAAGACTTTCATTTTGGAGTGAGTGAACAGCATCTTTCAGTGGAGTAAGGTTGACTTGGACTGGGGGAACATCATCAGTTTGTACACCTGCATGACAAACAATATTAGTCATTTCCCCCTCTTTCTCACAACCTAAGTCTCCTGACAATCTACCTCCATAGCAACTCCCTCCTCCTCTCTCTTCTCACCTTTCTCACTCTCCTCTTTCTTTTCAACTAGGTTCTTTTCAGCCATTTCATCCTTTACAGGAATGATTGCTCTTATCTCACCACTTACGACATCAGTTATTTCGACCTCAGTTTCTTTCTCTTTTTCATTTTCAACCCCTTCTTTTCCAGACACCTCAGCTGACTCCGTAGTCACCACTGAGGGCTGTTGTGGGAGAACTTCAGTAGACACCTCTACTGAGCTCTTCTGTGGCAAATTTTGTGCCTCAGTATCTCTTGCCAAAGATACATCCTTGTCCACTTCACCACCACCTTGTTGTGGTGAAGTTCCTTCTTCTTTTTCAGTCTCCTTCTCCTCCTCTTTCTCTTTCTCTCTCTCTCTCTCTCCCTCTCCTTCTTTAACAGCTTCTTCCTCCTCAGGTACCTTCTCTGCCTCCTCTATCTTCTCCTTCTCTCATCCATCAACCTCCTCAGCCTTTGCCTCAGCTAGTTTGTCCAAAACCAGACTTTGAAAGATCTTCTCATCACAGAGAAGTCTAGTTTTGGTCATCCCAGCAAACTTCATCACCTCCACCTCCTCCTTCTTCCATTCATCAGCATTGCTGCCTCTGACAGCCATCATGATTTCACTTAATCTCCTGTCTTTTAGCTGGACAAGGAGTCTTAGCCTAAAAAATATTGCTTTTAGGGTGGGGACCCATCAAGCTCAGGATATTTAGACTCCAAAGAGTAGGCCACCTCATCCTTAAGAGTGTCCAAGAAGGAGTACTCTTCTTCATCGTCTGAGGGGAGGGGAGGGGTAGGTGATCTGATATTAGTGGGTTCCTCTGGGATGGACTCCAGGTGAGTTGGATGTGTTTCAGGAGGGTTAGGTTCAGAGGGGGTTTGGGTTGGGGCTCAGATGGATTTTGTTCAGTGGGGTTTGATGGAATGGGTTCAGATGGGGTTGAGGATGCCTCAGCAGATGCCTCAGAGGGGGTAGTAGTTTGGGATCCACTTTCAGGCTGTTGAGAGCCTTCAGTGATGGTTTTGGCAATTTTGGAGATTTTCTTCGTTCTTACAGGGGTTCTGGGTTTGGTTTTGGGTTTGATGGGGGTAGGGGCAGGTACATCTGAGTCAGACTCAGTTGAAATCACATTCGGAGAAGAGTCAGGGTTACCTGATGAAGACTCATCAGTAGAGTTTGTGACTCTGACCTTTTTAGAGGCACTCTCCTTCTCAGCCTCAGTAGACCTCTTCTCCTCTTTCTTTGAGTCCTTTTGAGCCTCCTCTTCCTTGTGTAGGGCCATTTTATCACTAAGTTTGACCAGCTTCCTCTTCAGCTTGGTCTTCTTTCCCTCAGTAGAACCAGCTTCCACCTCCTCCTCTGCCGCTTCAGGGCTCTCTACTGCTGCCTTTATCATCCTCGTTTCTAAGGCCTTTCCAGATTTGAACAAGGCCTTCAGGTTACTCCACTTCCTATCTTTTATCTAGTCTACTCCCACATCCACGTTTTCTATCAGGTATGAGATTTTGGTGGCAAAATTTAGCTTACTTGCCAATTGGGGAGTTTTGTCAGGTTGGAATTTAGAGTGCTCTTTATTCAGCGCTCTCAAGAAGAATTGCTGCCAGTTGTAGGTCCTCTCCTTGCTTTCAACAATGGCTTTCATCAGTCTCAGCTTGGGCTTGCTCACTTGCTCGATGCTCCCCTGGTTTCCCAATATGCATTTCCCAACAATCTCACACAGTGGGGCTGTACTTTGTCTTCTTCTGCATAATCGTGTAAACCCAGTCCTCCTCTTTGTCAGCAATACAGGTATCTGGGTTTGGACCTTCAGAGGGGAGATCAAATAATTCCTTCAAATCATCACCGCTGATCCGAATCTCTTTCCTGATCTTTTGGTGCTCAACAACTTCCATATCATCTCTTACCACCTTTTTCTTCCTTTAGAGAAATAGACATGAGTTGATTCTTGAGTCAGAGTTGGATATATTGTATAAAAACTCAAGGGCCTGCCTATCGAAACAGTTCTCAGGATGAACTGATAAGAACTTTTCCAACCCAACAGCTTTGACCATCTCCAAGGCTTCTTTAATGTGAGCGAACTCCGGTCTTGACTCAATTTCTGGATTATCAAAAACCACTATGGGTTTATACCAGAAATTGTCTTTGTTTATTAAAAATCCAAGATTTACTTTTTCCATTTGAAAAGTATGAAGAGAAAATTTGCAGAGAGTGTTTAGAAGGATAGTAAGTGTTTGCTTGAAAGTGTGTTCGAAAAAGGTTCTTAGGCTGAATTTTGGGGGTTTTATATAAGAAATTAATGGTGAGATCTAGTTCTGCAATCAACGTCTGAGATTGATTGAATGTAAGGTCATGGATAGTTGAAAGGGTTAGTGGGGAGTTTTTGAGAGATCTTGACGGTTAAAAAAGAACCGCCTAAAATGAAAGGTATGGATTAAAGGAGTTGGTACCCGGAAGGTCACATCATCCGGCTTTTAAGGCGCGTGAGATAGGTAACTGTAAAAGTGAACCTGGCTTGTACAATGCGCATTAAATGCTTGCCATAATGAAATCCTTTTTGAAATAGAGAAAAAAGATTTAATTTCCCAGAAAATACTCATTAGCTATTTTTTATAAGAGTTTTATATTATAAAACTAAGAGGTTTCAGACTTGAAAAATAGCAGAGTTAAAACTTTTGACCTCTACTGAGGTGGAACCTCTTCTGAGAACCATAAGCTCTTCTGTGATTAGTGACTCCACTGAGTTTGATCCTCTTCTGAGGTTGAACCTCCACTGACTCGAAATCAACTTATCTGAGACTGGCTCCTTCCTCTACTCTCCTGGATCTAGAAGTCCAAGCTCTACTGACAGTTCTTCAAATCTTGCTCCAGCCAAAGG
Source organism: Ballota nigra (assembly GCA_947034835.1). Taxonomy (NCBI): domain Eukaryota; kingdom Viridiplantae; phylum Streptophyta; class Magnoliopsida; order Lamiales; family Lamiaceae; genus Ballota; species Ballota nigra. The sequence continues at coordinate 55,849,192 of OX344726.1, forward strand.
TTTAGTAAATATGTCAGCCTTTTGTTTGTCAGTATGAATCTTGAACATTTTGATATCCTTCTTCTCCACATGATCTCTGATGAAGTGATACCTTATATCCACATGTTTGCATCTTGTGTGGAGAACTGGATTTTCTGAAATAGCAATTACACTATTGTTGTCACAGAAAATAAGAACTTCATTAGCAAAGATATTGTAATCTCTCAGTTGTTGTCTTAGCCAAAGAATTTGAGCACAACAACTTCCAGCTGCCATATATTCAGCTTCAGTAGTGCTTGTAGCTACTGAATTTTATTTCTTGGAAAACCAAGAGATCAGCTTACTTTCCAAGAATTGACAAGTGCCTGAGGTTGATTTCCTGTCAATTCTACATCCTCCATAGTCAGCATCTGAGTATCCCGTGAGTTCCAGATTGTCATCTGAGGGATACCATAATCCCATATTCACAGTACCCTTGAGATATTTAAGAATCCTCTTAGCAGTTTCCAGATGACTTTTCTTGGGATTTGCTTGATATCTTGCACATATCCCAACTGTAAATGTGATGTCAGGCCTGCTTGTTGTGAGATACAGTAGAGATCTAATGATGGCTCTGTAATGAGTCTAGTCTACTGATTCACCATATTCATCAGGTTCCATCTTGGTGTTGGTGTTGAGTGGAACCCTTGCAACTTTGCTGGTCTGGCATCCAAACTTGTTGATCAGCTCCCTTGTATATTTAGCTTGGTTGATGAAGATTCCTTCAGGAGACTGCTTGACTTGAAGTCCTAGGAAGAAGTTCATTTCTCCCATCATTGACATCTCAAACTTTCCTTTTATCAGTTGAGAAAATTTCTCACAGAGGACTTGGTTAGGACAACCAAAAATGATATCATCCACATAGATTTGAACTAGCAAGGTGTCCTCTCCTTTTGTGATCCTGAAGAGAGTTCTATCTACTCTTCCTTTAATAAAACCATGATCCAAAAGGAATTGTGACAAAGTATCATACCAAGCTCTTGGAGACTGTTTCAGTCCATATAGAGCTTTTCTCAGTCTATATACTTTGTGACTTTCTTCAAAGCCTGGGGGTTGCTCCACATAGACTTCCTCATTGAGTATTCCATTCAAGAATGCACTCTTAACATCCATTTGATACACCTTGAATTTCTTGTGAGCAGCATAAGCAAGAAATAACCTTATTGCCTCCAATCTGGCTACTGGAGCAAAAGTTTCATCATAGTCAAAGCCTTCAACTTGAGAATATCCCTTTGCAACTAGCCTGGCCTTGTTTCTTACTATGACATCATTTTCATCCTTCTTGTTCTTGAATACCCACTTGGTTCCTATCACATTGCAGTGATATGGCCTGTCAACCAGCTCCTATACTTGATTTCTTGTAAATTAGTTGAGTTCTTCTTGCATGGCAATGATCCAATTTGAATCTTGAAGTGCTTCTCCAATGGAACCTGGTTCCTGGTTAAATAGGAAACAACAAAACAAAGTACTTTCTCCATGAAAACATCTAATTTTGACTCCTGAGGTACGATCACCTAGGATTTGCTCAACAGGGTGATCTGAGAGCCATGTCCTCCTAGGTTGATGTCCTTCAGTAGAGTTTAACTCTTCTGAAGTTGAGTCACTAGATATAGGAATGAAATCAAATTCAGGAAATAAAATAGAGGGTTGAAGTACTGAGTCATAATCCAAGGTATTCTCATTCTCAATGGTAATATCATTGGTTCCCCCTTGAATGATGGGCTCAGTGGATGTCTCAGTTGTGACCACATCTTCATTGACATTACTTACCTCTTGAACTGGGATTGTGTTCATCAGTTCAGTTACTTGTTCAGGAGAGCTCTCAGGTGAGCTTTGAGGAGTGGTTTGATTTTGAATGCCCTCTTTGAATTGTTGATCATTGTAGTTATCCCAGGTTGGGATGTATGTATCAACACAATTCTCAGGATAGCCTTTAGACTTGATACTCAGTCTAGTTAGTCTTTTGCTTATCACTTCCTCATTCTCCTTACTCCTGGACTCAAAAGTAGATTCATCAAAAACCACATGAGGTGTTTCTTCCACAACAAGAGTTCTACAATTATAAACTCTGGAAGCTCTACTGATTTGGGAATATCCTAAGAAGATTCCTTCATCAGCTTTGCTATCAAAAGCTTTCAGTTGAGTTTTCCCATTGTTTTGAATGAAACACTTACAACCAAATATATGAAAGTAAGATACATGTGGCTTTCTGCCATTCCATAATTCATATGGAGTTTTTCCTTGATGCTTGGTCACCATGGATCTATTTTAAGTGTGGCAGGCAGTATTAATAGCTTCAGCCCAAAATCTTTTAGGGTACGTTTGTTTTGGGATTTAAGTGTGCGGGGGAAGTCATGACTTTGAAATCTTAGGATGTGAAAATCTTGATGAATAATATGAGTATGTGTTTATTTTGGGATTTTAGTAGGGTGAGATTTTACTTTATGTCAAATCAATGTTTATTAGTGATTGATGTTGTATTATTTTATTATATTGTGTAAGAGAAAAGTAGGAGAGAGGTTGAGTGGATGATAAAAAAGTAATGATGTGATTGTATTTAATTATATAAAAAATAGTAATAGGTTTATAGGTAGGGATTGAGTTTGAGATTTGAAAACCCAATTTTAAATCCCGAACTCGTATGGGGCGTGAATTGCAAAGTCCAAAGTCCATCCGTGTGAGTCCCAAAACAAAGATACCCTTAGGAACTTGAGCTTCTGCAAGCATTGTCCTTGCTGCCTCCTTCAGAGTCCTATTTCTTCTTTCAGCTACTCCATTTTGTTGTAGAGTTCTTGCAGCTGAGGTCTCATGAGCAATACCTAACTCTTTGCAGAAATCAGATATAATAGAGTTAATGAATATTGTGCCCTTATCTGATCTTATCTTTACAATGTTCAGGCTCTTTTCATTGCTAACTTTCTTCAGGAGCTCTGGTAGCCTGAGTTGAGTTTCCTTCTTGCTTGCTAGGAATACCACCCACATGTACCTGGAGAAATTATCAACAACAGCAAGTGTATATTTTCTCCCATTGATACTTACAGGGGTTACATGACCAAAGAGATCCATATGTAACAGTTAAAGTACTTTGTCAGTAGAGGTTGCTACTTTGCTTTTGAAAGATGTTTTCACTTGCTTTCCCTCCTGACAGGCTTTGCAGATATGTTCTTTGTTGTATACTTCATTTGGCATTCCTTCCACCAGTCCATGTCTTGCTATCCTGTTCATCATCTTGAAGTTCAGATGACTTAGTCTCTTGTGCCACAGCCAATTAGTATCAGTTGAGTTCTTTGCAATAAGACATGCATTTGGTGTGCAAGACTTCCAATCTACAAGATAGACATTTCCTTTCCTTGACCCAGTTAGTAGTACCTGTTGTGAAGATATATTCTTGACAAAACACAGGTTACAAGAAAATTCAACACTGTATCTTTTATCACAAAACTGACTTATGGACAGAAGATTGTGCTTAAGCCCACTGACAAAGGATACATTGCTTACTCTTACTGAGCTAATAATTAAGGTACCATAACCTTTAGTGGTTCCTTGAGAATTGTCACCAAAAGTGACTTGTGGACCTTCTTTCTCAACAAACTCTGTCAGGAGACCTTTGTTGCCAGTCATGTGCCTGGAACATCCACTGTCCAAGTACCAGACTGAAGATTTTAGAGCTTCTCCTTTGTTGAGGACCACTTAGCCCTGCAATCAAAATCAAGCTTTAGGTACCCATTTTGTGTTGGGTCCTACCAGGTTAGCTGTACCTTTCGGAATCCAAATTTGCCTCACAGTTCTAATCACTTTAGAATGGCTAATTTGTCTTCCAAAAATATCTACATAGATTGTTATCTCCCTAAGTGCCTTGGGAGAAAACTTTATATGGGTGTCAGCCTTTGAAGGAACGGGAACCATCTTTAAATTCTTTCTTTTAGTCTTGGGTGCACCTGGCCTAAGTTTTTGTTGATAAGGGTATGAAGGACCTTTTCCTTTAGGCACAAAAGGAATAGGTCTTCTGTATGAGTCATTCCTTGAGGAGTGCTCATACCTGGGTGCTTTTAGCTGATGTTGCTTCATCTGTGAAGACCTCGGCTGATAGAACCTCTGCTGAGATCTATTCTGATTAGTCAACTGAGCCTTTCCATTTGGTTTTGGCTGAGTTTGACTTCTCTTTTGTTGAACCTCAGCTGGTCTTTTATCTTTATCTAAAGTCTGTGGTTGAAAGGTCACATACTTAACAAAAACTCTCTTTGTGCCACTTGAAGAGGCAACACTCAGAGGACCTTCTGAAGGTTTTGGAATAAAGCCTATTCCACACTTGTTATTTAGATTGATCTAAAAGTTTTGAATCTCCTCTATGGCAAGAGAGGATTTGTTAAGAGCATCAATCCTTTTTAACAAGGTCTCTTCAGATTTATGTAAGATATCAATTTTCAGGAGAGAATCCTTTACTTGGCTTACCAGTTTTAAGTTCTCTTCAGTTAACTTTATCTTAGATTCAGTAAGATCTTTTATTAGTTGATCTTTGCCATTTCCTTGACTCTAGAGGGTTTCCACCTCTTTTGTCAATTCAATGGTAGACTGAGCTGAGTTAAGATCTGCCTAATTCCCATACTCAATTAACTTAGAGTTTTCTCTCAGGAGATTTTTGTTTTCATCTTGGAGACAAAAACTTGCTTCTTGCAACCTTGAGAAATCAATCATCAATTGTTCCAAAGCGGACTGAAGATTGAGTTCCTCAGTTGACTCTGAGCTCAGCTCGGGTGAGTGTTCCAGAGAAATGGATTGTTTAGATTGTACCTCTGGTTCTTCTCTTGCCATGAGGCACATATCATCATCACTGCTGTCTGAGAACAGTCCATCAGATGACTCCAGATCTTCATCAACATCCTCAGCCACCATGGCTTTCCTTTCTCCATATCTCATGTCTCTTTTGGCTTGCCTTTCCTTCCTTTCCTTGGTGCTTGGTTGAGGACAATCATATTGAAAGTGCCCAACCTTCTTGCATTGGAAACATCTATTGGCATCATCATTCTTTTCCTCAGTAGACTCCTTGGTCTTTGATTATGAACCTTCACCTCTGGTATAGTTCTTGTAATCCTTCTTCTTTTCCAGCTCAGATGAGCTTTTCTCTCCTTCTCTGGTGTTTTTTTGTGGATAACTTCTTCCTTCTCTGTTATCCCTGTAAAATATTTTATACTTGCCAAAACGGCTATTAAGTTTCTCAAACCTTCTAGCCATCAGGCTGAGTTCCTCCGGCATCTCAGCCTTGCTTTGAGATTTGCTTGCCTTTGTACTCTTCTGTGGCTTTGGGGATTTTGGCTCAATCTCCTTAGCTTTGAAGGCAACTCCCTTCTCAGCTGAGGTCTCATCAGGAGCCCTTTTCCTGTTAAGATCAAACTCATAAGCCTTAAGTTCCGAGAATACATGTTGCATAGACATGCTGGACAAATCCTTGGTATTCTGCATCATCACAGAGTACACATCCCATCTTGAGGATAACCCTCTCAGGATCTTTAAGGTAACTTCTCTTTTGGTGTATACTTTTCCCAGAGAATTTATCTCATTCATGATGTCAGTGAACGTCCCATCAAGCTGGTCAATGGTCTCAGTGAGCTCCATGGTGAACTGCTCATACTTTTGAACAGCTACAGAAAGCTTGTTCTTCTTTATCTTTCCAGTTCCTTCACATATGAGAGCAAGAGTGTCCCAAAGTTCCTTTGCAGTCTTGCAATGTATCACTCTTCCCATTACAGAATCTGGAATGGTGGTGTAGAGAATGTTCATGGCTATGAAGTTGAAGTTGTTTCTCCTCCTTTCATCTGCAGTAAAGTTATCTTCATCCTTGGGCCATTCTTCTCTTGGATCTGCAATAGTCTCAGCTGTGGTTCTAGGGTTAGGGGTCATAAAAATAAATGGACCTTTAGTAATTACCCTTAACATCTCATCATGCACACAGGCAAGATGAGTTCTCATTCTGGTCTTCCAGAAGTCATAATTTTCCACTGAGAATTGTGGAAGTTTGTGATGGGACATGTGGTTCAAGGGATTAACTCCCATATTGTTCTCTGCTGGTGGTGCTACCCTAGCTGCATTGTCAGTCATAATATCTAAACAAGTTTATCAATAAGATCAATTCAGATGACTAAATAGAGAATACCTTTAGCACAAGGTATACTTAGAACAATGGTCTTTTGAACCACTGCTCTGATACCAATTGTTGGTCCCGAAACGAGTAAACAAGTGTATGGGGGGAATACACCTATGGTTATAAATTTAAACTTCTTAAAAACTTATCAGGTTACTTCAGTGGACTTTAAGTCTGCTGAGAATTACTTGTGAAAGCTTACTGAGATAATACCTCCACTGAGAGCTCAAGACTTTCAGTTGAACTACTATCTAATTAGCTTTCAAGTGCGGATTAGTGAGCCCTTTGGAAAACACGTTTTACTTGATAAACTTTGAGTGGATAACACACACTAAGGAAATAGCAGAATGTAAGTACACAAGATATAAAGTGGTTCAGAGATAAATCTCCTACGTCCACTGTCCTGATTAAACAGGAGAATTCCTTTCACTTGGAATTCCTTGTGTTATAGTGCCAAGGTTCACTGATCAATTAATCCTCTCTTAGGATGATTGATCACTAGGATAATTCCAGGTCCTAGTTCCCAAAATAAACCAGCTTTCAGACTGATACAAATAATCAGCTTACTAACACCACTTAACACTAACTCTCAACCTAACAACTGAGTAGGGTTTTGAATAGGGTTTTGGTTCCAACTGTTATGAGATAATCCTTACAGTTTAGCTCAAAGCTTTAGGATGGATTATCTCTTTCTAAGGTTTGGATATAGCTTTTAAGCTTGGTTACAGAAGGCTTGTTATGCTCTCTACAAATGTGAAACACTTGGGAAATAAAGGTAATTTCGAGTGCTTCTAAAAGGTTATGAATGTAGAGATAGCTTTGATCTTGTGCGTTTCCCGTGCATAGAAATGAGCACGTCCTTCTGTATTTATAGGCTTCCTTGAAAATCTTCCCATTGGATTTGCATCTTCTTAAGTAAGTCTTCTGGTATCTGATTGGTTCAAACGGCTCTATTTGAAGCTTTAAGTCTTGTCAAAAAACGGTTGAAAGACCATGCCTGTTCACCAACTTTCTGTAGAATGCTAGGGAAAGAGTTTTGGTACTTGTCAGTCTGGGACAGGTCGGCTGTCAGTGGAGTACACCTACGTGTCATCTTCTCATTGGGCCGTTCAGTCTGCTTGCTCAGAATCCTGTCCTGCTTTAAGGTGGAACTCCTCTGAGAGAACCTTCATTAATTGTAAGCTTCACTGAAATTCATTTTGCCTTGTTCCAACCAGATTAACTAATAGCTTTTAATGTGTTTATCATATAATGTGCTTTGTTAGTTCTCATCAGTGGACCTTGGTCCTCACCTGATGGTTTTAGTCTTAGTGAGAATGCACTTAGAAAGTATTCAAGTCTTAGACTAATTCTCAGATCAGTTGTCTTCAGCGGACTTAGACTTCAGGGGACTTCATTCTTCAATACACTATAGAAATTTATAACTGCACTCCAGTTCCTTAACATTTGAACTGAATTAACTAAGTACTAACTCTACTGAACATTTTACTTACAATTAACTCAGGAAGAATATTTTGGCATCTTAATCAAAACTTAAGTCTATACAATTTCCCAACACCATCTGAACTTCAAGATTCTTAACAAAATTTCTAGACAGTCACTTGTTGAAGGTCTACCTAATGAAGTTTTTAGCAAGGATCATGTGTGTAAAGCATGTCAGGAAGGGAAGCAGGTTAGAGCATCATTCAAGGAGAGAGCTTCCTTCTCCACTGACAGAATTCTTCAGCTTTTACACATGGATTTATTTGACCCTGTAACACATGTGAGTATGAATGGTGGGAAATACACTCTTGTGGTTACTGATGACTATTCTAGATATACTCGGGTTATTTTCTTGTTAAATAAAAAGGAAACACAGGTGAAGCTTCCAGAGTTGATCAGGAGACTCAGTAATGAGAAAAATCAGTCTATTACTAAGATCAAATCTGACAAGGGTACTGAATTTATAAATTCATATATTTCTGATTTCTGTAATGAACTTGGTTTTGCTCATGAGACTTCTACAGCTAGAATCCCACAACAAAACGGTGTCGCTGAAAGAAGGAACAGGACACTGAAGGAAGCTGCAAGGACCATGTTGGCTGAGTCAGGATTACCCAAGAAGTTTTGGGCTGAGGCAATCAACACTGCATGCTACACTCAGAACCGATCCATGCTAAACAAACAACATGCACAGACTCCATATGAGACATGGAACAAGAGGAAACCTTGCATCTCTTATTTCCATATATATGGTTGCAAGTGCTTCATCCTCAACAATGGGAAGACCCAATTGAAAGCTTTTGATAGCAAATCTGATGAAGGAATATTCATAGGATATTCTGAAGTCAGTAAAGCATTCAGGGTTTACAATTGTAGGACCCTTGTTGTGGAAGAATCACCACATGTTGTGTTTAATGAATCTGCCACTGAGCCTAAGATAAGAATGTTTTATCCTGACACCAAGGAGGTCACAAAGAGAGTGATAAGACTGAGCTTAAAGAATTAACCTGATCCTATGTTGGGCACGGAGTCCAGCATCTCCCAGCCGAGTCGGGCACGATAAAGGCCCGGTGCGCCAAGTCTGGCGGAGGCTATTCGACCTGTGGCGCTGCAGCTAGATAGGGTTAAAGAAAATAAAGTAGCACCTCACTACAAGTCCGGGCTTTTAGTCTTGTGGCAAGTGCTTGATCCTATAATTGGTATCAGAGCACAGGTCACGGGTTCGAATCCTAGTGGAAGGTATTTGTTGGCCAAGAGGGCTGGCAAATGCTGGGGGGGATTGTTGGGCGCGGAGTCCAGCATCTCCCAGCCGAGTCGGGCGCGATAAAGGTCCGGTGCGCCAAGTCCGGCGGAGGCTATTCGACCTGTGGCGCTGCAGCTAGATAGGGTTAAAGGAATTAAAGTAGCACCTCACTACAAGTCCGGGCTTTTAGTCTAGTGGCAAGCGCTTGATCCTACATCCCAAGGTCAAAACTGTGTCAATTCCAAGATGGGATGATGACAACGATCAGGAAGATGATCCAAGAGCCACTCCTAAGCCTAGCACATCAGGGACAGTTGAGCCTCAGACTGAGGAACAGGCTCAACCTGAGGTAAGCACCATCTATAAAGACGCGGTCGCAGCTGAGACGGTTTTTGAGTCACCTCATCAAGGGGAATCGATGTCCCTGACATTGAGTTGGTAAATCCCTTTGGTATAGACTCAGGATCAACCCCTTCTGTTCAATTTCCTGAATTTTATGAACCTGTAGACACTGACATTGCAGGAACTTCAGGAACAACTCCAGGTAAGAGAACATGGCTAGAAAGCCATCCCATTGACCATGTCATTGGTGATCCAACTGAGGGAGTCAGGACCAGACGGTTCTATGGTAAGAGCGCATTGTTCTGTTGCTTTCTCTCTGAGCAAGAGCCTCAAAACATTGAAGAGACTCTCACTGACTCGAACTGAATCATAGCCATGCAAGAGGAGTTGAATCAGTTCACAAGGAATTAGGTTTGGGAACTGGTAGATAGACCTAGGCATCAAGGTGTTATTGGTACTAAGTGGGTCTTCAAGAAAAAGGAGGATGAGAATGGTGTTGTAGTAAGGAACAATGCAAGATTGGTTGCAAAGGGGTATTGTCAGTCTGAAGGGATAGACTATGATGAGACCTTTGCTCCAGTGGCTAGGTTGGAAGCCATTAGGTTGTTCCTTGCATATGCAACATATAAGAAGTTTAAGGTGTATCAAATGGACGTCAATAGTGCCTTCCTGAATGGTGTACTCAATGAAGAGGTATATGTTGAACAACCCCCCGGGTTTGAGGTTGGATATAGAGTATACCATTTGAAGAAAGCACTCTATGGGCTTAAACAAGCTCCTAGAGCTTGGTATGATACCCTCTCTCAATTCCTGACTGACCACGGGTTCAAGAAGAGAACCGTGGATAGGACCTTATTCAGGATCACTGAAGGTGATGACATTCTCTTGGTCCATATTTATGTGAATGACATAATATTTGGATCACCAAATCATCAACTCTATGAGAAATTCTCTAAGTTGATGACTGGTAATTTTGAGATGTCAATGATGGGAGAGATGAACTTCTTTTTAGGGTTGCAGGTCAAGCAGACTGATCAAGGGATTTTCATTAATTAGGCCAAGTATACAAGAGACTTGATTCAGAAGTTTGGAGTTCAGAATAGCAATCCAGCTAGGATCCCAATGAACACCAATTGGAAGATAGATTCTGACATTGAAGGACTTCAGTAAATCAGACTGAGTACCGAAGGCTGATAGGATCATTGTTGTACTTGACTGCAAGTAGGCCTGACATTATTTTTGCGGTTGGTGTATGTGCTAGGTATCAGTCTGACCCCAAGAGAAGTCATTTGGAGGCTGCTAAGAGGATACTCAAGTATTTGAAAAGGACAGTTAATATGGGACTATGGTATCCTTCAGATGACAATTTAGAACTGACTGGTTACTCAGATGCTGATTATGGAGGTTGTAGACTTGATAGGAAATCTACTTTAGGGACATGTCAATTTTTGGGGAGTAAGTTGATCTCGTGGTTTAGTAAAAAGCAGAATTCAGTGGCGACATCCACAACTGGGGCTGAGTATATGGCTACAGGTAGTTGTTGTGCTCAGATTTTATGGTTGAAGCAACAATTGAGAGACTACCAAGTATTTGCTAATAAGGTTCCAATCTATTGTGACAACAATAGTGCTATAGCAATCACTCAGAACTCAGTGCTTCACATAAGGTGCAACGTGCAAGCATGTGGATATTAGGAATCACTTCATACGAGATCATGTAGAGAAGGACATTAGGATGGAGAAAATTCACACTGACAGGCAAAGAGCTGACATCTTGACTAAGCCTTTGGCTGAAGCAAGATTTCTGGAACTGTCAATGGAGTTAGGACTCTTAGAACCGGGAGAGAAGTCAGTATAGGATCAAGGGAGAACTCAGGCCAGACTCGACTCAGTGAGGTATCAGGGTGCTACAATGTCTCCCTGACAGGTATGAGCTAAATCCTGACTCTCTTGAATTTAAAGCGTCTCACTGAGACTTCCATCCTGAAAATCTTTATTAAATGCATTTCATTTTCATTTAAAGTGCACCTTTTGATATTTAAACCCACACGCAATGGAGCATTTAATGCGTTCAGTTACTTTATCATATACGTGTCCATTTTATATGAAATATGACTGACGTGAGAAAATGATTGATACGGAGATTAATCCTGGACCTTCATTTCAAAACTTTTCAAATTTAGGATTAATCCCAACCTCGCGTCTGAGTAACTGACTCACTCATATCAATCTAGAATGTCATTTGAGAAATTTACGCAAAACACAAACGCACCGTGCACACTGAACTTTCTCTCGTTCAAACACTCAATTGCAAATTTCTCAAAATACTTAAATTCTTCAATGGCATTCATGGACACCACCTGGTCTACAGACAACCTTGAAGATGTTGTCAACAACAAGTTGGTTAATAAGGAACACATCATTTCCATGGAGGGAGCATGTCAATCGGTAAAGGAGATTCTCCCAGTTTTTTATTGGATCTCCAAGGCTAAGTTGGATAAGTACTTTACCCAAAAACCCATCTTTGTGCTTCAGAAGGTTGTAGTGGAGGCGTATCTGAACCTGTTCATTCGCAAGGGTGAACTGTTTACCAGGGTGACAGTGCTTGTTTCGATTGGAGAGAGGACAAGGATGGGGAGGAACTCTACAATTTTGAAACCCGTGACATCAACCTCAGGAAGGCCATAAAGTAGGTATATGGACTTCCGTGCTCTGGCATTAATCCCAGGACCTACAAGGAGAACAAAAAAGACGAGCTTCTTAATGAATGGACCAAGACTGGGTCACCGGAATTTAGGGCGAGGCAACACAAGGAGACCCTGAAGCCAGAGTACCGTGTGCTGGTAGACGTAGTCTCCAAGATAATCATGGGTACTACTGGCTCTCACGAGCAGCTCAGTTTGCCCAAGCTAAGGATTATGGGAGCTCTAGTTGATGGTGTAGAAGCCAACTGGGAATAATTTTTCCTCGACCAGATAAGTCAGGCCGCCACAGACAAATTGAGGAAGGATAAGGAGAATAAGCATATTTCGGTGGGAGTCATCCTTCCCTTTGGGACAAGATTATCAATCCTGATCGCCCATACCTGTCAGGATTGTGCTTTTGATTTGGAGGATGACCTGTCCCCAAAGAAGATCATGTTCACCACTGCTAGTGACACATATGCCTTTCTGGGCCTGGCTGACCCTAATGCCCCTCCCAAGGGCCAGAGGAAGAAGCCAGCATCTAAGGGCAAGAAGGTGGTGCCTGCCCTGCTGGAGAAGGTGGAGAGTCTCCTGGAGAAGGGGAAGGAGGCGAAGGAGGAGATTGTAGCTGAGAAGGTGGCTGAGAAAGAGAGGGTAGAGAAGGTTATGGAGGAGAAGACGATCAGGCTGAAGGTGGTACTGAAAAGTAAGGCCACGGCCAAAGGAGTTGGGAAAGGGACTGAGAAGGTCTCCAAAAAGGCCGGTTCTGAGACTGAGGAGACTGGCGATGACGTTAGATCAGAATGAGAGGAGCTAGTTGACAGGCCACTGAAGAGGCTGAGGAAAGGGCCCAAGAGATCTCCAGCCATGAAGCTGAGGGAGATCAGAACGATCAGGGAGGAGTCAAGCTCTCCAAAAGCCTCTGACTTGGAACAAGTTAGAGAAACTATTAACTCTGCAGAGCTGCTGCAACCTGTGACCAATCCCACTTAACCCCAACCCTCAACCTCTCCCATATCTAAGCCTGACCAACCCTCATCCATCTCTGAGCCTACCCAAACTCATACTGACCAATCCACATCCATCACTGAACCTCCCCCAATCCTCACTGAACCTATCACCCACCCCACTGAAACCATCCTATCTTCACCTAACCTTGATCCTACCCATAAACTGAGTCAGCGCCAAGCACTTCAAACATCACTGAGCCTGACCAGAACCCAGAGCTAAACACTTCCACGCCTAACCCTGAAGACTTCCCATCCTACCCCAACCCTAAAGATTGCCCCAAAGCCACTACCGGGGGTGACTCTGTTGATGAGTTTCTGGACATGGCAGAGGGGGAGGAGCTGGATGTCGGGCTGACAGGAGAGATGTTTGAGAACACTCTCAGGGGGAATGCTTGTGAGTGGGCTTCAAAGTGTTGGCCCAGTCTGCACAGATACAGGGAGTTGTGCTCCAATATGATCGAACTGAAAGTCTGACTCGACTTCAAGCAGTTGATTATGCAGGAGCAGCATATGCTTGTCGATGCCAGAGGCTGGGAAAACTGGGAAAGGGAGGAAGCCAGGTTATGTTCATATTTCCATATCACCAGTTGGCTGCAACTGCTAAACTTCGAGAATTTAAAGTAGCTGATGGATGGATTGAGGGTTGGTATGCAGGAGGACTTCGAGGATGAGCCCAAGGAGGATGAGGATGATGATGAAGCTCAGGGTGGAGCAAATGAGAAGGTGGTGGAAGAGACTGCTAAGGAGGTGGATGAGATGAACTCTGAGCCTCAGGCTCAAGGGGAAGGTGAAAAGGAAGTTGTGCCAAGGGTGGACCAACCGCTGAGGATGTTGTGAACATATCAGTCGTCAATGATACATCAGTCGATGAAGGGATTCCCTGCCCTGAGACAAAGGAGGATGATGCAGAGGCGTCCAAGGAGACTCCTAGTTCTGAGGATATTCTATCCAATGTTCGAGATGACTTAGCTGAGCTTGTGCAGTCGGCTTTGACCACTTAACAATTTCCTTCAGTGCACCCTGAAGAGGGGACTGATGCTGCAGGGGCTGACAAGGGAAGGCAGTCACTCACTGACAATGCTGAGGCTGATGATGATGTTATAATCACTGGGTTCCAGAGGGGAGAATTCCCCAGTATTGTTGAGGTGAAGAAAGAAAAGACCACTGAGAACTTGGCTGAGCTACAAAAGGAGTTGTTAAAGCTCAGGGAAGAAAGGGAGAAAGATGTCAAGGCTCTCACAAAACACATCAAATGGACCAAGTCAGCCTACAACACACTTGCCAACAAGGAGCTTATCTTGCTTAAATGAACAATGGTTGGCACGGCAAAGTCAGTGAAGCAAGAGAGGAAGAAGATGAAAAAGATGTTAAGGCGAACTCTGAATCGACTTGATGAGAAAGAGGAACAATGTGAGCAGAAACTGGAGAAGGTAGTGGAGTTTCTAGCAACTCAGGCTGGAGCACTTTTCACTCAGGCTCTGAATGACTCAGCAGCCAAGCTGGCGCTGGAGTTAGGGAGAATCGCTCAGTACTCTGAGTCAGTTACACAAGAGTTGGCCAAGGTAGTTCAAGAGTCTGCGAAGGTGATGTCAGAGGCCAGCAGGATCAGTGAAGAAACTTCAAAAGTTGAGGCAAGAATCACCAAAGCTGAACAAAGTCTCCACACCAACATGGAGGTCTTTGAGAAGAAGTTAAAGGCTGCCATTACCAGTATCTCATACGCTGGAACAGGAATCGCAACAGCGGTTGACATGCTAAAAGAAGGAGTGTAGGAAGTTTAATCATTGGCTGCCTTCGTTGTCAACAGTGGGCAGGAGGTATTCAAAGAAGTACTCCCACCTCCTCCCACCAAGAATGATGCCAAAAAGGGGAAAAAGAAGAAAAGATCCCGCCCTGAGGTATCGGAGGCAATCCCTGAAGAAAATATTGTGTTTATGCGATCTCCCAGAAAGTCAGCAAGATTGGCGGCAGCGGCGGGTCAGGCTAGTGAACCTTAAGGAGAAGTTCCTTAACTCCCTTCTAATCCAGAGTCTTCAGCTATTCAGAAATCTCCTCTAGTAAACACAAGAAAGAACCCATCACCTATTCTGCGGAAACGGTGGCTGAGTTATGTTGAAAAGCATGGGGAGCTACCCCTGAGAAGACTAAAGCTGAGCGCAGAGCTGAAATCGCTCAGAAGGAGAAGATGCACATTCTGGAAAAGAAGGTTGAGAAGCTATCTGACATCAATGAGCTTCCACAGAGGGAACTTGATGATGTTGTGGTCAGTATACTAAGGAGGAAGAAGGCGAAGCCTGAGCCGAGGAAGTATAGAAAGAAGCCTGCAGCAAGGAACTCAACAATTCTACAAGTCAGAAAGCCTGAGGCGATTCAGAGGGAAGTTCTTGTCGATGAGTTCATCTCAGAGACGTTGAAAGAATTTTGGGTTGATGCAAGGGATGAGTTCGTCAGACTCTGGTATGTAGTGAAGAAATGGGGTGACACTGAAGACATCAATGCCCACTTCACTGACTACATGATGGACAATAATCCTGAACTCATTCAAAAGATCTTGGAGGAAGCTGACGCAGCCAATGTCCAAGTGAAGGCTCCTGAATTCATTGCTCGACTACCACCTCTAGTCCCTGGAACAAGCAAGCATGATACCAAGGCTATTATGACTGAAGTGTTGAAGATAGTCAAGGCTGAAGGATATGTGAATCAACCTAAGAGAGTAGATGAGCTGAAGGTCAGAGTCTATGCTGGTTATGGACTCGAGCCTGAAATGAGATTGGTTTAGGTGTTCACACTCTTTTTGATGTAATAGATCAGGTTCATTGTACTAATTATATATCATCAATGAAATCTATTACTTTGCCCACAGACAAAAACTCGTTATCTTTTTTACTGTTATTTAGTTTCTGTATTTTATCAAGAATTGCTCTAACACTGACTTATCTTATAGATAGGACCTTGTTTTTCCTCTAAGTGTTTTGAGTATATTTTCAGTGTTTTGGCATCATCAAAAAGGGGAAAATTGTTGGGACAATATCAGTTTTGATTAGATCCCGACGCCCTTGAAAAGATGTTTTGCCTTAGTACTCAGACTAGTCTTGGTTAGTTTAACACTTAGTTATTTTACAATTCACAGGAACTCAATGAGAGGAGTACTCATTGATGACAATCAAGACTGAAGTCTGAAGTCTGGTTGAGTAAGTGTCAGTGATGAAGAGTATGACCCTGAGGTTACTACTAACTCAGTCCTGAAGGGAACAGGATGATACTGAGTAACGGGAAAAGACTTGGAGTAGGGTCAAACAATACAAAAGGAATGTCAGCGTCAAGACAAGACCGTTGTGCTTGAGACAAAAAGAACTGAATAAGACAAGCCTGAAGCCTAGGAATGGGTTCTGACATTCTCACCAACCTGATGACGTGGACCAATCTAGGAAGGACACGCACGTACGGACCTGACATGAAGACTGAGTTCAGACTGCACTTTTCAACGGGCAAGCATTAAATGGAGCATTAAATGCAATTACATAATCCATGCAAGGACGGCTGCTGTATGGGAGATATGTCCGTTGAACAACCCTACGAAGATTACTATAAGACTATCTCTTCCAACGGATAGTTTTCAAATCCATCTATAAATACAGAAGGCCTTGAACCCATTCAAGGTTACGGGAAATTTCCAAGCCAGAAATTACTCAAACTCTCAAGCACTCAAAGCACTCAGTGTTCTAAAAAAAAGCACTCGAAACCAGATAAATTTCTCAAGTGTTTCTTAGATTAGTGAGAGTTATTTTGTATTCCACTGAGCTTTCAAGCTATACCTTAAGCTTAGAGTGATTATGCATCCTTAGTAAAGCTTTGTCCTGTAAGAATAATCATAGCCTTAGTTGGAAACCAAACTAAAACCAAAACCCTCTAGTCAGGTTTGTTAGTTGAAGTTGTTTAGTGAAGTTAGGAAGGAGTCTGTATAGGTCAGTAAGGTTAGCTAATCTTGGTGCACCTTGGCACGTTAAAAACAAGTTAATCCCAAGTAGTGGATTATCCTGTTCAATCAGGACCGTGGACGTAGGAGCTTGAGTCTCTGAACCACGTTAAACTCCTTGTGTTCTTACTGTTTTGATATTGTTCTTAACTATTTATTTGTTTAAGTCATTCATTGCATTAATTTTATCAGGCTTGAATCAATCAGCCTGATCATCAACTTGAACACTGCCCTACTAATCACTATTTCAGAAAAAAGTAATCAAGTTTTCAGAAAGCAAACATTAACAAGACTATAAACTTTCAGGGCTCACGTATTTCCGCACTGAACTCAAGTTGATAGTTAGCCAACTGACCAGCATTAAGTGCAGTCAGTAAGTGTGTTATCAACCCTGAGTTCTTTATCACTCTGAGCAGAGGGGACTCAGTCAGTTTGAAAGTGAGAAAGATTTGTATACGTGTATTCCCCCTCCCCCCTACACGTATCCCTCAGTCTTGTACCGGGACCAACATAAAGGTTTTATTTATTAAATCAATTACTTAATTAAAATTTTAGAAATAAATTAATTTAAATTCTTATATTTAATTGATTTATTATCAGAGTTTAAAGAACACAATAAATTTTGATCAAAACTTTTACTTTGATCATACATCAGAATTTAAATATAATAAATTAATGATTAACGTCAATCTATAAATTGAATTAGGGTTAATTTCATAAAAATTCACGACCTTTATACTTAGTATCAATTTAATCACGAATTTTTAGATTTTTGTAAAAAAACTCAACCTTTGATATTGGTTGCAATTTGATACACGTTTTTTTTTCCGGCTGGCAACCGATGATGTGGCTTGCCGGAGCGTGTATCATCTTGCCACGTAGGATTATACATGTTTATTTTATTTATTTTTTAAATTCACATCACAAGTAACACTTACAATTTAAATAACACACTTCTACTTAAAATTTAAATAGCAACCAAATAAATTAAACAATCAACATAAATTATATATAACATTTCTCTTTACGTTCTTTGTTTTGAATTCATTTTGTTGTTGTTTAATTTATTTGGTTGCTATTTTAATTATAAGTAGAAATATGTTATTTAAATGGTAAGTGTTATTTATAATATGGATTTAAAAAATAAATAAAATAAACATGTGTAATCCTACGTGGCAAGATGACACACGCTCCGGCGAGCCACATCATCGGTTGCCGGCCGGAAAAAAAAAAGTGTGTATCAAATAGCAACAAATATCAAAGATTGGTTTTTTTTTTACAAAAATCTAAAAGTTCGTGATTAAATTGATACTAAGTATAAAGATCGTGAATTTATATGGAATTAACACATTGAATTAATTAGACATTTATTATAACTTTACCAACTTATGTTTCCCTTCACTTTACGTAAAATACAACTTAAAAAAAAAAAAAGTAAAAGTATGATTTTGTTTTACATATGTTGGTTTGTTCTCTTTTTTACAATCCAATATTCTTCTCTATTTCTTCTTTGAATTGAAAATTTAAAATATCTATATGATAATTTTTATAAGTGTTATAATTTAAAAGTTAATTTGTATAGAATATTAAAACAACTGCGTAACATGCGGGTGCTATGCTAATATAAATTATCCAATACTTAATATCCTACCATTCAGCAATTCTATTCATATTTGAATAAAATATTATCTTTAACTCATTCTATTTTAAATAAGTACAACAATAAAAATAAATTATTAATAAAATGAGTCAAAGTATAGAGTGAAACTGATTTATACATAAATCACTGAAGGATATTAGTTGTTTCTATTGAAGAGTATTAGTCGTATTTACTGAAGAGTATTACTAATTTACACTAAAGAGGTTTAGTTGTTCAGTTAAAATGAACTAAGACTCTTCAATGTAAACCAGCAATACTCTTCAGTAAAAACAACTAATACTCTTCAGTGAAAACAACTAAGACCCTTCAATGATTCATATATAAACCAATTTCACTCTATACATACTCATAAAATGATCATATAATTATAGACAAAGTATAGAGTTAAACTAGTTTATACATAAATCCGTGAAGGGTATTAGTTGTTTTCACTGAAGAGTATTAGTTGTTTTTACTGAGGAGTATTACTGATTTACACTAAAGAGTCTTATTTGTTTGGTGAAAATGAACTAAGACTCTTCAGTGTAAACCAGTAATACTCTTCAGTAAAAACAACTAATACTCTTCAGTGAAAACAATTAATACCCTTCAGTGATTCATATATAAACCTATTTCACTCTATACATACTCATAATTATATTCTCCCTATCCCAAAAAATATTATTGAGTTCACTATTCATCTCATACAAATGTTTCTAAATTACACCGCATTCCACTAAGAGTTACACAAAAAAATATCTTTTTTTTTTCATGAACTTATAGTGAAAAATACACTCTCATAAAAAAAATTATTTTATCAATTTACAAACTACAAGTCAAATCACATTCCTTTTCTTTTAAAAAGTTAACCTACAAAGTTTTCTAGGACGGATGGAGTAATAAAATTAAATAAAAATAAGAGAAAATATCAAAACTAGTCCAGCAACTTTTGTTGTTGATTCCAATTTTAGTCCTGCAACTTTTTATTTTCTCAATTTTAGTCCTGGGGTTGTCAATTTTAGTTCTGTAACTTTTTTATTTTCTCAATTATAGTCCTGGAGCTGTCAATTTTAATCATGTAACTTCATTTTCTCAATTTTAATCCTAGAGCTGTCAATTTATATAGTCCTTATTATATGGCCTCAAAATTAAAAAACTCACTAGATGAATTGGAGGTTTTTAATTGTATGGTAAATTGTGTACGTGGAATGTCACGTAATAAAAAAAATTTACGGTCACATAATCAAAATGGATTTATGTGAAATTGGGGGCGGATTGGGATTGATTTGGGTCGGGGCTGTTTTTGTTTCCAAACAGGTCGATTATAATTAGATGGGTATAGTTCACGTATACAATTCGCCAGAAAATTAAAAAAAACCTCAATTTCTTTAGTGAGTATTTGAATTTTTATACCGAAAAGGACTAAAATTGATAAAATAAAAAGTTACAGGACTAAATTGATAACTCTAGGACTAAAACTTAGAAAATAAAAAGTTGCAGAACTAAAATTGAAATCAACCTAAATTGCAGGACTAGTTTTGATATTTTCCCATAAAAATAGTATTAAATGGGTTGAAGGGTTAACCCTAACCATTGGGCCATATGCGATGTTTCATTTGGAATGTGAAAATTGGATTTGAAATTTCAAAATCTAAATACAGCTCTACTTAGAGATTTTAATATTAAGTATTCACATCCCCTATAAATAACTATAAACATATTAATCATTACACAAACATTCAATCATTACAACTACTCCCCACAATAATATATTATCATTCACTTTTACACATAAAGTTAAACTCTACCTACTTAAATCTCAAAATAAACACACACTAAATTCGGATTTTGAAATAAACACTAAATTTATTAAGATTTTGAAATAAAAACACTAAATTTATTATGATTCTGAAATAAACACACTAAATTTTAAAATCATGATTTTGAAATCCACTAAATTTTCAAATTGGAATTTTCAAATCCTTCAAAACTCATATCAAATATTCCAATAGGCTTGCAGGGCTAAACTTTATGTGTCAAAATGTACTTAGATTTAAATAGGCGAGGGTAAGCTAGTCCCAGCCCCTGTTTGTTGGGTATAACTTATTATATAAATAAAATCAATACAAACGCGAAAGAAAAAAAAAATATTAAACCTAAAGAGATGAGGAATAAATTAAAAAACATATATTTGCTTCTTATAAATTTATATTTGCCCTTGAAGTTACTATAAAGATAAATTTATGTTTCAACAAGGGCTATTAAACATGCTTGCTATGAGTGGTTAGGTTTTATATGAAAATGATTCATGATAAATTTATTATGACATTATTTTCAAGTAATGAATATTTGGTCAGGAGTATAAAAGATCTCATCAAGAGTATTGAAAGTTGGGATAAAAAAAAATCTACAACAATTGCAATATAATACCACCGACTCCTGATAAGAATTTTGATACTCCTGATTCTATATTTGATACTTTAAAACAATTTTATAATAAGATTATCATAAACTATTTTCATATAAAGTTTTGCTGCTCGCTATTATAGTAACACACCTTAGAACAAATTTTTATGTTTTCACTTTGTGCAATTGTTTTTAGAAAATTTGTTTGACCTTTTTATGTTTATTTTCACTTTTCTTTTTCGTCCGTCTCCCAAATCTATGCTTATTTGTTTTTTTGAAAATTATTATTTTATTATTGTACTTATAAACAATCATTTTTTTCATCATTGAACTCCACAATTTCTTTATTTTATCTATTTCATCCCATTTTTCTTAAAATCTGTGTTCATTCCAAGAGGAATGGATTTGGAGGACGGAATGATTATAATTTCACGTGAAAATTTTCACACGAGTGATGGCTCTAATAATAAAACAGAGTTTGGAGAGACATACGTAGATAATATGTTTGTATTTGGTGATTTGCTTTTGTAATTGCGTGTGAGTTCACATGTTTTAAGAAATAAGGAGACGATTCTCTCTTCAACTTTCCACCACACAAACAACTCATAAAATATGTCCCACAAATCATGCGTCGAACAGCTCGATTAGATTTGGTGCATGGCGACCAATTTTTTTAATCTGCTGTATTTTATTATTATTTCTTTAATTTTCGAATGCTGTTTTCTGAAGTAAACAGTAAGACAATATATGTAACTAAATGTTAATAATTTATTGGAAATGAAATCTTTCCATCTGCAGTTGATATCTATGGTTATAAATACGAGAATATATTTTTACTCTTGAGACAATCCCAATATATTTGCCACAGGATCTCTGCAATCTAAATGACTTAATTATGTAGGATCTAATACTTACATTTTGGAAAAATAGTTTCCAAGAATATTAGATTACGATTAGGAGTTTTCAAGGTATTATTGGATATTTATATATATATATGTACTTTATTTGTTATTATCCAGACCAGATTGCAACTAATGTGATAATTTGGAATTTATGGTCCCCTGATTGCTTGTCTCATTGTCAGCAAATTCAAAAGTTTTGCTATTTATTGAAGAATAAAAAAGAGAAAGATTTCAATTTATCTAAATTGTTGTTGTAATTAAGAGACCATCTATTTTTTTATTTGATACTTTAAATAAAAACATTATTTTTACTTTAAATTTTTCTTGTAGATTTTTTTCATTGTAGCAAAAAAAGGCGAAGCCCTCGCCCCCAGGGCCCCCACCCCCTGGCCCGACAGGATTGGATGGAGGAGGTAAATCATGGTGACTCAGCGGCCCATTAGGTGGGAGGACTAGTGTCTGGTGCCCACAAGGAGCTATCCCCCACATTGGACTCCCACACTGCGGCTGTCAAGGCTCGATCCTGCGTCCTTGTAGCAATCTGTCACCCAGGAACCAACTGAGCTACGCCCATGGGAGCTTAGATTTTTTTTTTTCTCTCTTGATGCACCTCAAAACGGTATTAATTATTTTTATTTAAACAAATATTATCAAACTAATACATTTTTAATGCTAAAACCGATTCACATTACGCTTTAAGTTAAATTATTAACTCTTACTTTAACAATATAGACAAAAACTCTTATACAATGTTTCACGGATTTTTTATTTGTGAATTTGCGGATTCTAATAGGACCGATCCACATCTAGCAGATCTTACAAAAAAATTAGAGCAGAGGCAGAAATAAAAATTCGATTTCAGACTGTGTTACTATGAGAATGAACATGTGTTACTTTAAAAACAAGTATGCTTATTATAAGCACAAGTAATACACATTTGACATTACAAAAATTAAATATTAATTTGTTATAATAGTAACACATTTGAGGTATTAAAAATGTGTTACTATATGAATCCAAATGTGATGTTTTATGATGAACGACGTGTTACTATATGAACAAAACCAGTTTAGACGTGAAAAAAAAAAAGGCTCTATCTAAACAAACCCCAATTCTTCTATATATACCCCAATTTATTTTTGCCAAAAATTATTTTAAATTAAAAGTCAAGATTACCTATTCATAAATATTATTTTAGTTATGAATTAAATTTCCTTTAGTTTTTCACTTACCTTTCTCATTCTCAGCATCACAAAATTAACATTTTGAAATTCCTAAAAATTAATTTTTTTAGTTATTTTCATTAAAACCCAAAAACTCAAATTCCTAAATTATTCTCATTCAAATTAACACAAGATAATTCAAGTTTATAGTGTCTAATTAATAGAGTCAAACGACACAAAGGGTCACATTAATGTAAGTTTTTTTTTTCCATACGCTGAATGACAAGCTAATTTGTTACATAGGGCACCAGTATTATTTTGTGTGAGATTATATTCGCGTGTTTTTTGGTATCACTAGTGAGTAAAATTGATAGAAGTTAACTTATAGTTTTCTTTGTAAAGGCCAAATATTTAGCGTACTTGGAACAAAATTTAAACACACTTTGTTAGCCTACGTTGTGTGTGTGTGTTTTATTTTTTATTTTTTTTTGCAGATTTTTTTTTCTTGCAATTTTTTTTTTGCTTTTTTTTTTTTGGAAATTAAGAAGATCACCTTTTTCTTTATTGTGCTTGAATGATTTCGGAGGTCAAATTCGTTGTTCTTTCTTTAAAATTTGGGAACTTTTCACTTTTATTTTGATCGTGTATATGTTTAAGTGAATAGAAGTGTGAGTTTATAATTATTTACTTTTCTTTTTTGTATTTTAAATTTAGGTTAATTCTTTTAAAAGGGCATAATTGTCTAAATTTGGGGTATGTTAAGTAATCATTTAAAATAATCACATTTTTAATGGGGTTTGTATAGTATTTGGGGTATGTATAGGAGAATCGGGGGTTTGTATGACCACGACAAAAAAAAAAAATCCCCTAAATTTACAAAGATGAAGAATACATCAAGAATCACATATTTGTCCCTTATAAAATATATATTTATCCCTAGAATTATTGTGATGACAAATTTTGTTTTTATAAAGCTAGTAAAATATACATTGTTTTAAAGTAACATATTTGGAAGCGATTTTCTTCCGAATTTATTTACCCTTATATAAAATATAATTTCACGTGAAATTTTTCACTTGTGCTAAAATTATTGAGTATGAATAGAGTGAAATTAGTTTATACATGAATTGTTGAAGGACGTTAGTTATTTTCACTAAAAAGTATTAGTTGTTTTTATTGAAGAGCTTTAGTTTGTTTTCAGTAAACAACTAATATTTTTCAATGAAAAAATCTAATATTCTTCAGTATTAATACTCTCTCCCGTCCACAAAAAATAGACTTGTTGCCTTTATCAGGTTATTAAGAAAATATATATAATAAGTAAAAGTAAGAATATTGTATCAAATCAAGTACAAAATAAATTATTTAAAAAATATATTATGTGTGTATATTGAAGAATGTGGATAAAATTTATTATTTCCATTTTAAAAAACATTACTACTTTTTGTGGACGGAAAAATAAGGCAGCCAAGACCATTTTTTTCGACATGTGGAGTATTTTTTTAGCAAAACCAACTAATACACTTCAATTTTTATGCATAAATCATTTTTATTTTATATTTGGTCAAAAAAAATATATATATATAACCTTTTTAGTGTAAGATTTGCTAAATAAAAATTGAATTCAATAGATAGAGAAATTAGTTTGAAGCATGTGAGGATATACACGGTATGACAAATTGAGAATTATAAATCGTATTTGATTAGTAAGTATTAATGGGAATTATATAGGCGAGATCCACCAGCATATAAATGATTAATATCGCGATTTTCAATCTTGAAACTGTCACCAAAATATTAAATTTGGTACTAACAAAATCCAGAGTAACGTGCCGAATAGGCGCGTGGGTTAGGTTATAAAAATCTTGTCGAAATACGATTTCCCTTAAATATTATATTAGGACAATCCTTTTCAAAGACCATACTTTTTGCAAGCCATTAATAATGAAGGAATATAATAGGGAGGGGATTTCAAATGGAAGTTGTCAAAACGAGCTCCAATTTAAAAATTCCTACTATATAAACACAAATGAATCACACAAAATCTACACACAATCCGATCCAGCGATGCAATAATTAGTGAGTGCAATTTCTGGACAGCTTAAAAGGGTATCAACAAGATCTCTTTGATTCTTCTATACAACAAGCAGTTCAATCTTCATTTTTTTTTCCTTGAAGATTTGATTTTCACAAGTGAGAGATGGGTAGCAAGTATTTTGGAGAGCAGAATAATTACTTTGGAAATGAAAGGTCGTCGTCTTCGTCGTCGTCGTCATCAAGAAAAGGCAAAAAGAATACTTCAGATAAGCCCAAACAGCCACAGAGAGGGCTTGGGGTTGCTCAGCTTGAGAAGATTAGGATACATAGTCAACTCGGCCCTAATTTTCATCCTTCTAATGTTCATACCCCTTATGCTTCAGCTTTCACTCAGGTATACATGTGTGTATATATCAAAATATTGGGAACAACAATATTTCCTCTATATCCATCAATATTTATTTTTTTAGAGTGTGTTAATAATTTATGAATGGATTTGTAGGAGGATATAAGGCTGCAAACAGCTCATTCATCACCGGCTTTCTCTTATGCTTCTTCAACCTCTCCGACCTATCCCTATCAAGGGAACCATGGAGTTATGGTATGCATTTTTTTCGATCCGTACAAAAACTTGTGTGAGATTGTCTCATCTAATAAGTTTATACAAGGGTTGACATATCACATACCAACATTTGTTTGTGCTTGTTGGATTCATTTGTTTCTTATGCTAGATAGTTTATTATGGCATAGATAAAATCCCTTTTTCCCAGAAGAATTATTGATTCATATTGGACGTATTGTATGAGGCTTTTAACCCTAGATGGATGAGTTAATTGCAACAAATGAATTTTTTGTCAACGAGTGTGAGAATTTGTCTTGGCAAAACTCTATAATTCGAGTATATATGTTTCAGATGGGGTTGCCTGATTTAGATAGAGCAAATACAACATATGGAGATTCCCAACCTAGTGTTGTAAGGTATGTGTCAATATTCTTACCCCTTCTAATAATTACTTAGGATTTTATTCGAATATATGTAACAGAAACGACCAATTAATATTTTACCCTGATAAGTTTTTTGGATCATCACCAGATGGCACCCAAACTATGAAAATCACCATTCAGCGGAGCCAAGCATGACTCGATCCTTCTTCGAAACCACTATTCCGGTACTACTCGAAACCACATTAATTCTGAAACGGATTCAAATTAAATTGGAATAATTTTTTTTTTCTTCACAAACAATCCTATACTGTAACTTGTTCATATATGAATTTATATCTCAACATTCATTCAGTGATACCATATCAGTTATTAAGTGATATCATTGGTCTTATATATGAACTATGAACAAGTTTCCGACTATGATGTGCAATGGTAACTAAACACTTGTCACCCAAACAATGGTATCATTGAATGAATACTATGAAAAAATTTTATAGGAGAGTAACTCAATATTTTTTAAGCCCATGACTTAAAACATATAAATTTTAGTACTATATGTTTGCGGGCAGACACATTTGAACCATAATATTTCAATTTTCGCACATTAATTTAGGCCAATAAAATGTCATGTGATAATGATGCATTTGGTCTAAATGTGCGATAATCAATAAATAGTGGCATGAATTTATAAGAAAATGACATCTAATGACAAAATCCTATTATTATTAATATTTTTCTAATTTACTTTAATGTTCTTAGTGACTGGAAAATGATCACCTGTCACTAAAGATCACCAAAGATCAATTTTCTTGTATAATTGCTATCCTCCATAATTATGGTCCTATTGTTAATATTGTATCTGTTTAATGTTTTAGGGCTCCCATAAGGATCGGACAGATGTGATGGGGTCGAATAATGAAGCCGGTAACTCACAAGAGATAGATTTGGAGCTCAGACTATCACTTTAAAGTACTACTTCTACATAGTGTTAAAATGCAAGTACATATATAGTATCTGGATCAATGCATCTTTATATATATGTCCAAAGTACAAGATTAAGGTGTACTTTGTTATAGTATAATTGCTACTCATCATGTGATTTGGAGTTTATAATCTCCATAATAATATGGATATTGGTATTGCTTGCGTTACTGCATCTCTAATCACAAAAACTTATGCATAATATATGGATAATGAGGCTACTGCAGTGTGTATATATTACAGTACTTATCATATCCTTTAATAATATATGATCTATTGATATCAAACAATTAGGTTTCGATTTGGTCATCTTGAATGAGGTTTAATTGATTTATATAGAAATACTAGAGCAAGATCGCATGAGTTATATATATTTACTTAATAAGTACGTTTAAAGTAAATAATTTATCATGTGACCTGGGAAGCCGATCTGCTATTAATTGATTCGTAATTTTCACAAATCTATAATATACTCTCTTTATCAACGACCAAAGAAAAACGACATGAATTCCTTTTTCTTTCATTTTTTTCCTCAGAATCACCTTATGAGTTCCTAGTATTGTAAATGAATTAAATTGAATCGAATTTGTATTTGTGAAATTATTTCAAATATCGAATTCAAATCGAATATTTTTTAATAGTAAATGTGATTTATATTTAATTTGAAACTTATATCAAATTATTAGAAAATATACGAATACTCGAGTCGAATATTCAAATCGATTTTTTTTTCTCAGGAATGTTCCAAACAAATACTCCCTCTGATTCAAAATAAGTGTCGTGCTAGAGATTTTAGGACAAATTAAGAATTACAAAGTTTGACATATATAACCCACCTAAATCTCTAAAATATTTATTATATTTTGATAATATTTAGCAGATTTGTTATATTTTAATATAATTCCTAAAATATCTCTAATATTTTGAATTTGAATTCGGGGTAAATCGGGGAAACACGTGAAAAAATAGTTAAAACGACACTTATTTTGAATCGGAGGGAGTATTATTCAATTGTTCATTTCAAAATTGATTCCTTTGTTTGAATTCACAAACAAATAATAAACTTAAAATTTTGCATAACATAATCAAGTACATAAATGAAATTAAAATGTTAATTATCAAATTCATGAAAGAACACTTAAATAAACAAATGACGAACGTAGACCTACATTTCCTTTTTTTATTATAATAGGGTGTTTATTTTTAATAATTAAATTATATTAAAATAAAATTTAAATTAAAGGGTTAAATTTTGGGCATACCCAGATAAAATTATAATGGTTAATATCCTTA
Organism: Ballota nigra; assembly: GCA_947034835.1. Classification (NCBI taxonomy): domain Eukaryota; kingdom Viridiplantae; phylum Streptophyta; class Magnoliopsida; order Lamiales; family Lamiaceae; genus Ballota; species Ballota nigra. The sequence goes on from OX344726.1 coordinate 55,877,451, forward strand.
ATGTAATTATAATGGACTTCAATTTATAAATAAATATATTTATGATTACTATTATTATATAACAATATAATATATATTTAACCCATATTTACGAATATCGAATCTAATATCATAGTTTTGTATTCGTATTTTCTAACTAATCGGATAAAAAAATTGTACTCGAATTCAAATACAACACCAAATCAAACCATTGTTTGTTTTGTTTACAACCCTAATTCCTTAAACTAAGTCTAGTATAGTATATATAGTTATGTATGGTATATATATTTTAGAACAAATTGCAAAAACATGACTTATCTTTGTCACTTATTGTACTTCGAGGATTGAACTTTCGGCTTTTGCACAGTAGTTACTTAGTTATCAAATTGTTGGAATTAAAAAAAGGACCTAGGACGATTTTTTTTTTAAAGGGATAATTTTTTTTTCATTACTTATTTAGTGTCCTATTTTCGTCCCAAAGAATTTAACAATTTCAATTACATTCCATAATTTATCTTATTGTCCAATTTTTTGGCCGAAAAAATAGAAACGACATAGTTTTGAATCACGTAAAAGTCGCGCTGGCCAAGGCTTTCCGGCGAGTTGCTAACAGGGTCTGTGTATATTTTTAGTTGATCTTTCTTTGTATTTTAACTATTAAAAAACAAAAAAATTATCCGTTTGAATTCTATTAAAGAAATTTAAAAAAAAAAACCTAGAATTTTATTTTTTTAAATTGAAATTAAATTTAAAACCAACAAATATTTGGAAAAATAATTAATAAAATATTTTTTGGAAATTATCATTATTTAATAATAATTAAAATCTGAAAAAAAAAATTCTAGAAATAATAAAATACAAATCACAAGGAAGAGGCCACTGACACGTGACTTTTATGTGATTCAAAGTAATGCCATTTTCACTTTTATAGCGAAAATTCGTATAAAATTGGACAATTAAATGATTTACAGGATGTAATTATATTTTTTAAAAATAATTGGGACGAAAATTTGACATTAGATAAATTAAGGGATAAAAAAATCCCCTATTTTTTAAAAATTGTCCGATGTTATTTTTTTGCAACAATTTGATAGCTTAATACCTACTCAAAAAAAGTAGAAAGTTTGGTCCTTGAAGTGCAATAAGTGGCAGATATAAGTTATGTTTTTATAATTTGTCCTATATTCTAGATTAATGCACATATGTAGAGGATTATAGACAATTCTGAGATTTTTCTTCAAATCATGGGATCAAACTATATCTTCGCCTTCATTAAAAGAAGTGAATTAGTATATATAGAAGGGAGATGAATTATAATCAATTAATCAAGAATTGTACAAAAGCTTCACAATCAATTATATATAAGTATTATTTTTCTTGTGGAACTTTCTGGAAGATGATCTTAAATTCAATTTTGTTAGTGTTTTATAATAACAAACCAAAATTTGATTTCACAAATAACACTACATAAAATCTATTCTATTCTCACTTTATTTATATTAGTTTCTAGTTTTAATATGAATAATTTCCTTTATCTGATTTCTTCAACTAGTTTCTAAATTCATTTTCCAGTCTTACAGAAACTAATTTTCATCTTGACCCCAAATTTCCATTGATTTCTTACGATTTTCAGTGTGTTTCTCCCTCTTTTTTTTCTTGCCGCAGGTTTTCTTACAATTACTTTCGCTTGACATTTCTATATTCCAATTTTTTCCCCACATTAAACTTTTTTGTGTGTGGCATTCACTCTCTCCATTCACGTTTTATATGTTTGAAGATCTAGAATATATGTTCCACAATCACCCCTTTGTAATATTAATAGAACTTTAAAATGTTAATTTTGAACTCGATATAATTGAAAAACATGTAACGTAAAAGAAATTGGTAAACAGAATACGTGTTGGAATTTTGATGACTGTGGAAATAATAATTCAATTACAAAAATCAAAAAATAAAAATAAAGTTACAACTCAAAACGGAAAGGTTACACAGAAATAAAAAAGAGAAGAAATCAGTGTGTCGAGTCGAGGAAGGCCTCTTCTCGCAAGACGAAATTTCCCCGGTAGTGCTCTTCGATTCTGGAAATACGTCCCCAAAGGTAAAACGACACTTTCATCTTCACGAGTGCAGCACCGCAGGTCTTGAAGCTCCGGTGAACAGGAAGAACGTATGAACTGGACTGATTTCTTAAAAACTCTATATGCTAGAATACTTAGGGAGAGAGTGAGAGAGATTTTATGTGTGGCGCCGGAAACTATGCATGAAGACACCTATTTATAGGCCTCCGAGACCCACACATGCATGGAAGGATTGTTAGTCAAACTACGAACCTGGACCTTTTTGCATTCCGGTTCGTCTCAACCAAAATAAGGGAGACTTAAGTCACTCCCAATTAAACGAAAATCAAGAAATTTACCAACAATTGAATTTCATCACATGTTTTGCATGTATATCATGCACTTTCATGTCCTCTTCAATGAATCTGGACACTCCAGATTTCTGGGCTAAGTCCAAACTTTGGGTTCAACAAACTTAGAAAACTCTTCTAAGGCCCAAATACAACCCAAAGATCAATTGTCAAGAACCAATAACCAAGGTCCAAGATCCAATATCTTTAGCCCAATCTCAATTAAATTCCCTTTTAATTTTCACTCACATATTAATATTGGTAAACACCAATAATTTCCAACAATCCCCCACATGAGTGGAAATTAGAGCCTATAATATGCAGACTCACAGTCCAGTTCAAACGAGACGTTATTGCATTTGGATAGGTAGTTGGAACTTTGAACCTTCCATAGTCACACATTACCTAGTACACCGGCGGCCTAGTGGACACAATGCCTTGAACCATTCCACCTTGTTGTGCACTGAGACAGTAATATTGACACAATAAATCTCTACGCTCTTACATTGTACTCATGTTTTTTATCCGTTTCGGCCATGAACACCCTTTGGATTCATAAGTTTTTAATATCCAGTGATATTGAGGCGGCCTCTCACCTCACACTTATATAGGTGATCTCCTATCTTGAGTATCTCGTTATACTCTAGGAATCATTAAAAGTCAAAGACTTAACCTATATCACAACTCATGAGTTCCAACAATTGGTGTTGTGCTCTTCTAAAGAATGGTCAAATCACCAAGTGTTCTTTACAACAAACATCTGCAGCTTAGTTTTCCCATTGAACCAAGTTTGTGGGATCTCCAGTCATCATGGTTGGGTTACCACTGCTTCAGTTTTTACTTTGTGGATTTTAGACCTATTCTTTCTAGCACTTTATTTGATCTCAGCTAGCTCTTTTCATGAGTGGATCCACTATTACCAGAGATCAAATTTTCATCACACACCCCCACGTTTTAGGGTATACACCTCTAAGTTACACCAACTTCAAATCACACACGTCTGTGTGATCTAAGTATTAGAGGTAAAGTGTTCCAAACTAATAACAAATATTGTCATTACCATTTCCACACCTATCATACCCCTTTTTGGTTATCGATATTAGGAATGTTAATAAACAAATTTTATTAACCATTTTACAACTTTTAGATTTATACAACTAAACCTCAGAAGTTATAAAATTGGAACACTAAATTTTATCACCATGAACTTTATAGTTTCGGCTTCCTTGACAAAGTATTTCCATTTAACTTCAAAGACACGCCACACATCAAATTCGAATATATCAATGGAGAGACCTCTTCTTCCCCCACATTCGAATTTATCCATAGCGAGAACTCATCCCCTATATTCGAAATTGCTCATCCGTTTCATTTAATATTTCACTAAATATTAATTTGGATACAATTTCGAAATAAATTGGAAAACCGACATTTGAAGTTACACTTCAAGTCCGAAATTTAATTTTGGTCAAATACCAAATTAAATTCAATTTCCATTATGGCCATAATTGCCACCTTTTGACTCTCAAATTAATCGTCATTGATACCAGTCAAATCTTGTGAATTAAATTCACATTGCTCATGCTCTCAAAGCACAGTTTCAAATGTGGTCTTAATGCCACCATTTATTCGCGAGGAAATCTCAAGCGAATTATACAACGTCTCAAATCATTTGGACTAAATCCAAATAATAATTTGTACTCTCAAGCACAAAATATTTGATCCCATATAATATTTTTAATATCAACCAATTCAAATTTATGATATTATATTTATAACACCTGAAAGTATTATTAAATAAATTTCATAACAATACTCAGTCCAAAATTCAATTAATTTTGTCCCATATTTCTCTCAGCAATTCAACTGAAATTTGAGTTTCAGCCTCAATTCCTCAATTTGGCCAATCGAAACCAACAACAGGCCTATGCACTCGGCTAAACTAGCCAATATCCTCGTTAATTTAATTTTTGGGTCAATCATGTAAGCATGATCTTCAACCCAAAATAAATTAAAATGCATGGCTCAACTTATTTGTCATCTAACATTTCAAGCAACAGAGAGAGACACGGCCATTCATATCACTTTCTCTCTAAATAATAACGTCAATCATCGATTTACTCAAATCGCGACAGACTCGAATGCCACCGCAGGCATTTCAATTCAATCTTTTCCCCGAAAAGCCACCAATTCTTATTTCAAATTGTTGCTTCATTCAGAAAAAGCCTCATTGGGACCCGGTTCATGATTCTCATCAACAACCGGCTTTAATCAATCACGGGACTTTATTCCCATCGTCACCATTTGTCACTGACATTCTCATTTTGCGTATCATTCTCAACGAACGCAAACGGATCATCAGTGATAAACCTTGCCAACCACAAGGTGGTAAAAAAATAGCATTCTCTTCTGCCATTTTTTTTAATTCTTCTGCCATTCTCTTCTTCAATTGTTGGAAAATTCCCTTATTTGAAAGGTCCAGGTTCGTAGTTTGACTAACAATCCTTCAATGCATGTGTGGGTCTTAGAGGCCTATATATAGGTGTCTTCATGCATAGTTTCTGGCGCCACACAGAAAATCTATCTCACTCTCTCCCTAAGTATTCTAGCATATAGAGTTTTTAAGAAATCAGTCCAGTTCATACGTTCTTCCTGTTCGCCGGAGCTTCAAGACCTGCGGTGCTGCACTCTTGAAGACGAAAGTATCGTTTTACCTATGGGGACGTATTTCCAGAACCCAAGAGCACTACCGGGGAAATTTCGTCTTGCGGGAAGAGGCCTTCCTCGACTCCACACACTGATTTCTTCTCTTTTTTGTTTCTGTGTAACCTTTCTGTTTCGAGTTGTAACTTTATTTTTATTTTTTTATTTTTGTAATTGAATTATTATTTCCACAGTCATCAAAATTCCAACAATACGACCATAACTCCTATATGTAGTCAATCAAGTCTCAAGAAGATAACTATCAATTTAATTACAATACATATATCGAAAAGTTTTACTGATTAATATTTGGTTTACACAACTTATGCGTCCAACACCTTCAAAATCTATTATTCAACTAGATTTCTTGAAAAAATGCACCAGTAGTGGATTCTCCACAAATTACAACTTTCAGTATTCCTTCCAACCAGATTCCTGGTGACAAAAAATGGAATTCTCATAGAAGATCTTTTTTCCAAATTTAGGTCATGTCATACCAAGAGAAATGCAGATGGTAGACATGCATGTGAATAAAAATAATGTCCGGAGAAAACTTCCAGTTAAGTTTATTTCCAATTTATAATAAAAACAAATTTTAACTACATGTTGACATGCAATTTGAAAAATATATTTGAATCAATTAAACCAAAAACTCTTATAGTTCATAGACAATTTGAAAAATATATTTGAATTGAAAAAAAAAAAATGCCTCAAACAAACATGAAACATATAACATATTGCTTCATGTACAAGAATCATAATCCTTAATAAGCATATAACATATTGCTTCATGTACAATAATCATAATCCTTAATATGCCTCTTATGTTCTTTAATCAAACTAAAAGGCTTTTTTGTTTCTTAGTTATTACACAAAAATATGCACATAATGAACAACATTTTTTATATAAGTAATCAATATTCGCTACAAAAAAGAATTCTACCGATAATGAGGGTATGGTGAGCAACCCATTAAACCCTCACTATTGAGAAAGTTAAGATGAAGAGTGTACTTTCTTTTTAAGGAGAGGGTAAGATTAGCGAGTACCCGATGAGAAAATGGCGAAGGCTAATATTTTTCCTCGCCATAGGCGAAGAATTATAATCCCCAATTTTTCTTTGCCATAAAAAATATCATTGCTTTAGTTAATTAAACAACGAGGCCCTCACCCTCGCTATCTTCCATACCCCTTTTCTTCCTCAAACTCTACAACTTATCCTAACCGAAAATATACACTACAAGAAATCACACATTTCGTGATGAATTTCTTTGCGACGTCATATAAATCATCACAATTTTTTATTTAAAGGTGATACATTTTATTTTTATCATTAAAACACTATAAGTTGTGAAAAAATATAATTTAGTCACAATTGATAATTTATTTCGTCACTAATTCATAAATTTCATGACGACATAACCTATTTCATCACAATAGTAAAAGTTGACTTTTTTAATAATAATTTAAGAAAAAAATTTCCATCATAAAATTAAGTATTTTCATGACGATGTTAATTTTCAGTATTAGTTATTCAAAACAATTAACGAAAAATTCTTTCGTCGCAATAATAATTGGTGACAAATTTAAAAAATAAATGGTGACGAAATTCGATGTTGTAAAATTTATTTTTTCATGAACAATGCTACTTTTTCGTCATTAAAATTTTAATATAAACAATGACACAAAATTTCATCAAAGTAATAATTTTTATAATTTTAATAAATAAATGTTGACTATATTCGGTGACGTAAAAAATATATTTTCATGATGATGTTATTTTCATCATTAATTATTTGAAATAATTACTGACAAAATTAGTTTGCCGAATTTATTATTGGTGATAATTTTATAATTTGTCATGATACTCAACATCATAAAAAAAATATCATTTTTATGGCAATGATATTTTTTTGTCATAAAAATATTGTTGTTATTGGTTTGAATTAATTAGTTACAATTTTTTTATCACAATAATAATTGTTGAATATATTCGACGTCATAAATAATATATTTTCATGGCAGCATTGTTTTTCATTATTATTTTTTGAACTAATTAGTGGCAAATATTCTTACTTCACAATACCGATAGATCTATTTTTTTTACTGGTAAAAGGGTGACTCAAACTCGTGACGTCCTAGTCATAAGTAGTGAAGCTCTTGTCATTTGAGTTATTCCACTTTGTCCACAATACAAGTAGATGATGAGTGTAATAATAATTGATAACTATATTTAATGTCATAAAGATGTATATTTGTTCAACTATGGTATTTTTAAGTAGTTTAACTAAAAAATCATCACATCAATCTTTGATTGCAAAGAAAATTAAATTATGAAGCCTAATATAATGAGCTTGTTCAAGAACATGCATTGTGTTTATAGTTGTGATTTATGAAAAATCAAATAAGCAATAGCGTAAGAAACAAACTAGGAACAGATGGTGGTATATTATGATAGAAAAAAACTATAGGGAGTGTCTGAAGCCTAATCAAAGCCTAATCAAATAAATGGGAAAATGGAAAAGTGTGTCTTATAAGTCTGATCAAAACTGAAATAAATACTAAAGATCTTAAAAAAAAGTAAGAAATTGTCCTGAAAACCAGATGTCTTTGGAATCCAATGTTGTTGTCAGAATTCGAAAAATTCTCTATTTTTAAAGGGAAAGACATGAAAAAGTATTCAAACTCTCGTAGAAACCAACATGAAAGTAGAAGACAACGCCAGAACTTATTGATCAAGGAACTCAATGAATTAAGAAAACCAACAAAATAAGAAGCATTGCATCTTGGACTAATTTATGATATCAACCACATACCCCTATGAAGGTTTCCTCAGTAAATAAGGCTACCAGAACAAAGACATCACTTAATAAAAGGTAAAAGAAAATAATTGCTACAACATCTTATAAGAAAAAGGAACAAATGTGTTGAGTTCATTCTTATCCAACTAAACTACTAATTATTGAGGGTAAGAATTATAAATTTCTTTTCACTTCTATTTTTTGTTTTCGATCTTAGTTTGAGATCTAATTAACTGACTAACAGCTTCCACGTGATATTCCTCCTAGCATGCAGCTTGCTTCATTGTCCTTTAATCCCACACAAATTTCTGAAATACAACAAGAAGTATAATCAAAGTGTGGACAAAAAAAATACACATAGACATTGAAATTTATTTTCTTATTGTCAATTTTATATAAATATTATAATTAATTTTTTTCTTTTGTGGAACGCTGGCATCGGGAAATAAAAATTTTCCACTTCCTTTCGGCCAAATGACAATTACCTTGGATGATGTCTACTGCATTACCAGTTTAGCCGTGGATGGGCGATCAGTACGATCTAGTCTTGATGATAGAGCGGGTGGGAGTGAAGATGTTATGAAGTTATTGGGCGTAAAACAAGAAGATGTTAATGGTGTTGTCACTGGAATACGTGAGTCTGCCGTCAAGCTCAAATGGTTGCGTGACACGTATATGAGAACAACTTGCAAGAAAAATAAAGATGAAAGGATGTATACATTTGGGTGCACTTTGTTCCCAGAAAAAATGACTCTCATGTCTACACTGATTGGCTTGAGTGTATGGAGGATATGAAAAACATGCATGAATACGCATGGGGAGCGGCCACATTAGCTTATGTCTACAGACAGCTAGGCAAGACATTAAGATTTAAGGTTAAAAAGATCGTTGGATATATGACGTTACTGGAGGTAAAATTATTTTGTATAATTCTTTTGGGTTTTCTTTTAATTCACGAGTTACAATTAACCAATTTTTTTTAAAATTAGGCTTGGTTATACGAGCATTTTCCCACACTGTTGAGACCTCCATCAAACAAGGACTATGATATGAGTCTTCACATTCCACTATCATTGAGGTGGGTAACAGAAGGATATTATTGTTCATTAGATGAACGTATGAAAGCCTTCAGGGAACGTCTCGATTTATTAGCATCACATGAGGTGAGATATTGTCTATAAATTGATTATGCCCTTTTTATTGCTCAAGTTTAATGATTTTCATGTGCGAACACGTTTATTTATTGTTTTTACATTTCATTTAGGTAAACTAGAATCCTTACAAGGATATGAGGAATTTCCACGAGCTTAAGGAGGTGACGTACTTCTATGGTTACATCGCCTGTGGTGATATCGTGGAGCCGTATATTGCCAGATCGAGTCCTTAGCCAGTATGGGTATGTTCAAACTATACTTGAGAATCCTTTGGCTACCCATATTTTGAGAGGTGGAACTAGCTCCAAACAAACGAAGGATGTTTGGGAAACATTGGCCGACTATTTTGAGACTTAGGATATACACGTGTTATCCGAAGAAAGACTTGTTAGACACGTCACATTTGCATGGGAGTGTGATGAGGGGTATTTGACATCCCCTATTATACTAATAGGGAGTTTTATTGCTTACGTGTCATCGTGTGGTTAATTTCGCTTATGTGTCGTTCTAAGGTTAATTTTATCTATGTGGCATGATTGTGGAAGTCATACCTGCCAATTTATGAATCCTATGTGTCATCTATGTGACATTTTTTGTCTAATAAAAAAATTGCACTCATATGGATTTGAACCCCATACCTCTTAAATAATATTTATGATGTTTATCAATTAAGCCATGTTATGAATGTCTATGAAATTTGAATACTATTGTATATAACTGAGTGTATAATATAATATAATATTAATTTTATTGTAGTTATAGCAATTTATATTTTATTTAACTATATTTAAGGATATCCTATATTTAAAAAAAGTCTTAATGTGTTAGTAATTCAAAAGCCGTATTACAAATTGAAAACCCACTAATGATTTATATTAATGTTATTTTTATTTTGAAATGCTTAATAATTTATTTTATATATTATATAATTTAAATGACATATGTATAAATTATACTCCCTCCGATTCGATTTTGATTGTCCATAAGAAAATGACACGAATTTTAATAAAAAGAGTTGTTTATTAGTAGTTGTGGGTATAATGTAGATTGTTAAAAGGGGTAAGAGTTGTTTATTAATATTTGTGGATATAAAGTTGATAAAGTAGTGGCATGAGTGTAAATAAATGATATTTTTAAGGGGTAAGTTAAAAGGGGTAGTGTTTGCTTTTTGCTATTTTGGGTAAGTGGAAAACAAACAAAAAAATCTTCTCTTTATGGTAATACGGATAATAAAAAATGAATCAGAGGGAGTATATTTTATACATGTGCAAATAAATGCATATTTATATTGTATATTATATTATTTAAATAATTTCAAATAAATAAAACTTTAAAATATAACATAACAAAAATATTAATAAGTTTAGGGTTAATTCTATATTAATTTATGATATTTAGGCTCAATTTAATCACAACTTTCAATAATCTTATGAAAATTCATTACATCTTTAGTTGTTTCAATCCGATATATGACTTGCGCTAATAGAAGAAAAAAAATTGATGCATGAGAGTGCATAAGTGCTTGAATTGAAAATCTCCCTATATCGAGGAAATCCTTTTAGGGAGGAAAAGTGAAGTATCTTGCACGTAGTTGAGAAAATTATGTCATAATTTAAAATTGTATACCAAATTAAAACAAGAATTTTTATAAGAATATTGAAAATAGTAATTAAATTGAGATTGAGTCTAAAAGTCGTGAATTAATAAGTTATCCTATAATTTTATACATACATATTGTTTGAATATATTTATTATATAATATAATTATATTATTTTATGGTGAACAAATTTATTTAAGTATTTATAATATATATAATTGATTTTTACAAAAATCCCGCGTTATACGCGGACACTCATCTAGTGGTATATAAAAAACTCTCACATATAAGTTAACAAAAAAAAATTCATGTAAAATAAAAAATAAAAAAAAGACTTTTTCATTCACACTATTTATCACTATCAACAAAAAGATTACATACTTGCAAATTTCTTCCACAAAAGTCTAACTTAGTTTGCTTATATAAGCAAATGTACAAATACAATTGAAAATTTATGTAATTTGGTCATTGTTGTATGCTTCTTTCCATCCATTAGCAACTTGGAGGTGGTTATTTTCCCATGAAGATGTAATGGGTGGCCGTATAAGCGGTGGCATTGTGCGATCAACATCTAATATTACCTGAAAACCAAAAATATGTAATACCTGAAAACCACAAATATTTAACACATCACAAAAAGAAATACCTGAATGAAGTGTGTTGGGAAATATATGTTGTATGTTTTGATTTAGATGCCAAAGGGTTCTCCATGTAAGTAAACTGTATTCAGTAGAGTTAGTTAGTTCACTTGTTAGTGAACTGAAGTGTATTTGCTAAAATCCAGAGTGTATTACAATGTAGAAGTGAAGTCAACTAAAGAAGTCACCTGAAGCATGAATGGTTTCTAAGTGCATTTCTGCTAAGGGGAATACCATCAGTAGAGGTTATGGGACTCTACTGATGAAGACTAACAAGAAGTATTAAATGCTAAACACATTAATAACAGTTAGTTTTTCTGGTCGGAAACAAGGCAAAAGGAATGTCAGGACACCTGCATTAAATGAAAGAATGGAATGTTCTTTTAGTGGAGTTTTACCTTAAACATAGACAAGCTCTGCACCAAGTTGACTATGCAGTCCAATGAGGAGGTGACACGTAGGTGTACTGCACTGACATCCGACATGTTGCAGACTGACATACAACAAAGTCAAGCCATATCTTTTTACAGAGAGCTGGTTGCAGGGAAGACTTTCTTGACAATTATTGACGCGACATAAAGCCACAAAGAGTTGTTTGAACCAATCAGAACATGAGGCTTGCTTGGGAAGATTTCAAATCCAACGGGATAATTTCCAAGAGAGCCTATAAATACAGAAGTTCACGCATAAATTCAAGCACAGTGAATTTCAAAGAGCAAGAGTATTCTCTACACATTCTAAAAGCATTCAAAGGAAGCACACGAAATATTTTTTATGTTTCCCAAGTGTTTCCAGTTTTGTAGAGATAACCAAACCTTCTGTTGTTGTATTCAAAGTCATATCCAAAACTTAGAAATAGATAATACATCCTTAGATATTAAGCTCATTGTAAGGATTATCTCAAAATAGTTGAAACTAAACCTTACTCAAAACTCCTACCCAAATTGAGGTTGAAAGTTAGTGTTAAGAGGTGTTAGTAAGATGATAATTGATATCAGTCTGAAAGCTGATTGTTTTGGGAACTAGGGCCTGGAATTATCCTAGGGATCAAATATCCTAAGAGATGAGTATTTGGTCAGTGCACCTTGACACTCTAACACAAGGAATTCCAAGTGAAAGAAATTCTTTTGTTAAATCAGGACAGTGGACGTAGGAGATTCATCTCTGAACCACTTTACATCTTGTGCATTTACTTTCAGTCATTTCATCAGTGTGAGTGTGATAAACAAAGTTTTCTAAGGTAAAACGAGTATTTCAGTAAGGGCTCACTAATCCGCAATATATATATATATATATATATATATATATATAACTAATTCTTTATATTTGTTAGGTTGACATTGATGATGAGATCTCACCCAAGTTGAGTAATTTGGTTGGCAAGAAGTACATCTATTATTTTCTTCTATCTGGTTTCAACTTGGACAATAAATACCCTGTTTATACAATGTTTAAGTTGTCATGTGATGAGATGTTGATTGCACGTCTTGAACGCAATATATTTTCGTCACAGGTGATTATTGTTAATGTTATTAATTTAAAATTCCACGTCAGAATTTCTTTTAAACTATTTTTCTATGTAGAAAAAGTTGAAGACTGTGTTGGAATATAAAGGTTTATCATTGGATGAATTGTCTTCCGCCGACAAACGTAAGTATGGTGGGCATGAATCCCCCATAAATATTGATGCTGGTGCCATTCGATCGTGTCTAGACAACAAGAGATCTCGCAAGATGAAGACTCAAGTTGGATAGCTCCTATTTTATTTTTTTGCACTCATGTTATTTATTTGAATAATTACCACGCAGTTTGAGTGTTCGTGGTGTTTGAAATATTTTTCCTCTTGTTTTTTTGTTTGTTTTGGATATGGCTTATACTTTTCTATGCCCAATAATTGTATGTTGGTTTGAGATCCAATATTGGTATTAATATATTGTATGAAATTATATTTTTGTATTTTATTGTATTATTTATAAACCTAATTGATAATCTATTTTTTGTGTGTTATTTAAATCAAGAGTTTGTGATTAAAATATATTAAATTATTATTGAGATTGGAACATTTTTTTGGCTCGGATTAAATACTTTTTAATTAGTGCCGATTTTATTTTATTTTATAAAATATATAGATTTATATGTCGATATATATATATATATGTATATATATATATATATAATATTTAGACCGATTTGTTTGTGTTTTGAAACGTCTAATTTGATGGTATGACTCATTCATACTTGATCGTGGATAATTAGGTAGTTAATTATTATAATTATTATTTGTGGATTTTATATATCTTTATTATAGGTAAGTATTCCCTATTTTTTTAAATATACTTATACCATATGTAGGATTGTTGTTATTGGTTTATAGAGACAGTGGGTTTGACTCAAATATCTATCACTCTTCTTTTAATTCTTCACAAAAGGACTTTTCGTCAAAAAATCAGTTTTTTCTCAATTTCTATCAATTGCACTTGGTTCCTGTTTGTATTTGGACATCGTCTTATTCCTTATCGTTCCATCTATTCGACTGAAAACCAGGTGCATCGCTATTATTTCTGTATCTGTAGTAATTGATGGTCGCGTATTTTTTTTCGCCCACTAATATTAATTTTGTTTATGATTTTGCATGTGTCGAAAATGAATTCAATTGATTGTGATCCATTTTTTTCTTTTTTTATAGGTTTGGCATATGAATTAGAAAAATTATGTACTCAACAGTATGCATATATATACTTATGAAAAAAGTGCTTCATATGTTTTTTCAATTTTTGTTTTGTTTTTGTTTTTGGATTTATATTTATTGTTAGTTGTGGTTTGTACTAAAAATTCCAGATAGTGATTCCTGTTTTCATCTTATAGGCTACATTGGATTATTTATTAATTTCAGTCTCTGTCCTTTTTTTAAAAAACTTAAAAAAAAAATTAATTTCGGTATTGATTATTGTTGGCCGTTTTATTTTCAGAGTTAAATCTGTGGTGATTTGCAACGAGGTTTAACTCATATCGTTCAGGGGAGTTAAGTATGTGTTCTTCACATTTTAATGAGATTTAGTATACTGCTGTTGTTACTCTTCTTTGACCTTTTTTTTTTTCTTTGTTTGTGTGATAAACTTTATTCTTTGGTAGGAACTGACGTAATTGTGCCTAAAAAGGATATTCGTTCATACATTGAGAGTGATTATATGAAGAATTGGTTCAGATTTTATCTCCAGTTTGAGAGGTCGATGGAGCCTAAGTTTATTGTACGTTTTTTTAACCAATTTTCTTTTTACGTTTGTTCAAAATTATGGAATTATTTTTAGTTGTTTTTAATATTTTATTCATTTCTCTTTCAGACATTGCCACAGGAGTTCGGTGAGAGGTTTGGCAGAGTGAATTACAATAAAGTTCTTTTATTCAGACAACGCTTAATGTCTATTTCGTGGATACGTTATCGAGATATAAGAGCGAATGGTTTTTAGATTTTTCCGCTGCTTTTAAAATGTTTTATGACGTGCATTCTGGTGACTATATTTACCTGAAGCAATATTCTGATGGTGTCTTTTACCATATGATATTCGTGTTGGGGCATTGTCAGTTTTGATTAAGATCCCAAAGCCCCTAAAAAGATGATTTACCTTAGAATGTCTTAGTCAGACTAGTTTTGGTTAGGTTTTTATACTTAGACTTTTTACACTTCACATGTACTCAGTGAGAGGAGCACTTACTGATGTCAATCAAGACTAAGAGCCTGAAGACAAAGAGCACCATCCTGAACTTACGACAGTCTTTCTAAGCTTGCTGAGTAAGTGTCAGTGGTGAAGAGTAAGATCCTGAGGTCATTACTAACTCAGTCCTGAATGGAACAGGATGATACTGAGTAATGGGAAAGACTTGGAGTAGGGCCAAGCGATGCAAAAGGAATGTCAGCGCAGGACAAGACCGTTGTGCTCGAGACAAAATGAACTTAATAAGACAAGCCTGAAGCCCAGGAATGAGTTCTGACATTCTCACCAACCTGATGATGTGGACCAATCCAGGAAGGACACGCACGTACGGACCTGACATGAAGACTGACTTCAGACTGCACTTTCAACGGGCAAGCATTAAATGGAGCATTAAATGCAATTACCTAATCCATGCAAGAACGGCTACTGCATGGGAGATATGTCCGTTGAACAACCCTACGTAGATGAATAGAAGGCTATCTCCTCCAACAGATAGTTTTCAAATCCATCTATAAATACAGAAGGCCTTGAACCCATTCAAGGTTACGGGAAATTTCCGAGCCAGAAATTAATCAAACTCTCAAGCATTCAAGCACTCAACATTCTAAAAGAAGCACTCGGAACCAGATAAATTCCCAAGTGTTTCTTATATTAGTGAGAGTTATTATGTATTCCACTGAGCTTTCAAGTCATATCTTAAGCTTAGAAGTGATTATCCATCCTTAACATAGCTTAGCCTTGTAAGGATAATCACACCCTAGTTGGAATCCAAACTGTAACCAAAACCATCTAGTCAGGTTTGTTGGTTGAAGTTGTTTAGTAAAGTTAGGAAGGAGATTGTATAGGTTAGTAAGGTTAGCTGATCTTGGTGCACCTTGGCACGTTAAAAATAAGTTAATCCCAAGTAGTGGATTATCCTGTTCAATCAGGATCGTGGACGTAGGAGCTTGAGTCTCTAAAACACGTTAAACTCCTTGTGTTCTTACTGCTTTGATATTGTTCTTAACTGCTTATTTGTTTAAGTCATTCATTGCATTAGCTTTATCAGGCTTGAATCAATCAGCCTGATCATCAACCTAAACACTGCCCTACTAATCACTACTTCATAATTGAGTAACCAAGTTTTCAGAAAGCAAACATTAACAAGACTTTAAAATTTCAGGGCTCACGCATTTCCGCACTGAACTCAAGTTGATAGTTTTCCAACTGACCAGCACTCAGTGCAGTCAGTAGGTGTGTTATCAACCCTGAGTTCTTTATCACTCTGAGCAAGGGGACTCAGTTAGTTTGAAAGTGAGAAAAATTGGTATACGTGTATTCTCCCCCCATACACGTATTCCTCAGTCTTGTACAGGGACCAACAAGTGGTATCAGATCAGTGGTTCAAAAGACCACTTACTTTGAATACTAATAGTTTCAGAGGTGAAACTGTTGGTGGTCACTGAACAGATCTGAGTTTGCTTTTCATAAAACTTGTATTATCATGACTTCGAGGAGACTTGAAGCTTCGTTACTTGAATTCTCTGTTTCTTACTTTGTCTACTGGAAGTTCAGACTTGAGACACATCTCGATGCCATCCATGACCAGATGCCGCGTGTCATCAAGGAAGGACCTATCAAGATCACCTTCCCTAATATCAGGGGACTGGGGTATGAGCATCTTGACATTGGCGTACAGGTTCCTAAGGAGAGGAAGGATATGACCAATGATGAGATCAAAATGGTGGGACTGGACAATGTGGCCAGAAATATTATCTTGCATACGGTGCCTTTCGAGGAGTCAGCAAGGCTGATGAACTTAAAGATGGCTAAGGAGGTCTGAGATGAGCTGACCAGGATGTGCGAAGGGTCAGAAAAGATAAATGAGAACAAGAAAAATATTGCCATTCAGAAGTTCAAAGTATTCGAGATGCTACCTGATGAGACGGTAGATCAGATGGTGTCAAGATTCATCAAGTTGATGAATGAGTTGGTGATGCTGGATAAGGATGTTCCAAAGAGAGATATTGCTTCTAAGATCCGGAATGCCCTTCCTGAGAGATGGGACAACACTGTAATTATGCTAAAGAACACTCAGGATATGAGTAACATAACTTCTGCTTTACTTTTTTCAGAGCTCAAAGCACTGGAATATGATCTAAACAAAAGAAAGAAGAAAGTTCAGCAAGAAGAAGAGGAAAAAGAGAAAGCTCCTGAGAAAAGTGTGGCGTTCAAAGCCAAGCCAGAACCTGTCGAGTCTTCATCAAAGTCACTGATAGAGATGAGCACGGAAGAGCTTGCTGAGGAGTACAACCTGATGGCCAGACGCTTTGAAAAGCTTAATTCCAGGTTTGGTCGTTATAAGAAATATTATCAGGATACTCGTGACAGGAAACCTGAAGGAACCCACCAAAGCTCAAGGAGATATGAGGAAAGAAGGAACACTGACCAAAGGAGAGATCGTGGCGATGAAAGAAGATACTCAGGCCCAAAGCCCGATCGAAGAGATGAACAGAGATATACTCGTGATGATAGGCACTCAGGGAAGCAGAAAGCTCATCAAGACCTAGGGAACCTGATTCAAGAAGGAACCCTGAGCCAAGGAAAGAAAGAGGAGATTAGCAAGATGTGTGTTACAACTGTAACAAGTGTGGGCACTATCAATACGATTGCCCAGAGCTGAGTGCACGTGAGAGAGAGGACAGGAGGGCCAAGGGAGACCAGAGGTACGCTGACCGGAGAGCTATGCTCGCTGAGGAAGCTACATACTCGGATGGTCCTGAGGAGAGGTCGCCTGAACTTTTCTCTGATGATGAGTACGATGATGTATGTCTTATGGCAAGAGAGGAACCTTAGGTAACATCTAACTCTGTGTGTGGCTCTTACACTAGTCAAAATCCTGAGCCTAACTCAGAGTCAGCCAGAGAAATGAACCTTTAGATCTGTTTGGATCAATTGATGGTTGATTTCTCCAGGTTGCAGGAAACTAATGTCTTTTTGGTAGAGGAGAACCAGAAATTGAGTACTGAGGTTCAAAATCTAAATGATCAACCTACTTAGTCAGATCTTAAAGAGTCAGCTCAAATTGTGAGACTAACTCAGGAAATTGACATGATCAATGCTGAGCGTCTCCCAAGAGAGAAGATTCTGAAAGAACTGGCTGATGAAGAGCTGGTCAGGAAGGAGGAGCTGAAGGTACTCAAAAGTAAGTTTGATGACCTCTTTGCCAGACATGAAATCCTGAAAAAGAGAGAGGACTCTCTCAAGAAAAAGGTTGCAGCAATGAATAAATCCTCAGTGGCTAGAGAGGAAATAAATAGTAGCCAGATGCTTGGGAATGAGAAAAAGGGACTAGGATATGGTCCTAAGAAATCCTCACAAGGTCAATCTCATGTTGCTTCAGGGAGCAACACTGAGAGGGTCTTTGTTCAGGCAGGCCATAATACAGAGAAAGTTGTACTTCAGGCCCGCCAGACTGATAAGGGCAAAGAAACTGTTGACACAGTCAGGGTTGCCCCCAAGGTTGCTAAGCCAAAACCCATGGGAAAGGCTAAGCAACCAAATGAGGCCCCTGAGAGCTCAGACCAGAGGAAACCTCAGCGAAAGCAGAGAAAGACCCAGGCCAAGAGTCATCAGACTGGTCAACGAGGGTATCATCATGCTTGGTAATACCAACAGGGAAGACCTAACATGATGACTCCCCCATGGTTTTGGCATCCTGAGGCCTATAACTATTTTCCTTTCCCTCACTTTCCTAGGGGCAACAGAAAACAGGGCCCTTATCAAGAACAAGCCCAGAGACCTGCTGCACCTAGGCCTAGGAAGAACATGAGGCCAGCCCAAAAGACACCCACTCAGGCTCCTGTAAACCCTAAGCCTACCACCCATACACCATGTTCTTCTCAGGCTAAGAAGAAGAAAGTAGTGTATGTAGATGTTTTAGGGAGACAAATTTACCACTCCAAGACAATCAGGGTTGTGAAGCAAGTCTGGATCCCGAAGGATACATCTAACACAATAGGACCCAACACCCAATGGGTACCTAAAGCCTGAATTGTTTGCAGGCGGATGTGGATCACAACAAGAGGAGAGGAGACTCAACCAAGGCTATTTGGTACCTAGACAGTGGTTGCTCAAGTCATATGACTGGAATGAAGAGTATCTCCAAGAATTTCAAGCTAAAGATGGTCCACAGGTAACCTTTGGTGATAACTCAAAAGGTTTTACTAAAGGTTTATGTGTCTTGGTAATAGGTACAGTCAGAGTGGTGAATGTGTCATTTGTGGAAGGACTGAAGCACAACATGTTATCAGTAAGCTAGTGCTGTGACAAAGGTTTCAGTGTTGAGTTCTCATCTAATATATGTTCAGTCAAGGACTAATCAACACAAGTGCTTCTATCAGGTATTAGGAAAGGTAATGTTTATCTCGCTGTCTGGAGCAGCACTATTCCTAATACTTGTTTTGTTGCTAAAAACTCCTTAGAGCTCAGTTGATTATGGCATAAAAGATTAAGCCATCTGAATTTCAAGATTCTTAACAAAATCTCTAGACAGTCACTTGTTGAAGGTCTACCTAATGAAGTTTTTAGCAAAGATCATGTGTGCAAAGCTTGTCTGGAAGGGAAGCAGGTCAGAGCATCATTCAAGGAGAAAGCTTCTTCTCCACTGACATAATTCTTCAACTCTTACACATGGATTTATTTGTTCCTATAACACCTGTAAGTATGAATGGTAGAAAATACACCCTTGTGGTTATTGATGATTATTCTAGATATACTTGGGTTATTTTCTTGTTAAATAAGAAGGAGACACAGGTGAAGCTTCCAGAGTTGTTCAGAAGACTCAGCAATGAGAAGAATCAGTCCATTACTAAGATTAGATCTGACAAGGGAACTAAATTTATAAATTTATATATTTCTGATTTCTGTAATGAACTTGGTATTGCTCATGAGACTTCTGCAGCTAGAACCCCACAACAAAATGGTGTTGCTGAAAGGAGGAACATGACATTGAATGAAGCTGCAAGGACCATGCTGGCTGAGTCAGGATTGCCCAAGAAGTTTTGGCAAAGTAAATGTGTCAAAGTTGGCAAAGTATATGTGTCAAAGTTGGCAAAGTAAATGTGACAAAAGTGAATATTATTTCCTACGCTATGTTTACTTGATTAATTATTTTTAGCATTAAGTTTTGAATGTATATGTGGCAAAGAATTTGTGGCAAAGTTTATGTGGCGAAGTATATGTGTCAAAGTTGGCAAAGTAAATGTGACAAATGTGAATACTAATTACTATGCTATGTTTACTCGACTATTTATTTTTAAGATTAAGTTTTGAATAACTTGGCTTCACTGAGTGTGCTTGCATGCTCACCCCTTTTATTTTAACATTATCAGAGTTCACAACGGGAGCATGGAGAGGCGATGGATGATGAATGATGTTCTTTCAAGTTATTTTACATTAAAATCAAGTTTATATATTAATCCAGTATTTTCAAGTTAAGCTCTCATGAAATAGTTATATTTTCGTATAAATTACAGTTTTAAATTAATATTAAGTCTTCCGCTGTTTCCTATTTGTTAAGAATCTTTCTTTTGAAATAAAATCTCATGCCTTATTTTTAAGTAAATTTTTAGTTCATGCCTTTTTATTCGAAATTATTCTCGTATTTTTGCAAAATTTACTGTTATGAAAATTGGGGCGTGACAGAGTGGTATCAGAGCCAGGTTTACGTTCTTGTAGACTTGTAAAATAAATTATTACTTTAGGGTCAAGATTATTTAAAGTCTATTGATTATAAGGAAATATTTAAATGTAAAGGTCGTCCATCATCGCCTCCCGCTTCAGCTCACCAAGGTACATGCATTACATTTTACATTCCATGTTTCAATTCAAAGTTATGATATGTAAAGATTACATGATAAATTTCATTTCACGACATGTATGTATACATCATATAGTCCTTAATTTCGAGGACAAATTTTTTTCAAAGAGGGATAGGATGTAACACCCCTAAAATTCTACAACTAATTATTTAATATATAAATTGATATTTTCATTCTTATTAAAAAAAAAATTCTAACTCTTTATTTTAAATTCATTTTCTTAGTCCTCAAGTTTCCTTGAAGTACTAAAAATTTCATATTTGTTACCTCGTATTCACGTCTTCAACAAAAAGTGGACTGGAGTCTCCAAAATCCCATAATCTTCTCAACAAAAATTATCAAGTTAATTTTTTTTAATATGCATTTAAACTCTGTTTCTTATCAAGAAAGAATTTAAAATATATTTTTTAAATTAAAGCTCTATATTTTCACTCCATATTTTTCACGACAAATTTTAGTCACATTTAGACTTAAAAAAATTAAATTTCTAATTATCTTTATTTGACCGAATCTTCAATTTATCTCTAAAATTTCAAAACTCACGTCAATTCGGATATTTCTTATTCTATATATTTTTCAACAAAAAATATCTCCCTCAATACTAATTTACACACGGTCATTCTCAGATCTTCAACAGCAAATCAAAATTTATTGATCTCTCTGCCGAAAATCTCCTCTATATTTATTTATCTTTGAGTAGAACCTTAAATACACATAATTTTTTTTTTTTTTAGCCGGAGGCTTCATCCAAATTTTAAATTCCATGTTTCCATTCAAAGTTATATTAGATCATGATCATGCCACGAAGTATATTCTTACATGAAAATTTTCATTTCACCACATGCATACATACCAATTAAATTCTCAATTTCGAGGTTAAATTTTTTTTTCTAAGAGGGGTAGGATGTAGCACCCCTAATTTTCTAATTAATTATTTCGAGGTACATGCATTATGAATTTTATTTCATGTTACAAGATAAGGCTATGCTATGACTATGTTACTATGTATGTTCAAATATTTCATGATCAAAGTGCATACCTGAACATTTATATATTTACCACATGAATTATGATTTTTCCTTGAACATATATATGACATTATGAAAGATAAAGATAGATAATTTTAGTTGCTATACTAGAGCATGAAATATTGAGGAATAGTACATGATTTATGAGGAAATTAGTACACCCGAAGTTCTTGAGGATAGTATACCATAAGGACAATTATCGTCGATAAGTGGAAAAGAATTGTTGTTTTGAATATTTATGGGAATACCATTGTGGATTTGCATTTGATGAAATGAGAGACATTGATGTTTTAGATATTGATGGAAATAACTTTGATGATTTGCATTTGATGAAATGAGGACTTCGATTGCACATGATTGACATTGGAGACTTTGATGTTTTATTGGGTTATACTAGTTGATTAAGAATTAAGTAAAATATCCAATAGTTTGAAGAGTTGGTAAATTACTGAATTTCGAGGACGAAATTGTTATTAGTGGCGGAGAATGTAACAACCCAAATTTTCTAGCTATATAATTATTTTATTTTGTTTTATCTCGACTATTAAATTTGATTAGAATTATAGATTTTTCTTATCTCACAAGTTTTAACAAATAATATCTTTTAAGAAATTCATAGTCATCCTTTTATATAATTTTTTTTTAAAAATCTAATCTTGAGATTTTTATTAGAAATAAAAATTTCATATTCTTTTCACTAGAAAATATATTTTCTTTCCTATTTTAATTCCTAGATAAATATTTCACATCTTTTAAAATTACAATCCTTATCTTACTTAAGCCCAAGCCCAACTCAAGCCCTATTTTAAAAATATCTATTTATACCAGATCATACCTCATAAGCTCTTAGCCCTAATTACAGTTTCTTCTTTGGCAAAAGAATTATGACACTTTATTTTCTCTCAATATCCCATCCCAAGTACAATTTCTTTTTCAGCTACGGTATCTTTTCTTTCTCATGGTAAATTCCTTCGTTTTACCGTTAATTCCTTTTTTTATTGTTATATGATATAAGTTAGAATCTATGTTGATATAATTCTAAGGAATCTTCTCGGTGAAGATCATGTGCAGCTTGGGTTGAACTAGCAGATATTAGTTTTCCTTCTATTTAGGCATAGTTTAGATTTTATTTAATTAATTATAAAGGTTTCTTGGATTAAATTCATTATACATTACGGGTATAGTATGATTTGAGGATTGGTTATGCAGTACACTAGTTCTTGTTAAGACTTGTACATAATTAATTAAATTATATTTAACTTGTTTGATTCTGGGAGTAGTAGTATTAATTTAGAGTGAAACAAATTAGGAGTATGAATAAGGACGCTATATTGTTTGGTGAGTTTAAGCATTTAGAGTTTTAGAAATATTTCTTATTCAAATTTTAAACTTATTAACTAGGTTCTAAAAAGTTTAATTAGGTGTAATTAAATATATGCAGTTTCGTGGAGTAAAATTAATACGAGATTTATCTATAGTATTTCCTAAGTAGTTTTAATAATTTATGATAGGTAATGGTATCTGCGAGGAGTAGGATTTAAGGCTACTGCATCCATTATATCAACAATATTCATATGAGGTGGGGTTTCGATTGCTTATACTCTACAGTGGTTGGTTGAGTTTATTTGCATGTGTTATTCTTTATTTAATATTTTAAATAATTATTTGAGTTGCATGCTATGTGAATATTTTCCAGGTTATATGTGGCAATGTTATATTAGTGGGAAAATATAGGTGACAAAGTATCTTAGTGGAAAAATATAGGTGGCAAAGTATATGTGGCAAAGTTGGCAAAGTATATGTGTCAAAGTTGGCAAAGTAAATGTGACAAATGTGAATATTATTTGCTACGCTATGTTCACTTGATTAATTATTTTTAGCATTAAGTTTTGAATGTATATGTGGCAAAGAATTTGTGTCAAAGTTTATGTGGCGAAGTATATGTGTCAAAGTTGGCAAAGTAAATGTGAATACTATTTACTATGCTATGTTTACTCTACTATTTATTTTTAACATTAAGTTTTGAATAACTTGGCTTCACTGAGTGTGCTTGCATGCTCACCCCCTTTATTTTAACATTATCAGAGTTCACAGCGGGAGCGTGGAGAGGCGATGAATGATGGATGATGTTCTTTCAAGTTATTTTACATTAAAATCAAGTTTATATATTAATCCAGTATTTTCAAGTTAAGCTCTCATGAAATAGTTATATTTTTGTATGAATTACAATTTTAAATTAATATTAAGTCTTCCGTTGTTTCCTATTTGTTAAGTATTTTTCTTTTGAAATAAAATCTCATGCCTTATTTTTAAGTAAATTTTTAGTTCACGCCTTTTTATTCGAAATTATTCTCGTGTTTTTGCATAATTTACTATTATGAAAATTGGGGCGTGACACCCTGAAGCCAGAATACCGTGCGCTGGTTGATATAATCTCCAAGATAATCATGGGTACTACTGGCTCTCACGAGCAGCTCAGTTTCCCAAGTTAAGGATTATGGGAGCCCTAGTTGATGGTGTTGAAGCCAACTGGGAGCAATTCTTCCTCGATCAGATAAGTCAGACCGCCACTAACAAGTTAAGGAAGGATAAGGAGAAGAAGCATATCTCCGTGGGAGCCATCCTTCCATTTGGGACAAGGTTGTCAATCCTGATCGCCCATGCCTGTCAGGGTTGTACCTTTGATTTGGAGGATGACTTGTCCTCAAAGAAGATTATGTTCACCACTGCTGGTGATACATATGCTGTTCTGGGCCTGACTGACCCCAATGCCCCTCCTAAAGGTCAGAGGAAGAAGCCTGCGGGGAAAGGCAAGAAGGTGGTGACCAGCCTGCTCGAGAAGGTGGACGAGTTGTTTGAAAAGAACAAATAGATAGGGGTTGAGGTTGCTGCAGAGAAGGAGGAGGAGAAAGCTGAGGCTGAGATGGCTCAGGAGGAGAAGAGAGCAAGCCTGAAGGTGGTGCTGCAGTCCAAGGCCACCACTAAGGGAGTAAAGAGAGGGACTGGGTCAGGTTCCAAGAAGGCTGTTTCAGAGGCTGTGGAAACTGACGATGACGTCAGATCAAGGGGAGAGGAGAGAGGAGATAGGCCCTTGAAAAGATTGAGGAAGGGTCCTAAGAGATCTCCAGCCCAGAAGCTGAGTGAGATCAGCACGATCAGGGAGGAGTCAAGCTCTCCAAGAGCCTCTGACTTGGAACAGGTTAGAGATACGATCAACTCTGCAGAGCTGCTGCAACTTGAGTCCAATTCCACTGAACCCCCACCCTTAACTTCTCCCAAAACTCACCCTGAACCTCAAACCACATCCAACCCTGACCCACCACAACCATCTCTGAACCCATCACTTACCTCACTGAAACCATCCTACATACATCTAACCTTGAACCTACCCCTCCATAAATTGAGTCAGCGCCCAGCACTTCAAACATCACTGAGCCTGACCAGAACCCAGAGCCAATCACTTCCACACCTAACCCTGAAGATTTCCCAACTTACCCAAATCCTAAAGACTTCCCCAAAACCACTACCGAAGGAGACTCCACTGATGAGTTTCTGGACTTGGCGAAGGAGGAGGAGTTGGATGCCGGGCTGATGGGAGGGATGTTTGAGAACACCCTCAGGGGGAATGCGTGTGAATGGGCTGCAAAGTGTTGGCCCAGCCTGCACAGATACAGGGAGCTATGCTCCAATGTGATTGAGCTGAAGGTCTGGCTCAACTTTAAACAGTCGAATATGCAAGAGCAGCACATGCTGATCGATGCCAGAGGCTGGGAACACTGGGAGAGAGAGGAGGCCATACTATGTTCATACTTCCATATCACCAGTTGACTGCAGCT
The DNA here is from genome assembly GCA_947034835.1 of Ballota nigra. Classification (NCBI taxonomy): domain Eukaryota; kingdom Viridiplantae; phylum Streptophyta; class Magnoliopsida; order Lamiales; family Lamiaceae; genus Ballota; species Ballota nigra. The sequence goes on from OX344726.1 coordinate 55,903,167, forward strand.
ACTGAACTTCGAGAATTTAAAGCAGCTAGTAGATGGAATGAGGGCTAGTATGCAGGAGGACTTTGAGGATGAACCTAAGGAGGATGAGGATGATGATGAAGCTCAGGACGGAGCGAATGAGAAGGTGGTTGAGGAGACTGCCAAGGAAGTGGATGAGATGAACTCTGAGCCTCAGGCTCAGTGGAAAGGTGAAAAGGAAGTTGGTGCCAAGGGTGGACCAACTGCTGAGGATGTTTTGAACATCTCAGCTGCCAATGATACATCAGTCAATGAAGGGATTCCCTGCCCTGGGACAAATGAGGATGATGTAGAGGCATCCAAGGTAACTCCTAGTTCTAAGGGACTTGTTCCCGAAGTTCGAGTTGGCTTAGCTGAGCCTGAGCAGGCGGCTATGACCACTCCACAACTGCCTTCAGTGCACCCTGACGAGGGGACTGATGGAGCAGGGGCTGACAAGGGAAAACAGCCGATCACTGACAAGGCCGAAGAGGATGATGATGTGATCTTCACTGGGATACGAAAGGCTGAGTTCAAAAGCATCGTCGAGGTAAAGAAGGAGAAGATGACTGAGAACTTGGCTGAGCTTCAAGAAGAAGTGATGAGGCTCATGGCTGAAAAGGAAGAAGATTCCAGGGTCCTTGCAAGCACATCAAATGGACCAAGTCATCCTACAATACCCTTGCCAACAAGGAGCTCATTTTGCTTAAACGTACAATAGTTGACACGACGAAGTCAGTGAAGCAGGAAAGGCAGAAGATGAAGAAGGTGCTAAGGCGAACTCTGAATCGACATGATGAGAAGGAGGAACATCGTGAGCAGAAGCTAGAAAAGGCATTGGAGCATCTAGCAACTCAGGCTGGAGCACTTTTCACTCAGGCTCTGAATGACTCAGCGGCCAAACTGGCATTGGAGTCAGAGAGAATCGCTCAGTACTCTGAGTTAGATGCACAAGAGTTGGCCAAGGCTATTCAGGAGTCTACCAAGGTGATGTCAGAGGCCAACAAGATCAGTGATGAAACGTCAAGAGTTGAGGCCAGAATCACCAAAGCTAAACAAAGTCTCCACACGAACATGGAGATCTTTGAGAAGAAGTTGAATGCTGCCATCACCAGTGTCTCCTACGCTGGAACAGGAATCGCTTCAGGGGTTGACATGTTGAAAGAAGGAGTGCAACAAGTCCAATCATTAGCCACCTTCATTGTCAACAGTGGTCAAGAGGTTTTCAGAGAAGTGTTACCACCTCCTCCTGCCAAGGATGATGCCAAAAATGGGGAAAAGAAGAAAAGATCCTGCCCTGAGATATCGGAGGCAAATCCTGCAGAAGATGTAGTGTTTATGCGATCTCCTAGGAAGTCAGCAAAGTTGACGGCAGTGGCGGGTCAGGCTAGTGAACCTTCAGGAGAAGTTCCTCAAATCCCTTCAAATCAAGAGTCTTCAGTTGTTAAAAAATGTTCCCCAGTAAACACAAGGAAGAACCTAATCACATATTCTGCAGAAACGGTGGTTGAGTTATGTGCAGAGGCATGGGGAGCTGACCCTGAGAAAACTGAAGCTGAGCTCAGAGCTGAAATCGCACAGAAAGAAAAGATGTGCGTTCTTGAAAAGAAGGTTGAAAAGCTCACTGACCTCACGGACTTGCAACAAAGAGAACTTGACGATGCAGTGGTCAGTTTACTAAGGAGGAAGAAGGCAAAGCCTGAGCCGAGAAAGTACAGGAAGAGGCCTACAGAAAGGAAGTCAATAATTCTACAAGTCAGAAAGCCTGAGGTGATTCAGAGGGAAGCTCTTGTCGATGAGTTCATCTCAGAGACATTAAAAGAGTTTTGGGTTGACGCAAGGGATGAGTTCGTCAGACTCTGGTATGTAGTGAAGAAATGGGGCAACTCTGAAGACATCAATGCCCACTTTACTGACTACATGATGGACAATCATCCTGAACTTATTCAGAAGATCTTGGAGGAAGCTGACGCAGCCAATGTCCAAGTGAAGGCTCTTGAGTTCATTGCTCGACCACCACCTCTAGTCCCTGGAACAAGCAAGCATGACACAAAGGGCAATTATGACTGAAATGTTGAAGATAGCCAAAGCTGAAGGTTATTTGAACCAACCTAGAAGAGTAGATGAGATGAAGGTCAGAGTCTATGCTGGTTATGGACTCGAGCCTGAAATGAGATTGGTTTAGGTGTTCACATTTTTAATGTACTAGATCAGGTTCATTGTACTCTTTTCAAATCATCAATGAAATCTATTGCATTTGCCCACAGACAAAAACTCATTGTCTTTTTGGCTGTTATTTAAATTCTGTACTTTATCAAGAATTGCTCTAACACTGACTTACCTTATAGATAGGATTTTATTTCCTCTAAGTGTTTTGATGATCTTTTCAGTGTTTTGACATCATCAAAAATGGGGAAATTGTTGGGGCATTGTCAGGTTTGATTAAGATCCCAAAGCCCCTTAAAAGATGATTTGCCTTAGAATGTCTTAGTCAGGCTAGTTTTGGTTAGGTTTTTATACTTAGTCTTTTTACACTTCACAGGTACTCAGTTAGAGGAGCACTTACTGATGTCAATCAAGACTAAGAGCCTGAAGACGAAGAGCACCATCCTAAAATTACGACAGTCTTTCTAAGCTGGCTGAGTAAGTGTCAGTGATGAAGAGTATGACCCTGAGGTCATTACTAACTCAGTCCTGAAGGGAACAGGATGACACTGAGTAATGGAAAAGACTTGGAGTAGGGCCAATCGATGCAAAGAGAATGTCAGCGTCAGGACAAGACCGTTGTGCTCGAGACAAAAAGAACTTAATAAGACAAGCCTGAAGCCCAGGAATGAGTTCTGACATTCTCACCAACCTGATGACGTGGACCAATCCAGGAAGGATACGCACGTACGGACCCTGACATGAAGACTGACTTCAGACTGCACTTTCAACGGGCAAGCATTAAATGAAGCATTAAATGCAATTACCTAATCCATGCAAGGACGACTGCTGCATGGGAGATATGTCCGTTGAACAATCCTACGTAGATGAATAGAAGGCTATCTCCTCCAACGGATAGTTTTCAAATCCATCTATAAATACAGAAGGCCTTGAACCCATTCAAAGTTACGGGAAATTTCCAGTCCAAAAATTACTCAAACTCTCAAGCATTCAAGCACTCAGCATTCTAAAAGAAGCACTCGAAACCAGATAAATCTCCCAAGTGTTTCTTAGATTAGTGAGAGTTATTTTGTATTCCACTAAGCTTTCAAGTCATATCTTAAGCTTAGAAGTGATTATCCATCCTTAGCATAGCTTAGCCTTGTAAGGAAATCACACCCTAGTTGGAATCCAAACTGAAACCAAAACCCTCTAGTCAGGTTTTTTGGTTGAAGTTGTTTAGTAAAGTTAGGAAGGAGTTTGTATAGGTCAGTGAGGTTAGCTGATCTTGGTGCACCTTGACACGTTAAAAACAATTTAATCCCAAGTAGTGGATTATCCTGTTCAATCAGGATCGTGGCGTAGGAGCTGGAGTCTCTGAACCACGTTAAACTCCTTGTGTTCTTACTGCTTTGATATTATTCTTAACTGCTTATTTGTTTAAGTCATTCATTGCATTAGCTTTATCAGGCTTGAATCAATCAGCCTGATCATCAACCTAAACACTGCCCTAATAATCACTACTTCAGAATTGAGTAACCAAGTTTTCAGAAAGCAAACATTAACAAGACTTTAAACTTCCAGGGCTCACGCATTTCCGTACTAAACTCAGGTTGATAGTTTGCCAACTGACCAGCACTCAGTGCTATCAGTAGGTGTGTTATCAACCCTGAGTTCTTTATCACTCTGAGCAAGGGGACTCAGTCAATTTGAAATTGAGAAAAACTGCTATACGTGTATTCCCCCCCATACACGTATTCCTCAGTCTTGTACCGAGACCAACAATTCGATGGGTCTAACTTATGTGTCAGGAGCTGTGTTGGTGAGCATTTGGTGAATTGTCCGGTTAATATTTTGGGTAATTTTTTCTCATAGTGTTACTAAGTTATTTTTAAATTATGTTTCTGGACTCTTATTTAACGTATGGTTTAGTATTTGTTTCTTAAATTGTTTGAATACCTGTTTTTTTGTTTTTAAAAGGTGTTGACAGGTTCTTCAGGATTATACCTGCATTTCTTGTGAAGATGTCTGACGTAATTGTGAGTATTTTAATTATTATTTATGTTTATTTGTTGCTATGTATAATTTTATACAGTTGCTATGATTTTCTTAATTTTGCATTTTTTTGGGTTGTTACTTAGGTCATCCCAAAGACTACAATTGAGATATATGCCTTAAGTAGTTCGAGTAAGCTCTATGTTCGGTATAGGTGTGATGTTCAACATTACTGCTCTTCTTTCTATGGTGAAGGTGGATTAAGTATTAAAATCGAGAGTGATTGGATTTGTGAGAGGAAGTATCTTTGAAAGGTTAAATATTTAACAATGTTGTTCGATGGTCTTGAGGTGTTTCATGTCAATGTGTTTTTGGAGAATGGATGTGAGGTTGATACAATCGTGTCTGATGTTGTTGAATGTATTCTTTAAAATAATTTATTCGTATCCTATTTAGGGCTTTGGTACTATTTTATGAATAGTTAGTTTGTATGTTGTAATGTGTTTATTTTTTTAAAATAATTTTTGGATATATTTCCTTGTCTTGATACTGCGGTCCCTGGATATAGGTTAACCGGTGATTTTTCGGGTCGAATTTCTGAAATACTATTGATTGTGATCAGATTGAATTCTCACCACGTTTGGTACATTTTATGTTTTGTTTGATTACTTTTTTTTTGTATTTTTGAAATTAATAGTTTGGATGTCCATCCTTTGCTGTATTGGAATTAAGTTTTATATATATATTTAAAATTGTAGTTTTAATTTTCATTCTTTGTGTTTCAGGCACTTTCAAAACATGTTATAGATTTGTTTGGTTATGAGAATCGATATATCAAATTGAGATATGCATTAACCAATCATACCTTCAACGTTCGTTATGAAAACAGACCTATTGTTTCGAAGCACATGAGATCATCTTTTCTCCGCCTCTGTGGTCAATGGAGTATACTTGCTTATGGCCTTAGCTTGATGAAAACTGATGAGGTGAAGTTCTGGAGATTGGCTTCAGGTGAAGTTGGTGGTTCTGTGTCCATATTTTATTTTATAGTTTGTAGGGGTGGTCCCACTGGGTTACCTAATTAGTTTATATATTTGAATTAATGTTAAGAATACATCTTATCCTCTGCATGGTTTTAACAATGAAGTTGTACAATGTTTGTTTTGGATTTTGATACTTATTATTAATGGTGTCCAATATTGAACTCTGATGAATTCATCTGATTCTCAAATTATCTCTAAGTTGTATGTGTGTTTTGTTAAGTTAATGTTTAGTTTCTGAAATTCTCACAATCTTTGTATTTATTAACATTAATGGGTTAACGCTTATTAGCTTGAATATTCTTAATGAATATTCAATTTTGTATGGTTTCTATAATTGTGTGGATATGTTCTATATATCATCTTTTACATAAATACAACACTAATTAGAATTATACTATGATATTTGTGATTGCATGAAATCACTACTTGAAAAGTAGAGTTGATTTATTTTTGGAAAAAATCAATTCTATGTTGTTTGCAATTCATATGTAACTAACACAAAATCTCCCCTTTGTAGATTTGTTTTTATTAATAGATTTTTATGCAAACATTTCCACTTTTAAAATCACTTAATTTCAAAATATTTTCCACTTTTGATTTTACTACAAAAATCACTTATAATTACTTCTCATTTGCATCCGAGATTCAAAATATACACGTACTTATATACACCAACTTTTGAAATGTAATGGTTTGTTCATTGATCAAATAATGTTGTTAAACAAAAAAAATGGATATAAATATTTCTTATATATAAGTCCGCATATATTGGGATTTTTGTAAGATGTTCATGAATTATCCTATGGACTTTTTATATCACATTTTTTGGTATGTTTATTTATTAATAATAAATTGAATTAAATTCTATAATTAAAGTCTTTAATTAATATTAAATTGACTTAAATGCCCTAATAATACATTTATTATTGATTTTGAGGATTTCATGCTTGAGTTAAAAATGATTTTATTATTTGTAATTATATCCAAAGTTGTATTCCAAACACTCTTTATAAAAATGACTTCTTCCTAGAATTATGAATAACATACAGATGGTTGATTAATTTGAGTCGTGTTTGTAAGTGGAAAACAAGTTAGATTGATATTCGTGTGTTAATTTTTAATTTTTTCTTCGATTTTTTTTTTAAAATATTTTTGCACACAATTTCCGTTGTGTTGATTTATGAGGAGAGATCCTAACACTAATAAGGAGATGAATGGTGGTTTTAATAATTGTAGTACTAACCAAGTGATTTCATCAGTTTTTTTTTAAATACTATCCTTCAATACAAAAATGTGTGGTGGCGGAGAATTTAGTTTCTGTTTCTTTTGCATAATATTAATTTAATGTTTATTTTGTTCAGATTATTGTGGTGTTTGGACAACGAGGATGATACACAACAGTGCGCTACTATATAAAATTCATAGTTTGATAATTATTTATTTTTATAAAAGATTAACGTGTTTTTAGTTTTCATGTATAATTTAGATTAGCGATTATTTACTTATTTTCACTTATATTTATTATATCCATTATAATTAATTATATTAATGTTTAATTACATTTTGTATGTAAATGTGTATTAGGTGTATATTTATATGTGGGTGTACAATTATGATTGAGTTCTTGAGTATGATCTTTTGTTTGCATTTTGACAATAGGGATTGCTTCGAAACACGCTCGAATGATTAGACGGTAAATTATTTCAAGAAAGTGTGGCAGATCCTTTGAGATAGGTAATTGATCTTCTTTGTGTATATTTTGATTTTGATCCATTGTTGTAATATTTTTTATTTTAGTAGATAGTTCCTTAATACTTTAACCTATTATCTTGGTTATTTCCTTTTTTAAGCAGATAATTCTTTGAAAAGGTCCATGCAAAAGAGTGCGAGGTTGCTTTGGAGGTCTATTCTGTCGGAGTAAAGTATTTATAGATCAAGTGTTTTGTAACTTAATCCATCTTTTTTATTTTCTAATTATATAGAAGTATATATTTATACGTATGGTGGTTTTGTATTATATACATTAACTTTACTTGGTTATGGTGTGGTTGTTTATCGTATAATATTTTTACACGTTATATTACCCATTTGTTTATTATTTTTTTAATTTGTTTGTTGTGTCTAATTTAATTAATGTCCATATAGTATTTTCTCCTTGATATTGGTTTTACTTGAAAATATTTTTAATAATTAATGTTTTCTTTTTATATTTAGGTCCATCTGTTAATGCAACTACTATTGGTGATGTAGATGTTGCACCTGTAAATCCATGTGTACAGACACTAATAGATGCACACATAGGTATTTTAAAAAAAAATATCTAGCGTTTTATATGTTCTCTATTTTTTTTAATTGACAGACAAGGGCAAGGCCAGTGTGGTTGACCAAGTCCATGATTTTCCTGTTCATGGTAATCAGTTACGTGATTATATGATATATTCTGGACAACAATTAGTTAACTCCAGCAGAATGAGTTTTGTTCGACCTCTATTTGGTGGTGATTGTCGTACATTGTTGGTCCCGAAATGAGTTACACAGGTGTATGCGGGGGGGATGCACCTGTTGTTACAAATTCAAAATTCTTTCTTTAAAACTTATCAGATTTTACTTAAGATAGTAGATCTTCAGTGGACTTGGAAGTCTGCCGAGATTTATAATGAAAGCTTGCTGAGATATCAGCTCTACTGAAGGTTCAAGACTTTCAGTTGAGTTGCTATCTAATTAGCTTTCAGTTGCGGATTAGTGAGCCCTTAGGAAAAACTCGTTTTGCTTGTTTGAAACAACACACACTAAGGAATTAACAGAATATAAATGCACAAGATATAAAGTAGTTCAGAGATGAATCTCCTACGTCCACTGTCCTGATCAAACAGGAGAATTCCTTTCACTTAGGAATTCCTTGTGTTATAGTGCCAAGGTGCACTGATCAAACAATCCTCTCTTAGGATATTTGATCCCTAGGATAATTCCAGATCCTAGTTCCCAAAATAACCAGCTTTCAGACTGATATCAATAATCAACTTACTAACACCTCTTAACTCTAGCTCTCAACCTAACTCTGGGTATGGTTTTGAGTAGGGTTTGGTTCCAACTGTTTGTGAGATAATCCTTACAGTTTAGCTCAAAGCTTAAGGATGAGTTATCTCTTTCTAAGGTTTGGATATAGCTATAAGCTCAATTATAGAAGGTTTGGTATGCTCTCTACACATTTAAAACACTTGGAAAACAAAGGTGATTTCGAGTGCTTCGTTATAAGTTATGAGTGTAGAGAATGCTTTGTTCTTGTAAGTTTCTTGTGCGTAGAAATGGGCACGACCTTCTGTACTTATAGACCTTTTTTAAAATCTTCCCGTTGGAGATGAATCTTCTCAAGTAAGTCTCTTGCATCTGATTGGTTCAAACGACTCTATTTAAGCTTTATGTCTTGTCAAGAAAAGGCTGAAAGACCTTGCCTGTTACCAGCACTCTGGAAAAACTAAAGTAAGACTTTTGGTACTTGTCAATCTGTGACAGGTCGGCTGTCAGTAGGGTACACTTATGTGTCATCTTCTAATTGGGCCGCGCAGTCTACTTGCTCAGAGTCTTGTCTGGTTTTAAGGTGGAACTCAACTGAGAGAACCTTCTTATTCCTTCATTTATTGCAAGCTTTACTGACATTCAAATTGCCTTGTTCCAACCAGATTAACTAACAACTTTTAATGTGTTTAGCAGTGAATGTGCATTGTTAGTCTTCATTAGTGGACTTTAATCCACTACTGATGGTACAACCTTAGTAAGAATGTACTTAGAAAACATTCATAACTCTGGCTTCTTCTTCAGCTGACTTCTTCTTCAGTGGATTTCTTCAACTCTTAGATACACTTTACAATTTAGCAAATGCACTTCAGTTTCTTAACATTTGAACTGGCTAATTCAATTCTAACTCTACTGAATATACTTTACTTACATTTGACTTTGGAGGAACCTTTTGGCATCTTAATCAAAACATAAGTCTATACAATTTCCCAACAATTTCCCCCTTTTTGATTATGCCAAAACATATCTATTACATATTTTCTTTCAGTTGAGCTCATTCAGTTGGCATATATTTTCAAGGTACTTTGTAAGTAAATATATTCAAGTACAAAGCCTAAATGATAATGAGATATTATCTTGGGCTGTAAGAACAATAGAGTTTTTATTTCATATCAAATCAAGTACAAGTACAATTATAATGAAGTCTATTGGATTGGTTCAAAACAAAAGAACAGTTGGGACTTATAAACAAATGCCCATAAATACTTAAATAGATTAGATGGACTCAAAGGTTGGCTCCAGACCATATTGCTTGAATACTTTAATCTTCAACTCATTCTTCCTCTCCATGATTTCCCTTGAATGTCCCTTGAGACCCATGTACTCACAAAGAGAGACCCATTCACTGGTGATTCTTTCTCTATCTACTGCACCAGTAGCATCAGTTGGGGGCCAGTAGATGATGGGTTCAGGGGCCTTCAGAGCATGGTCTGGAAACTTGTCATTCCAAGCTTCATTGATGTTAGGGTAAAGGTTTATATAAGATTCGAAAAGCCAATCATTGAACAAGTCTTGAGCATTTTCTTTTCCAAGTTCTCCACTGACATAGTAGGAGTAGACAAACTCCCTCTTGGCAGTCTCCCAAGTATCATTGAGCTTTTTGGGAACCAAGTATCATGGTGTGAGAATTTAGCCTTTGAAGGCACCATCTTCTCTTTCTTCATCCTTGATGTCCACTTTTGATAGCCATTTATGTACTTCTTAGAGGTGGTCTTATCAAAGGTTGCCAACCTTTCCTGCTTCTTCCTCTCTGCAAGTTCAGCAATGGACTCAATTCTTCCAACAGCTTTGTCCCTCCTTTCCTGCTGTTGAGCTGTTAGCTTCTGAGCTCTCTCATTCATCCCTCCCGCTTCTTTGATTATCTCAGTTAGCTCAATGACTCGGGTTGGAGCAGACTTGGGGGCTTCAGAGGAGATAGGCTCTGGGTTCAGTACAGGGATAATCTCAACTGAATCTTCAGTTGACTTTGCAACCAACCTTTGAGAAGATCTAGTCTTCTTCACTACCTCAGTTGAGAGCGCATCAGTAGCCTTCCTCTTTGTTGTCTCTCCCTTCAGAGCAGCTCTTTCCCTCTTGTCTTTTTCAACAGCTTCCTTGATCTTGGACAAATCCTTCTCCTTCTGCACTTCCTTCCCTTTCACCAGTTGGTTTCTTTTATCATCCATTTGTTGGGCTTCTTTGTTCACCTTCTTCATTTTATTATTGATTTGTTGACTCCTGGCAAAGTCATCAGTCTCAAGAATTATTTCCATTTGGTTGTTTGGATCCAGCTTCATCTGTTTCCCATACACTAACTCTTCTCCCTTTTCGGCATTAATCATGAACTCTGTTATCGTTATCTTCATCTGCATTTGATCCTGTTCAACTGCCCTCAGTTGGGTTGAGCAGTGATCCACCTCATCCTCCAGCCTTACTAGTGTTGCTCCAGCTGTTTGGCCAAACTTGACAAATTTGTCAAGTTTTGCACTGATAATCACGTCTATCTTTTCTTGGGTGGGGAAGTCTTCTACTGCTTGCTTTATTACCTCCTTTAAGCTGGCCTTCATCTCCTCGTGCTTGGCCTCGAACTCAGTAACCTTCTTGTTCCACAACCCTTCAACCTTCTCCATAAGATCAGTTGAGAAAGCCTCTACTGAGGACTTTAGGTTAGTGGACACATTCTCCACTGAGTCTGCCAGAAATTTTGCCCTTGCTTCTTCCTCCTTCTTCTCCATTCCTTGTATGGCTTCAATCACTAGTACACTCTGCCCTTCTACCACATCTATGACCATTTATTGAGAATCTTCGACTTTTAGAGTTAGATTCTGGAGAGATGAGGTAGTAGACTCCATAAGCTCATCAATGTGATCTGAGAGAATGACTGTCTCATCCACATCTTCATGTACAATCTTCTGCAGATCTCTCTGTTGAGCTTCAATGGATGGAAGTCTCACTTCCTCAATATTGCTGACGACACGCTTCAGAGGACTTAGACTAAGAGTAGTCTTGGGTACCTCAAGGGTTGGATTTCCTGCACATGAAGAAGGGTTAGCACGTTCCCCCTCAAACTCACCTTCTAACCCAGCCTGCACATCTATTTCCATGCTTACTCCCTCAGTCTCCCTCTTCTCACTCTCATTTCCTTTCACATTTTCAACTACATTTTTCTCAGCCAATTCGCCCTTCACAGGAACGATTGCTCTTATCTCTCCACTCACAACATTCGTGATTTCTACCTCCTTTTCTTTCTCACTCAATTTTTCAACTCCTTCACTTCCACTCACCTCAGCTGAATCTAAAGCTACCACTGAGGGTTGTTGTGGAGTAGTTTCAGTAGGCACCTCTACTGAACTACTCTTTGGCAAGTTTTGAGCCTCAGTATCCCTTGCCTCGGATATATCCTTGGCTACTTCACCAACACCTTGCACAGGTGAAGTACCTTTCTCCTCCACTGACACCTCCTTCTTCTCACCTTCAACAACTTTCTCAGTCTCAATCTCAGTTGTTTTCTCCACCTTGTCCTCCTATGACTTCCCTGCAGCAGCCCTGGATTCATTCATCTTATCAAAGACTAAGCTTTGAAAGATTTTCTCATCATATAACTACCTGGTTTTGGTGAGACCAGTGAACTCGAGAACCTCCTGCTCCTCTTTTTTCCAATCTTCCGCCTTTTCTCCTCCTACTACCAGCAATATCTCAGCCAGCCTTCTGTCGTTGAGTTGGACAAGTAGCCTGACCCTTAAGAACATGGCTTTTAGGTCAGGATATTCATCCAGCTCTGGATACTTCGTCTCCAAGGAGTAGGCAACTTCATCCTTAAGAGTATCCAAGAAGGAATACTCTTTTTCATCATCAGATGGCAAAGAGGGGGTGGGGTATCGTGGATCTGTGGGCTCTTCAGGAATGGTTTCAAGGGGTTCTGAGATGTTAGATTCAGTGTGGGTGAGGGTTTGTTCAGTGAGGGTGGGAGTGGTTTTAGTAGGGTTTGGTTCAGTAGAGGGTTGTTCAGTGGGGGTTTGGTCAGTGGGGGTTGTGGGAATTGGTTCAGTTGAGGTTTCAGTGGGGTTTTCTTTTGGGGATCCACTTTTAGGCTGTTGAGAGCCTTCAGTGGGGGGTTTTTGATGATGTTGAATGTTTGGAAATTCGTTTGGTTTTGAGAGGGGTACGAGGTTTGGTTTTGATTTTGATTTTTATGGGGGTGGGGGCATTAGAATCGGTTTCAGATGATATGATGCTGGGAGAAGATTCAGGGTTACCTGATGAAGAATCATCGGTAGGGGTTGACTTCCTTGCTTTCTTGGTGGTTTGAGTTGTTCCTTCTCGGTCTCAGCAACTCTCTTCTCCTTTCTTTTTTAGGCCTTTTCAGCGACCTCCTCTTTGTGCTTTGCCATCTTGTCACTCATCTTGACAAGTCTCCCCAGCTTGGTTTTCTTTCCCCAGTAGTGTTTATCTCCTCTGTATCCTCCTCTTCTTCTGGGCTTTCTTCAGTTTCACTTATCCTCCTTCCTTCTAGGGCTTTCCCAGATTTAAACAAAGACTTCAACGTGCTCCACTTCCTGTCCTCCTTCCAGTCTACTCCAATCAAATATGAGATCTTTATGGCATAATTAAGCTTACTAGCCAATTGTGGTATCTTCTTCGGTTGAAATTTCGTACGCTCCTTGTTCAGTGCACGAAGAAAGAACTGTTGCCAGTTATATTCCTTATCCTTGCTTTCCACAAGTGCCTTCACCAGCCTGAGCTTTGGCTTGCTCACTTGTTCTGGGCTCCCCTGGTTTGCAAGTATGCATTTCCCAACAATCTCACACAGTACGTTATATACTGGGAGAAACACATTTATGTTCATTGTAAGGTGATACTTCACCTTCTTCTGCAGAATCGTGTACACCCACTCCTCCTCCTTATCCGTGATACAAGTATCCGGATTAGGGCCTGTTGATGGAAGATCAAATAGCTCCTTCAGATCTTCTCCGTCTAACTCGATCTCCTTCCTCACTTTCTGAAATTCAATAAGCTCCTCTCCATCCCGAACAATCTTCTTATTCCTTTTCAAAAATAGGCATGACTTAATCTTAATGTCGGTGTTGTTGACACTGAAGAAGAACTCTAGCACTTGCCTATCAAAACAGTTCTCAGGATGAACTGGTAGAAACTTTTCCAGACCAGCGGCTTTGACCATCTCCAAAGCCTTCTTGATGTGCCTGAACTCAGGCCTAAATTGGATTTCTGGGTTATCGAATAAGACATTTGGTTCGTACCAGAAATTGTCTTTGTTGGTAAGGTGTTTGAGGTTGATTTTCGCCATTTAGGGATTGAACTTTGAAGAACTTTGAATAATTTCACAGAGGGTTCTTAGAGAGAGATAGTGATTTAGGACTTGAGAGATTTCGAAAAGGTTTCAGAGACTGATATGGAAGCCTTTTATATTTGATATGAACGGTGAGATCAAAAGATTAATCAACGACTGGGGTTGATTCAGATGGGATCGTGGTTTGTTGAAAATGTTACGGGGATTTTTGAGGTATCTAAACGGTTGAAAAGGAACCGCCTAAAACGGATGGTGGAGATTAAAAAAGTTGGTAGCCGGAAGGTCACATCATCCGGCTTTTGAGGCGCGTGAGATAGGAAACTGAAAAAAGTTTTACTGACTTGTACAATGCGCATTAAATGCTCCGTTTATCAAAATCTTTTCAAAACAGTGTAAAAAGATTTAATTTCGCAGAAAGTACTCATTAACACTTTTGAAAATTTTCTTTTTAAAACCAAGAAAAATTAAGTTCTGAAAAATATATAAGTGAGAATATGATCGACCTCGACTAAAATTGTACTTCCACTGAGATTGGTAGCTTTTCTGAGATTTTTGACTCTACTGAAGTCACATCTCCACTGATTTGAAATCATCTCTACTGAGATTTGATAGTACTTCTTTCTTACTCCCTTGGTTCCAGAAGTCCAAGTAATACTGACAGTTCTTGAAACGTTGCTTCTGCTAAAGGTTTAATAAATATATCTGCCTTTTGTTTGTCAGTGTGGATCTTGAGCATTTTGATATCCTTCTTCTTCACATGATCTCTAATGAAATGATGCCTGATATCCACATGTTTACATCTTGTGTGGAGAACTGGATTTTCTGAAATAACAATGGCACTATTGTTGTCACAGAAGATAAGGACTTCATTAGCAAAGATGTTGTAATCTCTTAGTTGTTGTCTTAGCCATAGGATTTGAGCACAACAACTTTCAGCTGCCATGTACTCAGCTTCAGTAGTGCTTGTGGCTACTGAACTTTGTTTCTTGGAAAACCAAGAAATCAATTTACTTCCCAAAAATTAACAAGTGCCTGAGGTAGATTTTCTGTCAATTATGCATCCTCCATAGTCTGCATCTGAGTATCCTGTGAGTTCCAGATTGTCATCTGAGGGATACCATAATCCTAAATTCACAGTACCCTTTAGGTATTTGAGAATCCTTTAAGCTGCCTCCAGATGACTCTTCTTTGGATTTGCTTGATATCTAGTACATATTCCAACAGAAAATGTGATATATGGCCTGCTTGCTGTGAGATACAGTAGAGATCCAATGATTGCTATATAGTGAGTTTGGTCTACTGATTCACCATCTTCACCAGGTTCCATCTTTGTGTTGGTGTTGAGTGGAACTCTTGCAACCTTACTGTTTTGGCATCCAAATTTGTTGATCAGTTCCCTTGTATGTTTGGCTTCATTGATAAAAATTCCTTCAGTGGACTGTTTGACTTGAAGTCCAAGGAAGAAATTCATTTCTCCCATCATTGACATCTCAAACTTTCCTTTCATCAGTTGAGAGAACTTTTCACAGAGGACTTGGTTTTGAGAACCAAAAATGATATCATCCACATAGATTTGCACCAATAGAGTGTCCTCTCCTTTTGTGATTCTGAAGAGAGTTCTACCTACTCTTTCTTTGATAAAACCATGATCAAGTAAGAACTGAGATAAAGTATCATACCAAGCTCTTGGAGCCTGTTTCAGTCCATATAGAGCTTTCCTCAGTCTATATACTTTGTGACTTTCTTCAAAACCTGAGGGCTGCTCCACATACACTTCCTTATTGAGTACTCCATTTAAGAAAGCACTCTTGACATCCATTTGATACACCTTGAATCTCTTGTGAGAAGCATATGCAAGAAATAACCTTATTGCCTCCAATCTGGCCATCGGAGCAAATGTTTCATCATAGTCAAAACCTTCAACTTATGAATAGCCCTTTGCCACTAGCTTGGCTTTGTTTCTGACTATGACATCATTTTCATCCTTCTTATTCTTGAACACCCATTTGGTTCCAATCACATTGCAATGATATGATCTATCCACCAGCTCCAATACTTGATTCCTTGTGAATTGGTTGAGCTCTTCTTGCATGGCAATGATCCAGTTTGAATCTTGAAGTGTCTCTTCAATGGAACTTGGTTTCTGGTTAGATAAGAAACAACAAAACAAAACACTTTCTCCATGAAAACTTCTAGTTTTGACTCCCGAGGTAGGATCACCTAGGATTTGCACAATAGGGTGATCTGAGAGCCATGTTCTCCTAGACTGATGCCCTTCAGTAGAGGTTAACTCTTCTGAAGTTGAGTCACTAGATACAGGAATTAATTCAAATTCAGGAAATAAAACAGAGGGTTGAAGTCCTGAGTCATCATTCAAGGTATTTTCATTATCAATGACAGTGTCATTGGTTCCCCCTTGAATGATGGGCTCATTAGATGTCTCAGCTGTGACCACATCTTCATTGACATCACTTACCTCTTGAACTGGGACGGTGTTCATTAGCTCAGTTGACTGGTCAGGAGACCTTTCAGTTGAGTTGTCAGGAGTGATCTTGGCCTGAGTATCTTTATTGAACTGTTGGTCATTGAGGTTATCCCAGGTTGGGATGTATGAATCAACATTGTTCTCAGGATAGCCTTTTGACTTGATACTCAGTCTAGTTAGTCTTTTGTTGATCACCTCCTCAGTCTCCTTTCTCCTGGACTCAAAAGTAGATTCATCAAAGACCACATGGGGTGTTACTTCCACAACAAGGGTTCTACAATTGTAAACTCTGAAAGCTCTACTAATTTGGGAATATCCTAAGAAAATTCCTTCGTCAGCTTTGCTGTAAAAAACCTTCAGTTGAGTTTTCCCATTGTTGTGAATGAAACACTTGCAACAAAAAATGTGAAAGTAAGATACTTGTGGCTTTCTGCCATTCCATAGCTCATATGGAGTTTTTCCTTGATGTTTGGTTACCATGGATCTATTCTGAGTATGGCAGGCAGTATTAATAGCTTCAGCCTAAAACCTTTTAGGAACTTGAGCTTCTGCAAGCATTGTCCTTGCTTCCTCCTTAAGAGTCCTATTTCTTCTTTCAGCTACTCCATTTTGTTGAGGAGTCCTTGCTGCTGAAGTCTTATGGGATATACCTAGCTCTTTGCAAAACTCAGATATTATAGAGTTGATGAATTCAATACCCTTATCTGGCCTTATTTTTACAATGTTCAGGCTCTTCTCATTGCTAACTTTCTTCAGTAGTTCTGGCAGCCTGACTTGAGTTTCCTTCTTGCTTGCAAGGAATACAACCACGTGTACTTGGAGAAGTCATCAACAACAACAAGTGTTGGTCCCGGTACAAGACTGATGAATATGTGTATGGGGGGAGGGAATACACTTATACCAATTTTTCAACTTAAACCTTACTGAGTCCCCTTTACTCAGAGTGATAATGAACTAAGAGCTGATAATGTACCCACTGACTACACTTAGTGCGGGTCAGTTGGCTGACTATCAATTCAAGTTCAGTGCGGAAATGCGTGAGCCCTGATAGTTTAAAGTCTTGTTTAGTTTGCTTTCTTAAAAACTTGTTTACTCAATTCTGAAGTAGTGATTAGTAGGGCAGTGCTCTGTTTGATGATCAAGCTAATTGATTCAGCTTGATAAAAATAAATGCTATGAATGAACAAATAATATGACAAATAAGCACAATATCAAAGCAGTAAGAACACATGGAGTTTAACGTGGTTCAGAGACTCAAGCTCCTATATCTACGGCCTGATTTAACAGGAAATCCACTTAATGGATTCTTGTTTTTAACGTGCCAAGGTGCACCAAGATCAACTACTCCTTACTGACCTATACAAACTCCTTACTAACTCACTAACTGAACTTACTTCCAACAAACCTAACTTAGGGTTTTGGTTTCAGTTCGGATTCCAACTAGGTTGTGATTATCCTTACAAGACAAAGCTTTGCTAAGGATTGGATAAACACTCTAAGCTTAAGATAATGCTAATACGCTCTTTGGAATACATAATAACTCTCAGTGACTAAGAAACACTTGGAAAATTTAACTGGTTTCGAGTGCTTCTTCTAAAGACTGAATGCTTTGAATGCTTGAGAGTTTGAGTAATTTCTGGCTTGGAAATTTCCCATAACCTTGAATGGGTTCAAGGCCTTCTGTATTTATAGGTGATTTGAAAACTATCCGTTGGAAGAGATAGCCTTCTAGTCATCTACATAGAGTGGCTCAAACAGACATATTTCCCATGCAGCAGCCATCCTTGCATGGATTTGGTAATTGCATTTAATGCGCCATTTAATGCTTGCCCGTTGAAAATGCAGTCTGAAGTCAGTCTTCATGTCAGGGTCCGTACGTGCGTGTCCTCCCCGGATTGATCCACGTCATCAGGTTGGTGAGAATGTCAGAACTTATTCCTAGGCTTCAGGCTTATTTTATTAAGTTCTTTTTGTCTCGAGCACAACGGTCTTGTCCTGACGCTGCCTTTCCTTTTGCATTGCTTGGCTCTACTCTAAGTCTTTCCCATAAACTCAGCATCATCCTGTTCCCTTCAGGTCTGAGTTAGTAATGACGTCAGGGTCATACTCTTCATCACTGACACTTACTCAGCCAGCTTAGAAAACTGGCATAAGTTCAGGATGGTATTCTACATCTTCAGGCTCTTAGTCTTGATTGTCATCAGTGAGTTCTCCTCTCACTGAGTACCTATGAAGTGTAAAATAGCTAAGTACAACTCCTAACCAAGACTAGCCTGACAACAAATGCATAATATCTAATCAAAACTGATATTGTCCCAACAACAAGTGTATATTTTCTCCCATTGATACTTACAGGGGTTACTGGACCAAAGAGATCCATATGCAACACTTGAAGTACTCTGTCAATAGAGGTAGCTACTTTGCTTTTGAAGAATGCTTTCACTTGCTTTCCCTCTTGACAAGCTTTGCAAATATGATCTTTGTTGTATACTTCATTTGACATTCCTTCTACCAGTGCATGTCTTGCTATCTTGTTCATCACCTTGAAGTTCAGATAACTTAGTCTCTTATGCCATAGCCAATTTATGTCAGTTGAGCTCTTTGCAATAAGGGATGCATTTGGTGTGCAAGACTTCCAATCTGCGAGATAGATATTTCCCTTTTTTGACCCAGTTAGTAGTACCTGTTGTGAAGATATATTCTTGACAAAACACAGGTTACATGAAAATTCAACACTGAAATCTTTATCATAAAACTGACTTATAGACAATAGGTTATGCTTAAGTCCACTGACATAGAATACATTGTTAACTCTTACTGAGCCAATAATTAAAGTATCATAACCTTTGATGGCTCCTTGTGAATTGTCACCAAAAGTGACCTGTGGACCCTCTTTCTCAATGAATTCTTTCAGGAGATGTTAGGATAAAAGTTGTTAGTTTTGATGAGTTAAAACAAACCAGAAAATGTAATAGGACCATCTGGACCTGTTAGCCAGATGATGAGCTAGAATAGGACTTAGTCTAGGGGAACTGCCAGACCAGAAGACTTCACCAGAAGAGTCACCAGAAGACCTTCCAGAGGACTTCACCAGAGGAATTCTCCAGAAGACTCTGCCAGAAGACTTCACCAGATTAGACTGACCAGAGGCAGAGAACCTTCCCCAGACCAGACGAGTCTAGTGAACCAAAAGATGCTCAGAACCTTCTCTTAATTCTACTGAGTATTCTGATTCTTGACCAGATCCAGACCAGAAGACATTGAGGTTGCCTGGTACCTGGTCCTGCCTTCTCTGGAGAGAATCAGAGTTAGGTATTGGAAGTACTTGACCGTTAGTAATTTAAATCAAGTCAACAAGATTAGGATTGGAAAGTTTTGAAGTTAATCAATCCAAGGATCCTACCAATCCAATCAATCAATTAGGGAATTGATAGATTGAAAGCTTCCCTAAATAGAGGATCTGATTAGATTAGCTCTCCAACGGCTAAAACCTAATCACCTCTATAAATACAAGAGTGCAGTTTCAAAGAAAGGCTCTAGATTCTCACGCGTAAGAAGTTATATTCCAAGCCTTGTTTATTCACTCTTAAGCACTCTTATTGCTCTCATATTTTGTATACACTTTAAAAGGAGTTGTTGGATCTCAACCTGTTCATCTCTAAGAAAAGGTTGAAGGCTGTAGACTTTAGATCGAAGGTAGATCTAAAGTGATTGTAAGAAGGAACTGGTACTTCACAATTCCAGTACATAAGTGGTTTGTTGGTTGGTTAGTGAGACCCCTTTTGATCAAAAGGAGAGTGGACGTAGGACTTGTTGTTCGAACCACTATAAATCTGGTCCATTTACAGCTTTCATAAATTATGTCTTAATTCATTTGTTTAGTGCTCTTATAAAAGATCTTGTGAAAGGCATAATCTTTAAAGCTTCCACAAATCAATCTACTTAGTGGGACCAACAAGTGGTATCAGAGCAGTGTGTCCAAAGACCACTGCTTTGTAAAGCTTTTTGGTGGTCACCGGGCAGATCCATTGCTCTTTATTGTGCTTGATCAAATTTCTTGTTGAATTTTTTATTGAGTAAAAATGTCTTCAAAATCTTCATATAAGAGCCGCAAGTTACCAGAATTCTCCTTTGAGGATTACAACCACTGGAGCTTCATGATGAGTAATCATCTTGGAGCTATCCATCACCGCATGTTAGATGTGGTAGAGAGTGGCCCAATTCAATTTTACTGGACTCCTATTAATAGTGGCAGGTCAGAGTCCAGAGAAAAAACAAGTGAAACTGCCCAGAAAGCTGCTGAGGACAGAGTTCCCAGGCAGAGGATCCTCAAGAAGAAAGATGAGCTTGACAATGATGAAAGGAAGTTATATAATCTGGATCAAGTGGCAAGGACTGAAATTATCAACACACTAACAAAGGAGGTGATAGAAAAAGTCAGAACCTGTGCCACTGCCAAGGATATGTGGGATAAACTCGCCTTGCTCTGTGAAGGAACAGAGAAGATTAAGGACAACAAACTTCAAGCTGTTCAACACTCGTTTAACACATTTTAAATGAAACCAGACGAGACCATTGACCAGTTGGATATGCGCCTTACAAATCTCCTGAACAAGGCTAGTGCCTTAGGTAAGACTTATTCAGAGAAGGAAATTAATAGTAAAATTTTGCGTTCACTAACCAGTAGGTGGAGAATCAAAGTGACTGTGATTAAAGATAGTAAAGATCTCAACACTCTGGATCACCATCTCCTGTTGTCTGATCTCAAAGCTTATGAGTATGATCTTCAAGAGGAGGATCAAACAGAAGAGGTTTCCTCTTCTGGACAGAAATGAGTTGCATTTTCCTCAACTATCAAGATAGATGATAAGCCAAAGGAGTCTACTGCAGATGACTTGACTCTCAAGGAGCAGGTAGCACTTCTAACCCATAAACTCGATAAGATGAGTTCTAAATATGGCAGGTACAAAAAGCATTGGAAGGAATCTACCAGAGGTAGGAAGACTTCTTTCAAAGCTGCAGAAAAGGAAAGAACATCTGAAGATTCTAGGGAGACCAGATACAGAACTCCAGGGAGGAGAAGAGAAAGCAGTTCTGGGAGATCAGATTACCAGAGAAGGGATGGCAGTTCTGGCAGATCTTACTACTAGAGGAGAGAGAGCAGTCCTGCCAGAATAAAATACAACTAGAGGAGGAGAGATCCAAGTCCCAGTCCCAGAGGAGACAACACCTGTTACACCTGCAACAAGCCTGGTCACTACAGCTATGATTGTCCTCAATTGACTCCTAGGGAAAGAGAAGAGAAAAGACTCAAGAGAGATAGGAGATATGCAGACAAGAGAGCACTACTGGCAGAAGCAGAATAGGAGAATGCTAGTTCCAATTCTTCTTCTTCTTCTGATTTCGGGTCTGATGATGATATATGCCTTATGGAAGACATCACTGAGGTAAATGAACCCACCTTATGCTTGTCAAATTCCAAATATACTGAATCATCTCATTCATCTGGTGCTTCGAGAGAGTCTGATATGCAGCAAATGCTATTAGATCTCCAAAATTGTGTCCAACTTTGCCAAAAACTTGAAAAAGAAAATGGTAGGCTAAGAGCTGAAGTTCAGTCTCTATCTAATGAGCACAAATCTTCCAAAGAACTCATGAAAGACCATTCTAAAGAAGTCTCTGAACTTCAAGAAAAGGTCAAAGAAAGAGATACTCTGGTAGACCAACTCATGAAAGAGAAGAACTCTCATGCAGAAGAGTTCAATGAGCTCAAGGCCAAATACCAATACCTTATCAAGGGTAAGCAAGTTGAGCAACCTATCATGGAAGTATCCAAGACCAGAGAAGTTACAACTGTTGTATCCCTGATACAAGGATCTTCTCAAAGAGTGCATGACAAGAGTGGTTTAGGATATTCTGGAATTACAACCAAATCTACTAAATTTTTATACAATAAAGGCAAGTTGTCTGAAAGATCTGGTGAATTGGTAGAAATCTGGGATGAAAAAGATCATAATGGAAAAGGTTAGAGAGTAGTTAAAAATCCCAATCGGATTAATGATTACTCTGCTGACCATTTGGATGAAGTTCCCAATGAGTTCTCTGAACTGGTAGAGGAAATCTTAGAGCACAAACGCCAGATAGGAGAACCTATGACGATTGATGGTTCTGTTCAGATGCCTAACCAGATTAGGAAACCTAAAAGAGTGGAACCTAAGCAAATTAGGGGACCTCAAAAGGTAAAGTCTAGGAGGAAACCTAATCAGAATAGAAGATATCAAAGGAGATATACTGAACCAGAGAACCACAATCAGATTCAGGGATATCAATACTCAGAAGGAATCTTATCATCAGAATAGATCCAATTTTCAGAACCAGAGGAGGTCTTCCAGACCCATCTATAGAAAACCAACTGATCTGGGTAGCTATGACACCAGAGATGGTTCTTCTAGGATGTACCCATACAATCTGACCTTTAAGACCATGTCTTTAAGGCAGGCCATTCCAAAGGCCAGATTTGAGAAAAGATACACCAGACCTATTTATAGGAGAGGTGTTCTGATCAGACCAGTAGCTCAATATGTCATTGTAAGAGGACATGTGCTGGTAGATAGATTTGGAAGGAAGATAAGATCTCCTCATCCAACAAGGGATGATCTTTATCTTTGGATTCCTACAAAACCTGCAACTAACCAATCAGGACCCAACTCTAGTAGAGGGCCTAATTGATTTCTCTACAGGAGGATAAGAGCCCATTGGAGAAAGGACTTTCAAGCAAACATGTGTGGTACATTGATAGTGGATGTTCCAAGCACATGACATTCCAGAAAGATCATCTCCAGGATTTCAAGCCAATGAATGGGCCAAGAGTGATGTTTGGTGACAACAACTATGGAGTCACCAGAGGTGTTGGAAAGTTGACTTTTAATAGCGTATCTGTAGATGAAGTCTACTATATTGAAGGACTCAAGCATAATCTGCTTTCTGTATCCTAATTTTGTGACAGGGGAAACTCAGTGAAGTTTTCTAGTGATTCATGCACTGTCTTTTGTTCTGATCATGATGATGTTTTGCTTATAGGCTTGAGGAAGGGTAACATTTATCTTGCAGATTTTAGCAGTTGCCCAAGAAATGCTTGCCTGGTTGCAAAGGGATCTGCAGAAGAAAGCTGGTTGTTGTTGGGAAAATAAGGGTGCCCGGAATCTATTCGGGATGAAATTTAAATACGAATTTAAATACAATTATTACTAGCATGAATTAACCCTAATTAATTCAAATAATAATTCCAATAACCAATTTAACATCATGCATGTTGAATTAATTCAGATATAATCTATAACGGAATAAACAAGATAATATGTGATTAACGTACCTCTCGTAGAACTTGGCCTTTGAATAAAATGGGACTAACATGTACGCGCTTTATCAACCCAAAAACCTTCTCAAGTATTTTCCTTTCGCCTTATTCGATCACCGGTGGGAGATGCTTTCGAATAATTTAAATAACTAAGAAAAAAGAAAAATATCTATGCTTTTGATTTTTTCAACACATGGAATTATGTACTTGGGGATGAAATAATCATCCCCTATTTATAATAGGAGGTGGACGAAAATTTAAGTATATTTGGGCTTGGAGAAAATCTTTTCTTAGACTCTAAGAAATCTTGAATATATCTCATATATTCTTTTCTCCAAAATAAGATATTCCACAAAAATCTCATCCTCATATTATACTCAAAATTTTCAAAAAAATCAATAAGAGATCCCAAGATTTGGATCTTCTTGAATATATGAGATATTCTTGTATTCCAATAACACATATCCTCCAGAATATCTTTCCAAGAAAATCAACAAAATCTTCTCTCTCCTAGAACCTCTATTTTCGATTTTTTTATGAAAAAATCAGCATAATATTATATTTTTATTTTAATCACCTTATCATTATTGGGCTACTTAATGGACTACTTGAGGGGCCTTTAAGGAGAATTAAGATTGGACCTCCTAATGGACTTCTGAATTTCAATATTGAGCCCCAATATAATTCAATCTATTAATATTAATTATTACCACTAATAAATTAATATTGCACTATCCATCTTAATCCATATTACGATAATATGGGCTCCCGGTTATTATTTCCCGCGTTTAAGATTATCAAGTCCATTAATTAATTAAGCTTCTGAATAGCTCTAAATTAATTAATATATTTCACCTTGGAGTAAAAACAGCTCAACATTATTATCCATACCGAAGAAACTGATTCTTCACTTGCAAGATTTGGTACGATAAAACTTCTGAACCCACCAAGGGGACTAATCACACGAGCCGTACTCGCACGCGTTTCTCCATATTAAATCTTAGCAACCGTTGTATGATTAATATTACTGCCCAAAGCACAAGGTTCGAAGTCACAATGATTCTCACCCAACATGAATCAAAGCAGTAACCATCAAGCATACACGTTCCTATTTAAGTGACGGAGATTAAGAAATCAACAACCACTGAGGTCTAATTCTTCACATTTCAGAACAGAAGAATTTATCCTCGCTGTAGATCCTCTTCAACACATACTAAATGTGCTAGTGCAATCTCTTAGTCAAGACAGCCCAATCTGAGCCTTACACATCGACCTTTCACGGCGGATTGTTCAATTCCACCTAGGTCGTGAAAATGTATGTTTTGTTACAATGAAACTGTTAATGTTGTCTTCCGTGATCGGGTATCACCACATTAACTAAAAATTAACTAGTACTATTATGAACTGTTTGCAATAAATATTCAACATTCAATCATATCTAAAGCAAATGCGATAAAAGAATTATTCTCATAAACAAGTGTTCGATACACGAGTTATACAAAGTAAAAGCATACTTTCACGTATAACTCCAACAATCTCCCACTTATACTTAAAGTCTGCTTTTTAGTATACATCACGCATGTCTTAGTGTAGTAGCTCTACGTGACATCTCATGTCAACCTACACTAACCTAATAATTTCTCCCACTTATACTTAAAGCAGATTGGCAATAGTCTTGACTCCCATTCCATTCACATGTCTCTCGAATGTACTCTGAGGCAGACCCTTTGTGAATGGATCCGCTAGGTTGTCACCCGACATATATCTTTGCCACCTCTTTATCTCCTCTCTTAACGATTTCTCGTATAAGATGGTGTTTTCTTTCAATGTGTTTGTTGGCCTTGTGGGCTCTCGGTTCCCTTGAATTTGCAACTGCTCCGACATTATCATAATGGAAAGTAATTATGATGGGCAAATTCGG
The DNA here is from genome assembly GCA_947034835.1 of Ballota nigra. Classification (NCBI taxonomy): domain Eukaryota; kingdom Viridiplantae; phylum Streptophyta; class Magnoliopsida; order Lamiales; family Lamiaceae; genus Ballota; species Ballota nigra. The sequence goes on from OX344726.1 coordinate 55,928,472, forward strand.
AACAACGTCCAAGTCCACTAAGAAGTACTTGAGCCAAACCACTTCTTTCGCTGCTTCACAAGCAGTTACTTATTCGACTTTCATGGTCGAATCGGTGATGCATTTCTACAAATCGCTTCTCCATGTCATGGCTCCTTCTCCCATGCAAAACACACTACCCGAGGTAGATATTCTGGATCCTATATCTGATTGGAAATTTGAGTCCGTGTGTCCCACGTGAATTAGACTGTCTGACTGTTAAATCAACATTCCATACCAAGTTCTTTTCAGAAACTAAAGAACGCATTTAATTGCAATCTAATGTACTTTCCCGGGGTTACTTTGATATCTTGCCATCATGCCCACGGCAAAGAAGATATCTGGTCTCGTACACAACATTGCATACATAAGACTTCCTACGTCCGATACGTACGGAACGTCTTTCATGTCATCTATCTCCACTTGTGTCTTAGGGCATATTCCTTTAGATAGATGGATTCCATGCCTAAAAGGTACAAAACCTTTCTTGGAATCTTGCACGCTGAAATGCTTCAAAACAGTGGCTTTGTATGAAACTTGCGATAAGCCCAACATCCTCCTCTTGCGATCTCGAGTGAACTTGATCCCAAGGATGTGACCGGCTTTCCCTAAGTCCTTCATATCAAACTGATTTGACAGCCATACCCTTACGTCTGACAATACCTTTACATTATTTCCAATGAGCAGAATATCGTCTACGTTTAATACTAAGAATACCACCGCAGTTCCGTCATGCTTCTTATACACACAACTTTCGAACTCGTTTTGATCAAACCCATAAGACTTAATCACTTGATCAAAACACTGGTTCCAAGTGTGCGATGCTTGCTTAAGTCCATAGATGGATCTCTTAAGCTTGCATACGAGATTCTCTTGACCTTTTTCAATGAAACCTTTGGGCTGTTGCATATAGATATCTATCCCGTCAAGACTTCCGTTAAGGAAAGCCGTCTTGACATCCATTTGCCAGATCTCGTAATCTAGGTATGCAGCGATCGACAAGAGAATACGGATGGACTTAAGCATAGCTATAGGCTAAAAGGTCTCCTCATAATCGAACCCTTTTTTCTGAGTATACCCTTTGGCCACAAGCCTTGCTTTGAAGGTCTCTACCCTTCCGTCCGGTCCTCTTTTCCTCTTGTACACCCACTTGCATCCAATGGGCTCTACCCCACTGGGTGGTTCGACCAACTCCCACACTTGATTATGATCCATCCAACCCATCTCGGTTTCCATTGCCGTTTGCCACGACTCCGCGTCTTTGTCTTGGATTGCCTCGTCGTATGGGTCTAATTCATCGCCGGGAACTAAATCCGAAGATTCTCCTATCCCCATGAATCTCTCGGGTTGCCTAGCAATCCTCCCACTGCAACGGGGTTCCGGTTGTGAAGGTGTGATGTGTGGTACATCATCTTGTATACTTGGTATAGGGGTTTGCCCTCTTAACTCGTCTAAGATAATCTCATTTCTGGGCTTTCTTTTATTTATATAGTCTTCCTCCAAGAATTTAAAGTGCGAACTAATCACGATCTTTTGATCCTTGGGACTATAGAATATACACCCTTTCGTTCCCGCAGGGTATCCTATAAACAGCCTTAATTCCGAATGTGGATCCAACTTACCGGCTTCCTTGTCTAGCACGTATGCCGGATAATCCCAAATCCACAAGTGTCTTAGACTGGTCTTGCACCCGGTCCACAATTCCATTGGAGTTTTAGGAACCGATTTGGATGGCACCAAGTTTAGAATGTAAGTCGTCGTTTCCAAGGCGTTACCCAAAACGATTTGGGTAAATCCGAATAACTCATCATGGATCTGACTATTTCTAAAAGAGTCTGCTTCCTTCGTTTCGCCACACCGTTCTGTTGAGGGGTTCCCGGTGCGGTCAACAGGGATACGATCCCTTCGTCCGATAGGTAGTTCAAGAATTCATCGCTAAGGTATTTGCCTCCACGATCAAATCGTAGAAACTTGATACTTCTTTCCCTATGCATCATAAGGTAGATGTATCCATATCTCGAGTAATCATCAAATTACTCATACCCCTTCTTGCTATGATCGTCATTGAACCACACATATCGGTATAAACGAGTTCTAACACTTTGGTGACTCTATTCCCATTGGCTCCAAATGCCCTCTAGGTCATTTTACCCTCTAAACAGGATTCACAAGTTGAAATGACTCAACTTGAAGTGACTCCAAGGATTCATTTTTCACCAACCTTTGTATCCGCATTAGATTAATATAACCTAATCTAAGATGCCATAGGATTGTTTCGTTCATGTCCGAAGAATGCTTCCTTTTATTACTCGAAATAATCGATGTGTTATTAGATTCAATTTTATGAGTGGTGTGCCCAAATAATGGTATAAAGATCATCCATTGAAGTTCCGGAACAGATAAACTCATCATTTCAAGAAATAATAACATCCTTATTAAAAGAAACTGAGTATCTATTCAAAACCAGTTTAGAAACTGAAGGTTGAGTTCTTTCTAAACTAGGAACATGAAGAACGTCTCTCAAGACCATAACTCTATCTTCAAAAGATAGGCGCACTTCTCCCACTACTTCAGCTGCCACTCTCGTAGCATGACCCGATGTGATGGGGATCTCACTTCCGTTAAGTCGTCGGGTTAGCTTGAACCCATGAAAAAAAATGTGATTAGTAGCTCTCGTATCCACTATCCACGAATAGCCAGCATACGCCACTTCACAAGTTTCGACGACTAGGGTGTGTGAATTACCTAACTTTCCTAGCCTCTTAGGCTTGGAACAGGCAGACCTCCATTGTCCTCTCTCACCGCAACTAAAACACTTCCCCTTTGATGCTAGCCTTTGCATTTGCCTTTTGCAACAATTGGATTTGCTTGGATCCGGCCTTTGGTTCTCTTCTTCTTTTTCCCTCCCTTGGGACCAAAAGAGGTAGACGGACCATTAGCCACCATAGCACTAGACTGGTGCTCCATTATCACCTCCACCGAAACTAAAGCTTGCAAGAGCTCGGGCAAACGACTTGTTCGTTCATTCATCTGATAGTTCAGATGAAACTGCTCAAAGCTTCTCGGTAGAGAATGATATATGAAATCAACCTGAGAAGGTACATCAAAATCTGCACCACGTACTTCTAACTTGTTAAGGTATGCCATTATCTAGAGAACGTGCTCCCTCACGGGCGTTCCTTCCACCATTTCCAACTTGACCGAGTCAGGTTTGGTGAACTGATTAGTCATGGGATTCTGATGTGAAAACATCTCTTCAAGGCTTTCCATGATTTCAACAGCGGATACAATGTCTTCATGAACGCGCCTCAAATCCTCAGACAGGGACTCCGAGGTGAGTAAGTTAATATCAATTTCCTATGCCTAAGTAATAACCATAATTAAATACAGGATTATTATTTCGCTTTGAGCAAGCCACTCGGGGTGAGGGTCAATACCGCCACTAGTAATAATCCACAATCATCATTTCGGAATTTATTCATGTGAAATCCGTTCTTTTGGCCGATCCGAGGGGGAAATATATTCCAAAAGAACTTCACAAATAAATAAATTATGGAGGCCAAATTAATCCAATTTTAATATCCGGAATAAAATTGTGATTAAATAAACATACTTAGTAATTTTCGAAAGTAAGGTTTTTCTTGGACAATTAAATTCATGCAAACACATATTAACAAATAATAATAACTGTATGAAATAAAACATCCATCAAAACAAAATTAAACACTTTGGAGCACTCAAATCCAATTGTCACGGTTTAATTTCTTCACGTCTTGATGCGAAAAATCGTCCTTGTTGCTTTCCGCCGTTCGTCTCGCCATGCTCCCACTCGAACAACAACACTTCATCAAAAACAACATCGTTTGGGGTTCGGGACGACGTTTAAAATCACACCAAAAAAAACACAGAACTGGAAAAATTTTAAAAAAAATTCAAGGCCCGAGATACGGCGCGCGTTGGCCCGCGGAGGTGGGCCGCACGCCTCTCGCCCGTAGCGGCTGAGGCTGCCGAGAAGCCAAGCGCCCGTGCGACATCGCCCACCTATCGTGCGCGGGTCGTGCGCCTCGCGCACCCCGTGCACCGGGTTTTGCCGTTCGTTCTCATTTTTTCACCCCATGCACGATTTTACGTCCATGCATGCGCCGCACATGCATGCGTCATCCGGGTACGCCGTCTTTAATTCTTCGTTCTTTGTCACGATCCGGTTATAATTTATTTTTCAAAAAAATAAATAAATACTAGATCTATACTAGTCTATTACCATGATCGAATCAAAATAAAAACAATTAATCTACTCGTGGATTTTCTCACGAGAAAAACGAATTCGAACGAATCGAATTAAAAACAATTAATTCACACGCATGAAAAATAACAACATTAAAACCATGACAATTGGATACCTGCAAAAAAGATCTAGCAATTCTACTATCCAATTTCAATTTAATGTTTATCAATTTAAATTCCAATTTAAAGATCAGAGCCCGAAACCGTGGCTCTGATACCAGTTGTTGGGAAAATAGGTGTGCCCGGAATCTATTCGGGATGAAATTTAAATACGAATTTAAATACAATTATTACTAGCATGAATTAATCCTAATTAATTCAAATAATAATTCCAACAACCAATTTAACATCATGCATGTTGAATTAATTCACATATAATCTATGGCGGAATAAACAAGATAATATGTGATTAACGTACCTCTCGTAGAACTTGGCCTTTGAATAAAACGGGACTAACATGTACGCGCTTTATCAATCCAAAAACCTTCTCAAGTATTTCCCTTTCGCCTTATTTGATCACCGGTGGGAGATGCTTTCGAATAATTTAAATAACTAAGGAAAAAGAAAAATATCTATGTTCTTGATTTTTCCAACACATGAAATTATGTACTTGGGGATGAAATAATCATCCCCTATATATAATAGGAGGTGGACAAAAATTTAAGTATATTTAGGCTTGGAGAAAATCATTTCTTAGACTCTAAGAAATCTTGAATATATCTCATATATTCTTTTCTCCAAAATAAAATATTCCACAAAAATCTCATCCTCATATTATACTCAAAATTTTTGAAAAAATCAATAAGAGATTCCAAGATTTGGATCTTCTTGAATATATGAGATATTCTTGTATTCCAAGAACACATATCTTCCATAATGTCTTTCCAAGAAAATCAACAAAATCTTCTCTCTCCTTGAACCTCTGTTTTCGAAATTTTTATGAAAAAATCAGCATAATATTATCTTTTTATTTTAATCACCTTATCATTATTGGGCTACTTAATGGACTACTTGAGGGGCCTTTAAGGAGAATTAAGATTGGACCTCCTAATGGACTTCTGAATTTCAATATTGAGCCACAATATAATTCAATCCATTAATATTAATTATTACCACTAATAAATTAATATTGCACTATCCATCTTAATCCATATTACGATAATATGGGCTCCCGGTTAGTATTTCCCGTGTTTAAGATTATCAAGTCCATTAATTAATTAAGCTTCTGAATAGCTCTAAATTAATTAATATATTTCACCTTGGAGTAAAGACAGCTCAACATTATTATCCGTACCGAAGAAACTGATTCTTCACTTGCAAGATTTGGTACGATAAAACTTCTGAGCCCACCAAGGGGACTAATCACACGAGCCGTACTCGCACGCGTTTCTCCGTATTAAATCTTAGCAACCGTCGTATGATTAATATTACTGTCCAAAGCACAAGGTTCGAAGTCACAATGATTCTCACCCAACATGAATCAAAGCAGTAACCATCAAGCACACACGGTCCTATTTAAGTGACGGAGATTAAGAAATCAACAACCACTGAGGTCTAATTCTTCACATTTCAGAACAGAAGAATTTATCCTCGCTGTAGGTCCTCTTCAACACATACTAAATGTGCTAGTGCAATATCTTAGTCAAGACAGACCAATCTGAGCCTTACACATCGACCTTTCACGGCGGATTGTTCAATTCCACCTAGGTCGTGAAAATGTATGTTTAGTTACAATAAGACTGTTAATGTTGTCTTCCGTGATCGGGTATCACCACATTAACTACAATGTAACTAGTACTATTATGAACTGTTTGCAATAAATATTCAACATTCAATCATATCTAAAGCAAATGCGATAAAAGAATTATTCTCATAAACAAGTGTTCGATACACGAGTTATACAAAGTAAAAGCATACTTTCACGTATAACTCCAACAGTTATGGCACAAGAGATTGAGCCATCTTAACTTCAAAACACTGAACAAGATTGCCATAAAAGGTCTTATTCGAGGTCTTCCTAATAAAGTGTTTAAGAAGGATCAGGTTTGTGGTTCATGCCAGAAGGGTAAACAACCCAAGACCTCCTTTAAGGATGTCCAGAGCACAACCACAACTAGAGTACTTCAACTACTTCACATGGACCTTTTTGGTCCTGTTTCTCCTCTTAGTATCGGTGGAAGGAAGTACACCCTGGTGATAATAGATGTCTTTTCAAAATACACTTGGGTAGTGTTCTTGTTTAAGAAAAATGAAACTATCACTAAGCTGCTAGAATTCTTCAAGCAGATTCAGAATGAGCAGAACCAGAGCATAGTCAGGATCAGAAGTGACAAAGGGACAGAGTTTCTGAATTCACACATTGCAGAGTACTGCAAAGTGCATGGGATTTTTAATGAGACATCTGCTGCCAGAACAGCCAACAGAATGGAGTAGCAGTAAGGAGGAATAGAACCCTTAAGGAAGCTGCAAGGACTCTTCTAGCAGAGTACAACACACCACAAAGGTTTTGGGCAGAAGCTATCAACACAGCCTGTTATACACAGAACATATGCCTAATTTCCCAGAGACATAATAAAACTCCATATGAGGTATGGAAAGGTAAAACCCCATCTGTTTCATATTTTCACATTTTTGGTTGCAAGTGTTTCATCCATGACAATGTGAAATCAAAATTAAAAACTTTTGATGCTAAAGTAGCAGATGGAATATTTTTAGGATATTCCACCACTAGTAAAGCATTCAGAGTTTTTAATAAGAATTCACTTTGTGTGGAGGAAACACCCCATGTTGTTTTTGATGAATCTGTTGTTGAGTGCAAGGTGGAATTAAAGTCTTCTGATGAGACTCAGAATTAGACTACCCCCAGAGTAATCAAGGTCAATCCACATATTCTTGATTCAGACTCAGATTCAGATTCAGATGATGACCCATCTTCTGGCTCTCTGAAGCAGAAGCCTTCACAAGGAGCAGAACCAGAAGAGGTTGGAACTCCTGTAGGGGGAAGCTCACCTGCAGTTGTTGATAATCACCAAGGTACTGCAGCTGATGGTCAATCAGGTAAGGCCATGGGAAGGAGGACCCTAGTTGATCACCCCAATGACCTGATAATTGGAGATCCAGCTAAGGGTGTCCAGACTAGGAGAAAGCTAAACTTAGCTGCCTTATTCAGTTACTATGTGTCCTTGATTGAGCCTAAGAACATCAAGGAGGCACTAAAAGATTCAAATTGGATTGTTGCTATGCAAGAGGAGTTGAATCAATTCACCAGACAGGATGTTTGGAGCTGGTAGACAGACCAAGATGTCAAAAGGTGACAGGCACTAAGTGGGTTTTCAAGAATAAGAAAGATGAGAATGATGTCATTACTAGGAACAAGGCAAGACTAGTGGCTCAGGGCTACTCTCAGTCTGAAGGAATAGACTGTGATGAGACATTTGCTCCTGTTGCCAGACTAGAAGCCATCAGATTGTTCTTAGCATATGTTGCTCACATGAAGTTCAAAGTATACCAGATGGATGTGAAATATGCCTTTCTTAATGGGATTCTCATTGAGGAAGTGTATGTGGAACAACCTCCTGGTTTTGAACAAGGTGACACGGTGTTTAAGCTTAAGAAAGCTCTTTATGGGCTGAAGCAGGCACCCAGAGCATGGTATGACACTCTTTCTCAATTTCTTTTGGACAATGGTTTTACTAAAGGTAAGATTGATAGGACCTTGTTTAGGAAAGAAGAAGGAAATGACATCCTTCTGGTCCAAATATATGTTGATGACATTATATTTGGATCCCCTAACAAGAAGTTGTGTGAGAAGTTTTGTAAACTCATGCAGATCCAGTTTGAGTTATCTATGATGGGTGAAATGAATTATTTCTTAGGTCTGCGGGTAAAGCAAACATAGAAGGGAATTTTCATCAATCAGGCTAAGTACATCATAAACATGTTAGAGAAACTTGGAATAGGATCTAGCAAAACAGCCAAGATCCCTATGATGACAAATTTCAACATGGATCCAGATGAGTCTGGGGAGACTGTTGACCAGACTCAGTACAGAGCACTTATTGGTTCTCTTTTGTACTTGACTGCAAGCAGACCAGATATAATCTTTGTTGTTGGTGTGTGTGCCAGATCTCAAGCTAATCCTAAGAGAAGTCATTTGGAAGCAGCTAGGAAGATATTGAAGTATCTTAAAGGGACAGTGAATTTAGGGTTATGGTATCCTGCAGATGACAATTTAGAGTTAAGTGGTTATTCAGATTCAAATTATGGTGGGTGCATAATTGATAGGAAGTCTACTAGTGGAACATGCCAGTTTTTGGGAAATAAGTTGGTATCTTGGTTCTTTAAGAAGCAGACTTCAGTTGCTACATCAACAACAAAAGCAGAGTATATGGCTGCAGGCAGCTATTGTTCACAACTACTCTGGATTAGTCAACAATTAAGGGACTACCAGATTAGAGCTAAGGATATTCCAATCTTCTGTGATAGCAATAGTGCAATAGGAATCACCCAGAATCCAGTTCTTCATACCAGATGCAAACATGTTGATATAAGGCATCACTTTATAAGAGACCATGTTGAGAAGTGAGATATAAGGATGGAAAAGATTGCAACAGAGAAGCAGAGACCAGATATTCTGACTAAGCCTTTGGCTGAAGCCAGATTCAGAGAGTTAGCTTTTGAGTTAGGACTTTTGGATCCAGAGATATATTTGGTTTAGGGGGAACATCAGAGAAGTATCTTTTGTTTCATTTTGTCACATAATTTTTATGTTTTTCAAACTATCATGCCTTCAAGTTAGATATACTAGGGAAGTTACATCTCCAGATGAGGTACAGAGATAAATTCCAGAGTCAAATCTGACCAGAACCAGATGAGTTTCCATCAGATGAGATGTAACACCAGACTAACCGTGGTATCATCTGGTTACAGTACCAGGTGAAAGGTATGTATTTACTTCTCTGGCCTCTGATCATTGGGACACACTTTCAAAATTAGTAAATACACTCAAAACGTTTCAACTTCAGGGTGTATTTAAGACTAGGGTAGAGGGACTAGGCAATCATTTCGCTTTTTCTCTTGACTGCCACAAAACCCCCTCGATCCCAGTCCCAATGACCATGCCCATGCACTAGATTAAATCTGTAACGTGCCTTTTAATCGTGGCCGTCAGATTTAACACAGTGCAATATGTCAATCAATTCAAAAATTGATTTTGTTCCCTAGATTAAATTTTACATTTACACGCGTTCACATTTTATTAATTGATCAAGACACACGTCTTGCCCTATTTAAATCAAGCATTTCTTCAATCTGTCCTTTCACGTTTCATTACTCTCAAATCCCTAACCTCTCTCTGCAAGTTTTCTCTCTCTCTCTCTCTCTCTCTCTCTCTCTCACAGATATGGCACCCAAATGCAACTTCGATTCGGAGCACGTTTGCAAGAAACTGAAGTCAGAAATGGTGGTGGACTTCTATTCCACCAAGAACTCAGCGGCGCTCGAGATTTTGGAATTGTTGAGGAACTCTGGGTTGGAGGAGTTGATCTCCAAAGTACCCAAGGATTTGCGCACTTTGGATGGGTACACTGCCCAATTTTTGGTCAGGATGAAGATCCATGATGACCACATCTCTTCCAAGCATGACAAGGAGGATGTCGTCTTCTCGAAGCACGACTTTTGCAGGCTTTTTGGAAATCTTTCTTCCGAAGGTGTGGACCCTTTGAAGTACAAGGAAGGAGAAGCGTTGGAGTCGTTCAAGCTTTTTTCCAGAAACTCTTGCCAGAATTTGACCAAGGGCTTTTTGGATAAGCACTTGAGGTAAAAGTACAAGGTACTTTTCAATATTGTGGTGAAGGTATTGATGTGCGAAAGCCATAGCACAGATGCCATCTTCACAGGCAGACTCTATGTTATGAGGGCCATTTTTTACGGCGCCAAGTGCAATTCGGCCGAGTTCTTCTGGGGAGTTTTGAGGAAGAACAAGTTGAAGGTGCAGAAGGAGGAGTGTCCCAGTCTGCCAGGAGAGCTGCAGTACTTCTTCAATGCCAACGTTTCCCTTGGCACAAAGCTTACCCTGATCTTGGACTTCATCTTCCCAGAGAAGAAATGGAAGGAGTCATGGTGCAAGGCCTTTCACAAGTCCAAGATCCTCTTCTCCAAGGATGGGCCTCTTCATGGCCATCCTGATTATGATGGAGAGCAAGCCATCCCTGCCCCTCCTCTCCATGCAGTGCCCTCACCTGCTAAGGGGCAGAAGCAGCAGAAGAGCAAGAAGAAGCCTGCTGAAGCTACTGGTTCTTCAATCATAGCTTTCTCGGGTTCCTCAGAGGAGGACCCGATTCCCCTTCTAGATGTTTTGAAGAAGAAGGGTGATAGTGAGGAAGCTGCCAAGAAGGCAGGAGCAGCCAAGCGGAAGAGGCCAGAAGAGGCCAATAAAGCCTCTGTAAAGAAGCCCAGAACAAGCAAAAGGGCTAAGAAGACACTTCTGGTGGATGAGCCATCAGAAGAGGAGGAAGAAGAAGAGGTTGAGACTCTTAAGAAGAAGAAGTCTCAGGCTAGGAGAGCCATCTTTCAGGAGTCAGACTCTGGATCTGACCTGGGAGATGCCTTGGAGCAGGCCATTGAGGAGGCCTCTCATCTGATGGAGGAAGACACGGCTTTAGAGCAGGTAAACCCCTCTATCCCATCCTCTGGCCCCATAAACCTTGTAACCCCCTCTACATCTCCCCAAGAAAACCCTCTCCAAAACCCATCTTCTGCTCCTGGTGTTCCCATCTCTGCACCAGAGCAGACCTTACCTGATCCACCTCAATACACTCCCTCCACCATCCCTACACAAACTTCCTCTCCCCCTTCTTCACAACTCCCCCTCCCCACAAATCTTTCTCCCCCAGCCCATGTACCAGAGGTGCCATCAACTTCTGGTGCAAATCAACCCATTACACCCTCCTCCTCACAAAATCCTATCCCAGCCTCTGTACCAGAAGTTCCACCTACTTCTTCTGGTGCAGAACAACCTCTCCCCACAACCTCTACCTCACAAAATCCTATCCCAGCCTCTGTACCAGAAGTTCCACCTACTTCTTCTGGTGCAGAACAACCCCTCCCCACAACCTCTACCTTACAAAATCCTATCCCGGCCTCTGTACCAGAAGCTCCACCAACTTCTTCTGGTGCAGAACAACCCCTCCCCATAATCTCTACCTCTCAGAATCCTACCCATAACCAATCTCATACAGTACAGAACCCATCCATCTCTATGGCACTGGGTTTCCCCGCTCCTCCTTCTCCCACTTGCCTGACCAGCGATGATAGTGAAGATGATGATGCTTCACTGGAGCCGGAGGTCTTAACACCATCCTCCTCTGCCTCTGGGCCCAAACCCTTTATGTTCTCATCTGTAGACATGGGTCCCATTAGGCAGAGTATGAGTGTAAGTGCTCAGCTCTGGCTAAGAGAGCATTTTCCCATCCTATTGGAGCACTTACCTCTGCTGGCGGATCTGACTGATGCCAAGGTCTGGAGCAAGGCCAGACTGGAAGATGTGGAGGACTTGATGCTATTGCTAGAAGAGATGACTCCCTCCATATTCACTGCCTGAGAGATAGAGCTCAAGAAGAAGATGAACATCCAGAACCCAGCTGAGTTAGAGACTCCAGAAGTAGCGAAGGTGTTAATTCGCACACTGCTCATCCAGAGAGGAGTAATGATCACTCTTGAGGGCCCCTCTTACAAATTTGGCCCTCACTTCTCCTTTCCTCCAGAGCTTTACTCGGATGAGGAAGACTTCGATGTCACTCCTACCGTGCTGCAAAAGATGAAGGCTTTCTTCAATGAGCAGATCATGCAGATTGTACGCTTTTCTAAGGCAATTCAACACATGGCCCCTGCTATGATAGAGCACCAGATCCGGCAAGAGAGGAAGATCTTTTTAAAATAGATCAAGTCCACTTTTGCCGCTGCCAAAGCATCCTTTAAGGCAAATGGACTACTTGTGAAGCTTGTTGTGATGCATAGCCAGAGACAGCTCAAGGAGCATGTGCTGGAGCAGCTGAGGCCAGTCTCTGTGTTGAAGGTGGAAATGGCTTCTCAGATGCTGCAGACTGCAAAGCTCAAAGATTCCCTCCAGGAGATGTTGGATAAGCAGGAGCGCTTGGTGGCAGAGTCCAAAGCCTATCTGGAGGAGGCCAAACAGCTGCGTGATCTTCACTCTTCCTCCAACACTGCCTTACCTGATCTTATAAGGCAGGTGGTCCAGCCCCTATTTGATGAAGTTAAAAAGGGGGAAGAGAAGGCCAGAACTGATCTGGAGAAGACCACTCTGGAGACTCTTTTTAGCCATGGGGCACGCCTGGACCTGCTGGAGAATACATTAGCCCAGACGGAGCTGCACAAGAAGAAGAAGAAGAAGGAAGAGTTGAAATCTCTTACCATGGCTAAGCAGCTGGCGGCAGAAGAGGAGTCCACGGATACAGAGCAGGATCCTATGGCCGTTTCTAGACCTGCCAAGAGGAAGATTAGGAAAGTGAAGAAGAGCTTCCTTGAATCTGTCGTTGAAGCGGCAGGGAAGAGATTCAAGGAAGAGACGCCTGAAGAGAGGCAAGCCAGAATAAGGAAAAACATAGATGAAGAGCGGAGGCTCCGATATGTTAGGAGGCAGAACAAGAAGACCAGAGAAGCTGGCATCTCTTCTGGTGCTAGTGGATCCAGTCAGAGAAGAAAGGCTCCTGTGGAAGTGATGGAGATATTGCCTCTTAGGACCAGGTTGATTGGGTTGAACTGAAGAAGCTGTACAAGACCAAGGTGTTGGCAAACTTCACTCCAACATCTTCTGCAGAACTCAAGGCCATTCAAGACAGGTTCCTTGACTGGTTTCTGGTGCCAAAGGAGAACAGAAGATATGCATAGTTTAGGACTCTGACAAACAAATGTAAAATGTAATCTTTTGTCCTCTATTATTAATGAAAAGTCATATCTTCTCTGTTCAAAAGACAACCTCTTGTTGTCTTCTTGTTTGCCTGATAAGATCTATTCTAAGGTCATATCCCTTTATTGTTTTTATACTTAAGTGTTTATTATTTTTTATCAGTTCTGGTTGTGTTTAAACTCCATCAAAAAGGGAGAAATTGTTAGGATAAAAGTTGTTAGTTTTGATGAGTTATAACAAACCAGAAAATGTAATAGGACCATCTAGACCTGTTAGCCAGATGATGAACTAGAATAGGACTTAGTCTAGGGGAACTGCCAGACCAGAAGACTTCAACAGAAGAGTCACCAGAAGACCTTCCAGAGGACTTCACTAGAGGACTTCTCCAGAAGACTCCACCAGAAGACTTTACCAGATTAGACTAACCAGAGGCAGAGAACCTTCCCTAGACCAGAGAAGTCCGGACCAGACGAGTCTGGTGAACCAAAAGATGCTCAGAATCTTCTCTTAATTCTACTGAGTATTCTGTTTCTTGACCAGATCCAGACCAGAAGACATTGAGGTTGCCTGGTACCTGGTCCTGCCTTCTCTGGAGAGAATCATAGTTAGGCATTGGAAGCACTTGACCGTTGGTAATTTAAATCAAGTCAACAAGATCAGGATTGGAAAGTTTTGAAGTTAATCAATCCAAGGATCCCACTAACCCAATCAATCAATTAGGGAATTGATTGATTGAAAGCTTCCCTAAATAGAGGATCTGATTAGATTAGCTCTCCAATGGCTAAAACCTAATCACATCTATAAATACAAGAGTGCAGTTTCAAAGAAAGGCTCTAGATTCTCACGCGCAAGAAGTCATATTCCAAGCCTTGTTTATTCACTCTTAAGCACTCTTATTGCTCTCATATTTTGTATACACTCTAAAAGGAGTTGTTGAATCTCAACCTGTTCATCTCTAAGAAAAGGTTGAAGGCTGTAGACTTTAGATCGAAGGTAGATCTAAAGTGATTGTAAGAAGGAACTGGTACTTCACAATTCCAGTACGTAAGTGGTTTGTTGGTTGGTTAGTGAGACCTCTTTTGATCAAAGGGAGAGTGGAGGTAGGATTTGTTGTCCGAACCACTATAAATCTGGTCCATTTACAGCTTTCATAAATATTGTCTTAATTCATTTGTTTAGTGCTCTTATAAAAGATCTTGTGAAAGACATAATCTTTAGAGCTTCCGCAAATCAATCTACTTAGTGGGACCAACAGGAGACTTTTATTGCAAGTCATGTGCCTGGAATATCCACTTGTCCAGGTTAGCTGTACCTTTCAGAATCCAAATTTGCCCCACAGTTCTAATTACTTTAGAGTGGTTAATTTGTCTTCCATAAACATCTATATAGATAGCTACCTCCCTTGGTGCCTTAGGAGTAAATTGTCAATGGGTGTCAGCCTTTGAAGGAACATGAACCTTCTTAACATTCTTCTTCTTAGGCTTGGGTGCACCTGGTCTCAGTCTTTGTTGATAAAGGTATTGAGAACCTTTTCCTTTAGGCACACAAGGAATAGGTCATTCCTTGAGGAGTGCTCATGCCTGGATATTTTCAGTTGAAATTGCTTCATTTGAGAAGATCTCGACTGATAGTACCTCTGCTGAGTTCTAGATTGATTAGTCAATTGAGCCTTTCCAATTGGTTTTAGCTGAGTTGGACCTTTCTTTAGTTGAACTTCAGCTGGTCTTTTTCCTTTATCTAAAATCTGTGGTTGGAAGGTAATAAATTATACAAATACTCTCTTTGTGCCACTTGAAGAAGCAACACTCAGAGGACCTTCTGAAGGTTTTGGAATATAGCCTATTCCACACTTGTTATTAGGATTTACTTGAAAATTTTGGATCTCCTCTATGACAAGAGAGGGTTTGTTAAGAGCATCAATCCTTTTTAACAAGGTCTCTTCAGATTTTTGTAAGACATCAATTTTCAGGAGAGATTCCTTTATTTGGCTTACCAGTTTTACATTTTCTTCAGTTAACCTTATCTTAGATTCAGTGAGATCTTTGATCAGTTGATCTTTACCATTTACATGACTCTTGAGGATTTCCACCTCTTTTGTTAATTCAATGGTGGATCTTGCTGAGTTAAGATCTGCCCGATTCCCTGACTCAATTAACTTGGAGTTTTCACTCAAGAGTTTTTTATTTTCGTCCTGGAGACATAAACTTGCTTCTTGCAACCTTGAGAAATCAATCATCAATTGTTCCAAAGCGAACTGAAGATTGAGTTCCTCTGTTGACTCTGAGCTGAGCTCAAGTGTGTGTCCTAAGGAAATGGATGGTTTAGATTGTACCTTAGGTTCTTCCCTTGCCATAAGGCACAAGTCGTCATCACTGCTGTCAGAGAAGAGTCCTTCTGATTGTTGGTCCCACTAAGTAGATTGATTTGCGGAAGCTTTAAAGATTATGTCTTTCACAAGATCTTTTATAAGAGCACTAAACAAATGAATTAAGACATAATTTATGAAAGCTGTAAATGGACCAGATTTAGAGTGGTTCGGACAACAAATCCTACGTCCACTCTCCCTTTGATCAAAAGGGGTCTCACTAACCAACCAACAAACCACTTACGTACTGGAATTGTGAAGTACCAGTTCCTTCTTACAATCACTTTAGATCTACCTTCGATCTAAAGTCTACAGCCTTCAACCTTTTCTTAGAGATGAACAGGTTGAGATCCAACAACTCCTTTTAGATTGTATACAAAATATGAGAGCAATAAGAGTGCTTAAGAGTGAATAAACAAGGCTTGGAATATGACTTCTTGCGCGTGAGAATCTAGAGCCTTTCTTTGAAACTGCACTCTTGTATTTATAGAGGTGATTAGGTTTTAGCCGTTGGAGAGCTAATCTAATCAGATCCTCTATTTAGGGAAGCTTTCAATCAATCAATTCCCTAATTGATTGATTGGGTTGGTGGGATCCTTGGATTGATTGACTTTAAAACTTTACAATCCTGATCTTGTTGACTTGATTTAAATTACCAACGGTCAAGTACTTCCAATGCCTAACTCTAATTCTCTCCAGAGAAGGCAGGACCAGGTACCAGGCAACCTCAATGTCTTCTGGTCTGGATCGGTCAAGAACCAAAATACTCAGTAGAATTAAGAGAAGATTATGAGCATCTTTTGGTTCACCAGACTCGTCTGGTCTGGGGAAGGTTCTCTGCCTCTGTTTAGTCTAATCTGGTGAAGTCTTCTGGTGGAATCTTCTGGAGAAGTCCTCTGGAAGGTCTTCTGGTGACTCTTCTGTTGAAGTCTTCTGGTCTGGCAGTTCCCCTAGACTAAGTCCTATTCTAGTTCATCATCTGGCTAACAGGTCCAGATGGTCCTATTACAATTTCCCCCTTTTTGATGGAGTTAAAACACAACCAGAACTGATAAAAAATAATAAACAGTTAAGTATAAAAATAATAAAGGGATAAGACCTTAGAATAGATCTTATTAGGCAAACAAGAAGACACAAGAGGTTGTCTTTTGAACAGAGAAGATATGACTTTTCATTAATAATAGAGGACAAAAGATTACATTTTACATTTGTTTTTCAGAGTCCTAAACTATGCATATCTTCTGTTCTCCTTTGGCACCAGAAACCAGTCAAGGAACCTGTTTTGAATGGCCTTGAGTTCTGCAGAAGATGTTGGAGTGAAGTTTGCCAACACCTTGGTCTTGTACAGCTTCTTCAGTTCAGCCCAATCAACCTGGTCCCCTATCATGGGAGTGTTGAGGTAATGGAATTCAGGGGCAGTGACTTCCAGGTTGAATTCAATGGTGGAGTCCATCAGCTGCTTGTAGAGACCTGCATCGTAAGACTTCATCCAAGAATGGAAGGTTCTGTTGATAAGTGCATCATCCTCTGGTGGAGGCCTTTGGATGTAGTGCTGGATGAACCACAGAGTATTTGCCTCTCTCCATCTTCAATCAGGGGCACAGGCACAGTTGAGTCAAAAGACCCTTCTGTCCTAAGAGGCAATATCTCCATTACTTCCACAGGAGCCTTTCTTCTCTGACCGGATCCACTAGCACCAGAAGAGATGCCAGCTTCTCTGGTCTTCTTATTCTGCCTTCTAACATATCGGAGCCTCTGCTCTTCATCTATGTTCTTCCTTATTCTGGCTTGCCTTTCTTCAGGCGTCTCTTCTTTGAATCTCTTCTCTGCCTCTTCAACGACAGATTCAAGGAAGCTCTTCTTCACTTTCCTAATCTTCCTCTTGGCAGGTCCAGAAACGGCCATAGGATCCTGCTTTGTATCCATGGACTCCTCTTCTGCCGCCAGCTGCTTAGCCATAGTAAGAGATTTCAACTCTTCCTTCTTCTGCAGCTCTGCCTGGGCTAATGTATTCTCCAGCAGGTCCAGGCGCGCACCATGGCTAAAAAGAGTCTCCAGAGTGGTCTTCTCCAGATCAGTTATGGCCTTCTCTTCCCTCTTTTTAACTTCATCAATTAGGGGCTGGACCACCTGCCTTATAAGATCAGGCAAGGAAGTGTTGGAGGAAGAGTGAAGATCACACAACTGTTTGGCTTCCTCCAGATAGGCTTTGGACTCTGCCACCAAGCGCTCCTACTTATCCAACATCTCCTGGAGGGAATCTTTGAGCTTTGCAGTCTGCAGCATCTGAGAAGCCATTTCCACGTTCAACACAGAGACTGGCCTCAGCTGCTCCAGCACATGCTCCTGGAGTTGTCTCTGGCTATGCATCATATCAAGCTTCACAAGTAGTCCATTTTCCTTAAAGGATGCTTTGGCAGCGGTAAAAGTGGACTTGATCTGTTTTAAAAAGATCTTCCTCTCATGCCGGATCTGATGCTCTTTCATAGTAGGGGCCATGTGTTGAATTGCCTTAGAAAAGCGCCCAGTCTGCATGATCTGCTCATTGAAGAAAGCCTTCATCTTTTGCAGCACGGCAGGAGTGCCATCGAAGTCTTCCACATCCGAGTAAAGCTCTGGAGGAAAGGAGAAGTGAGGGCCAAATTCGTAAAAGGGGCCCTCAGGAGTGAACATTACTCCTCTCTGGATGAGCAGTGTGCGAATTAACACCTTCGCTGCTTCTGGAGTCTCCAACTCAGCTGGGTTCTGGATGTTCATCTTCTTCTTGAGCTCTATCTCCCAGGCAGTGAATGTGGAGGGAGTCATCTCTTCTAGCAACAACATCAAGTCCTCCACATCTTCCAGTCTGGCCTTGCTCCAGACCTTGGCGTCAGTCAGATCCGCCAGCAGAGGTAAGTGCTCCAATAGGATGGGAAAATGCTCTCTTAGCCAGAGCTGAGCACTTACACTCATACTCTGCCAAATGGGACCCATGTCTGCAGATGAGAACATAAAGGGTTTGGGCCCAGAGGCAGAGGAGGATGGTGCTAAGACCTCCGGCTCCAGTGTAGCATCCTCATCTTCACTATCATCGCTGGTCAGGCAAGTGGGAGAAGAAGTAGCTGTTGGGAAAATAGGGGTGCCCGGAATCTATTCGGGATGAAATTTAAATACGAATTTAAATACAATTATTACTAGCATGAATTAATCCTAATTAATTCAAATAATAATTCTAACAACTAATTTAACATCATGCATATTGAATTAATTCACATATAATCTATGGCAGAATAAACAAGATAATATGTGATTAACGTACCTCTCGTAGAACTTGGCCTTTGAATAAAACGGGACTAACACGTACGCGCTTTACCAACCCAAAAGCCTTCTCAAGTATTCCCTTTCGCCTTATTCGATCACCGGTGGGAGATGCTTTCGAATAATTTAAATAACTAAGGAAAAAGAAAAATATATATGCTCTTGATTTTTCCAACACATGGAATTATGTACTTGGGGATGAAATATCACCCCCTATTTATAGAGGGGGTGGCCGAATTTTTGTGGTGTATTTGGGCCTTGAGAAAATCTTTTCTTAGACTCTAAGAAATCTTGAATATATCCCATATATTCTTTTCTCCATAATAAAATATTCCACAAAAATCTCACTCACCTATTATGCTTGATATTTTCGAAAATTATAGGGAATCTACCAAGATTTGGATCTTCTTGAATATATGAGATATACTTGCATTCCAAGAATACATATCTTCCATAATATCTTTTCAAGAAAATCAACAAAATCTTTTCTCCCCTAAATAGGCCATATTTTCGAAAATTACAATAAAAAATCATCATGATATTATCTTTTTATTTTAATCATCTTATCATTATTGGACTACTTAATGGGCTACTTGAGGGGCCTTTAAGGAGAATTAAGATTGGACCTCCAATTGGACTTCTGAATTTCAATATTGAGCCCCAATATAATTCAATCCATTAATATTAATTATTACCACTAATAAATTAATATTGCACTATCCATCTTAATCCATATTATGATAATATGGGCTCCCGGTTATTATTTCCCGCGTTTAAGATTATCAAGTCCATTAATTAATTAAGCTTCTGAATAGCTCTAAATTAATTAATATATTTCACCTTGGAGTAAAAACAGCTCAACATTATTATCCATACCGAAGAAACTGATTCTTCACTTGCAAGATTTGGTACGATAAAACTTCTGAGCCCACCAAGGGGACTAATCACACGAGCCGTACTCGCACGCGTTTCTCCATATTAAATCTTAGCAACCGTTGTATGATTAATATTACTGCCCAAAGCACAAAGTTCGAAGTCACAATGATTCTCACCCAACATGAATCAAAGCAGTAACCATCAAGCATACACGGTCCTATTTAAGTGACGGAGATTAAGAAATCAACAACCACTGAGGTCTAATTCTTCACATTTCAGAACAGAAAAATTTATCCTCGCTGTAGATCATCTTCAACACATACTAAATGTGCTAGTGCAATCTCTTAGTCAAGACAGACCAATCTGAGCCTTACACATCGACCTTTCACGGCGGATTGTTCAATTCCACCTAGGTCGTGAAAATGTACGTTTAGTTACAAAGAAACAGTTAATGTTGTCTTCCGTGATCGGGTATCACCACATTAACTACAATGTAACTAGTACCATATATTGAACGGTTTGCAATAGAAATTCAACATTCAATCATAACTTAAGCAAATGTGATAAAATAATTATTCTCATAAAACGAGTGTTTGATACACGAGTTATACAAAGTAAAAGCTTACTTTCACGTATAACTCCAACAATCTCCCACTTATACTTAAAGTCTGCTTTTAGTATACATCATGCATGTCTTAGTGTAGTAGCTCCACGTGACATCTCATGTCAACCTACACTAACCTAATAATTCCTCCCACTTATACTTAAAGCAGATTGGCAATAGTCTTGACTCCCATTCCATCCACATGTCTCTCGAATGTACTCTGAGGCAGACCCTTTGTGAATGGATCCGCTAGGTTGTCACCCGACGCTATCTTTGCCACCTCTATATCTCCTCTCTTAACGATTTCTCGTATAAGATGGTATTTTCTTTCAATGTGTTTCCTGGCCTTGTGGGCTCTCAGTTCCTTTGAATTTGCAACTGCTCCGGCATTGTCACAAAAGACAGTTATCTTGTCAGGTAAATTCGAAACTACGTCCAAGTCCACTAAGAAGTTCTTGAGCCAAACTACCTCTTTCGCTGCTTCACAAGTAGCTACATACTCGGCTTCCATGGTCGAATCGGCGATGCATTTCTGCTTAACGCTTCTCCATGAAATGACTCCTCCTCCCATGCAAAACACACTACCCGAGGTTGACTTTCTTGAGTGTATGTCTGATTGGAAATCCGAGTCCGTGTATCCCACGGGAACTAGACTATCTGACTGGTAAATCAGCATCCGCTCACGAGTTCTTTTCAGATACCTCAAGATGCACTTTACGGCGGTCCAATGGTCTTTCCCGAGATTTTTTTATATCTTGCCACCATGCCCACGACAAAGCAGATATCCGGTCTTGTACACAGCATTGCATACATAAGGCTTCATACGGCTGAAGCGTACGGAACACCTTTCATGTCATCTATCTCCGCTTGCGTCTTGGGGCTCATTTCTTTCGATAGATGGATTCTGTGTCTAAAAGGTACAAAACCTTTCTTGGAATCTTGCATGCTGAAACGCTTCAAAACAGTGTCAATGTATGAAGCTTGCGATAAGCCCAACATCCTCTTCTTGCGATCGCGAGTGATCTTGATCCCTAGGATGTGGCCGGCTTCCCCTAAGTCCTTCATATCAAATTGTTTTGACAGCCATACCTTTACGTCTGACAATACCTTTACATTATTTCCAATGAGCAGAATATCGTCTACGTATAATACTAAGAATACCACCGCAGTTCCGTCACGCTTCTTATACACACAACTTTCGAACTCATTTTGATCAAACCCATAAGACTTAATCACTTGATCAAAACGCTGGTTCCAAGTACGCGATGCTTGCTTAAGTCCATAAATGGATCTCTTAAATTTGCATACGAGATTCTCTTGGCCTTTTTCAATGAAACCTTTGGGCTGTTGCATATAGATATCTATCCCATTCAAGACTTCCATTAAGGAAAGCCGTCTTGACATCCATTTGCCAGATCTCATAATCAAGGTGCGCAGCGATCGACAAGAGAATACGGATGGACTTAAGCATAGCTACAAGCGAAAAGGTTTTCTCATAATCGATCCCTTCTTTCTGAGTATACCCTTTGGCCACAAGCCTCGCTTTGAAGGTCTCTACCCTTCCGTCCGGTCCTCTTTTCCTCTTGTACACCCACTTGCATCCAATGGGTTCTACCCCATTGGGTGGCTCGACCAACTCCCACACTTGATTATGATCCATCGAACCCATCTCGGCTTCCATTGCCATTTGCCACAACTCCGCATCTTTGTCTTGGATTGCCTCGTCGTACGTCCATGGGTCCGATTCATCACCGGGAACCAAATTTGAAGATTCTCCTATCCCCATGAATCTCTCGGGTTGCCTAGCAATCCTCCCACTATGACGGGGTTCCGGTTGTGAAGATGTGACGTGTGGTATTTCACTTTTAGGCTTCCGGTTGTTCATATAGTCTTCCTCCAAGAATTTAAAGTGTGTACTAATCACGGTCTTTTGATCCTTGGGACTATAGAACATACACCCTTTCGTTCCCGCAGGGTATCCTATAAACAGCCTTAATTCCGAACGTGGATCCAACTTACCGGCTTCCTTGTCTAGCATGTATGTCGGACAACCCCAAATCCGCAAATATCTTAGACTGGGCTTGCGCCTGGTCCACAATTCCATTGGTGTTTTAGGAACTGATTTGGATGGCACCAAGTTTAGAATGTAAGCCGCCGTTTCCAAGGCATTACCCCAAAACGACTTGGGTAAATACGAATAACTCATCATGGATCTGACCATTTCTAAAAGAGTCCGGTTTCTTCGTTCCGCCACACCATTCTATTGAGGGGTTCCCGGTGCGGTTAACTGGGATACGATCCCTTCGTCCGATAAGTAGTTCAAGAATTCATCGCTGAGGTATTCGCCTCCACGATCTGATCGTAGAAACTTTATACTCTTTTCCTTATGTTTCTCGGCTTCGGCCTTAAACTCCTTGAACTTATCAAAAGTTTCAGACTTATGCCTCATAAGGTAAATGTACCCATATCTCGAGTAATCGTCAATGAAGGTGACGAAATACTCACACCCTATTCTCGCTTTGATCGTTTTTGGACCACACACATCGGTATGAACGAGTTCTAACACTTCCGTGGCTCTATTCCCCTTGGCTCCAAATGCCCTCTTGGTCATCTTACCCTCTAAACAGGATTCACAAGTTGGAAACGGTTCGACTTGGAATGATTCCAAGGATCCGTCTTTCACCAATCTCTCTATCCGCTTTAGATTAATATGACCTAGTCTAAGATGCCATAGAAGTGTTTCGTTCATCTCCGAAGAATGCTTTCTTTTATTACTCGAAATGATCGACATGTTATTAGATTCATTATTTGAGTGGTGTGCACACTTAATCGTATAGAGATTGTTTACCAACGTTCCATGACAGATAACATCATTCTTAAAAGAAACAGTAACAACTTTATTAAAAGTAACTGAATATCCATCAAAAAACAACTTAGAAACTGAAATTAAATTCTTCCTAAAGTTCGGAACGTATAAAACATCTCTTATAATTAAAACTCTATCTTCAAAAGATAGGTGCACGGCTCCCACTGCTTCGGCTGCCACCCTCGTAGCATCGCCCAATGTGATGGTGATCTCATTCTTGCCAAGTCGCCGGGTTAGCTGGAACCCCTGAAGAGTGAAACAAATATGATCAGTTGCCCCGGTATCCACTACCCAAACGTGGGCAGCATACGCCGCAACATATGTTTCAACGACTAAAGCATGAGACTTACCTTTCTTTCCCGCCTTCTTAGGCTTAGAACAAGTTGCCCTCCAATGTCCCTTCTCACCACAATTGAAGCACTTACCCTTAGCAGCTTTCTTTCCACCTCCTTCTCCCTTTGCCTTGGGTTTCACAACGGTTGGATTTTCTTAGGTCTGGCCTTTCGTCCTCTTCCTCTTCTTCCCTCCCTTGGGACCCTAAGAGGAAGACGGATCGTTTTCCACCATAGCAACGGTTTGGTGATCTATTACAGTCTCTGCCGATACCAAAGCTTGCAAGAGCTCGGGCAAACTATTTGCCCGGTCATTCATTTGATAGTTCAACTGAAACTGCTCAAAGCTCTTCGGCAGAGAATGGAGAACGAAATCGACCTTAGTAGGGAGGTCAAATTCCGCACCAAGTACTTCCAACTTATTGAGATAACCCATCATCTCGATAACGTGATCCCTTACGGGCGTACCTTCCACCATCTTTAACGAAAGCATCTTTCGCATGGTGATTTGCCTAGCTGTACGGTTCTGATGTTTAAACATCGCTTCAAGATTGAGCATTATCTCAGAGGCGGTCTCCATGTGTTGGTGTTGGTGTTGCAACACATCTGACATTGAAGCCAGAATAGTACACCTAGCCATCTCATCGGAGTCTAACCAACTCTTATGCTCTTTCTTGACCGACTTGCTCGCATCTTCGGCAGGGTCTTGGGGCTTAGGAGTAGTAAGTACCCATTTATGGTGTTGAGCGGTTATGACAATATCAAGGTTACGTTTCCAATCAACATAGTTCTCACCAACAAGTTTGTTATCTTTAAGTATACTAAACAGTGGATTAAAAGGTTGCGGCATGATGAACTGAGAATAAAACATACATTCATATCAATATCTAGAAAAATACGAAATTATCACATAATTCGATCACATCAACTATATTAAAACCTTAAAACAATATAATCATCCATCAGCCAACATCTCGAAACAATTTAAATGTGCCACGAAGGGTGGTCTATACATTTAAACACATTCAAGAGGATCACAAACTTTAAAAGTTACAAATCCTTAATTCAAAATTAATAGTTGGCTCCCACTTTGACCACATAGAAATTGACAGGGACTCCGATGGGAGTAAGTTAATATCAATTTCCTATGCCTAAGTAGTAACCATAATTAAATACAGGATTATTATTTCACTTTGAGAGAGCCACTCGTGGTGAGGGTCAATACCGCCACTATTAATAATCCACAATCATCCTTTCGGAATTTATTCATGTGAAATCCGTTTTTTTGGCCGATCCGAGGGGGAAATGTATTCCAAAAGAACTTCACAAATAAATAAATTATGGAGGCCAAATTAATCCAATTTTAATATCCAGAATAAAATTGCGATTAAATAAACATACTTAGTAATTTTCGAAAGTAAGGTTTTTTCTTGGACAATTAAATTCATGCAAACACATATTAACAAATAATAATAAGTGCACGAAATAAAACATCCATCTAAACAAAATTAAACACATTGGAGCACTCAAATCCAATTATCACGGTTTAATTTCTTCACGTCTTGATGCGAAAAATCGTCCTTGTTGCTTTCCGTCGTTCGTCTCGACACGCTCCCACTCGAACAACAACACTTCATCAAAAACAGCATCGTTTGGGGTTCTGGACGATGTTTAAAATCACACCAAAAAAATGCAGAACTGGAAAAATTAAAAAAAAATTCCAAGGCCCGAGATACGGCGCGCGCCTCTCGGCCCACGGCAGCCGAGCGTCGGGCGCCGGGCAGCAGCCCTATGCGCATGCGCGCGCGCTACCCGTCGTGCACGGGTCGTGCGCCTCGCTCACCCCGTGCACCGAGTTTCACCGTTCGTTCTCATTTTTTTCACCCCATGCATGATTTTACGCCCATACATGCACCACGCATGCATGTGTCGTCCGGGTACGCCGTCTTTAATTCTTCGTTCTTCGTCACGATTCGGTTACAATTTATTTTTCAAAAAAAATAAATACTAGATCTAGACTAGTCTATTACAATGATCGAATCAAAATAAAAACAACTAATCTACTCGTGGATTTTCTCACGAGAAAAACGAATTCGATCGAATCGAATTAAAAACAATTAATTCATACGCGTGAAAAAAAATAACATTAAAACCATGACAATTGGATACCTGCAAAAAAGATCTAGCAATTCTACTATCCAATTTCAATTTAATGTTTAACAATTTAAATTCCAATTTAAAGATCAGAGCCCGAAACCGTGGCTCTGATACCAGTTGTTGGGAAAATAGGGGTGCCCGGAATCTATTTGGGATGAAATTTAAATACGAATTTAAATACAATTATTACTAGCATGAATTAATCCTAATTAATTCAAATAATAATTCCAACAACTAATTTAACATCATGCATATTGAATTAATTAACATATAATCTATGGCGGAATAAAGAAGATAATATGTGATTAACGTACCTCTCGTAGAACTTGGCCTTTGAATAAAATGGGACTAACACGTACGCGTTTTACCAACCCAAAAGCCTTCTCAAGTATTCCCTTTCGCCTTATTCGATCACCGGTGGGAGATGCTTTCGAATAATTTAAATAACTAAGGAAAAGGAAAAATATCTATGCTCTTGATTTTTCCAACACATGGAATTATGTACTTGGAGATGAAATATCATCCCCTATTTATAGAGGGGGCTCCCGGTTATTATTTCCCGCGTTTAAGATTATCAAGTCCATTAATTAATTAAGCTTCTGAATAGCTCTAAATTAATTAATATATTTTACCTTGGAGAAAAGACAGCTCAACATTATTATTCGTACGGAAGAAACTGATTCTTCACTTACAAGATTTGGTACGATAAACTTCTGAGCACACCAAGGGGACTAATCACACGAGCCGTACTTGCACGCGTTTCTCCGTATTAAATCTTAGCAACCGTCGTATGATTAATATTACTGCCCAAGACACAAAGTTCAAAGTCACAATGATTCTCACCAACATGAATCAAAGCAGTAACCATTAAGCACACACGGTCCTATTTAAGTGACGGAGATTAAGAAATCAACAACCACTGAGGTCTAATTCTTCACATTTCAGAACAGAATAATTTATCCTCGCTGTAGGTCCTCTTCAACACATACACATCGACCTTTCACGGTGGATTGTTCAATTCCACCTAGGTCGTGAAAATGTATGTTTAGTTACAAAGAAACAGTTAATGTTGTCTTCCGTGATCGGGTATCACCACATTAACTATAATGTAACTAGTACCATATATTGAACGGTTTGCAATAGAAATTCAACATTTAATCATAACTAAAGCAAATGTGATAAAAGAATTATTCTCATAAAACGAGTGTTTGATACACGAGTTATACAAAGTAAAAGCATACTTTCACGTATTACTCCAACAGTAGCAGGGAAACCCAGTGTCATAGAGATGGATGGGTTCTGTCCTGTATGAGATTGGGGAGGGGTAGGATTTTGAGAGGTAGAGGTTGTGGGGAGGGGCTGTTCTGCACCAGAAGAAGTAGGTGGAACTTCTGGTACAGAGGCTGGGATAGGATTTTGTGAGGAGAAGAGTGGAATGGGTTGATCTGCACCAGAGGTTGATGGCACCTCTGGTACAGGGGCTGAGGGAGAAGGATTTGTGGGGAGGGGGAGTTGTGAATAAGGGGGAGAGAGAGTTTGTGTAGGGATGGTGGAGAGAGTGTATTTAGGTGTATCAGGTAGGGTCTGCTCTGGTGCAGAGATGGGAACACCAGGAGCAGAAGATGGGTTTTGGGGAGGGTTTTCTGGGGGAGATGTAGAGGGGGTTAAAAGGTTTATGGGGTCAGAGGATGGGATAGGGGGGTTTACCTGCTCTGAAGCTGTGGCTTCCTCCATCAGATGAGAGACCTCCTCAATGGCCTGCTCCAAGGCATCTCCCAGGTCAGATCCAGAGTCTGACTCCTAAAAGATATCTCTCCTGGCCTGAGACTTCTTCTTCTTTAGAGGCTCAACCTCTTCTGATGGCTTATCCACCAGAAGTGTCTTCTTAGCCCTTCTGCTTGTTCTGGGCTTCTTTACAGAGGCTTTCTTGGCCTCTTCTGACCTCTTCCGCTTGGCTGCTCCTGCCTTCTTGGCAGCTTCCTCACTATCACCCTTCTTCTTCAAAACATCTAGAAGGGGAATCTGGTCCTCCTCTAAGAAACCTGAGAAAACTATGGTTGAAGAACCAGTAGCTTCAGCAGGCTTCTTCTTGCTCTTCTGCTGCTTCTGCCCCTTAGCAGGTGAGGGCACTGCTTGGAGAGGAGGGGCAGGGATGGCTTGCTCTCCATCAGAATCAGGATGGCCATGAAGAGGCCCATCCGTGAAGAATAGGATCTTGGAATTGTGAAAGCCCTTGCACCATGACTCCTTCCATTTCTTCTCTGGGAAGATGGAGTCCAATATCAGGGTAAGCTTTGTGCCAAGAGAAACGTTGGCATTGAAAAAGTACTGCAGCTCTCCTGGCAGACTGGGACACTCCTCCTTCTGCACCTTCAACTTGTTCTTCCTCAAAACTCCCCAGAAGAACTCGGCCCAATTGCACTTGGCGCCGTAAAAAATGGCCCTCATAACACAGAGCCTGCCTGTGAAGATGGCATTTGTGCTATGGCTTTCGCACATCAATACCTTCACCACAATATCGAAAAGTACCTTGTACTTTTGCCTCAAGTGCTTATCCAAAAAACCCTTGGTCAAATTCTAGCAAGAGTTTCTGGCAAAAAGCTTGAACGAATACAATGCTTCTCCTTCCTTGTACTTCAAAGGGTCCACACCTTCGGAAGAAAGATTTCCAAAAAGCCTGCAAAAGTGCTGCTTCGAGAAGACGACATCCTCCTTGTCAAGCTTGGAAGAGATGTGGTCATCATGGATCTTCATCCTGACCAAAAATTGGGCAGCGTACCCATCCAAAGTGCGCAAATCCTTGGGTACTTTGGAGTTCAACTCCTCCAACCCAGAGTTCCTCAACAATTCCAGAATCTCGAGCGCCGCTGGGTTCTTGGTGGAATAGAAGTCCATCACCATTTCTGACTTCAGTTTCTTGCAAACGTGCTCCGGATCGAAGTTGCATTTGGGTGCCATATCTGAGAGAGAGAGAGAGAGAACTTGCAGAGAGAGGTTAGGGATATAAGAGTAATGAAACGTGAAAAGACAGATTGAAGAAAAGTTTGATTTAAATAGGGCAAGACGCGTGGCTTGATCAATTAATAAAATGTGAACGCGTGTAAATGTAAAATTTAATCTAGGGAACAAAATCAAATTTTGAATTGATTGATATATTGCACTGTGTTAAATCTGACGGCCACGATTAAAAGGCAAGTTACAGATTTAATCTAGTGCGTGGGCATGGTCATTGGGACTGGGATCGAGGGGGTTTTGTGGCAGTCAAGAGAAAAAGCGAAATGATTGCCTAGTCCCTCTACCCTAGTCTTAAATACACCCTGAAGTTGAGACGTTTTGAGTGTATTTACTAATTTTGAAAGTGTGTCCTAATGATCAGAGGCCATAGAAGTAAAATATACCTTTCACCTGGTATTGTAACTAGATGATACCACGGTTAGTCTGGTGTTACATCGCATCTGATGGAAACTCATCTGGTTCTGGTCAGATTTGACTCTGGAATCTATCTCTGTACCTCATCTGGAGATGTAACTTCCCTGGTATATCTAACCTGAAGGCATGATAGTTTAAAAAACATAAATAATTATGTGACAAAATGAAACAAAGGATACTTCTCTGATGTTCCCCCTAAACCATATCTGTCTCTGGATCCAAAAGTCCTAACTCAAAAGCTAACTCTCTGAATCTGGCTTCAGCCAAAGGCTTAG
Organism: Ballota nigra; assembly: GCA_947034835.1. NCBI lineage: Eukaryota > Viridiplantae > Streptophyta > Magnoliopsida > Lamiales > Lamiaceae > Ballota > Ballota nigra. Next base: position 55,957,901 of record OX344726.1, read on the forward strand.
TCAGAATATCTGGTCTCTGCTTCTCTGTTGCAATCTTTTCCATCCTTATATCTCCCTTCTCAACATGGTCTCTTATAAAGTGATGCCTTATATCAACATGTTTGCATCTGGTATGAAGAACTGGATTCTGGGTGATTGCTATTGCACTATTGCTATCACAGAAGATTGGAATATCCTTAGCTCTAATCTGGTAGTCCCTTAACTGTTGACTAATCCAAAGTAGTTGTGAACAACAGCTGCCTGCAGCCATATACTCTGCTTTTGTTGTTGATGTAGCAACTGAAGTCTGCTTCTTAGAGAACCAAGATACCAACTTATTTCCCAAAAATTGGCATGTTCCACTTGTAGACTTCCTATCAATTCTGCACCCACCATAATCTGAATCTGAATAACCACTTAACTCTAGATTGTCATCTGCAGGATACCATAACCCTAATTTCACTGTCCTTTTAAGATACTTCAATATCTTCCTAGCTGCCTCAAAATGACTTCTCTTAGGATTAGCTTGAAATCTGGCACACACACCAACAACAAAGGTTATATCTGGTCTGCTTGCAGTCAAGTACAGAAGAGAACCAATAAGTGCTTTGTACTAAGTCTGGTCAACAGTCTCTCCAGACTCATTTGGATCCATGTTGAAATTTGTCATCATAGGGATCTTGGCTGCTTTGCTAGATCCCATTCCAAATTTCTCTAACATGTTTCTGATGTACTTAGCCTGATTGATGAAAATTCTCTTCTCTGTTTGCTTTACCTGCAGACCTAAGAAATAATTTATTTCACCCATCATAGACATCTCAAACTGGCTCTGCATAAGTTTACAAAACTTCTCACACAGCTTCTTGTTAGGGGATCCAAATATAATGTCATCAACATATATTTGGACCAGAAGGATGTCCTTTCCTTCTTCTTTCCTAAACAAGGTCCTATCAATCTTACCTTTAGTAAAACCATTGTCCAGAAGAAATTGAGAAAGAGTGTCATACTATGCTCTGGGTGCCTGCTTCAGCCCATAAAGAGCTTTCTTAAGATTAAACACCTTGTCACTTTGTTCAAAACCAGGAGGTTGTTCCACATACACTTCCTCAGTGAGAATCCCATTAAGAAAGACAGATTTCACATCCATCTGGAATACTTTGAACTTCATGTGAGCAGCATATGCTAAGAACAATCTGATGGCTTCTAGTCTGGCAACAGGAGCAAATGTCTCATCATAGTCTATTCCTTCAGACTGAGAGTAGCCCTGAGCCACTAGCCTTTCCTTGTTCCTATTAATGACATCATTCTCATCTTTCTTATTCTTTAAAACCCACTTAGTGACTATCACCTTTTGATGTTTTGGTCTGTCTACCAGCTCCCAAACATCCTGTCTGGTGAATTGATTCAACCCCTCTTGCATAGCAACAATCCAATTTGAATCTTTCAGTGCCTCCTTGATGTTCTTAGGCTCAATCAAGGACACATAGCAACTGAATAAGGCAGCTAAGTTTAGCTTTCTCCTAGTCTGGACACCCTTAGCTGGATCTCCAATTTTCAGGTCATTGGGGTGATCAACCAGGGTCCTCATTCCCGTGGCCTTACCTGATTGACCATCAGCTGCAGTACCTTGGTGATTATCACCAACTGCAGGTGAGCTCCCCCCTACAGGAGTTCCAACCTCTTCTGGTTCTGCTCCTTGTGAAGGCTTCTGCTTCAGAGAGCCAGAAGATGGGTCATCATCAGAATCTGAATCTGAGTCTGAGTCTAAAATCAAGAATAGGTGGATTGACCTTGATTACTCTGGGGGTAGTCTGATCCTGAGTCTCATCAGAAGACTTTAATTTCACCTTGCACTCAACAACAGATTCATAAAAAAAACATGGGGCGTTTCCTCCACACAAAGTGAATTCTTATTAAAAACTCTGAATGCTTTACTAGTGGTGGAATATCCTAAAAATATTCCATCTGCTACTTTAACATCAAAAGTTTTTAATTTTAATTTCCCATTGTCATGGATGAAACATTTGCAACCAAAAATGTGAAAATATGAAACAGATGGGGTTTTACCTTTCCATACCTCATATGGAGTTTTATTATATCTCTGGGCAATTAGGCATCTGTTCTGTGTATAACAGGCTGTGTTGATAGCTTCTGCCCAAAACCTTTGTGGTGTGTTGTACTCTGCTAGAAGAGTCCTTGCAGCTTCCTTAAGGGTTCTATTCCTCCTTTCTGCTACTCCATTCTGTTGGGGTGTTCTGGCAGCAGATGTCTCATGAAAAATCCCATGCTCTTTGCAGTACTCTGCAATGTGTGAATTCAGAAACTCTGTCCCTTTGTCAATTCTGATCCTGACTATGCTCTGGTTCTGCTCATTCTGAATTTGCTTGAAGAATTCTGGCAGCTTAGTGATAATTTTATTTTTCTTAAACAAGAACACAACCCAAGTGTATCTTGAAAAGTCATCTACTATCACCAGGGTGTACTTCCTTCCACTGAAACTAAGAGGAGAAACAAGTCCAAACAGGTCCATGTGAAGTAGTTTAAGTACTCTGGTTGTGGTTGTGCTCTGGACATCCTTAAAGGAGGTCTTGGGTTGTTTACCCTTCTGGCATGAACCACAAACCTGATCCTTCTTAAACACTTCATTAGGAAGACCTCGAATAAGACCTTTTCTAGCAATCTTGTTCAGTGTTTTGAAGTTAAGATGGCTCAATCTCTTGTGCCATAACCAGCTGTCTTCTGCAGATCCCTTTGCAACCACGCAAGCATTTCTTGGGCAACTGCTAAAATCTGCAAGATAAATGGTACCCTTCCTCAAGCCTATAAGCAAAACATCATCATAATCAGAAGAAAAGACAGTGCATGAATCACTAGAAAACTTCACTGAGTATCCCCTGTCACAAAATTGGGTTACAGAAAGCAGATTATGCTTGAGTCCTTCAACATAGTAGACTTTATCTACAGATACGCTATTAAAAGTCAACTTTTCAACACCTCTGGTGACTCCATAGTTGTTGTCACCAAACATCACTCTTGGCCCATTCATTGGCTTGAAATCCTGGAGATGATCTTTCTGGAATGTCATGTGCTTGGAACATCCACTATCAATGTACCACACATGTTTGCTTGAAAGTCCTTTCTCCAATGGGATCTTATCCTCCTGTAGAGAAATCAATTAGGTCCCCTACTAGAGCTGGGTCCTGATTGGTTAGTTGCAGGTTTTGTAGGAATCCAAAGATAAAGATCATCCCTTGCTGGATGAGGAGATCTTATCTTCCTTCCAAATCTATCTACCAGCACATGTCCTCTTACAATGACATATTGAGCTACTGGTCTGATCAGAACACCTTTCCTATAAACAGGTCTGGTGTATCTTTTCTCAAATCTGGCCTTTGGAATGACCTGCCTTAAAGACGTGGTCTTAAAGGTCTGGTTGTATGGGTACATCCTAGAAGAACCATCTCTGGTGTCATAGCTACCCAGATCAGTTGGTTTGCTATAGATGGATCTGGAATACCTCCTCTGGTTCTGAAAATTGGATCTATTCTGATGATAAGATTCCTTCTGAGTATTCCTATTCTGGAATCTTCTTTGAGCATAACCCCTTTGAGATCCCTGAATCTGATTGTGGTTCTCTGGTTCAGTATATCTCCTTTGATATCTCTTATTCTGATTAGGTTTCCTTCTAGAGTTTCCCTTTCGAGGTCCCCTAATTTGCTTAGGTTCCACTGTTTTAGGTTTCCTCTGAGGTTTCCTAATCTGGTTAGGCATCTGAACAGAACCATCAATCGTCATAGGTTCTCCTATCTGGCGTTTGTGCTCTAAGATTTCCTCTTCCAGTTCAGTGAACTCATTGGGAACTTCATCCAAATGGTCAGCAGAGTAATCATTAATCCGATTGAGATTTTTAACTACTCTGTAACCTTTTCCATTAGGATCTTTTTCATCCCAGATTTCTACCAATTCACCAGATCTTTCAGACAACTTGCCTTTATAGTAGATCTGGTTGTAATTCCAGAATATCCTAAATCACTCTTGTCATGCACTCTTTGAGAAGATCCTTGTATCAGGGATACAACAGTTGGAACTTCTCTGGTCTTGGATACTTCCATGATAGGTTGCTCAACTTGCTTACCCTTGAGCTCATTGAACTCTTCAGCTTGAGAGTTCTTCTCTTTCATGAGTTGGTCTACCAGAGTATCTCTTTCTTTTACCTTTTCTTGAAGTTCAGAGACTTCTTTAGAATGGTCTTTCATGAGTTCTCTAGAAGATTTGTGCTCATTAGATAGAGACTGAACTTCAGCTCTTAGCCTACCATTTTCTTTTTCAAGTTTTTGGCAAAGTTGGACACAATTTTGGAGATCTAATAGCATTTGCTGCATATCAGACTCTCTGGAAGCACCAGATGAATGAGATGATTCAGTATATTTGGAATTTGACAAGCATAAGGTGGGTTCATTTACCTCAGTGATGTCTGCCATAAGGCAAATATCATCATCTGCTTCTGCCAGTAGTGCTCTCTTGTCTGCATATCTCCTATCTCTCTTAAGTCTTTTCTCTTCTCTTTCCCTAGGAGTCAATTGAGGACAATCATAGCTGTAGTGACCAGGCTTGTTGCAGGTGTAACAGGTGTTGTCTCCTCTGGGACTGGGACTTGGATCTCTCCTCCTCTGGTTGTATTCTTTTCTGGCAGGACTACTCTCTCTCCTCTGGTAGTCAGATCTGCCAGAACTGCCATCCCTTATCTGGTAATCTGATCTCCCAGAGCTGCTTTCTCCTCTCTTCTCTAGAGTTCTGTATCTGGTCTCCCTAGAATCTTCAGATGTTATTTCCTATTCTGCAGCTTTGAAAGAAGTCTTTCTACCTCTGGTAGATTCCTTCCAATATTTTTTGTACCTGCCATATATAGAACTCATCTTATCGAGTTTATGGGTTAGAAGTGCTACCTGCTCTTTGAGACTCAAGTCATCTGCAGTAGACTCCTTTGGCTTATCATCTATCTTGATAGTTGAGGAAAATGCAACTCCTTTCTATCCAGAAGAGGAAACCTCTTCTGTTTGATCCTCCTCTTGAAGATCATACTCATAAGCTTTGAGATCAAAAAACAGGAGATGGTGATCCAGAGTGTTGAGATCTTTACTATCTTTAATCACAGTCACTTTGATTTTCCACCTACTGGTTAGTGAACGCAAAATTTTACTATTAATTTCCTTCTCTGAATAAGTCTTACCTAAGGTACTAGCCTTGTTCATGAGATTTGTAAGGCGCATATCCAGCTGGTCAATGGTCTAGTCTGGTTTCATTTTAAATGTGTCAAATGAGTGTTGAACAACTTGGAGTTTGTTGTCCTTAATCTTCTCTGTTCCTTCACAAAGCAAGGCGAGTTTATCCCACATCTCCTTGGCAGTGGCACAGGTTCTGACTTTTTCTATCACCTCCTTTGTTAGTGTGTTGATAATTTCAGTCCTTGCCACCTGATCCAGATTATATAACTTCCTTTCATCATTGTCAAGCTCATCTTTCTTCTTGAGGATCCTCTGCCTAGGAACTCTGTCCTCAACAGCTTTCTGGGCAGTTTCACTTGTTTCTTCTCTGGACTCTGACCTGCCACTATCAATAGGAGTCCAGTAAAATTGAATTGGGCCACTCTCTACCACATCTAACATGCGGTGATGGATAACTCCAAGACGATTACTCATCATGAAGCTCCAGTGGCTGTAATCCTCAAAGGAGATTCTGGTAACTTGCGGCTCTTATATGAAGATTTTGAAGACATTTTTACTCAATAAAAAATTCAACAAGAAATTTGATCAAGCAAAACAAAGAGCAATGGATCTGCCCGGTGACCACCAAAAAGCTTTACAAAGCAGTGGTCTTTGGACACACTGCTCTGATACCACTTGTTGGTCCCACTAAGTAGATTTATTTGCGGAAGCTTTAAAGATTATGTCTTTCACAAGATCTTTTATAAGAGCACTAAACAAATGAATTAAGACAGAATTTATGAAAGCTGTAAATGGACCAGATTTATAGTGGTTCGGACAACAAGTCCTACGTCCACCCTCCCTTTGATCAAAATGGGTCTCACTAACCAACCAACAAACCACTTACGTACTGGAATTGTGAAGTACCAGTTCCTTCATACAATCACTTTAGATCTACCTTCAATCTAAAGTCTACAGCCTTCAACCTTTTCTTAGAGATGAACAGGTTGAGATCCAACAACTCCTTTTAGAGTGTATATAAAATATGAGAGCAATAAGAGTGCTTAAGAGTGAATAAACAAGGCTTGGAATATGACTTCTTGCGCGTGAGAATCTAGAGCCTTTCTTTGAAACTGCACTCTTGTATTTATAGAGGTGTTTAGGTTTTAGCCGTTGGAGAGCTAATCTAATCAGATACTCTATTTAGGGAAACTTTCAATCAATCAATTTCCCTAATTGATTGATTGGGTTGGTGGGATCCTTGGATTGATTGATTTCAAAACTTTTCAATCCTAATCTTGTTGACTTGATTTAAATTACCAACGGTCAAGTTCTTCCAATGCCTAACTTTGATTCTCTCTAGAGAAGGCAGGACCAGGTACCAGGCAACCTCAATGTCTTCTGGTCTGGATCTGGTCAAGAACCAGAATACTCAGTAGAATTAAGAGAAAATTATGAGCATCTTTTGGTTCACCAGACTCATCTGGTCCGGACTCGTCTGGTCTGGGGAAGGTTCTCTGCCTCTGGTCAGTCTAATCTGGTGAAGCCTTCTGGTGGAGTCTTCTGGAGAAGTCCTTTGGTGAAGTCCTCTGGAAGGTCTTCTGGTGACTCTTCTGGTGAAGTCTTCTGGTCTGGCAGTTTCCCTAGACTAAGTCCTATTCTAGTTCATCATCTGGCTAACAGGTCCTGATGGTCCTATTACATTTTCTGGTTTGTTTTAACTCATCAAAACTAACAACTTTTATCCTAACACTGATGACTCCAACTCTTCATCAACATCTTCAACAACCATGACTTTCCTTTCTCCATATCTTTTGTCTCTTTTGGCTTGCCTTTCTTTCCTTTCTTTTGTGCTCAGTTGAGGATAATCATACTGAAAGTGCCCAACCTTCTTGCACTGACAGCATCATCATCCTTTTCTTCAGTAGACCCTCTAGGTTTTGATGATGACCCTTCATCTTTGGAGTAGTTCTTGTACTCCTTCTTTTTCTCCATCTTAGTGGAGATTTTCTCTCTTTCTCTTGTGTCTCTTTGAGGATAGCTTTTTCTTTTCCTGTTATCCCTGTAAAATCTTTTATATTTGCTAAATCGACTGTTAAGTTTTTCAAACCTTCTGGCCATTAGGCTCAGCTCCTCTTGCATCTCAGCTTTGCTTTGAGGTTTAGTTGCTTTTGTACTCTTCTGTGATTTTGGGGACTTGGGCTCAGTCTCCTTAGCTTTGAAGGCAACTCCCTTCTCAGCTGAGGTCTCATCTGGAGCCCTTTTCTTGTTAAGATCAAATTCATAAGCTTTTAACTCAGAAAATACCTGTTGCATAAACATGCTAGATAGGTCTTTGGTATTCTGTATCATTACAGAGTACACATCCCATCTTGAGGTCAGACCTCTCAGGATTTTTAAAGCAACTTCTCTTTTTGTATACACTTTACCAAGGGAGTTAATCTCATTCATAATATCAGTGAACCTCCCATCAAGTTGATCAATGGTCTCAATTGGCTCCATAAAACGAATCTGCATATAATTGTATAACATAAAACATAAAGGATATATAATACATATATAAATCCTTACAACAATTTGTACGCGGAATCCTCAACTATGGTACCCACGTAACGACTTTCTACCAACCCGCACCGATATGCAAGCGATGAATCTCGAGACGAATTTGCTAGGAAAATTCCGACTGGAGATTTTATGGAGAAATTATATTTCTTGTGTCTTTTCGGAATTCCCACAGAACACATATTTATAGGGATTAACTTGGCTTATTTTCTAAGCAAGATATCGGGCCTAGCCCGTAATATAATCTCTACAGATTATATTTCACTAGTTATGTTCCTACGAATAATATCTTTACCATATCTATTATTCTTGTATAATAATATTCAAAATATTATTATTGGGATTTCATATTTAATTAAATCTAATTTAATTAAATAATAATAATTAATTCTTAATATAATTATTATTATATTCTCCATAAATTAAATATTATATCAAATACAATATTTGATCAACCAACTATAATTGGTAAATTGCCATTACTTGTTGTGTGACCCATAGGCCCTCGTATATCGAGCGATTAGTCAAACTAACGGTCTTAATTGAACCCTAGACAATAAATCAGACATTCTCAATATACGAGGTACGTTGCAAGGAAATTTGCAACTACCTGTAATATGTAGGCTATTGTGATATCTTCCTTTCATTCACGAATACCCGATTAAGTCTTGAACATGATGAAGTGTCTATTCAAATAACTTAATCATATTATCTCCAATCACTAATTGATCAAGTATATCACACTTAGCCATAAAGTCTAAGTTGATGTGCGTCGGCTGACGACTTAGATCTAATTATGATGAGAAGACGAGTATTCTCTCTAAATCCACATTGAGGAATGAATCTTATTCTTGGCTCAACTACCACGTACATGCATTTCGTGATGAACCCAATCCATGCCATATCTACCCGTGGAAGGGTGTAAGCGTCGGTCATGGTTAAAGTTTATCACTCTACACATGTCGTGCGTATTGACCTTAAGTCAGAGAAGTATCACATCGTTCCCACTAACCGAGACACCCGTAGATACATTATGTGGAATTACATCAAACAGTTTCTCGGATGGGTATACCAATACCCTCTAAGGTATCTGTGCATCCATCATGAGATACCAGGTATCTCGTAGTAAGTGAGATCTTACTACACTCTCTAAGAGTTTGATGCAGATCGCACACTAATCTCAATTGCATCATCAATATCCCATTCTTGATGATCCTTGATCGGGGCTATTTGAGAATCATACTTAGGTCATCTGAGTTCTCACTCACTTAATGACAGTAGTGATTCATTGGAACACAAATAAGAATATATGCAAACAATCAAACATCATATTCAGATAAGTGTAATGTCATACATTTAATATTAAACCAATAATAATATTAATCCATATCTGAATATTATCTTAGTATTATGTCCTTTCGATGGATTGTCTCTAGGACACTAACACGTTCTAACGATCTCCCACTTGGACTAGAGCCAACCACCTACATGTCTAACCCCTAGACCATCAAATGTCTAGTGTGTAAATGAACTGTGAAAATGATTTGCAAGATTATCCTTTATGGGAAATATTTTAATTCCATTTCTCCTATCGATATGATCTCTCGGATCAAATGATAACGCCTCCGTAAATCTTATTTCTGTTATCAGATCTCGGTTCCTTTGCTCATGCAATCGCACCAATGTTGTCACAATACAATTCTATTTGACAACTGGCACTCGAAACTACCCCTAGTTCTCTCAAGAACCTTAAAATCCAGAAAGCCTCAAAGGCTTCTGATACAACAATGTACTTAGCTTCGATTGTTGAATTTGTGGTCAGATCTTGCTTGGAACTATTCCAACTTACCGCCTCATCATTGAGATTGAAAATATAATTTGACTGTGATTTGTAATCTTCACAGTCTGACTGGAAACTCGCATCAGCATAGCCCGTAACGACTAGCTCTGACTGCCTACCGTAGACAAGAACATGTTCTTTAGTACGCCTGAGGTACTTCATAATATTCTTGACAGCAATCCAGTGAGACTCACCTGGATTCTGCTAGTATGTACCAGTGATGTTGACAGCGTAGGCCACATCTGGCCTCATGCTAGTCATGGTGTGCATGATGGAACCCAACTGCAGATGCATATGGAACGTCCTTCATGTGCTCGACATCAGCTTCGCTAGAAGGACAATCCTTCTTCGACAACTTTATCCCATGATTTGCCGGTAGAGATCCTCTCTTAGAGTTCTCTATCGCAAAACGCTTCAACACCTTATCTACGTAGGTGGATTGTGACAGTCCTACCATCTTCTTGGATCTATCCCTATGGATGTTGAACCCTAAGATGTAGCATGCTTCACCAAGATCCTTCATTATGAAGGTCTTTGATAACCAATCTTTCATGGACTGCATTAGCGGGATGCTATTTCCTATAATCAATATGTCATCGACATATACGACTATAAAGACAATACTCTTCCTGCTTCGTTTACAATAAACACAAGGATCTTCCAAATTTCAGATGAAGTCAAAAGGATTTGACAGCTACATCAAATCGGATATTCCAACTCCTAGAAGTTTGCTTCAATCTATAAATGGATCGTTTAAACGTGCACACAAGATTAGATTTTGGCTTAGATATAAAACTCTCTGATTGAGTCACAAACACTTCCTTATCAATGTTACCATTGAGGAGAGCTGTTTTGACGTCCATCTACCAAAACTCATAATCACGGTGAGCTGCTATCGCAAGTAAAATTCGAATGTACTTGATCTTCACAACTGGCAAGAAGATCTCGTCATAGTCAATGCCTTCGCATTGACTATACCCTTTCGCCACCAACCTAGCCTTGTAGGTTGGTACCTTGCCGTTTGCATTGGTCTTCCGCTTGAAGACCCACTTGCAACCTATGGGTTTTACCCCCTTTGGCAATTCAATTAAGTCCTAAACTTAATTGGTGTACATCGAGTCCATCTCGGATTTCATGGCTTTATGCCACCTCTCTGAGTCAACATCTAATGTTGCTTTAGTATAAGTTCTAGGTTCGTCTTTATCCGAAATCTCCACGTCATTATGTTCCTCCATGAGGAAACCATAATACCCAGTGAGTGGATTACGAATTCTAGTCGACTTATGGAGTTGTGGTTGTGTAGGCTGTACATTCTGATCGTGAAAATTTTATGGTGCACAAAATAACCATTTTCACCTTTGGATTCCAACTTATCAGTTAGCATTTTCTTCACAACTGCGGAGCAACCCCACGTTCTAATGTGTAGAAAAGATGGGTTCTTGCCATGCCATAGCTCGTATGGAGTCTGCTCAACTGATTTGGACGGAATCTTATTCAGAATGTAGATTGAGGTTTGTAATGCATATCCCCATAAGAATGTTGGAAGAGAGAAAAAGCTCATCATGGACCTTACCATGTCTGACAAGGTTCGGTTTCTCCTTTCGGACACACTGTTCATATAAGGTGTTCCGGGAGAAGTCCATTGTGACTGGATCCCATTAAGCTTCAAGTAATCTACTTTGTATATTAAGAACATCATGTTCATAACTCAACAAATGCCCAGCAGTTTGAACTATTGTTGAACATGTTTATCTTAATAACAACCGTACTTGTTCTAGCCACTAAAACACCATGTGTTTTCTTCTCGGTTGCTAGAACCTTACAGTCCTTCTTCCAATGCCCCTTTCTATTGCAGTGGGGCACACATCCTTATCAACACACTCTTACTTTTGAACTCCACCTTCAGCCTTCTGGAAGTTGGGCTTGAAACCCTCTTGGCCTTACTCCTTCGCTTCTTCTCGCCTTTCGGCCCAAAAGAAGTAGAAGCACGTACCATGAGCATGGGCCTATTCCTTAGCAGTGGAAGACTCAAAAGTCTTAAGCATGCTATGAGGCTCCGGTATTTTCGCTTCCGTCTTCATATTAAATTTACTACGAAACTAGAATATGAATCGGGGAGCGATTTAAGGATAACACATGAGGTGAAGTCTTCCCTCCTTTCGCTAATCGACATTTGAAAAGATCTCTCATCACTTCATAAATCTCAAAACGAGATCTAGAATTAAAGAAATCCTTCAGACGCTTAAGCATCTAGAAGGGATCCATTTTCTCATGTTGCCTTTGCAATTCGAGAGTCATGCCGAGCAATCATAACATAGAGTCTGGGAAGCATCATCTGATGCTTCTTTTGAGCTGTAACGTCAAACGCTGCAGCCTCAACTAACCAGCCTCAAGGGGTAAAGGGATTATCGTGTCCAACACGTTCTTTATCTCTTCTTGCCTTAGCACCAAACGCACATTTTAGTGCCAGTCCAAAAAATTTGGCCCAACCAATTTGTTTTTTTCCAGAACATTTTTCAATGACAAGTTATTCATTTCAACAATTGTAGAGAAATAAATTAAAACGGGAATTAAACACAGAATTCCTATGATCAATATTCAGCAATCAAAATAAACATGGTCTTTTAACTTATTTTTACTCCATATTTTCACATACTCAACGACCTCATCGGAAGAGTACGCATTTATATCTAATATAAATTGTAATGGACTAGGATCCACATTCCTACTATTACAATGACTGTTTGGGCTGAACACTGCAACAACAGAATTGGTAGGTCTCTAAACCAATTGCCTCACGCAATTCCTAGTTGATTGAACCTAGTTCAATCGGATGTCACCTAATTCTTGTTTCCCTGCTTGGGCTGGTGAAACAGAATTAAGTTGGTTTACAACCATTAAGCGGCGATAAACATGTCCCTATAAAAGTCCTGTTAGATGTAGATCCAAGCAAAAGACTTGGGCCTTAAATACTCATTGGAACGAAATCTCCGGTTTACTTTTAATTATAATGGAAGACATCTTTCAATCTAAAGAAAAACCATATTTTAGTGAGGATCATTTTAAAGTCGGGGTATTAATTGCTTAATCGAGATCCAACATAATAACTACGTCACATTTGAGCAATTATTGGGCGTCACCTACCCAAACATGACATGTGCAGACAAACATATATTGGGCGCCGTCTACCCAAACATTTAATACGGTCCGACAAATATTGGGTGTCGCCTACCCAAAAAATTTAATGCGGGCTATATAACTAATAATGTAATATCGATTCATATAAGCAGTTATACAAGTGGAGAACAACTAATCAAGTTCTCATGCTTTATTTCAAAAATTAAATTTGCATAAATAAAGCATTTATTAAATATTTAGCACATAAAACAAATAAACATGCATAATATTTAATAAAACGTAAATCAAATAAACGTGCTTGACAATTAATTATTCGTAGGTAAAATATTGCTAAAATTAGAAATACCAACAAGCTCCAAGCTTTCGATCAATTTCTAAAGTCATTTTCAAAATTATTTTACCCAAAATATTACTCCCTCCGTCCCAGCATTATTCGCACTTTTACTGTTTTCTCGTGTTTTAGCGAGCGAGTTTTTTTATTAGTATTTAAAATGATAAAGTAATTTTTAAGTCATTTTATAATAGAGGAGAGATAGATCTATCAAACCCTACCTTAAAAGTTACTTTATCATTTCAAATACTAATAAACAACTCGCTCGCTAAAACACGAAAATAAAGCTAGTGTGCAAATAATGCTGGGACGGAGGGAGTATTTTATAACAAAATAATCAAAATTTTGGTCCAACTAAAATATGCCCTTAAAAAAATTTGTATTTGGTCCGACCAAATAATTCCATATTTAATTTGCACAAATTTCATAAAATTTGGTCTAACCAAACAGGCTCTTATTTTATTATTCAGAATTTCTTAAATTCTTCGAACCAAACAAAGTCTTATCCTTTTCCAAAATTTAATGCTGCCAAACAGGCCTTAAAATTAAAATCAGAATTTTTTTTGTTGTTGGGCTAATTCCAAATTCAAAAGATGGGCTATCAATTTTCAGGAATAGAAACTGCCATTGATGTGGCCTTTTCTACAGAACAAAATCGGCGTGAAAATAATTCTACCGTCAAGTTCGCCGCCTCACGCAATCGAACAGTCCGACAAGTTTCTTAGTGCCGACGCCCAGCGCCGTCAGTTCAGTTGCAGACCACCACCGATCGCCGAGCGTGATGCCCAGCCCCGCCCATCGCAACTCACTCCGCCACCCCTCGAACCACGGTGGTGCAACAATAACGGTTTGATTCCAGCGCCGCAAATGAGCAACAGCCGCCGCGGTCCGCCTCCAGCAACGAACGCCAGCACAAGCGGCGCTGCCCACATCCGACACACCCCATCAATTGCAAGACGATCCAATCGCCCGTTCCGAGATTGCAGCGGTCGGTTCCAAATACGTAGCCACTGATCCAAAAAAACACCCAGCATTTTTCGATTGGTCGAAGTGGGTCACTCGCCCAGTGAGGTTTTCAGTGATTCTTCTGATGGGCAAAGATATGCCAGAAAAGTTTCGTTGAATCCCAGATAAGGCGGAAGGCGGAGAAGGCGATACAATCCCTTCTTGTCGCCACTGCGTGAGTTGAAAGGAGAAGTTGAACAAGGGAACCCAGTTCCTTTTCTTTTTCCCCAATTTTTTTTTTTTAATTAAAATCAACTTAATTTCAAAAAGGGGTTTTCCACTAAACCATCCGTGTATTTTAATTAATTTCCCAGAAAATATTTACTTCACACGATTTTTATTGATTTAAAATTAAAACAGGACAAAAAATTGAAAAAACCTCAGCATAATTTTAATTCTCATAACTAATATTATGAAATATTCAATTCAGATTTATTCCAAATAAATCTGAACTTGGTTTTTGGGCAAAACACAATTGAATCGCACACAATATATTACTTACAAATTTACACAAAATTATGTATACAACCGAGCCTGAAGCTCTGATACCACTGTTGGATTTTAGAGGCACGAACACCATGTTCGGCGCAGCGAAAGATAACGATTCACCAACAATGAATCTGCATATAGTTGTATACAATAAAACATAAAGGATAAATAACACATATATAAATCCTTACAGCGATTTGTACGCAGAATCCTCAACTATGGTATCCACGTAACGACTTTCTACCAACCCGCACCGATATGCAAGCGTTGAATCTCGAGACGAATTTGCTAGGAAAATTCCGACTGGAGATTTTATGGAGAAATTATATTTCTTGTTGTTGTAAATAAGTGCATAAATTAAAGAGACATCATTTGTTGACCCAGTTCGTCGGGAAGACTACGTCTGGGGGCGACCCAAGCCAGGAGTTTCACTAATGATCTTGTGTATGAGAGTGATTACAATAATGAATACAATAATCTATTTATAAGAATAAAGCCCTAGTCTAAGATATAAAGCCCGTTGGGTTTCTTGGTCCATAAGTAATGTCCACATCAAATCTTTTAGATTTGGAATAATAAATCTTCTAGATTTACAACAATTCCCCCTGGACATTATGACAAAACATAAATGTCTTGCCATAAAAACTCCACATGCTAGGTATCGGCCAAATAATAAGTTAGGGAGGAATGTTATTGATCTTCTAGATCTAAATCTTCTAGATTTATTTCGGGGTTACCGCTCCCCCTGAAGACAACAACACTTTAAGTCTTTGTATCCCAATACCATGAACATACTTTTCAAAAGTAGACGTAGGTAACGACTTAGTAAACAGATCTGCTAGATTGTTACTAGATTGCACCTTTTGAATGGTAATCACGTTGCTCTTCTGGAGTTCGTATGGGTAGAAAAACTTAGGTGAAATATGTTTCATAAGGTTTTCCTTGACGTACCCATTACTCATTTGTGTGATGCAAGCACCGTTGTCTTCAAATATAATGGTGGGAGGTGTATCGCCTTTGGCGATACCACACGAGTCACCACTGTGTTTTACCAAGGACCTTAACCAAACACATTCTCGTGCAGCTTCAAATAAAGCTATTGTTGGTCCCGTTTTTTCATTCACAAACAAATACAATATGGGAAATTAGGAGAAATTTTTGTTTTAACACTGATGTTATGCAAGTCAGTAAAGCAATAAAGAACACAACAATGTAAAGTGGTTCGGAGGCTCAAGCTCCTACATCCACTGCCTGATTTAACAGGAAATCCACTACCCGGGATTCTTGTTTTTAACGTGCCAAGGTGCACTCACAACTGGACTCACACCCCTCCGCGGAGCTGCCTCTCGAACTGGTCTCACATCCCTCTTCACTCAGGGACTGCCTCTCCTCACCTCACTGCAACACCTAACACTATTCTGGAAAAGGTTTAGTTTGGTTTGGTTCTCTCCAACTAGGTGAGATTTTCCCTTACATGGTTTTAGCCTTTAAGCTAAGGTTGGGAAAATCTCTCTAAGCTTAGGATGTATATGATGAGCTCGAGTATACAAACTGGAACACTCAAATATGACTATGAAGAATTCAATGTCAGTGTTCTTGATGGAGATGGTGCACCCTTATAACTCCCTCTTGACTTGCACCACTCTCGCACCACCAGCTCTCTTTTAAATGAAGCTTGAGTTTGTATTTATAGTTTGGATTTGAATGTTACCGTTGGAGAAAGTAACATTCAAATCCAGACTATCTCTGGAGTGAAATTCTCCTTTTCAGTGAAGTATGGCCTTGTCAGCTTTTGTCAGATTCGCTGCCTTGACTTGATTGGTCCACGTGGACTGAGTCCAATGACTCTTTTCTTCAGGGTACTTGATCAGGGTAGTCCTGACTTCAGGCGACTTGTCTTCAGCTGACTTGTAATCCTCTCAGAATACCTTTCTTAAGTAGACTTGAAGTCCTCTTAGGAACCATCATTGGACTTTAAGTCTTCTTAGTGGACTTCCTTCAGTAGACTAGAAGTCCACTAAGGGGAGTTGACATAAGGCAAATTGTCAAGCTTCCCAGCCTCAGTAGCCTGACTCCTTCAGGTCCTACTAGGCACAGCACTGATCCTCTTGATCATGCTCTTCACTGAGTAGTCCACTGACCAGTTTAGAAAGTTAGGTTTATACTCAGTGGGACTTCCTTCAGGCTTCTCTTCAGGTTCAGGTCTTCTGATATGGCTTCAGTCTGTTCTCTTTTTGATGTTATTTTGACTTCCTCAGGCTGTGTCAGTGAGTTCCCCCTCACTGAGTTCCTCTCAGTAGAGTTCCCCCTCAGCTGAGTTCCTCTCAGTAGGGTTCCCCCTCAGCTGAGTTCTTCCTCCACTGATAACCTGTTCTCCTGAGAAACAACCTAGCCTGACCTGAAACTAAAAGATACTATCCTGACTGCTTTCAAACCTATTACATGTTGTTTTGGAAAATCATCAAAACTAATATATCCCAACAATTTCCCCCTTTTTGATGATTCCAAAACTTCTAACAAAAAGATTTTCTATTACAAGAATGAGGTCAGAGCACATGTAATAGTTTGAAACATGCAAAAATTCCCATAGTTTAAAAACATTTAAGATCTGCTCGGTTGACCAATTTTCTTAACAAAACTAGATCAGTGGTCATGTGAACAACCTGCTCTGATACCAATTGTTGGTCCCGTTTTTTCATTCACAAACAAATACAATATGGGAAATTAGGAGAAATTTTTGTTTTAACACTAATGTTATGCAAGTCAGTAAAGCAATAAAGAACACAACAATGTAAAGTGGTTCGGAGGCTCAAGCTCCTATATCCACTGCCTGATTTAACAGGAAATCCACTACCCGGGATTCTTGTTTTTAACGTGCCAAGGTGCACTCACAACTGGACTCACACCCCTCCGCGGAGCTGCCTCTCGAACTGGCCTCACATCCCTCTTCACTCAGGGACTGCCTCTCCTCACCTCACTGCAACACCTAACACTATTCTGGAAAGGGTTTAGTTTGGTTTGGTTCTCTCCAACTAGGTGAGATTTTCCCTTACATGGTTTTAGCCTTTAAGCTAAGGTTGGGAAAATCTCTCTAAGCTTAGGATGTATATGATGAGCTCGAGTATACAAACTGGAACACTCAAATATGACTATGAAGAATTCAATGTCAGTGTTCTTGATGGAGATGGTGCACCCTTATAACTCCCTCTTGACTTGCACCACTCTCGCACCACCAACTCTCTTTTAAATGAAGCTTGAGTTTGTATTTATAGTTTGGATTTGAATGTTACCGTTGGAGAAAGTAACATTCAAATCCAGACTATCTCTGGAGTGAAATTCTCCTTTTCAGTGAAGTATGGCCTTGTCAGCTTTTGTCAGATTCGCTGCCTTGACTTGATTGGTCCACGTGGACTGAGTCCAACGGCTCTTTTCTTCAGGGTACTTGATCAGGGTAGTCCTGACTTCAGGCGACTTGTCTTCAGCTGACTTGTAATCCTCTCAGGATACCTTTCTTCAGTAGACTTGAAGTCCTCTTAGGAACCATCATTGGACTTTAAGTCTTCTTAGTGGACTTCCTTCAGTAGACTTGAAGTCCACTCAGGGGAGTTGACATAAGGCAAATTATCAAGCTTCCCAGCCTCAGTAGCCTGACTCCTTCAGGTCCTACTAGGCACAGCACTGATCCTCTTGATCATGCTCTTCACTGAGTAGTCCACTGACCAGCTTAGAAAGTTAGGTTTATACTCAGTGGGACTTCCTTCAGGCTTCTCTTCAGGTTCAGGTCTTCTGACATGGCTTCAGTCTGTTCTCTTTTTGATGTTATTTTGACTTCCTCAGGCTGTGTCAGTGAGTTCCCCCTCACTGAGTTCCTCTCAGTAGAGTTCCCCCTCAGCTGAGTTCCTCTCAGTAGGGTTCCCCCTCAGCTGAGTTCTTCCTCTACTGATAACCTGTTCTCCTGAGAAACAACCTAGCCTGACCTGAAACTAAAAGATATTATCCTGACTGCTTTCAAACCTATTACATGTTGTTTTGGAAAATCATCAAAACTAATATATCCCAACAGCTATGATCTCTGAGTGGTTTGAATATGTGGTAACCATGGATTGTTTAACCGATCTCCATGAGATCGCGGTACCACCACAGAGAAAAACGTAACCTGTCTGGGATATGGCGTTGTGGGGATCAGACAAATAGCCAGCATCCGCATAACCTACTAAGGTTTTGTCTTGGTTCTTACGATAAAACAGTCCAAGATCTTGAGCCCTTAGAGGTATCGTAGAACATGCTTAACACCATTCCAATGTCTCCTTGTAGAAGAAGCACTATATCTCGCAAGCAAATTGACAGCAAATGCAATGTCCGGCCGAGTGCAATTTGCGAGATAGAGCAAAGCTCCAACAACGCTAAGATAAGGAACTTCTGGCCCCAGAATTTCTTCTGAATCTTCTCTTGGTCTAAATGGGTCCTTATCCACTTCGAGGGATCAAACAACCATAGGGGTGCTAAGTGGATGAGATTTATCCATGTGAAATCTCTCCAATACCTTTTTTACGTAGGTCGACTTATGAATAAGGATTCCTTCTGGGAGGTGCTCGATCTGCAAGCCGAGACAGTACTTGGTCTTACCCAAGGACTTCATTTCGAATTCAGCTTTCAAAATTGAACTGGCTTCTTCAATCTCTTTGCATGTTCCGATTATGTTTAGGTCATCAACATAGACGGATATGATGCAAAAACCATCTTGCGATTTCTTCGTGAATACGCATGGGAAAGCTTTATCGAATGTGTATCCTTTCTTCTGAAGGAATTCACTAAGTCGGTTGTACCACATGAGGCCCGATTGCTTCAGGCCATACAACAACTTTTGCAGTTGTATGCTATACATACTGCGGTTTTTACCATCCCTCATTTGAGGAATGTTAAATCCGTCAGGGATTTTTATGTAAATGTCGGCATCCAGTGATCCGTATAAGTACGCGGTTACTACGTCCATTAATCTCATTTGGAGATTCATTTTAACTGCCAAAGATATCAAGTAGCGGAACGTTATTGAGTCCATGACGGGAGAATATGTTTGATCAAAATCAATCCCGGGTCTTGCGAAAACCCTTGTGCTACAAGCCTCGCTTTATACCTCTCCACAGTATTGTTCTCATATCGTTTTCGTACAAATACCCATTTATATCCTATTGGGATAGTGCACGCGGGTGTACGAACGATACAACCAAATACTTATCTTTTGTTAAGCGATGTGAGCTCTGCATCAATTGCCTCTTTCCATTTAACCCAATCGGAGCGCTTTCGGCACTCGACGATTGTTTTGGATTATGGATCTAGATCATTTATAATAGAAAGGGCAATATACGCTGCAAATGTGTCATCGATGACAGTAATATTTCTATTGTATATTTCTCCCGTATTTGTGAAGTTCACAGAGACTTCAATGTTTACGTCAACCAGACCTTTCTCATTTCCCATTGTATCTGGGTCTGGTCGTTCCACGGTCCTAGTGCAAGGAATATTTTGTGCACGTGCTTCATCACTAGGACACTCGTCTCCTAGAGACTTGGGGTTATCAAGACGGGTCTCTTCTAGAGATTTTACATTCGACTGACCAGTTTTGCTAGCCTTTTGTTTAAGTGTGTTACTATCTCTTGAGGGTCCCTTACGCTTTTGGCGTGTGGGGGCATGAGTACTCGTTTTGCTTGGGACCTCAACCATTTGGGGAGCATTTACTGCAGGTATATGCGATTTAGTTACACCTCTATGGTCAGTGAACGCGTCTGGCAGATTATTTGCTAAGTTTTGCAAGTTAATGATCTTCTGAACTTCTAGTTCAGATTGATTAGTGCGCAGATCTAGATACTGAAGATTACTTACGTTCCACGTAAGCTCCCGACATTCATTCAATTTTGAATTCGGATATCCCCCTAATTCCGGGAAGTAATCTTCATCGAACGTGCAATCAGCGAACCGGGCCATTAATTGATCCCCGGACAAAGGCTCGAGGTATTTCACGATGGATGGAGAGTTAAATCCGACGTAAATATTAAGTTTCCTTTGTGGGCCCATAGAGGTTCGCTTTGGTATTGTTATTGGAACGTATACTGCACATCCGAAAATACGCAGATGGGAAATGCTAGGTTATTTCCCATACACTAACTGTAGGGGGGAATGATCATTATATGCAGTTGGACGGATTTGGATTAAGTGCGATGCATGTAGGACTGCATGTCCCCAACATGAAGTGGGTAGTTTGGAGTTCATAAGCAATGGTCTCGCGATAAGTTTGATACGTTTTATTAGCGCCTCAGCAAGACCTTTTTGGGTATGGACGTAGGGGACCGAATGCTCCACTTTAATTCCCAGGGCCATATAGTAATCTGTAAAGGCTTTCGAGCTAAACTCAGCTGCATTATCCATGCGAATCGATTTGATTGGATAATCTGGGAATTGAGCTCTAAGCTCGATAGTGTTCACAATGAGCTTCGCAAAAGCTTGATTGCGGGTGGACAGCAAACATGCAAATGTCCACCTAGTGGAGGCATCAATAAGGATCATGAAATAACAAAACGATCCTGATGCTGGGTGAATCGGTCCGCACATGTCTCCTTGAATTCGCTCAAGGAAAATCGGAAACTCTAGTCCAACCTTAGTGCGCGACGGGCGTACTATTAACTTACCCTTAGAACATGCATCACAAATATATTCATCAACATGAGGGATTCTATTATTCGAAATATTATGACCAGTTGAATTAGATAGAATCCTACGTATCATTATTTGTCCCGGATGACCTAACCGCTGATGCTATAATTTAAAGGAATTTGGGTCATGGAATTTCATACTCATCGCTAGATGGGAACTAGACGGCCGGATGTAGGAATAGTACAAACCGGAGGAGAAGGAAGGAAGTTTTTCCATAACTTGTTTACGGTTACCTCGAGTAATAGTCATCAAAAGGTATTCGTTATCGTTCTCGGTTTTAGTTTCAATATGATACCCGTTTATCCTAATGTCCCTAAAATTGAGTAGGGTACGCTTAGATTGTGAAAACAATAAAGCATTATCAATTATGAGTTCGGTACCCATGGGGAGGACAATGGAAGCTCTCCCGGAGCCCACTATCAACATACTATCATTGGTTATTGTAGTTATATTCCCCTTACGTTCTATCAGGTTATGAAAATACTTCCTATCTTTTAGGATCGTATGTGTGGTGGCGCTATCAACCAAATATAAATCACTATGGGCGTCCATCATGCAAGAGGAAATAGTCCAAACCTAGTACCTGATTTGTTTACAAGCCATAAATGAGAACAGGAATATCCAAATAAATACATGGACAACTATTAAGATAAACACATCAAAGCTAAAACTGATAAATTCATTCATAAAATATCCGAAAGAAAGGATCCAAAAACATAACGTGAAATTGTTTAATTCAGAAAACAAAATACTAGAATTAATTAAATATGCAAATCTACTCGTTGTCTCCTCAATTTCGAGCTACAGGCTCAAGAGATCATTGTTGTCTCGATCAAATTCTGCTTCAGGTAGGTTGTCGTCTTCAGGTTCATAAACGGGAGCCTTCCCCTTGTCGTCCTTCTGCATCATTAAGTTAGCCTCGACCAAGTGTTTGGGAGTATGACACGTACGTGACCAATGGCCTTTGCATCCGCATCTGAAGCAGAACTGCTCAATCATGCTTTGAGAGCTAGGTTTTTATGGAGTGAAAAACCGAGTTTTGTGACCACCGAATGAACTATAACGTCGGCCATTAGTCCAGAACTTCTTACTCACTCTCCCCCTTCCACGGTTGCGACTAAACGAGGGTTTGGCCCTATACTGCTACTGGAGTACAAGGTTGCTAGCGTGGAGCTTTGATACAGAGTTCTGGATCAGGTTGGTTATAATACGTTGTAATGCAGAGTTGTACTCCGTTATCGACTTTAGATCTTGATAACGGATGTTCAACCACTCGTATTGTGATGGAGGGAGGAGTATATAATCTTGTTGTTGGAAACGTTCCTTCATGGATTTCCACAACATTCCGGGGTCTTTTTGTGTGATATATTGAAATTTCAGACTTTCATTCATGCAGTTCCTAAGGAAAATCAACACTTTCGCCTTCTGGGTGATGGTAGATTTTGAACCTTCCATGATGGTTTCGCTCAACCTATTTGATGTTAGATAGAATTCTACATCTAGCATCTATGTCGGGTAGTTGCTACCATCGAGAGCAAGCTCATCGAATTCTTTCATAGTGATGTCAGACATAATTCACTATAATTAATTAAAAGCGACATGGTAAGGGGGATGACAAAATTCATTGACAACGAGGGAAAAAACAAAGATTCATTTAATTATTCTAAAGCACATAGATGCACGTATTGGGTGCCATCTACCCAAAACATAGATTTACGGTCCGACAAATACCGGGCGCCGCCTACCCGGGCATAATATGCAGACTATAAAGAAATAAACTATGTGCGGAAATAGTAATGCACGTAGGATAATTAAATCACATAAACATGCATAAATAAGTAAGGGAGATAATCACATGAAAATAATTTCTAGAAAATATACGATTTAATAGACAGAAGAAATAATAATAAGAATAATTATTTCATGTATATTAACGCAATTTAAGGAAATATTTTCAGGATAAAAAATAAATTAAACACGGATTTTATGATATCAAGAACACAAACGAAAAAGGATTAAGAGATCACAAGAATCCGAGGAAAAATATCGCGCGAGTCGTGCACGGGGGATGGGGGGGGCATCACACGTAGGGCGGCCGCTTAAGGGCGCGCGAGGGCGACGGGCGCATGCGGCGACGGGAGCGGGCGAGCTCGACGACGGGCGAGTGGGCGTGGGCGTGCGCGGCAGGCGGGCTCGAGTGCGCGCGGTGATGGGCGCGGGCGTGCGCGGCAGGCGGGCGCGACGTGCGAGCGGATGCGCGCGGCGCTGGGGCGAGACGGGCATGGGCGCATGCGGCGACGGGCACGGGCGTGCGCGGCGACTGGCGCGACATGTGCGCGGGTGCACGCGGCGCTAGGCGTGCGACGGGCGTGCACCATACGGAGTTGGGCGCGCGCAGGGCATGCACCGTGCGACGCTTGGCGCACGAGGGGCGCTGCCCTTGTGTGGCGGACGGCAGTGGTCGTACGCCTTCGGGACGTCGGCCGTTGCTCGTCAATTCAATACTCAATTGTTGGTCCCGGTACAAGACTGATGAATACGTGTATGAGGGGGGGGAATACACGTATACCAATTTTCCAACTTAAAACCTTGCTGAGTCCCCTTTTGTAATACCCTGACCCAAAAATTATAAGAAATAATTACGTGATTAAATGTTTCATGTATTTTTTATGAGCAATATATGTTTTCAAGTTCACTTTCAGGTAACGGACGAGCATTCTGAGCCAGGAGCACTCCTAGCACTTAAGAATAAAATTTTAAGGTTAAAAGATATTCTTTTTCTAGATAGGAGAAAATACGAGGCCTTAAAATTAAAGAGCGTTTTTCAAACGGAAGTTTTGCGCGTAAAAAAAATTATAGTAACAAATGACGGCGATGAAAATCTTATCATGTCTGAAATTTTACGATATCCAAAAATAGCCAAACGAAGCACTTAAAATAAATACGAGAAAACTAACACATATGAAATAATTAATACGATGTATAAATACGATCGTTTAAAATAACCAATATTTATGATATTTTTCGTATCTTTAAAATACGACTCCTTCATGATTAAATAATACGGTTTACATGAAATGTGTGTAGTAAATACAAGTGGTAATTAAAATATAGTGTAAATAGTTAAAATATTTAAGAATTTTCTTTTAAAATTAATCCTAAAGTAATTACCTTTTTACTTGGTCAACATTTAACCACCTACATCAACTTCTACCCTCATTCTCAGCCGCTTTAATCATCTATAAGAGTATACGTTCACCAGTTCATTAGCACACGAAAACAAGAAAAGAAAAAAAAAAAGAAGCCATGACAGCATTTCATTCCCCCTCCACCGTCCTCTTCTCCTTCTCTCGGCACTCTTGCTCCTTCCTCCATTAATGTCCTTCAAACCCTTATACAAAGCAAGAAACCTTCATCCATAATTCTAGGACTCAAATCAATTGTGTTTCATCAAGAAATTTCGCCCAAAACTCCATCTAAGAAGGAAACTACAAAGGTTATCATTGTGTTCATCCCTATGTGTTTAATTGCTAAATTCTTTGTTTCGGTTTTTCATGTTTCATTGCTCAGAAAATTATGAAATTAATTGTGATTGATTAATTATAAGTAAATTAGAACTCATCCAAAGTTTGTGGTGTTTTGACTTAAGACGAAGGAGATATGACCCTTGAAAGTCGATGCGTTTTTCCGATCGATTCTGTGAATGAATAAATTGTTAATTTCTGATCTTATATTTATAATCATGAAAATCGTATGAAATTTTTACTGAA
Source organism: Ballota nigra (assembly GCA_947034835.1). Taxonomy (NCBI): domain Eukaryota; kingdom Viridiplantae; phylum Streptophyta; class Magnoliopsida; order Lamiales; family Lamiaceae; genus Ballota; species Ballota nigra. The sequence continues at coordinate 55,982,927 of OX344726.1, forward strand.
TGACCTATTGATAGTAAACTACAGACTGTATAAATTTCATGGTTATCAGAATTAAATCATAAGAGAAATAAAATCTTAAAGTTGTCCTACCTAGAATCGATTGAAACTATAATACCCCTATTCACGGACCCAATTCCCATACTTATACTATACAGAAAATTATGAAATTTGTTATTCATATTCTAATTGAAGTATACTGTATCTTGTTAAAATTTGATGATTTTTAGAGTTGATCCCTAAGAGAAATCGATTTTTAAACTTCATGTATCCAGAATGAACCCTTGTGATGTTTTGCCTTCAAAAACATGTTTACTTAATCCTTTTTCGAGAAGTAAGAATTGGATGTTGTAGAGTACTTGTAATAGAGTCACCATGCCGAAATTTACAATTTTTAGAACTCCCTAAATGTGTTTTTCTATATTTGTTTAGACTTGACAGAAACATGAGTAATCTGTGATACTGTTTATAAATATTCAAAAGTGATCGACTTAGCTACTTTGAGCCCATTATCCCCGACTTATAACGATGATAAAATCAAACTAAAAATATGATGTTAAACCTGGAATGGAGTAGTTTATGCCTGCAAAAAATTGGTATCTATAGGTCTTATATCTTAGGAGAAATGGATGTCCGAAAATGAGATAAAATGCAATAATCCAATGTCCTTGTTTCATAAAAACGAAAATATAACTTTTTACAGAATCTTTTAAGTTTACAAAAGGTCATATTCATGTTTTATATGTATTTATATGTTACCATGTCGAAATTTATAATTTTAAGAAGTGTCTAAATAATTATAAACAATTTCGACGTTTCTAGGTTTTATTTTACTATTTTCGATAGGATTCATGTTTAGGTATATCTTTCTTGAAAAATCACAACATAATCTTACTATATGCATGTTTAGCTGATATTCTGGAAGTCCCCATGTTTTTATTAAAGGGTTTAAATAATTTTAACGAAATGGTTAGAGTATATGAAAGTTAAAGGACTGAAATTGAAAGGTTTTGGAAAAACCTAATTCGAACAGGCTGTTTGAGTCCAAAAACAATATCATGTAGGCTGTTACATATTTGTATGCACAATTATGTTAATTATCTTCATGCTTTAGTAATTATCTCAAAACATTTTTAAGTTAAATTGTTTAATCGATCTTTTGCGAATAAATTATTCTAATGAATTATTGTGGATTAATTGAATGTGTGATGTTGTCATTTTCATATTTAAATACAAACATGCTAATTATGTGTTTTGATTGAATACTTGTTTTATTTGCAAACATGCTAAGACTTATAAAAGTATAAGTAATTTATCGTCAAAATAATATTTACTCTCTAAAGAACCATTAAAAGAATAAAGTTTATTGCCCTCGTTAAACTTGTTAAACTTCGTTATCAGCTGCCTATATTTATAAGTTTTGAAAGAAGTAAAAGTTTTTATAAAAAGACTTTGGACTAAAAGGCGAACTAAAAACCTTAATAGTTTAACCGAACGATAGAACGCTTATAAAAATTAATATGTGTTACCAAAAGCAACTTATATGAATATTAAATAAAGAGAGATTGATCACTAAAGATGTAAGAAAACCGTGCTAGGTGAAGTGTTGCCCAAGCCAAAGCTCGGACGTGCTTACTTGTCCTAAGTTCGATAACTATTTCAAGAAGTTTGTAGCTTTTCTTTAAAAAGTTAAAGAGGTGGGTGACACTATCTGTATTAGCCGATAGTGTTATATGGATTGTTGGTATATTTCTGAAGTAAACTAATCAAATATATATCTCGAACAAGTTACACTAATATAAGATTTATAAGAAGCCTCTTCCAAGGGGACAATACTGCCTTAGCGTACTCCAAAGTGTACGACTAACGTAAGTTGTCTAGCACGAGCATAAAACCATCCAAGGGGGCAATACTGCCTTAGCGTACTCCAAAGTGTACGACTAACGTAAGTTGCCTAGTACGGAATTTCAAGCAAGATGTTAAAAGACACATAAATCAAACCTTAATACTTAAACCGGGTTGGGGTAATATTTTTCAACTATTTCAGGATCATGCCAATCTGTGTAAGAGCATACAGGTTATCCACTGAGATTTTTTATCTCACACCCCAAAATCAATTCTTTTTAGGTTATGAAGAAGAGGGGTTGGAGCTGCAGTAATGACACCGAGTTTCCCAATATAATATGATGCTATATATATATATATATATATATATATATATATATATAAACCTACCTAATTATGCTTAGCTAAACATGACAATGCTTTTATTTTATTATTATGATGCCGAGTAACAAACACTTTAAAGATTACTCGATGAATATTGTATGCAACTTATATTCCTATCTACAGCACACTGTATTATAATAAGACTTGTTTTATATATGTTATGTTTATTCGAAAACTTCCGCTGCAAAAATATTTCATATACATTTATCCTTATTAAAAAAAAAAATTAAGCTCAGATTTTCGGTTACTAAGTGGCGACCCGAGTTCGGAGTGTTTAAAGCCACAAGGGTATTCATTCCGGAAATGGGGCGTTACACCTTTACTCAGAGTGATAAAGAACTGAGAGCTGATAATCTCCCCATTGACTACACTTAGTGCGGGTCAGTTGACTGACTATCAATTCGAGTTCAGTGCGAAAATGCGTGAGCCCTGATAGTTTAAAGTCTTATTTTAGTTTGCTTTCTGAAAACTTGATTACTCAACTCTGAAGTAGTGATTAGTAGGGCAGTGCTCTAGTTTGATGATCAGGCTGATTGATTCATCTTGATAAAATCAAATGCTATGAATGAACAAGTAATATGACAAGTAAGTACAATATCAAAGCAGTAAGAACACAGGAAGTTTTACGTGGTTCAGAGACTCAAGCTCCTACGTCCACGGCCTGATTTAACAGGAAATCCACTTAAGGGATTCTTGTTTTTAACGTGCCAAGGTGCACCAAGATCAGCTACCTCACTGACCTATACAAACTCCTTACTAACTCACTAACAACTTACTTCCAACAAACCTTATTGGTCCCACTAGATTGATAAATTGCGGAAGCTTTAAAGGAAATATCTTTAGCAAAGTTCTTTTCACAAGAGCACAATAAATAAGCAAGAAAGTAAATACAGAAAACAGTAAATAAGACCGGATGTATAGTGGTTCGGATCTGAATATCCTACGTCCACTCTCCCTTGATCAAAGGGGTCTCACTATCCAACCAACAACCAACTTACTTACTGGAATTGTAAAGTACCAGTTCCTTCTTACAAACCCTTTAGATCTAACTTGATCTAAAGCCTTCAACCTTCTCTTAAAGATGAACAGGTTGAGATCCAACAACTCCTTAGGAGTAAATATGAAAGTATGAGCAGAATAAGAGTGTTATATGCTTGATAATCAAGAGCTTGGAATATGACTTCGTGCGCATAGGATTCAAGAGCTTTTCTTGAGTCTGCACTCTTGTATTTATAGAGGTGATTAGGATATAGCCGTTGGAGAGCTAATCCAACCAGATCCTCTATTTAAGGAAGGTTCAATCAATCAATTCCCTAATTGATTGATTGGGTTGGTGAGATCCTTGGATTGATTGACTTAAAAAACTTTCCAATCCTGATCTTGTTGACTTGATTTGAATCACCAACGGTCAAGTGCTTCCAATGCCTAACTCTGATTCTCTCCAGAGAAGGCAAGACCAGACACCAGGCAACCTTGATGTCTTCTGGTCCTGATCTGGTTAAGAAACAGAATGCTCATTAGAACCAGGAGATGATTCTGAGCATCTTTTGTTTCACCAGACTCGTCTTGTCCGGACTCGTCTGATCTGCGGAAGGTTCTCTGCCTCTGGTCAGTAGGAAGACTGGTGAAGTCCCCTGGTGGAGTCCTCTGGTGAAGTCCTCTGGTGGGTCTTCTGGTGACTCTTCTGGTGAGGTCTTCTGGTCTGGCAGTTCCCCCTAGACTAAGTCCTAATCTAGTTCATCATCTGGCTAACAGGTCCAGATGGTCCTATTACATCTTCTGGTTTGTTTTAACTCATCAAAACTATACAACATTTGTCCTAACAATTTCCCCCTTTTTGATGGAGTTAAAACATTACCAGAACTGATCAAATAAAAGTACTTAAGCATAAAAGTAATAAAAGGATAAGACCTTAGAATAGATCTTATCAGGCAAAAAATTAAGACAACAAGAAGTTGTCTTTTGAACAGATAAGATAAGATTTTTCATTGATAATAAGGACAAAAGTGATTACATATTACAATGCAATTCTGGTCCTATTCTAAGCATATCTTCTGTTTTCCTTGGGCACCAGAAACCAGTCAAGAAACCTGTCTTGAATGGCCTTCAACTCTGCAGAAGATGTTGGAGTGAAATTTGCCAACACCTTGGTCTTGTATAACTTCTTCAGTTCAGCCCAATCAACCTGGTCCACTATCATTGGAGTGTTGAGATAATGAAATTAAGGGGCAGTGACCTCCAAGTTGAACTCAATGGTGGAGTCCATCAGCTGCTTGTACAGACTTGCATCATAAGCCTTCATCCAAGAATGGAATGTCCTGTTGATGAGAGCATCATCCTCTGGTGGAGACCTTTGGATGTAGTGCTGGATGAACCACAAAGTCTTGGCTTCTCTCCACTTCTCAATGAGGGGAACAGGCACAGTAGAGTCAAAGGACCCTTCTGTCCTGAGTGGTAAAATCTCCATCACTTCAACAGGCGTTTTCCTTCTCTGGCTGGATCCACTAGCACCAGAAGAGATGCCAGCTTCTCTGGTCTTCTTGTTCTGCCTCCTAACATATCTGAGCCTCTGCTCTTCATCTATGTTCTTCCTTATTCTGGCTTGCCTCTCTTCAGGTGTCTCTTCCTTGAATCTCTTCTCTGACTCTTCAACGACAGATTCAAGGAAGCTCTTCTTTACTTTCCTTATCTTCCTCTTGGCAGGTCCAGAGACAACCATAGGATCCTGCTCAGTGTCTGTGAACTTCTCTTCTGCCGCCAGCTGCTTTGCCATGGTTAGAGATTTGAGCTCTTCCTTCTTCTTCTTCTGCAGCTCAGCCTGGGCCAAAGTGTTCTCCAGCAGGTCTAGACGAGCACCATGGCCGAAGAGAGTCTCATTCGTGGTCTTCGCCAGATTAGTTCTGGTCTTCTCTTCCCCCTTTTAACTTCATCAACAAGGGGCTGCACTACCTGCCTAATGAGATCAGGCAAGGCAGTGTTGGAGGAAGAGTGAAGATCACGCAGTTGTTTGGCTTCCTCCAGGTAGGCTTTTGACTCAGCAACTAGCCTCTCCTGCTTTTCTAACATCTCCTGGAGGGAGTCCTTAAGTTTAGCAGTCTGCAACATCTGGGAAGCCATCTCAACCTTTAAAACAGAGACTGGCCTCAGTTGCTCCAGCACATGCTCCTGGAGCTGCTTCTGTCTGTGCATCACATCCAGCTTAACAAAAAGTCCATTGGCTTTGAAAGAGGCTTTGGTAGCTACAAAAGTGGACTTTATCTGCTTCAAGAAGATCTTCCTCTCCTGCCGGATCTGATGCTCAATCATAGCAGGGGCCATATGTTGAAGAAGGTCTTCATCTTTTGCAGCACGGCAGGAGTTACATCAAAATCCTCCTCATCAGAGTAGAGCTCTGGAGGGAAAGAGAATCATAACTCCTCTCTGGATGAGCAGAGTGCGAATCAACACCTTCGCTGCCTCTGGAGTCTCTAGCTCAGCTGGGTTCTGGATGTTCAACTTCTTCTTGAGCTCTATCTCCCAGGCAGTGAATGTGGAGGGAGACATTTCTTCTAGCAGCATCATCAAGTCCTCCACATCCTCCAATCTGGCCTTGCTCCAGACTTTGGCATCAGTTAGATCTGCCAATAGTGGTAAGTGCTCCAAAAGAATAGGAAAGTGCTCTCTTAGCCAGAGCTGAGCACTTGCACTCATGCTCTGCCTAATGGGACCCATTTCTGCAGATAAGAAAGTAAAGGTTCTGGGCCCAGAGGCAGAGGAGGATGGTGCTAAGACCTCCGGCTCCAGTGAAGCATTCTCATCTTCACTATCATCGCTGGTCAGACAGGTGGGAGAATGAGGAGGGGCAAGAGGTCCCAAGGCCATGGAGAAAGATGGTGTCTGGTCTGAATGAGTTTGGGGAGGTGTAGGATTTTGAGAGTTAGAGTTAGAGGGTAAGGGTTGTTCTGCACCAGAGGAAGATGGTATCTCTGGTACATAGGCTGGGATGGAATTTTGTGAGGTGGGAAAGGTTGGAAGGGGTTGTTCTGCACCAGAAGTGGATGGCACCTGTTGGTCCCATTTTTTCAATTACAAACAAAGACAATATGGGAAATTAGGAGAAATTTTTATTTTAACACTGATGTTATACAAGTCAGTAATGCAATAAAGAACACAACAATGTAAAGTGGTTCGGAGGCTCAAGCTCCTACATCCACTGCCTGATTTAACAGGAAATCCACTACCCGGGATTCTTGTTTTTAACGTGCCAAGGTGCACTCACAACTGGACTCACACCCCTCCGCGGAGCTGCCTCTCGAACTGGCCTCACATTCCTCTTCACTCAGGGACTGCCTCTCCTCACCTCACTGCAACACCTAACACTATTCTGGAAAGGGTTTAGTTTGGTTTGGTTCTCTCCAACTAGGTGAGATTTTCCCATACATGGTTTTAGCCTTCAAGCTAAGGTTGGGAAAATCTCTCTAAGCTTAGGATGTATATGATGAGCTCGAGTATACAAACTGGAACACTCAAATATGACTATGAAGAACTCAGGTTAGTGTTCTTGATGGAGATGGTGCCTCCTTATGCCTCCCTTGAAACGCACCACTCTCACATCAGCTCCTTACTTATTCACAAATGAAGCTTGAGTTTGTATTTATAGTGTGGATTTGAATGTTACCGTTGGAGAGAGTAACATTCAAATCCAGACTATCTCTGGAGTGAAATTCTCCTTTTCAGTAAAGTATGGCCTTTGTCAGCTTTTGTCAGATTTGCTGCCTTGACTTGATTGGTCCACGTGGACTGAGTCCAACGGCTCTTTTCTTCAGGGTACTTGATCAGGGTAGTCCTGACTTCAGGCGACTTGTCTTCAGCTGACTTGTAATCCTCTCAGGATACCTTTCTTCAGTAGACTTGAAGTCCTCTTAGGAACCATCATTGGACTTTAAGTCTTCTCAGTGGACTTCCTTCAGTAGACTTGAAGTCCACTCAGGGGAGTTGACATAAGGCTATTTGTCAAGCTTCACAGCCTCAGTAGCCTGACTCCTTCAGGTCCTACTAGGCACAGCACTGATCCTCTTGATCATGCTCTTCACTGAGTAGTCCACTGACCAGCTTAGAAAGTCAGGTTTATACTCAGTGGGACTTCCTTCAGGCTTCTCTTTAGGTTCAGGTCTTCTGATATGGCTTCAGTCTGTTCTCTTTTTGATGTTATCTTGACTTCCTCAGGCTCTATCAGTGAGTTCCCCCTCACTGAGTTCCCCCTCAGTAGAGTTCCCCCTTCAGCTGAGTTCCCCCTTCAGCTGAGTTCCTCTCAGTAGAGTTCCCCCTCACTGAGTTCTTCCTCCACTGATAACCTGTTCTACTGAGAAACAAACTAGCCTGACCTGAAACTAAAGGATACTATCCTGACTGCTTTCAAACCTATTACATGTTGTTTTGGAAGATCATCAAAACTAAAATATATCCCAACAATTTCCCCCTTTTTGATGATTCCAAAACTTCTAACCAAAAGATTTTCTATTACAAGAATAATGTCAGAACACAAGTAATAATTTGAAATATGCAGAAATTCCCATAGTTTTAAAACATTTAAGATCTGCTCGGTTGACTATTTTCTTAACAAAACTAGATCAGTGGTCATGTGAACAACCTGCTCTGATACTAATTGTTGGTCCCGTTTTTTCATTCACAAACAAAGACAATATGGGAAATTAGGAGAAATTTTTATTTTAACACTGATGTTATGCAAGTCAGTAAAGCAATAAAGAACACAACAATATAAAGTGGTTCGGAGGCTCAAGCTCCTACATCCACTGCCTGATTTAACAGGAAATCCACTACCCGGGATTCTTGTTTTTAACGTGCCAAGGTGCACTCACAACTGGACTCACACCCCTCCGCGGAGCTGCCTCTCGAACTGGCCTCACATCCCTCTTCACTCAGGGACTGCCTCTCCTCACCTCACTGCAACACCTAACACTATTCTGGAAAGGGTTTAGTTTGGTTTGGTTCTCTCCAACTAGGTGAGATTTTCCCATACATGGTTTTAGCCTTCAAGCTAAGGTTGGGAAAATCTCTCTAAGCTTAGGATGTATATGATGAGCTCGAGTATACAAACTGGAACACTCAAATATGACTATGAAGAACTCAGGTCAGTGTTCTTGATGGAGATGGTGCCTCCTTATGCCTCCCTTGAAACGCACCACTCTCACATCAGCTCCTTGCTTATTCACAAATGAAGCTTGAGTTTGTATTTATAGTGTGGATTTGAATGTTACCGTTGGAGAGAGTAACATTCAAATCCAGACTATCTCTGGAGTGAAATTCTCCTTTTCAGTAAAGTATGGCCTTTGTCAGCTTTTGTCAGATTTGCTGCCTTGACTTGATTGGTCCACGTGGACTGAGTCCAACGGCTCTTTTCTTCAGGGTACTTGATCAGGGTAGTCCTGACTTCAGGCGACTTGTCTTCAGCTGACTTGTAATCCTCTCAGGATACCTTTCTTCAGTAGACTTGAAGTCCTCTTAGGAACCATCATTGGACTTTAAGTCTTCTCAGTTGACTTCCTTAAGTAGACTTGAAGTCCACTCAGGGGAGTTGACATAAGGCTATTTGTCAAGCTTCACAGCCTCAGTAGCCTGACTCCTTCAGGTCCTACTAGGCACAGCACTGATCCTCTTGATCATGCTCTTCACTGAGTAATCCACTGACCAGCTTAGAAAGTCAGGTTTATACTCAGTGGGACTTCCTCCAGGCTTCTCTTCAGGTTCAGGTCTTCTGACATGGCTTCAGTCTGTTCTCTTTTTTATGTTATCTTGACTTCCTCAGGCTCTATCAGTGAGTTCCCCCTCACTGAGTTCCCCCTCAGTAGAGTTCCCCCTTCAGCTGAGTTCCTCTCAGTAGAGTTCCCCCTCACTGAGTTCTTCCTCCACTGATAACCTGTTCTACTGAGAAACAAACTAGCCTGACCTGAAACTAAAGGATACTATCCTGACTGCTTTCAAACCTATTACATGTTGTTTTGGAAGATCATCAAAACTAAAATATATCCCAATAGCACCTCTGGTACAGGGGCTGGGGGAGATGGATTAGTGTTAAGAGGTGTTTGGGAAGGTGGGGGAGAAGGAGTTCGAGTAGGGATGGTGGAGGGAGTGTATTGCGGAGTATCGGGTAGGGTCTGCTCTGGTGCAGAGATGGGGACACCAGAAGCAGAGGATGGGTTTTGGGGAGGGTTTTCTGGGGGAGAAGTAGAGAGGGTAACAAGATTAACAGGGGAGGTGATGGAAGGAATTACCTCAGCTGGGTCAACACCAGCTGGAAGCGATATCTCTGGAGCATCTCCCATAAGTAGAGAAGCCTCTTCTATTGCCTGCTCCAAGGCATCCCCTAGGTCAGAGCCAGAGTCTGACCCCTGAAACATGGCCCTCCTGGCCCTAGATTTATTCTTAAGAGGCTCAACCTCCTCTGCCTCTTCATCTTCTGATGGCTCATCCACCAGAAGTGTTTTCTTGCTCCTTCTGCTTGTTCTGGGCTCTTTAGCAGATACCTTCTTGGCCTTCTTTGGCCTCTTCCTTTTAGCTGCTCCTGCTGACTTGGCAGCCTTCTCACCATCACCCTTCTTCTTCAATACATCAAGAAGGGGAATCTGGTCCTCCTCTGAGGAACCAGAGAAAGCTATGGTTGAAGAACCAGTAGCTTCAACAGTCTTCTTCTTACTTTCCTGCTTCAAGGGGTCCACACCCTCCGAGGAAATGTTACCAAACAAACTGCAGAAATCGGCCTTTGAAAAGACGACATCCTCCTTATCAAGCTTGGAGGAGATGTGGTCATCGTGGATCTTCATCCTGACAAAAAACTGGGCAGCGTACCCATCCAAAGTGCGCAGATTCTTGGGGACTTTGGAGACCAGATCCCGCACCCCAGACTTCCTTAATAATTCTAGAATCTCGAGCGCCGCTGGGTTCTTGGTTGAGTAGAAATCAACCACCATCTCCGATTTGAGCTTCTTACAGACATGGTCAGGTCGAAATTGCATTTGGGTGCCATTTCTGAGAGAGAGAGAGAGAAACTTGCAGAGAGAAATTAGGGTTTTTGAGAGGAAGGAAATGTGAAAAGATAGATAAGAAAAAATTGAGTTTAAATAAGACAAGACGCGTGGGTTTGAAAATCAAATGAAGTGTGAACGCGTGTAAAGTTTAAATTTAATTTAGGGAACAAAATCAATTTTCGAATTGATTGACATATTGCACATTAATTAAATCTAATGGCCAAGATTAAAAGGCGAAATACAGATTTAATCTGGTGCGTAGGCGTGATCATTGGGACTGGGTATAAAGGGGTTTTGTGGCAGTCAAAGTAAAAAGCGAAATGATTGCCTAGGCCCTATACCTTTGTCTTAAATACACCCTGAAGTTGAAACGTTTTTTTTTTGTGTATTAAGTTATTTGAAAAGTGTATCCCAGTGATCAGAGGCCAGAGAAGTAAATACATACCTGTCACCTGGTATTGTAACCAAATGATACCACAGCTAGACTGGTGTTACATCTCATCTGGTTCTGGTCAGAGAAGACTCCGGACTTTTCTGGAATCTTATTCAGCACCTCATCTGGGATGTACCTCATCTGGTACAAGCCTCATCTGGTGCTTATCTCATCTGGAGATGTAACTTCCCTGATATATCTAGCCTGTAGGCATGTTAGTTTGAAAATGAATATATTAAGTAATAGAATAAAACAAGGATACTTCTCTGATGTTCCCCCTAAACCAAATCTGTTTCTGGATCCAATAAACCTAACTCAAATGCTAACTCTCTGAATATGGCTTCAGCCAAAGGCTTAGTCAGAATATCTGCTCTCTACTTCTCTGTTGCAATCTTTTCCATCCTTATATCTCCCTTCTCAACATGGTCTCTGATAAAGTGATGCCTTATATCAACATGTTTGCACCTGGTGTGAAGAACTGGATTCTGGGTGATTGCTATTGCACTATTGCTATCACAGAAGATTGGAATATTCTTGGCTCTAATCTGGTAGTCCCTAAGCTGTTGACTAATCCAGAGTAGTTGTGAACAACAGCTTCCTGCAGCCATGTACTCTGCTTCTGTTGTTGATGTAGCAACTGAAGTCTGCTTCTTAGAAAACCAAGATACCAATTTATTTCCTAAAAATTGGCATGTTCCACTTGTAGACTTCCTATCTATTCTGCACCCACCATAATCTGAATCCGAATAACCACTTAACTCTAAGTTGTCATCTGCAGGATACCATAATCCCAAATTCACTGTTCCCTTGAGATATTTTAATATCTTCCTAGCTGCTTCCAAATGACTTTTCTTAGGATTAGCTTGAAATCTGGCACACACACCTACAGCAAAAGTAATATCTGGTCTGCTTGCAGTCAGGTACTAAAGAGAACCAATAAGTGCTCTGTACTGAGTCTGGTCCATACTCTCTCCAGACTCATCTAGATCCATGTTGAAATTTGTCATCATAGGAATCTTGGCTGCTTTGCTAGATCCTATTCCAAATTTCTCTAACATGTTTCTGATGTACTTTGCCTGATTGATGAAAATTCTCTTCTCTGTTTGCTTTACCTGCAGACCTAAGAAATAATTCATTTCACCCATCATAGACATCTCAAACTGGCTCTGCATGAGTTCACCAAACTTCTCACACAGCTTCTTGTTAGGGGATCCAAATATAATGTCATCAACATATATTTGGACCAGAAGGATGTCCTTTCCTTCTTCTTTCCTAAACAAGGTCCTATCAATCTTACCCTTAGTAAAACCATTGTCCAGAAGAAACTGAGATAGAGTGTCATACCATGTTCTGGGTGCCTGCTTCAGCCCATAAAGAGCTTTCTTAAGCTTAAACACTTTGTCACCTCGTTCAAAACCAGGAGGTTGTTCCACATACACTTCCTCAATGAGAATCCCATTAAGAAAGGTAGATTTCACATCTATCTGGTATACTTTGAACTTCATGTGAGCAACATATGCTAAGAATAATCTAATGGCTTCTAGTCTGGCAACAGGAGCAAATGTCTCATCATAGTCTATTCCTTCAGACTGGGAATAGCCCTGAGTCACTAGCCTTGCCTTGTTCCTAGTTATGACATCATTCTCATATTTCTTATTCTTGAAAACCCACTTAGTGCCTATCACCTTTTGATGTCTTGGTCTGTCTACCAGCTCTCAAACATCCTATCTGGTGAATTGATTCAACTCCTCTTGCATAGCAACAATCCAATTTGAATCTTTCAGTGCTTCCTTGATGTTCTTGGGCTTAATCAAGGATACATAGCAACTGAATAAGGCAGCTAAGTTAAGAGTTCTCCTAGTCTGGACACCCTTAGTTGGATCTCCAATTATTAGGTCATTGGGGTGATCAACCAGGGTCCTCCTTCCCATGGTCTTACCTGATTGATCATCCTCTGTAGTACCTTGATGAATATCACCACCTGCAGAAGAGCTTCCCCCTACAGGATTTCCAACCTCCTCTGGTTCTACACCTTGTGAAGACTTCTTCTTCAGAGAACCAGAAGATGGGTCAACATCTGAATCTGAATCTGAGTCTGAATCAAGAATAGGTAGATTGGCCTTGATTACTCTGGGAGTAGTTTGATTCTGTGTCTCTCCAGAACACTTTAATTCCACCTTGCACACAACAGCAGATTCATCAAAAACAACATGAGGTGTTTCCTCCACACAAAATGAATTCTTATTAAAAACTCTAAAAGCTTTACTGGTGCTGGAATATCCTAAAAATATTCCATCTACCACTTTAGCATCAAAGGTTTTTAATTTAGATTTCTCATTGTCATGGATGAAACACTTACATAAAAAAATGAAAATATGAAACAGATGGGGTTTTACCTTTCCATACCTCATATGGAGTCTTGCTATGTCTCTGGGCAATTAGGCATCTGTTCTGGGTGTAACAGGCTGTATTGATGGCTTTTGCCCAAAACCTTTGATGGCTTCTGTCCTCGCAGCTTCCTTGAGGGTTCTATTCCTCCTTTCTGCTACTCCATTTTGTTGGGGTGTTTTGGCAGCAGATGTCTCATGAAAAATCCCATGTTCTTTGCAATACTCTGCAATGTGTGATTTAAAAAACTTTGTCCCTTTGTCACTTCTGATCCTGACTATGCTCTGGTTCTGCTCATTTTGAATCTGCTTAAAGAACTCTGGCAGCTTAGTGATAGTTTTATTTTTCTTAAACAAGAACACTACCAAAGTGTATCTTGAAAAGTCATCTACTATCACCAAGGTGTTCTTCCTTCCACTGAAACTAAGAGGAGAAACTGGTCCAAACAGGTCCATGTGAAGTAGTTGAAGTACTCTGGTTGTGGTTGTGCTCTGGACATCCTTAAAGGAGGTCTTGAGTTGTTTACCCTTCTGACATGAACCACAAACCTGATTCTTCTTAAACACTTCATTAGGAAGACCTCGAATAAGACCTTTTCTGGCAATCTTATTCTGTGTTTTGAAGTTAAGATGGCTCAATCTCTTGTGCCATAACTATATGATGGTCCCGTTTTCGAAGGGCAAAATGGGAATTCAGGAGCAATTTTTTTTTAAACCATACTACGCAACATGAATGAGCTCAGTGACGGAATACTCAAGTCACTGCGTTGCTTAGAGTCAGAGCCCTCATGTCAGTGTCATTTGACTTGAGTTCTCAGGCTCTAAACAAGGCAGTGACTCGAGAGACTGAGCTCTCGAGTACGTGCTGAGTTCAGTGCGAAGAGCCTCAAGTCACTGCGTTGCTACGAGTCAGAGTAGTCAAGTCAGTGTGGTGACTTGAAGACTCAGTCTCGTAACAAGGCAGTGACTCGAGAGACTGAACTCTCGAGTGTTTACTTAAGCTTGTCAGTGAGATAGATTCTCCCTGACTTAAATACTTGGCTAACTTCTTTCTTTCGAACTACACTCAGTGAGTGGAAATAACAAAACCTTTAGCAAGTACGTAATGATTTAACACTTGGTTTAACGTGGTTCAGAGACTCAAGCTCTTACATCCACGGCCTGATTTAACAGGAAATCCACTATCTCGGGATTCTTGTTTTTAACGTGCCAAGGTGCACTTACAACTGGACTCACGCCACTCCCTGGGCTGCCTCCCCTCACCTCACTACAAACCTAACAATCTTCTGAAGGGGTTTAGTTTGGTTTGGTTTTCTCCAACTAGGTGAGGTTTTCCTTTACAATGTGTTAGCCTTAAAGCTAAGGTTAGGAAAACCTCTCTAAGCTAAGAGTTACAAGCTTGATACTCAATGAATATAAGTGATAACCCTAAAGGTCAGTGTCGTGGGTGTGTACCACTTCCTTATGACTCCCTAACACCTAACACACCCTCACAGCTTGTAGGTGTTTATTTTCTTCTTTCACACAATACAAAACACCTTACAACGAAGCTATGATCTTGTATTTATAATGGGGATTCAAATGTATCCGTTGGAGGGAAGATACATTTGAATCCAACATTTAATGGTTTCAACCACTTTTCTTGGAATTCGGCCTTTTTCAGTGTCAGAGTTGCTGCCTCGTGCTGGTTGGTCCACGTGGCCTGGATTCACGGATCTTTGACTCGGTGGGTTGTCCAAGACCCACTGACTTTAGATAGCATCCCCTTCACTGACTGATGATCTTCAGTGGACTGAACGTCTTCAGTGTAGTTGTCCTTCAGAGACTGTTTGAAGATCACTCCAAGAAGTTTGTCATAAGGCTGAATGACAAACTTCCCTGACCACAGTAGCCTGACTCCTTCAGGGCCTACTTGGTGCAGCACTGATCCTCCTGATCATGCTCTTCACTGAGTGGTCCACCTGACTTAGCTTAGATCAGCCCGGTTTACACTCAGTGGGACATCCTTCAGGCTTTTCTTCTAGTTCAGGTTTCTGGCATGGCTTCAGTCAGTTCTTCTTGGTGTTATCTTGATATTCTCAGGCTGTGTTGCAGAGTTCCCCCTCAACTTAATAGCCTGTTCTACTGAAAGCTAATCTAGCCTGACCTGAACTAAAGGATACTATCCTGACTGCTTTCAAACCTATTACATGTTGTTTTGGAAAATCATCAAAACTAAAACATATCCCAACAATTTCACCCTTTTTGATGATTCCAAAACTTCTAACCAAATGATTTTCTATTACAAGAATAATGTCAGAATACAAGTAATAGTTTGAAATATGCAGGAATTCCCATATTTTAAAACGTTTAAGATCTGTTCGGTTGACCATTTTTCTTAACAAAACTGGATCAGTGGTCATGTGAACAACCCGCTCTGATACCAATTGATGGTCCCGTTTTCGAAGGGCAAAATGGGAATTCAGGAGCAATTTTTTTTTTTTAAAACCATACTACGCAACATGAATGAGCTCAGTGACGGAATACTCAAGTCACTGCGTTGCTTAGAGTCAGAGCCCTCAAGTCAGTGTCATTTGACTTGAGTTCTCAGGCTCTAAACAAGGCAGTGACTCGAGAGACTGAGCTCTCGAGTGCGTGGTGAGTTCAGTGCGAAGAGCCTCAAGTCACTGCGTTTCTACGAGTCAGAGTAGTCAAGTCAGTGTGGTGACTTGAAGACTCAGTCTCGTAACAAGGCAGTGACTCGAGAGACTGAACTCTCGAGTGTTTGCTTAAGCTTGTCAGTGAGATAGATTCTCCCTGACTTAAATACTTGGTTAACTTCTTTCTTTCGAACTACACTCAGTGAGTGGAAATAACAAAACCTTTAGCAAGTACGTAATGATTTAACACTTGATTTAACGTGGTTCAGAGACTCAAGCTCTTACATCCACGACCTGATTTAACAGGAAATCCACTATCTCAGGATTCTTGTTTTTAACGTGCCAAGGTGCACTTACAACTGGACTCACGCCACTCCCTGGGCTGCCTCCTCTCACCTCACTACAAACCTAACAATCTTCTGAAAGGGTTTAGTTTGGTTTGGTTTTCTCCAACTAGGTGAGGTTTTCCTTTACAATGTGTTAGCCTTAAAGCTAAGGTTAGGAAAACCTCTCTAAGCTAAGAGTTACAAGCTTGACACTCAATGAATAAAAGTGATAACCCTAAAGGTCAGTGTCGTGGGTGTGTACCACTTCCTTATGACTCCCTAACAACTAACACACCCTCACAGCTTGTAGGTGTTTATTTTCTTCTTTCACACAATACCACACACCTTACAACAAAGCTATGATCTTGTATTTATAATGGGGATTCAAATGTATCCGTTGGAGGGAAGATACATTTGAATCCAACATTTAATGGTTTCAACCACTTTTCTTGGAATTCGGCCTTTGTCAGTGTCAGAGTTGCTGCCTCGTGCTGGTTGGTCCACGTGGCCTGGATTCACGGATCTTTGACTCAGTGGGTTGACCAAGACCCATTGACTTTAGATAGCATCCCCTTCACTGACTGATGATCTTCAGTGGACTGAACGTCTTCAGTGTAGTTGTCCTTCAGAGACTGTTTGAAGATCACTCCAAGAAGTTTGTCATAAGGCTGAATGACAAACTTCCCTGACCACAGTAGCCTGACTCCTTCAGGGCCTACTTGGTGCAGCACTGATCCTCCTGATCATGCTCTTCACTGAGTGGTCCACCTGACTTAGCTTAGATCAGCCCGGTTTACACTCAGTGGGACATCCTTCAGGCTTTTCTTCTAGTTCAGGTTTCTGGCATGGCTTCAGTCAGTTCTTCTTGGTGTTATCTTGATATTCTCAGGCTGTGTTGCAGAGTTCCCCCTCACTGAGTTCCCCCTCAACTGAACAGCCTGTTCTACTGAAAGGTAATCTAGCCTGACCTGAACTAAAGGATACTATCCTGACTGCTTTCAAACCTATTACATGTTGTTTTGGAAAATCATCAAAACTAAAACATATCCCAACACTATCTATCTTCTATAGATCCTTTAGCAACCAGGCAAGCATTTCTTGGGCAACTGCTAAAATCTGCAAGATAAATGTTACCCTTCCTCAAGCCTATAAACAAAATGTCATTATAATTAGAAGAAAAGACAGTGCATGAATCACTAGAGAACTTCACTGAGTATCCCCTGTCACAAAATTGGGATACTGAAAGCAGATTATGCTTGAGTCCTTCAACGTAGTAGACTTCATCTACAAATACTCCATTAAAAGTCAACTTTCCAACGCCTCTGGTGACTCCATAGTTGTTGTCACCAAATATCACTCTTGGCCCATTCATTGGCTTGAAATCCTGGAGATGATCTTTCTGGAATATCATGTGCTTGGAACATCCACTATCAATGTACCACACATATTTGCTTGAAAGTCCTTTCTCCAATGGGCTCTTATCATCCTGCAGAGAAATCAATTAGGTCCCCTACTAGAGCTGGGTCCTGATTGGTTAGTTGCAGGTTTTGTATGAATCCAAAGATAAAGATCATCCCTTGCTGGATGAGGAGATCTTATCTTCCTTCCAAATCTATCTACCAGCACATGTCCTCTTACAATGACATATTGAGTTACTGGTCTGATTAGAACACTTTTCCTATAAACAGGTCTGGTGTATCTTTTCTCAAATCTGGCTTTTGGAATAGCCTGCCTTAAAGACATGGTCTTAAAGGTCTGGTTGTAAGGGTACATCCTAGAAGAACCATCCCTGGTGTCATAACTACCCAGATCAGTTGATTTTCTATAGATGGGACTGGAACACCTCTTCTGGTTCTGAAAGTTAGACCTTTTCTGGTGGTTATAGTTCCTTTGAGTATATCTGTTCTGGAATTGATTCCTCTGAGAAAACTGTCTCTGGGTTACCTGGTTCTGTTGAACATTGTTCCATCTCTGGTAGTTCATTTTCTGATTGGGATCCCCCCTTCTTGAGTGTCTCCTTTGAGGTCCCCTAATCTGGTTAGGTTCCCTTTGAGGATTCCTCTGGGGTCCTCCAATCTGAGTAAGTTCTACTCTTTGAGATTTATTGTTAACAGATCCATCAACCTTCAATAGTTCCCCTTGTTGACGTTTATTCTCAAGGATTCTCACTTCCAGGACAGTCAACTCTTCTGGACCATATTCTATGTGATTAACTGAGTGGTTCCTTTTTCCAATCAGGATTGTGAACCACTTTGTAACCATTACCAGTTGAGTCTTTTTCATCCCAGATTTCTACCAATTTACCAGATCTTATAAACTTATCTTTGTTGTAAAGGTATTTATGAGTTTTGGTAGTAATTCCAGAATATCCTAAACCACTCTTATCATTAATGCGCTGAGAAGACTCGGATATAATAGATACAACAGATGGTATCTTAGGAGCTTCTCTGGGCATGGGTATCTCTTCTATGGTTTGCTCAACTTGTTTTCCCTTGATAAGAGTTTGGTATTTGGCTCTAAGTTCATTGAACTCATCTTCCTGAGAGTTCTTTTCTTTCATGAGTTGATCTACAAGAGTATCTCTTTCTGTGATCTTATCCTAAAGTTCAGAGACTTCTTTGGAATGATCTTTCATGAGTTCTCTGGTGGATTTTTTCTCATGAGAGAGGGATTGAACTTCAGCTCTGAGCCTACCATTTTCCTTCTCAAGTTTTTGACATAGTTGAACACAATTTTGGAGATCTGATAGCATTTGTTGCATATCAGACTCTCTGGAGTTACCAGATGAATGAGATGATTCAGTATATTTGGAATTAGATAAGCATAGGGTAGTTTCATTTACCTCAGTGATGTCTGCCATAAGACATACATCATCATCTGATCCGAAATAAGAAGAAGAAGAACTGGAACTAGTATCTTCCTCCTCTGCTTCTGCCAGTAGTGCTCTCTTGTCAGCATATCTCCTATCTCTCTTGAGTCTTTTCTCTTCTCTTTCTCTAGGAGTCAATTGAGGACAATCATAGCTGTAGTGACCAGGCTTGTTGCAGGTGTAACAGGTATTATCTCCTCTGGGACTGGGACTTGGATCTCTCCTCCTCTGGTTGTACTCTGTTCTGGCTGGACTACTATCTCTTCTCTGGTAGTCAAATCTGCTAGAACTTCCATCCCACCTCTGGTAATCTGATCTCCCAGAGCTGCTATCTCTTCTCCTCTCTGGAGTTCTGAATCTGGTCTCCCTTGAGTCTCCAGATTTTCTCTCTTTATCTGCAGCTTTGAAGGAACTCTTCCTGTCTCTGGTAGATTCCTTCCAGTGCTTTTTGAACCTGCCATATTTTGAACTCATTTTATCAAGTTTATGGGTTAGGAGTGCTACCTGTTCCTTGAGACTCAAATCATCTGCAGGAGACTCCTTTGGTTTGTCATCTGTCTTGATGGTAGAAGAGAAGGCAACTCTTTTCTGCCCAGAAGAGGAAACCTCTTCTGTTTGATCCTCTTCTTGAAGATCATATTCGTAGGCTTTAAGATCAGATAACAGAGAATGATGATCCAGAGTGTTGAGATCCTTGCTATCTTTAATCACAGCCACTTTGATTCTCCACCTGCTGGTTAGTGAACGCAATATTTTACTATTTATTTCCTTTTCAGAGTAGGTCTTACCTAAGACACTAGCCTTATTGAGGAGATTTGTGAGACGCATATCCAGCTGGTCAATGGTCTCGTCTGATTTCATTTTGAAGGTGCCAAATGAGTGTTGAACAGCTTGGAGTTTGTTATCCTTGATATTCTTTGTTCCTTCACAGAGCAAGGCAAGTTTATCCCACATCTCATTGGCAGTGGCACAGGTTCTGACTTTCTCTATCACCTCCTTAGTGAGTGTGTTGATGATTTCAGTCCTTGCCACCTGGTCCAAATTATAGAGTTTCCTTTCATCATTGTCAAGCTTATCTTTCTTCTTGAGGATTCTCTGTCTGGGAACTCTGTCCTCAGCAGCTTTCTGGGCAGTTTCACTTGTTTCTTCTCTGGACTCTGACCTGCCACTATCAATAGGAGTCCAGTAAAATTTAATTGGGCCACTCTCTACCACATCTAACATGCAGTGATGAATAACTCCAAGATGATTACTCATCATGAAGCTCCAGTGGCTGTAATCCTCGAAAGAGAATTCTGGTAACTTACTGCTCTTGTAAGAAGATTTTGAAGACATTTTTTCTAGAGAGATTTAAAAGAAAAGGAATTAACCAAAACACAATAAAGAGCAATGGATCTGCCTGGTGACCAAAAAAAAGCTTTACAAAGCAGTGGTCTTTGGACACACTGCTTTGATACCACTTGTTGGTCCCACTAGATTGATAAATTGCGGAAGCTTTAAAGGAAATGTCTTTAGCAAAGTTCTTTTCACAAGAGCACAATAAATAAGCAAGAAAGTAAATACAGAAAACAGTAAATAAGACCGGATGTATAGTGGTTCGGATCTGAATATCCTACGTCCACTCTCCCTTGATCAAAGGGGTCTCACTATCCAACCAACAACCAACTTACTTACTGGAATTGTGAAGTACCGGTTCCTTCTTACAAACCCTTTAGATCTAACTTGATATAAAGCCTTCAACCTTCTCTTAAAGATGAATAGGTTGAGATCCAACAACTCCTTAAGAGTAAATATGAAAGTATGAGCAGAATAAGAGTGCTATATTCTTGATAATCAAGAGCTTGGAATATGACTTCGTGCGCGTAGGATTCTAGAGCTTTTCTTGAGTCTGCACTCTTGTATTTATAGAGGTGATTAAGATATAGTCGTTGGAGAGCTAATCCAATCAGATCCTCTATTTAAGGAAGCTTCAATCAATCAATTCCCTAATTGATTGATTAGGTTGGTTAGATCCTTGGATTGATTGACTTCAAAAACTTTCCAATCCTGATCTTGTTGACTTGATTTGAATCACCAACGGTCAAGTGCTTCCAATGCCTAACTCTGATTCTCTCCATATATTCAAGAAGATCCAAATCTTGCATTCCTATCCTAAAGTTTTCGAAAATTAGCCCCTATAATGAGGAAGTTGAGATTTTTTGTGGAATATTTTATTATGGATAAAATAATATATGGGATTATTCAAGATGTCTTGGAGGCCCAAGAAAAGATTTTCTCTCTCTATTCTAAATGAAAAATTCGGCCACTCCATCTTATAAATAGGGGGTGATTATTTCATCCCCAAGTACATAATTCCATGTGTTGGAAAAATCAAGAGCGATAATTTTTTTTCTTCCTTGTTATTTAAAATTGTTCGTGAGCGCTTCCCACCAGCGAACGAATAAGGCAAAAGGGAATACTTGAGAAAGTTTTTATGGTTGATAGGATCGGTACGCTTTTCCCGTAGATCTCAGTTGGACGTTGCTTCAAGAGGTACGTGTATAGGTAAAGTTCTTAATTTTGCCGCCGTAGAATTTTATGTGTTTATATTCATATGCATGTAAATTTGTTGTTGGAATAGTTATTACATGAATTAATTTAGGATTAATTTATGCTAGTAATAATTAGATTTAAATTCGTATTTAAATTTCATCCCGAATAGATCCTGGCACCCCGAATTTCCCCAACAATATGATACCCAAAATGAGGTTTATAACAGAATAAGAGCACTTACGTACGTGTCCTTATTCTTTTACCGGATAAAGTTTAGGTTCGTAGATTATGTTCATTGCGTTTTGTTATCTTTTATTCTAGTTGTGTATACATTTGTTCTTTTGTTTAAATATATTTGTTATTTATTGAAAATAATTTGATGTATGTCTTCTAATTTACAATTGATGTAGTGCTTGTGACGTTGAAAGGACTACTAGGCTCAATAATATTATTGCGAAGAATGATAGACCAATATAACCCATATGTTGTGCAGTTTTGAAATGCAAGGGGGAGCATTATGTTTGGACGCGAACCTTCTTGGAGGTTAAATTTGGTTGAGAAGCGAAGTACAGATGGAAGGACACACAATCTTCCAACTGCATAGGAGGTTGTAGCTCTTATTCCTGGTGATATAGAGGTTGTATTTGAAATAAGGGATGTGTTACTCAGGACATGTGATGGGAAGTTGCCAAGGATAAGTGAGTTACATCCATCATATGTTCCTCTACAATATTCATTGTTATCTCTTTATGCTGAGGATGAGTATCGTATTGATGTTAATCACCATGACTCTGATTTTACTACCAGGAAAAGAATTAGATTAACGATGCGTGAATTTTTTGCATTCAGGATTCACGAGCATTGTAATGAAACTAATCATTTGTGTTTGTCTAGAAGGTTGTTTCAACAATTTTTAGTAGATACCTATACCATAATTGAGGCGGAGAGACTCTCTTACATAAAATTTAATCAGGTGAAATTGAGGTCTGGTAGGGTTTATGATATATCAAGTTCATTTCAGTCGGGTAATACGGAACCCTCTACTACTAGTAAAAGAATAATACCAGCTTCATTTACTGGTGGTCCAAAATATATGATTCAGAATTTTCAAGATGCCATGGCGATATGTAAGTATTATTCGTATCCAGATTTGTTTATCACGATTATATGCAATCCAAAGTGGACAAAGATATCAAGGTTTTTGGCGGTGAGGAGTCTTGACAATGCGGATAGACCGGATATTCTATGTCGGATATTTAAGATGAAGCTCGATAAGATTGTGACCGATTTCAAGGATTTGAAATATTTGGAAAAATAGATGCAAGTAAGTTTTTTTTCTTTGTATTGCTTGATTTAAAGAATATATATGTGATGATTTGAGCATGTAAACACATATTTCTTTATCATTTTTTGTTCACATCTACTGTTGTAGAGTCTAAGGTGTTCACATTTTTTTAATATATATATATATATATATATATATATTTTTAGCGTTGATATATTATTTTTCTTATGTTTTTTTTATTTGAATAGTTGTCTATACTGTGGAGTTTCAGAAGAGAGGATTGCCGCATGCTCACGTTCTCCTGTTTCTAAATCATGAAAATAAGATTCCTAATCCAGAGGAAGTTGATCATTTAATATCAGCTGAAATACCTGATAAGGATGAGGATCCGAAGTTGCATGATTTAGTTAGGGAGTATATGATGCATGGACCGTGCGGTTATGCTAGGCTTAAGTCCCCTTGCATGAAAGGAAAACATTGTTCAATTTTTTTTTCCAAAGAGATATATTGATAATACGTCTGTTGATCAAGATGGGTATCCACTTTATAGGAGAAAAAATAATGGAAGGACTGTTACTAAGAGCCAAGTGGAGTTAGACAACGGATTTGTCGTTCCATAAAGTCCAGTATTATTGAAGAGGTATGAGGGTCATATTAATGTGGAGTGGTGTAATAGGCACAAGTCTATTAAGTTATTTTCAAATATATTAATAAGGGGTCTGATAGGGTGACAATAACTGTGGAGAATGGAGGAGAGTCTAATCACTACAAAAAAATTATTTTTTGGTGACAAAACTATTGCGACGAATATAAAAGTCATCACTAAAGACTATGTTTTTGTGACGATATTTAAATTTGTCACTTGAAGTATATATTTTCGTGACGATCACATATATTGTCACGTAAAATGGTCATCTATTGTGATAATTTATCGAGTTGTCACAAGTGGCAATGTGTGACAGCAAAAGTCATTGTATTGTGACAAACCTTTTGTGACGAAACACATATCGTCATAATAAGTATTGATTTGTGGTGACGAGTTCCATCTTCATCACGTAAAAGGAGATATAATGTGACAATTATGAAATCGCCACAAGAAATCTTTATTTTTTGTGACGACTTCCATCTTCGTTGCCTAAAAAGAAGATATACTGTGATGATTCGTACATTATCACAAGAAGTATTAATTTGTGGTGACGAATTTCATCATCGTCGCATAAAGTATGAGATCTATTATGACGATTTGTAAGTCATCATAAGAAGTCTTTGTTTTGTGGTGACAATTTTCATCTTTGTCACTTAAAAATTGATTTATTGTGGCGAATTGCAAGTCGTTACAAGAGATCTCTATTTGTGGTGACGACTTCCATCTTCGTCATGTAAAAATAGATTTATTGTGATGATTCACAAGTCGTCAGAAAAAACCGTTGTTTGCGGTGATGACTTCAATCTTCTTCGCGTAAAAATAAGATCTATTGTGATGATTCAAAAATCATCACAAGAAACATCCCTTTGTGGTGACAAATTGTATCATCATCACGAAAAAATGAGATTTATTCTGATGATTTACAAGTGTCACAATAAATCTTTGTTTGTGGTGACGACTTTCATTTTTATCATGTAAAAGACATGTTAGCGTGACGATCGCACGCTTCATCACATAAAAAGGGAGATATTTTGTGATAATCTGCAAGTCATTGAATAAGTCTATATATGTTTATCGTGATGACTTCTATATTTCCAGATAAAAATGAGATCTATTATGACGAATGGGTAAGTTGTCACAACTTCTACGTGTGCCAATAAAATTTTGATTTGAGATAAGTTTGTTGAAAAATAGAAACCAGGGTGGTGCCGCCTCCAAGATCCCCACTCCAGTAACACAAAATATTATTTCAATTATGGTGATCATGATTCACTATGAAATATTTTTGCATTTTGTGTAGAGTATTAGTTGTTTAATTGAAATGTATTAGTTTGATATTACTAAAGGACATCAGTAAAATGCAGTATATCGGGTAGGCTAGGCATCTTCATTTTCCTCTATCTAAAAACACCTACAAGCAATTTGCAAATTACTGTATCGGGGGTTCGAACCCGTGAACTACGACTAAACAACACTTTGGCTACGCCAGTCGTTTAAATTACCGACCTTGGACATTGTTCACAATGAAAATATAAATCAAATAACACGCCTCCAGATTGCCACAACTATCGAAACAGAGAAGCACCTCCATACTTGATTTAACAAAGAACCTAGCACCATATACCTCATTCGTGACTAATCTCTTCACGCTTGAAAATTTTATTTTTCCTATTTCCCCAAATTAAAGTCAGAAAGTAAAATTAAATCAAGATTACGAGTAAACCAAATAAATTTGATTCTTTCTCACCAACATGTTTTTGCAATCTCATACAAGAATTACTTATCAAATTATTAATTACTAGGTACTTAATCTGCTTTAGGAGTCTTGGTTATATATGTTCACATAATTACATTTCCTTATGTATTTTGTCCACATGTTATTATAGCCATTAGAATGATATCCTAATAATTTCAAATCTTCATGTCAGGATACCTCTAACACATTTACATAATTTTTTTTTGAATATTTTATAAGATGGAAAAATAAAAAATATGAATATGAAATATCTAAACATTACCTTAAAGCTTGAGGTAAAGTATTGCAAGCATCCCCCTAAAATTTATATGAAGGGTATTAGTTATTTCATTAAATGATATTAGTTTATTTCATTAAAGGTATCAACTTCAAAGGATATTAATTGAAGGGGTATTAGTTGCCTCACTATAAAATACTAGTTATTTCACTATAAGATATCAATATTGTTAGAGATATGATATCAAAGATCAATAAATCAAGAATATATTGAAGATCAAAGTCATGATCAACAAAAATTAATCCCTATATACATCATGTGTAAAATGTACTCATTTCGAAGGGTGTTGCTCATTTCATTGAAACCTATTACTAGGAAACCAATTGCACCATATACACCAGTTAAATAATTTTATTCATTACAATGAATGATACTCCCTCCGTCCCAGTTTTGTTTTCCCGTTTAACTGTGCGCGGAGTTTAATGCGAGAGTTGAATTTTAGTATTTAAATGAATAAAGTAGTATTGAGAATGATGAATGGTGAATAAAATAGTATTGAGAATGGTGAATAAAGTAGTATTGGGAATGGTGAATGACGAATAAAGTATTATTTAAATGAATAAAGTAGTTTCCATTTTAGGGATGAGAAAACAAAATTGGGACAGACCTTGTTGGCAAATGGGAAAACAAAATTTGGATGGAAGGAGTATTATTTTCACAATGCAACTAGTTTATACACAAGTATTACTCTAATATTAATTTGGAATACCTTAAACCTTGGCACTAAGATGGTCAAGAGTCTGTTGGTCAGCTATTTGGGGGGTCCCCGGGCGATGCGACTTTGGTCGGGGAGTTCAGGAAAAAACACAATTTTATGTTTGGACTCGATTTTTTGATTTGTTATAACGTTATTTTTATAATTTCAATATGTATAATTAAATTATACTACATTTTAAAGAAAATAATGTTTTTATAATTGAAATACATAAAAATAATTTAATACAAAATAAGAACCAGATTGACCTCGTGCCCAATGCTAGGTTGAACAGTTCTAACTCGTTGGTCCAAGTTTAAAAAACACTGCTCGTAGCGATCCACAAAAGGCGAAAGTTCTTTTGTGAATCGGTCACTTGCAATTGACTATCAGAAACCGGAGTTATATTCTTCATTTTCGTTCACATAATTATATAATAATCGTGTGTATGAATTAATACTCTAATTAAAAATATTATATTATGTAATAAAATATTAATTTACTATAACTAAATATGAAATATATACTGAAAATATTCTCGTATTTGGTGCTACAATTTAAAAAAAAGTATTTGCGCTATTTTATTTTCATCTTTACAATTTTATTTTCGTTTTGGCGCTACTAATTAAACTCAATTACGTCGTAACCCTAATTAATATTTGCGAACAAATTATTTTGGGAATAGATTTACTCAATTCCTTCATAATCCACGATCTGCTTCCCTACAATTTCGCTCACGTTCGATCAAACCCTAAAAGGTTTTGTCTTCCCTGATTGTGACTTCGCCGCTGCAACGAACATTTCGTCTCTGCTTTCATTGCTGGCCTCAGTCCTCTGTCCAATCTCTTCAGCTTCAATCTAGTCGTTTTGAGTCCCAATTTCTGTCTTACTAATGGTGTGATTTTAGTTTCATGAGTAATTGAGAATGTTATATTAACTCGATTGTACATTCCGCAGAGTGATATCTCTCTGTTTCATTCCTTGTCGTTACGGCTGCTGGCTACAATTTTCTATTTACCTGGGCAGAGGAAAGTCTTTTCCACAGGTAGCCTTATTTAAAAACAAAGGCTTACTCCTCTTCAATATTGCAGTGTAAGTGTACTGTGTATATATATATATATATAAGTATGTATGTATGCATGTATGTATGTATGTATGATAATATATCATATATGTCCACTTATTCATTTAAAATGCACAATCGATTCTTTCTGGTCTTAGAATTGAAAAAGGAAGAACAATATATACTCTGTTTTTGGTAGTTCAATTTTGTTAGCCAAATTGGAGTCATTTCATTATAATGGACTCTTTTTTACTCTATATATATTGCAACTCCTCAATTTGAGGGAACTACTCTCTGCTATTATGTGATAGATACCTATAAAGAGAAAACTTAGTTCTCTGCCCAAGTTGATGCATTTGTGGTTATTTCATCATTTTTCTATTTGCAAAGTTTATTATTTTTTTGATTTGTTCTACTTAAATTGTCCAAAATTCTTTTTTGGTTGGAGATGGGCATTTGGGGTATCTACCACTTCGTAGCATTGAAAATTTGAACATACTAGATAGTTAGGCTAAAGTGACGAGAAGTTAGGCCACTAGTTAATCATGATTATATATTGCTCCTCTAATTAATTGTTAAACCATAATTTGGGTCTGCTTTACTAATTTCATGTGTATAATAGGTAGAGCAAGTTTTCCTCCCACTACAGTAGTTAATTTGATAGAGGTATGAAATTAATGAATACTCACAATTTCTTTAATATTATTATAATTATTGTACTGATGTTATTATAAATTGTAACTTAATAACCACCTAATAAATTTTTTAGTTTAGTCTAACTTCAATATATACACAATAATCTTTAATCATATGCAACAAATAATTTTACTTAGGAATCCTCCACGTCCCATCACTAATTTCCATCAAAATATGGAACATATTGGTTGAGTTGGAAATTATCTATTATTTATGAAACTAGTAATTAAAACAAGCTATATTTAAACTTGAGCGTACTTATTAGTATTGAGAATGAAGGTATGCGAGTACTTTGTGAATTCAAGTGTTGTTGAGGCTTATGCAAGATGCTTACTAGAAAGTTATTAGTTAAAGTAATATGTTAAGTTTGATATTTATTAATTATTTAAATATTGAATTGCAGAATAAAATAATTGGAGGAGGCAGCACTTGAATATGGAGAAGTTTTTTACGTTAGAGGATTAAATACTCGAAACAGCTCTTGGACGTCAAATTGGGTATAAAAAAGGTAAGGGGTAAAGGTACTTGGGGATCTAACTTTTTATCGAGTACCCAACAAGGTTTTGAACTGAGTGAAAAGTTGAATGAAACACATGCAAGCTACACTTGATGACATTCAACTTAACTTAATAAAACTCAAACTGCACCTGAGAGTGCACAAGGAGAAATTAACACCTCTCTCGTAGCAATTGGAAGAGTAGAAGGAGAATGAACAAGGGTTACGAGGACAAATTTGTTCATCTATAGTCAAAATTTCAATAAATGCCACACTTTTTGTTCATGATGCAGGGCCCTACACTCAATCTTAATTTCTTGGTATGAACACTAACTTTCTAGCTCATCACTGTATTTTTTTTCTAGCTCCCAGTTAGCTAACTAAAAATAGTTTAATAATTTCTATGATTTGGTTTCTTTTGAATAAATCCTATGATTTATATTTTAATACTTAATAATTTACAAGTATTATTCGTTGTGCAGAATGAACATTTGCTTTCATAGAAGATTCATATTGAATGAAGATGGTTCTCAATTTGGTATGAAGCTTTGGATATATTAGGAAATAATCAAATTATTATCTTGGTTCGCATACTTTTGTAATTTTAAAATATTTTGAGTGTGAAGTTAATACTTTAATAGTTTTTAACTACTGGGGATGATGAAAGTTTTGCATTATGTTGATTATAATTATAATTTTAATGAGTATATTGATGTTTAAGTGTTCAAACTAATGTTTTAAGACCATTTATTAAATTGCATTTATTCTACTATGAATATGTCGTGACAAAACTAAATTTTGTTAGTTGACTAATGTTGTAGCTTAGGATGACAAAGTTGTCTTCGCAAGCATGGTATCTTCAGTGACGAAAATGTGTTATTGTTATGACGATAATTTCATTGTAAATGGTTCTTAGTGACAAAAATAATTGTCACAACAAACAACTCCAACTAAGAATTCTTGTGACGAAAAATCTCTAGTATTGTGACAATATCTTTGACACAACTATTATTTCTTAAGTGACAAATATATTTTGTCACGTGAAACAAAAAGTATTATAATAATGTTATGACGAAAAATGATTTAGGTGACGAAAATATAGTATTATAATGACAATAATTTCATCACGAAAATATTAATTATAATGACAAATAGGTTTTGTCACATGAAACAACAAAAATGTAAGGATGTTGTGACGAATACCTAATTTGGATGATGAAAATATTCGGTTATAGTGACAGTAATTTGTGACAACAATATTATTTATGGTAATAAATAGCTTTTGTCACGTGAAACAACAAAAATAAAAGGTGGTTGTGACAAAAAATAATAATTTGGGTGACGAAAATAGAGGGTTATAGTGACGAAAAATTCGTCACAATAATATTATCTTTTGCAACAATATGATTTGTCACGTGAACCAATAAAAATATAAAGATATTGTGACATTAAAGAATCTGGGTGACAAAAATATTTAGTTATAGTGACAATAATTTCATCACGATAATATTATTTATGGTGACAAATATATTTTGTCATGTGAAACAACAAAAATGTAAGTATGTTGTGACGCAAAACGATTTAGGTGATGATAATATAGAGTTATAGTGACAATAGTTTCGTCATGACAAATAGGTTTCATCACTTAAACAACAAAATTGTAAGATTTTTGTGACGAAAAATAATTTGGGTGATGAAAATTTAGAGTTATAGTGGCGATAAATTAGTCACGATAATATTATCTATGGCGACAAATAACTTTCGTCACTAAGTTGTTGTGACGACACCTTTACATCATCACCAGAACTCTTTCGTGACGGGCTTTTGGTGACGCCGTTTGTGAAAATTTTTTTTATCACGACAAGTCTTTAGTGGCGAAAATTTACGTTCTAGTGACAAAAAAAATTGCCACGAAAATGTAAATTTTTTGTAGTGAATGTGGAGAAGGATGAGGTACAAAAATTCATAAATTGTAGATATATTTCTCCATGTGAAGCTGTGTGGAGAACACTTCAGTTTGATATCCACCATAGATTTCCACCCGTTGTAAGGTTGAACTATCATCTTCCTGGCGAGAATAGTGTTGTATTTGAAGATAAAGATTATATTGATGATGTTCTACAGAGACCGAGTGCATAAAGATCAAAGTTCTTGGCATGGATGGAGCGCAATAGGGTTGATCGTAAAGCTGAAAAACTAAATTACATTGAGTTTCCTTCGAAATATGTTTGGGATAAGAAGAAATATACTTGGGAGAGAAGACGCAGCAAAAAAATTACCTTGGGAAGATTGTACAATGTTCTACCCGGTGCTGGTGAACAATACTACTTGGGAATCTTGCTACCACACAACAGAGGTTCTGAATTATACGAGGAGATATGAACCATCCATGACGTTGTATATCCCACATTTAAGGATGCTTGCTACTCCCTTGGTTGACTAAACGATGATAGGGAATATGTCGATGGAATAGTTGAGACAAGCTTTTGGGCATCAGCTCACTATACCAGAAACTTATTCTTAATTCTTCTTTTATCTTCATCCATGAATCGACCTGAGTATATTTCTGGAAGAACTCTGAATTGTCTGTCGGATGATATTCAATTGAAACAGAGGAGATTACTAGATTTGCCAGGTATATATATATATATTGTTAATTTTTTTTAATTTAACAATATTTGTTATTATTATTTTATAAAATATTTTAAATTTTGTTCGTGCAATAATTTTTTTTCCCATAACTCATATTTTAATTAGTAATATATATTTGACAGATTTGGTATTAAGTACTGAATAACTGAGGGAACATATTTTAGTTGAAATTGACAAGTTACTACAATTGAATGAGAGCACTTTGTCTAGGCATCCTTCAATGGCAATGCCAAATGAACAACTGATTTCGATTAGTGTTAATAAGTTGATCCACAAAAAAATTCGCTATGATCGTGTGCAATCGAGGGATGAATACATGTAATTAAGTGTATTACCGACTAATGAACAGAATGATGTCTTTCGGGAAATATTTGATGCAGTTATTCTTGATAAGGGTGGTGTGTATTTCTATAATGTTATGGAGGAACTGGAAATACGTTTATATGGAAAACATTTTCTGCTGTAGTGCGATGCGAGGGGCATATTGTGTTAAATGTGGCATCGAGTGGAAATGCTGCACTTCTTCTGTCGGGAGGTCGCACTGCTCATTCTAGGTTTGCAATTCCAATTAATATAGATGAAACGTCGACGTGTAATGTAAGTCCTGGATCTGAGCTATCTGAATTACTTATAAGGGCAAAACTAATAATTTAGGATGAGGCTTCAATGGTTAATAGATACTGTTTTGAGGCGTTGGATCACACTTTGCGTGATATAGTTCGTAATTCTGATGGACCAGTTAACGATTTGGTGTTTGGAGGAAAAACTATTGTTCTTGGTGGAGATTTGCGGTAGATACTTCCAGTAATACCCAAAGGAAGTAGGGAAGATGTTATTCATGCAGTAGTAAATTCATCATCTCTGTAGGAATATTGCAAGGTACATTGTTGGTTATTAATTATGTGATATAATTTTTATTTAAAATATTAGATTATATATATATATATATATATATATATATATATATATATATATATATATATATATATTAAGGTGCTTACATTGACTAAGAATATGTGATTTGAAAATGGATCTGGTGATTGTAGTATGAATGGTGAAGTTGCTGAATTTTCGGATTGGATACTTAAAATTGGTGACGGTACAATAGGAGAAGGTAGAGATGGTTTTACTGAGGTCGAGATATCGGTTCAAAATTTGATTTACGATGAAGTTGATCCCATTTTGACTATTACTGAAAGTATTTATCCATCTGTTGAGCAAAACCTGAGAAAGGATAAATATTTTGAAGATAGAGCAATTCTGGCACCTACTCATAGAGACGTGAATTGTATTAACAAAAAGATACTTTCCTTGATACCTGGGATTAACAAAGTTTATCTAAGTTCGGATGGTGTGTTCAAGTCGGAGTTAAGATTTGGAGGCACTAGGTTGGTTGTCGTTAGGTTGGGAAATCATGTAATTGAAGCTGAAATCATTTCTGGAAGAAATATTGGAAAAAAAGTTTTTATTTCAAGAATGACCATGACGAACTCGGACATAACCATGCCTGTAAATTTTACAAGGCGCCAGTTTCCTGTGTCGCTATGCTTTGCAATGACTATTAATAAGAGTTAGGGTCAATCGTTATCTAATGTTGGTTTGTACCTTCCTAAACCAGTTTTCACTCATGATCAGCTATATGTTGCAGTTTCAAGAGTTTAGAGGAGGGATGGACAAAAGATTTTGAGTCTTTATTCAGAAGGGAAACCATCCAAGTTTACGACTAATGTTGTTTACAGAGAGGTTTTTCGAAATCTGTAAAAAATAAAGTCCAGTTTTTAATAGTATTCAACATTTCGAAATAAATTTCACATTGGTTTGCTATTTTACATCTTTTTGTGTTGTTTCATTTTTAATCCATTTTATTTAAAATATTTCATGTATACTATTTTGTGTGTGGTGTAGTGAATTAATTTAATTGTTAATATGAGTTTCGTTCATCAATAATTTTGTATTTGTTGTCATTAATGAGACTGTTAAGATATAAGAATACTGATGTCTTAGTTAGTAAGTATTATATCCGAAAAATTACTTCTACGGAATTTAATTAACTTAAAATAATAGTTATTTTTTTAAAGGCAACGTAACCTTTGCTAAGAATTTTTTTTTGTCATTGTTTGGTGTATAAATCAAACGAATTTGCCTATGGTCATTTGAGGAAATATATCTTTGACTTATATTTCCTAAATATATTTGATATATATATATATATATATGTATATTCTATTTTATTTTTATTTTTGTATATATATAGATTGTTTAAACTTTTGAATTGTTGGGAATAAAATTTTAATTTAAAAATTGTTATCAATTCTAATCAAGTGACATTTTGATTATGTTAAAATATACTGATTAATTGTGCGTTAATATCAAACCAAATATGAATATATTAATACAAATAATTATTTATTATTAACTAATTGAAACATATTTTATGCATCATTGAAAAGTTTAGTTGGTTAGGATTGTAACCAAATATTATGTTAAGATTTGAATTTTAAACACTGAAAACTTTGAATTAAATTATAATTAGTAACAAAATTGTGTTTTAATTTATACTTTAACTTTTTTTTAGTCGTTTAAAAAAATGTATATGTATTAAGTTTTGTTTCATAAATAGGAGTGGAATACGAAAAGTCTCATTAAAAGGATTTAAATAAATTTTATACAGTGACATTATTATAAAAATCTAATTTAACGGATTTATATTAATATTTTCTCTTTTTAACGATTTTGATTTGTACGAATCATACAAATCATACCTAATATTAAGTATCATGATTAATATTTGAATATATATATAAATTTATTTTAAAATATAATTTATAAATGAATATTATTATATTAGAACGTGATTGTTGTTAACATATATTTTTTAAATGAATATATACTGAAATTTAAATATTTTAAAAAAACCGATAATTGTTCTTTGAAAAATTATGTTAATACTTTAAATTTTTTATATATTAGAGAATTAGCAAATTAGATTTTATTTTTATATATCTCTAATCTTTGAAGAAAATATATATCAATTTTATAATAGTATGAAACTTAATTTGTGCTGGTAAAATAATTGATAGATACTTGCCTATCTATGGTGTCATCCAGAGAAGGAAATACTCTGAATAGGTAATTATTAGGAATGACCAAAATATCTGCAAGTCACATCTTTATTAATAAGAATGGTGATAATTATATTCTTCCATCCTCTTCAACACACTTTCCCCTAAATCTTATTCGGCGTCCAAGTGAAGAGATTACCAGGAAGTTGCAGATGTAAAACTTCAAACTCCCAATTACTATATATCCATGGTTAATCTTATTCATAAACGTACATATATTATTTGCTATCCTCCTCACTTTTTTAGATAATTACGTATTGTTCAAATTTTTATGCCGTATATGTATAATCGGTAAGTAATTCAACATATATTTTGTTGATATCTTCGTATCCCATGTGTTTCACAGTATTGTATATAAATTGCATGAAGTATATCATGTATATATATGGGTAAAATAATCAATTATGTTGGTACTTAATACCATGTTTTGTAGAATATTTAACTGATCCATTTCCATGGGGTATAAAGATAAGGATTCAAAGAGTTTGAGTGTGGTAGATAGATTGAAGAATATGTTCTTCTATTTGGATGTAGATGCTTTTTACTTGGAGTACAGACAGGTGAATGATTCAGATTATTTGGCTAAGATGGTAATTTGTTTATTCTGTTTTATTTTAGTACTTGAACATAATTATAAGAATTATTTTAACATTCCATAACAAATTGATTATTCTTGTGACATGAGTATAAGATAAAATTTATAAATGTGTTTGTGTTGATTTGAATTGACTATTTCATTACGAAGTCAATATATGTGTTGTTTGTTTATTTTTGAGACATATATTTTTTTTGTCAATTCCAAAAAAGTTTATAGAAGCTTCGACTTGGATATCTTTGGATTGGCGTAACATTAGTATCATGGACAATTTTGGAAGCGAATGATATGTAAACCTTGGATGGAACTATGATGGGTCACTGTGGTTTTTTTGGGAAAAGTCTGGAAAATTTGTTGCAATATTTCAATGTTAAATACGGTGACCTCTTATTCTTTTCTATGTTGCCGATGTGCAAAACAATGTATGTGAAAAAATTCAATGGTGATGGCACCTTACATCAAGTTGGAGCAATACAAGAGCACAATAAATTTACTCGCGATTATGGTTAGTATGATGTCTATTACAAATTTCATGTTACTTATCTTTGTATTTTTAAATTTTTAATATCAAATTTATTCTATGTATAAATGGTAATAAACTTTGGTGTTTATTATCATTGGTATTTTATTTTTGTTACAGATCGAATAATTGATATTGCGTTCATCCCAGAAATTATTTACAAATTTGGGGATACATTGGTATGTGGTCAATATGTTTATTGCTTGAATAGTTTTGTCTTATAATATTACTGAATCAATATTTTGAACAATATTTTTTATGTATTTTTTTTCATTTTTTGTATGTGTAGATGATACCATCCGATAATGTGTGTTTTTTTTTTTTTGGAGAATTATCCACCAGTGTGCTTGACGAAAAGTGTGACTGGTAGAACTGTAAATTCAAGATGCTACAAGTTGAATGGAAATTGCTAAATAACGTGTGATTGGAAAGATTTTTTGAAGGTGTTGGGAAAATGTATAAGACTTATGTTTTGATTAGATGCCAAAATGTTCCTCCTAAGTTGTTTTGTAAGTAAAATATTCAGTAAAGTTAGTACTTAGTAAATCAGTTCAACTGTTAAGGAACTGAAGTACAGTTAGTAATTGTTAGAGTGTATTTAAGAATGAAGTCTGCTGAAGATGAAGTCCACTGAAGTGAAGTCCGCTGAAGACAAGTGAACTGAGAAGAAGTCTAAGTCTTGAGTGTTTTCTAAGTACATTCTCACTAAGACTAAAACCATCAGGAGAGGACTAAGGTCCACTGATGAGAACTAACAAAGTACATTCAATGCTAAACATATTAAAAACTGTTAGTTAATCTGGTTGGAACAAGGCAAAATGAGTTACATTGAAGCTTACAATAAATGAAGGAATAAGAAGGTTCTCTCAGAGGAGTTCCACCTTAAAACAAGATAAGAATCTGGGCATACAGACTAAAGGTCCAATGAGAAGATGACACGCCAGTGTACTTTACTGACAGCCGACCTACCCCAGCCTGACAAGTACCAAAAGTCTTTCCCTAGCAATCTATAAAAAGTTGGTGAACAGACATGGTCTTTCAGCCGTTTCTTGACAAGACTTAAAACTTCAAATAGAGTCGTTTGAACCAATCAGATACAAAAAGACTTACTTGAGAAGATTCAAATCCAACGGGAAGATTTTCAAGGAAGCCTATAAATACAGAAGGACGTGCTCATTTCTATGCACGGGAAACTCACAAGATCAAAGCTATCTCTACATTCATAAACAACTAGAAGCACTCGAAATTACCTTTGTTTCCCAAGTGTTTCACATTTGTAGAGAGCCAAACAAACCTTCTGTAACCAAGCTTAAAAGCTATATCCAAATCTTAGAAAGAGATAATCCAATCCTAAGCCTTGAGCTAAACTTGTAAGGATTATCTCAAAACAGTTGGGACCAAAACCCTACTCAAAACCCTACTCAGTGTTTAGGTTGAGAGCTAGTGTTAAGTGGTGTTAGTAAGCTGATTGTTGTATCAGTCTGAAAGCTGGTTTGTTTTGGGAACTAGGACCTGGAATTTCCTAGTGATCAATCATCCTAAGAGAGGATTAGTTGATCAGTGCACCTTGGCACTATAACACAAGGAATTCCAAGTGAAAGGAATTCTCCTGTTTGATCAGGACAGTGGACGTAGGAGATTCATCTCTGAACCACTTTATATCTTGTGTTCTTATTATCTGCTTTCCTAAGTGTGTGTTAATCTCAAAGTTTATCAAAGTAAAACGAGTTTCCTAAAGGGCTCACTATTCCGCATCTGAAAGCTAATTAGATAGTAGTTCAACTGAAAGTCTTGAGCTTTCAGTGGAAGTATTATCTCAGTAAGCTTTCACAAAGTAACTCTCAGCAGACCTCAATTCCATTGACGAGCTACTGTCTTAAGTAACCTGATAAGTTTATAAGAAGTTTTAATTTGTAACCACAGGTGTATTCCCCCCCCATACACCTGTTTACTCGTTTCGGGACCAACAATTGGTATCAGAGCAGTGGTTCAAAAGACCATTGTTCTAAGTATACCTTGTGCTTAAAGGTATTTTTTCAAGGTCACCTGAATTGATCTCTTGATAAACTTATTATTATACTATGGCTGACAATGCACCTAGGGTAGCACCACCAACAAAGAACAACATGGGAGTTAATCCCTTGAACCATATGTCTCATCACAAGCTTCCACAATTCTCAGTGGAAAACTATGAATTGGTCCCTTTTTTTTCATTCACAAACAAAGACAATATGGGAAATTAGGAGAAATTTTTGTTTTAACACTGATGTTATGCAAGTCAGTAAAGCAATAAAGAACACAACAATGTAAAGTGGTTCAGAGGCTCAAGCTCCTACATCCACTGCCTGATTTAACAGGAAATCCACTACCCGGGATTCTTGTTTTTAACGTGCCAAGGTGCACTCACAACTGGACTCACACCCCTCCGCGGAGCTGCCTCTCGAACTGGCCTCACATCCCTCTTCACTCAGGGACTACCTCTCCTCACCTCACTGCAACACCTAACACTATTCTGGAAAGGGTTTAGTTTGGTTTGGTTCTCTCCAACTAGGTGAGATTTTCCCTTACATGGTTTTAGCCTTTAAGCTAAGGTTGGGAAAATCTCTCTAAGCTTAGGATGTATATGATGAGCTCGAGTATACAAACTGGAACACTCAAATATGACTATGAAGAACTCAGGTCAGTGTTCTTGATGGAGATGGTGCCTCCTTATGCCTCCCTTGAAACGCACCACTCTCCCATCAGCTCCTTGCTTGAGTTTGTATTTATAGTTTGGATTTGAATGTTACCGTTGGAGAGAGTAACATTCAAATCCAGACTATCTCTGGAGTGAAATTCTCCTTTTCAGTGAAGTATGGCCTTGTCAGCTTTTGTCAGATTCGCTGCCTTGACTTGATTGGTCCACGTGGACTGAGTCCAACGGCTCTTTTCTTCAGGGTACTTGATCAGGGTAGTCCTGACTTCAGGCGACTTGTCTTCAGCTGACTTGTAATCCTCTCAGGATACCTTTCTTCAGTAGACTTGAAGTCCTCTTAGGAACCATCATTGGACTTTAAGTCTTCTGAGTGGACTTCTTCAGTAGACTTTGAAGTCCACTCAGGGGAGTTGACATAAGGCTATTTGTCAAGCTTCCCAGCCTCAGTAGCCTGACTCCTTCAGGTCCTACTAGGCACAGCACTGATCCTCTTGATCATGCTCTTCACTGAGTAGTCCACTGACCAGCTTAGAAAGTCAGGTTTATACTCAGTGGGACTTCCTTCAGGCTTCTCTTCAGGTTCAGGTCTTCTGACATGGCTTCAGCCTGTTCTCTTTTTGATGTTATTTTGACTTCCTCGGGCTGTGTCAGTGAGTTCCCCCTCACTGAGTTCCTCTCAGTAGAGTTCCCCTCAGCTGAGTTCCTCTCAGTAAGGTTCCCCCTCAGCTGAGTTCTTCCTCCACTGATAACCTGTTCTCCTGAGAAACAACCTAGCCTGACCTGAAACTAAAAGATACTATCCTGACTGCTTTCAAACCTATTACATGTTGTTTTGGAAAATCATCAAAACTAAAATATCCCAACAATTTCCCCCTTTTTGATGATTCCAAAACTTCTAACAAAAAGATTTTCTATTACAAGAATGAGGTCAGAGCACATGTAATAGTTTGAAACATGCAGAAATTCCCATAGTTTTAAAACATTTAA
This sequence comes from Ballota nigra, assembly GCA_947034835.1. NCBI lineage: Eukaryota > Viridiplantae > Streptophyta > Magnoliopsida > Lamiales > Lamiaceae > Ballota > Ballota nigra. The sequence continues at coordinate 56,021,847 of OX344726.1, forward strand.
GATCTGCTCGGTTGACCAATTTTCTTAACAAAACTAGATCAGTGGTCATGTGAACAACCCGCTCTGATACCAATTATTGGCCCCATTTTTTTCATTCACAAACAAAGACAATATGGGAAATTAGGAGAAATTTTTGTTTTAAAACTGATGTTATGCAAGTCAGTAAAGCAATAAAGAACACAACAATGTAAAGTGGTTCGGAGGCTCAAGCTCCTACATCCACTGCCTGATTTAACAGGAAATCCACTACCCGGGATTCTTGTTTTTAACGTGCCAAGGTGCACTCACAACTGGACTCACACCCCTCCGCGGAGCTGCCTCTCGAACTGGCCTCACATCCCTCTTCACTCAGGGACTACCTCTCCTCACCTCACTGCAACACCTAACACTATTCTGGAAAGGGTTTAGTTTGGTTTGGTTCTCTCCAACTAGGTGAGATTTTCCCTTACATGGTTTTAACCTTTAAGCTAAGGTTGGGAAAATCTCTCTAAGCTTAGGATGTATATGATGAGCTCGAGTATACAAACTGGAACACTCAAATATGACTATGAAGAACTCAGGTCAGTGTTCTTGATGGAGATGGTGCCTCCTTATGCCTCCCTTGAAACGCACCACTCTCCCATCAGCTCCTTGCTTGAGTTTGTATTTATAGTTTGGATTTGAATGTTACCGTTGGAGAGAGTAACATTCAAATCCAGACTATCTCTGGAGTGAAATTCTCCTTTTCAGTGAAGTATGGCCTTGTCAGCTTTTGTCAGATTCGCTGCCTTGACTTGATTGGTCCACGTGGACTGAGTCCAACGGCTCTTTTCTTCAGGGTACTTGATCAGGGTAGTCCTGACTTCAGGCGACTTGTCTTCAGCTGACTTGTAATCCTCTCAGGATACCTTTCTTCAGTAGACTTGAAGTCCTCTTAAGAACCATCATTGGACTTTAAGTCTTCTGAGTGGACTTCTTCAGTAGACTTTGAAGTCCACTCAGGGGAGTTGACATAAGGCTATTTGTCAAGCTTCCCAGCCTCAGTAGCCTGACTCCTTCAGGTCCTACTAGGCACAGCACTGATCCTCTTGATCATGCTCTTCACTGAGTAGTCCACTGACCAGCTTAGAAAGTCAGGTTTATACTCAGTGGGACTTCCTTCAGGCTTCTCTTCAGGTTCAGGTCTTCTGACATGGCTTCAGTCTGTTCTCTTTTTGATGTTATTTTGACTTCCTCAGGCTGTGTCAGTGAGTTCCCCCTCACTGAGTTCCTCTCAGTAGAGTTCCCCCTCAGCTGAGTTCCTCTCAGTAAGGTTCCCCCTCAGCTGAGTTCTTCCTCCACTGATAACCTGTTCTCCTGAGAAACAACCTAGCCTGACCTGAAACTAAAAGATACTATCCTGACTGCTTTCAAACCTATTACATGTTGTTTTGGAAAATCATCAAAACTAAAATATCCCAACACTATGACTTCTGGAAGATCAGAATGAGAGCTCATCTTGCCTGTGTGTATGATGAAATGTTGAGGGTTATTACTAAAGGTCCATTTGTTTTTATGACACCTAACCCTAGAACTACAGCTGAAACTTTTGCAGATCCTAGAGAAGAATGGCCCAAGGATGAAGATAACTTCACTGCAGATGAGAGGAGGAGAAACAATCTCAACTTCATTGCCATGAACATTCTCTATACCACCATTCCAGATTCTGTAATGGGAAGAGTGATCCACTGCAAAACTGCAAAGGAACTATGGGACACTCTTGCTCTCATGTGTGAAGGAACTGACAAGATAAAGGAGAACTAGCTTTCAGTAGCTGTTCAAAAGTATGAGCAGTTCACCATGGAGCCCACTGAGACCATTGACCATCTTGATGGGAGGTTCACAGACATCATGAATGAGATAAATTCTCTGGGAAAAGTCTATACCAAAAGGGAGGTTGCCTTGAAGATCCTGAGAGGTCTAACCTCAAGATGGGATGTGTACTTTGTGATGATGCAGAATACCAAGGATCTATCCAGCATGTCTATGCAACAGGTATTCTCTGAACTCAAGGCTTATGAGTTTGATCTGAACAGGAAAAGGGCTCCTGATGAGACCTCAGCTGAGAAGGGAGTAGCCTTCAAAGCCAAGGAGTCTGAGCCAAAATCCCCAAAGCCTTAGAAGAGTACAAAGGCAAGCAAGTCTCAAAGCAAGGCTGAGATGCAGGAGGAACTCAGCCTGATGGCTAGAAGGTTTGAACAACTTAACAGCCGGTTTGGCAAGTATAAAAGATTTTACAGGGATAACAGGGAAGGTAGAAGTTATCCACAAAAGACCACCAGAGAAGGAGAGAAAAGCTCATCTGAGCTGGAAAAGAAGAAGGAATACAAGAATTACACCAAGGCTGAAGGATCATCATCTAAGGCCAGAGAGTCCACTGAGGAAAAGAATGATGATGCCAACAGGTGTTTTCAGTGCAAGAAGTTTGGGCACTTTCAATATGATTGTCCTCAACTGAGCACAAAAGAGAGAAGGGAAAGGCAAGCCAAAAGAGACAGAAGATATGGAGAAAGGAAAGCCATGGTGGCTGAGGATGTGGATGAAAATCTGGAGTCATCTGATGGACTGTTCTCTGACAGCAGCGATGATGACATGTGCCTCATGGCAAGAGAAGAACCAGAGGTACAATCTAAACTATCCATTTCTCTAGAACACACACCTGAGCTAAGCTCAGAGTCAACTGAGGAACTCAATCTTCAGTCCGCTTTGGAACAATTGATGATTGATTTCTCAAGGTTGCAAGAAGCAAGTTTCTATCTTCAAGATGAAAACAAACATCTCTTGAGTGAAAACTCCAAGTTAATCGAGTCTGGGAATCAAGCAGATCTAAACTCAGCCAAATCTACCATTGAACTGACAAAAGAGGTGGAAACCCTCAGGAGTCAAGGAAATGGTAGAGATCAACTGATAAAAGATCTCAATGAATCTAAGACAAAGTTAATTGAAGAGAATTTTAAATTGGTAAGCCAAATAAAGGATTCTCTCCTGAAAATTGATGTCTTACAAAAATCTGAAGAGACCTTGTTAAAAAGGATTGATGCTCTAAACAAACCCTCTCTTGCCATAGAGGAGATTCGAAATTTTCAAATCAATCCTAATAACAAGTGTGGGATAGGCTTTATTCCAAAACCTTCAGAAGGTCCTCTGAGTGTTGCTTCTTCAAGTGGCATAAAGAGAGTTTTTGTTAAGTCTGTGACATTTCAACCACAGACTGTGGATAAAGGAAAAAGACCAGCTGAGATCACTCTAAAGAAAAGCCAATCTAAGCCAAAAACAAATGGAAAGACTCAGGTGACATATCAAACTAGATCTCAGCAGAGGTACTATCAGCCGAGGTCTTCATAGATGAAGCAACCTCAACTGAGAGCACCCAGGCATGAGCAGTCCTCAAAGAATGACTCATATGGAAGACCTATTCCTTTTGTGCCTAAAGGAAAAGGTCCTTCATACTTTTATCAACAGAAACCAAGACCAGGTGCACCCAAGCCGAAGAGAAAGAATGTAAAGAAGGTTCCTGTTCCTTCAAAGGCTGACACCCATAGAAAGTTTACTCCCAAGGCACCTAGGGAGATAACAATCTATGTAAATGTTTATGGAAGACAAATTAACCAATCTAAAGTGATTAGAACTGTGAGGCAAATTTGGATTCCGGAAGGTACAGCTAACCTGGTAGGACCCAACACCAAATGGGTACCTAAAGCTTGATTTGTGATTGCAGGGCTCAGTGGACGTCAACAAAGGAGATGCTCTTAAATCTTCAGTCTGGTACTTGGACAGTGGATGTTCTAGGCACATGACTGGCAACAAAGATCTCCTGACATAATTTGTTGAGAAAGAAGGTCCACAAGTCACCTTTGGTGACAACTCACAAGGAGCCACTAAAGGTTATGGTACTTTAGTCATTGGCTCAGTAAGAGTAAGCAATGTATCCTTTGTCAGTGGACTTAAGCATAATCTTCTGTCCATAAGTCAATTCTGTGATAAAGGATACAGTGTTGAATTTTCATGTAACCTGTGTTTTGTTAAGAATATATCCTCACAACAGGTACTACTAACTGGGTCAAGAAAGGGAAATGTCTATCTTGCAGATTGGAAGTCTTGCATACCAAATGCATGTCTTATTGCTAAGAGCTCAACTGACACTAATTGGTTATGGCACAAAAGGCTAAGTCATCTGAACTTCAAGATGATGAACAGGATAGCAAGACATGAACGGGTAGAAGGAATGCCAAATGAAGTATACAACAAAGAACATATCTGCAAAGCCTGTTAGGAGGGAAAGCAAGTAAAGACATCTTTCAGGAGCAAAGTAGCAACCTCTACTGACAGAATACTTCAACTGTTACATATGGATCTCTTTGGTCCAGTAACCCCTGTAAGTATCAATGGGAGAAAATATACACTTGTTGTTGTTGATGATTTCTCCAGGTACACATGGGTGATATTCCTAGCAAGCAAAAAGGAGAGTCAACTGAGGCTGCCAGAGCTCCTGAAGAAAGTTAGCAATGAAAAGAGCCTGAACATTGTAAAGATAAGATCAGATAAGGGCACTGAATTTATTAATTCTATTATATCTGATTATTGCAAAGAACTAGGTATTGCACATGAGACATCAGCTGCAAGAACTCCACAACAAAATGGAGTAGCTGAAAGAAGAAATAGAACTCTCTAGGAGGCAGCAAGGACAATGCTTGCAGAAGCTCAAGTTCCTAAAAGATTTTGGGCTGAAGCTATCAACACTGCCTGCCACACTCAAAATAGATCCATGGTAACCAAACATCAAGGAAAAACTCCATATGAATTATGGAATGGCAGAAAGCCACAGGTATCCTATTTTCATATTTTTGGTTGCAAGTGTTTCATTCACAACAATGGGAAAACTCAACTGAAAGCTTTTGATAGCAAAGCTATTGAAGGAATTTTCTTAGGATATTCCCAAATCAGTAGAGCTTTCAGAGTTTACAACTGTAGAACTCTTGTTGTGGAAGTAACACCTCATGTGGTCTTTGATGAATCTACTTTTGAGTCCAGGAGTAAGGAGAATGAGGAGGTAATTAGCAAAAGACTAACCAGACTGAGTATTAAGTCTAAAGGCTATCCTGAGAATTGTGTTGATACATACATCCCAACATGGGACAATTTAGAAGATCAACAATTCAATGAGGTCACCCAAAGTCAAACCACCCCTCAAAGCTCACCTGAGAGCTCTCCTGAACAAGCAACTGAACTGATGAACACTATCCCAGTTCAAGAGGTAAGTAATGTCAATGAAGATGTGGTCACAGCTGAGACATCCACTGAACCCATCATTCAAGGGGGAACCAATGAGATTACCATTGAGAATGAGAATACCTTGAATGATGACTCAGGACTTCAACCCTCTGTTTTATTTCCCGAATTTGATTTTATTCCTATATCTAGTGACTCAACTTCAGAAGAGTTAAACTCTACTGAAGGGCATCAGCCTAGGAGAACTTGGCTCTCAGATCACCCTGTTGAGCAAATCCTAGGTGATCCTTCCTCAGGAGTCAAAACTAGAAGTTTTCATGAAGAAAATGCTTTGTTTTGTTGTTTCTTATCAAACCAGGAACCAAGTTCCATAGCAGAAGCACTCCAAGATTCCAACTGGATCATTGCCATGCAAGAAGAGCTCAACCAGTTCACAAGGAATCAAGTTTGGGAGTTGGTGGACAGACCATATCACTGCAATGTGATAGGAACTAAGTGGGTATTCAAGAACAAGAAGGATGAGAATGATATCATAGTCAGAAACAAAGCCAGGCTTGTTGCAAAGGGCTATTCTCAAGTTGAAGGATTTGACTATGATGAAACATTTGCCCCAGTAGCCAGATTGGAGGAAATAAGGTTATTTCTTGCATATGCTGCTCACAAGAAATTCAAGGTGTACCAGATGGATGTTAAAAGTGCCTTCTTGAATGGAGTACTCAATGAAGAAGTCTATGTGGAGCAACCCCCAGGTTTTGAAGAAAGTCACAAAGTATATAGACTGAGAAAAGCTCTATATGGACTGAAACAGGCTCCAAGAGCTTGGTATGATACTTTATCACAATTCCTTTTGGATCATGGTTTCATCAAAGGGAGAGTTGATATAACTCTATCCAGGATCACAAAAGGAGAGGACACTTTGCTTGTACAAATCTATGTGGATGATATCATTTTTGGTTGTCCCAACCAAGTCCTCTGTGAAAAGTTTTCTCAACTGATGAAGGGAAAATTTAAGATGTCTATGATGGGAGAAATGAATTTCTTCCTAGGACTTCAAGTTAAGCAGTCCCCTGAAGGAATCTTCATCAATCAAGCCAAATATACAAGGGAGCTGATCAACAAGTTTGGATGCCAGACCAGCAAAGTAGCAAGAGTTCCACTCAACACCAACACCAAAATGGAACCAGATGAAGATGGTGAATCAGTAGACCAGACTCATTACAGAGCTATCATTGGATCTCTACTGTATCTCACAGCAAGCAGGCCTGATATCACATTTGCAGTTGGGATTTGTGCAAGATATCAAGCCAACCACAAGAAAAGTCATCTGGAAGCTGCTAAGAGGATTCTCAAATATCTTAAGGGTACTGTGAATATGGGACTGTGGTATCCCTCATATGACAATCTGGAATTCACAGGATACTCAGATGCTGACTATGGAGGATGTAGAATTGACAGGAAATCAACCTCAGACACTTGTCAATTCTTGGGAAGTAAGTTGATTTCTTGGTTCTCCAAGAAACAAAACTCAGTAGCCACAAGCACTACTGAAGCTGAGTATATAGCAGCTGGAAGTTGTTGTGCTCAAATCCTTTGGCTAAGACAACAACTAAGAGATTACAATATCTTTGCCAATGAAGTCCCTATTTTCTGTGACAACAATAGTGCAATTGCTATTTCAGAAAATCCAGTTCTCCACACAAGATGCAAACATGTGGACATAAGACATCATTTCATCAAAGATCATGTGGAAAAGAAGGACATCAAAATGCTCAAAATCCACACTGACAAGCAGAAGACAGATATCTTCACAAAACCGTTGGCTGAAGCAAGGTTTCAAAAGTTGTCAGTGGAGCTTGGACTCCTAGATCCAGGAGAGTAAAGAAAGGATTTAATCTCAGAAGAGTTACCTTCAACTCAGTGGAGGTTCATATTCAGAAGAGGATCTTTCTCAGAAGAAGCTTCTCATCTCAGAAGAGGTCTGAATATCAGACGAGGTCGAATCTCAGTGGAGGTCAAAAGTTTATACTTAGTGTTTTTCAAATCTAAAGCCTCTTAGTTTTTTTTTTTTAAAATATATATTTTGATTCAATAGAATTTCTAGTGAGTGCTTTCTGAAAATTAAATCTTTCTTACACTTTTTCGAAGAGATTTTGGTATGGCAAGCATTTAATGTGCGTTGTACAAGTCAGGTTTGCTTTTACAGTTACCTATCTCACGCGCCTTAAAACCCGAACGATGTGACCTTCCGGCTACGAACCCTTTCAATCCATACCATTTATTTTAGGCGGTTCTTTTCTAACCGTCAAGATATCTTAAAAACTCCCCACTAAACTCTTGGACTATCCACGATCTCAAACCAGATCAATCTCAGACGTTGATTTTTCCGATCAATCTAACCGCTCATTTCTCATATAAAAGCCCCAAATTTCAGCCTAAGAACCTTTTCGAACTCACTTTCAAGAAAACACTTTCTATCTATCCTATACACTCTGCAAATTTTCTCTCAAACCCCTTTTGTTCAAATGGCAAAACTAAATCTTAGTTTCCTTACCAATAAGGAAAACTTCTGGTATGAACCTATTGTGGTTTTTGATAATCCTGAGATATAATCCAAACCAGAATTTGCCCATATCAAAGAAGCCCTAGAGTTGCTTAAATCTGCTGGGTTAGAGAAGTTTCTGTCTGTTCTTCCTAAGAACTGCTTTGACAGGAAGGTTCTTGAGTTTTTCAATAATTTTTCCAATTCTGATTCGAGGATCAGGTCTCATCTAATACTGCAGAGAAAGAAGAAGGTGATGAGGGATGACATGGAAATAGTTGAACACCAGAAGATAAAGAAGGAGATCCGTGTCAGTGGTGATGATTTGAAGGAGTTGTTTGATCTCCCCTCTGAAGGTCCGAATCCAGATACCTGCATCGTGGATGAAGAGGAAGAATGGGTCAATACCATTATGCAGAGGAACGTGAAATACAGTCCAACAATGAACCAAAATGTATTCTTCCCAGTATATAATGTTCTCTGTGAAGTTGTTGGAAAATGTATACTGGGAAACCAAGGAAGCACAGAGCAAGTGAGCAAGACCAAGCTCAGGCTGATAAAGGCGATTGTGGAAAGCAAGGAGAAGTCATACAACTGGCAACAGTTCTTTTTTAGGGTATTGAATAAAGAGCACTCAAAACTCTAACCTGACAAAACTCCCCAACTATCTAGTAAGCTCAATTTTGCAACAAAAATCTCCTATCTGATAGAGAATGTAGATCTGGGAGTGGACTGGATTCCAGATAGGAAGTGGAGTAATCTCAAAGCCTTGTTCAAATCTGGAAAGGCTCTGGAGACAAGGATGATCAAGTCTGCTGAGGAGAGCCCAGAGGCAGTTGAGGAAGAGGAAGCTAACCCTACTGAAGGGAAGAAAACCAAGCTGAAAAGGAGGCTGGTTAAGTTAAGTGACAAGATGGTGCAGCACAAAGAAGCAGAGGCAGAAAAAGCTTCTAAAAAGGAGAAGAAGAGGTCTACTGAGGCGGAGAAGGACAGTGCCTCCAAGAAAGTCAGAGTCACCAACTCTACTGATGAATCTTCATCAGGTAACCCAAACTCTTCCCTTAACATTATCTCAACTGAGTCTGACTCAGATGTCCCTGCACCCACCCCCATCAAATCCAAAACAACTAAACCACACACTCCTGCCAAAACCAAACGCATCTCCACAATAACCAAAACCCCCACTGATGGCTCTCAACAGCTAGAAAGTGGATCCCAAACAACCCCCACTGAACCCATCTCAACCCCTACTGAAACCATTCCATTAACCCCTACTGAACCCATCCCCTCAACCCCTTCTGAACCTACATTCTCAACCCCCACTGAACAAAACCCAACATCCACTGATACTCAAAACCAAACCTCCACTGAACCAAACGTTCCTGATTCACACTCAACTCACCTGGAGTCTATCCCAGAGGAGCCAACTGAAAGCAGATCCCCTACCCCTTCCATTCCTTCAGACGATGAAGAAGAGTACTCATTCCTAGACACTCTCAAGGATGAGTTAGCTTACTCTTTGGAGTCCAAATACCCTGAACTTGACAACTTTCCCTCACTCAAAGCCATGTTCTTGAGACTGAGACTCATTTTCCAGCTCAAAGATAGAAGACTTGGTGAAATCCTTCTGGCTGTCAGAGG